>JANFCV010000032.1:3714054-4371081 GCA_024500475.1 Phthorimaea operculella | reverse complement strand
TACTATCGGAGGTTTATTCCTAACTATAGCCTTTTGACGATTCTTTACGTAAGGAACAAAGATGGAAATGGGGTCAAGAGGAACAATCGGCAATGGATGAGTTGAAGAAGGAATTCTTGTCAACTATTTTACTACACCATCCAGATCAAAACAGAGAATATTATTTGGTGAATAGTTCAGGAATAGGGATTGGAGGAGTGCTATATCAAATTATGATGAGGGGAAATATGAAGATCCTGGTTTTGTTGAGCTTTACGTGGACCAGGTTGAGGTGGACTGTTACTGAACAGGAACTGTAGGCTATAATTTTAATTTGAAAAAGTTTGAGACATATTTAAGGGAGTACCGATAATTATTAAGACCGATCATAAACCATTAATATTTATTAAAAATGTTAAATTGTTTAATGCTCGTGTAACTAGATGGATCTTGTTTTTAGAACAATTCAATTATAAAATCGAACATATTAAAGGGACGGAAAATATAGTACCGGATATACTTTCAGAGTATCCTGTTGGGGAGTTATTCAGGAAGAAAAGGTGAAATGCCCCAAATATTATGTATATGGGAGTTTCTTCAAGCCAGTCTTTAAATGAGAAATTAGAACGCTTGAATGAATATCAAATGATGGATAATATTATTATGAATATTAGACAACGAGTTTTAGGAATTTAATGGTTTGGGGAGGACCGATTGGGTAGAATCGCATCCAGATGCTCTTTGATTGATGGAATTCTATACTATGACCCACCTAATGTTGATCGTCAAGTGATTTTCTTACCGGAAATTTTACGGGAGAGAACGCCAGACAAGTACATATTGAGATGGGACATTTGGGAGTCTATAAAACTTATCATTACATTCGGCAACGGTTTTATTGGATTGGGATGAAAACAACAGTTAGATCTGTTATTCAAATGCAGAGTTTGCCAATTATCGAAGGATGATCCTATTAAATATGTTGGACCTTGTAATTCGATTATTACAGAAGGGATAGGAGATCTTGTAATGGGAGACCTGTGCAACCACTACCTAGAGCTCAATCAAGATATTCTTATATTTTTGTATTACAAGACTCATTTAGCAAATACATTAAATTGTATGGTTTAAGCAGGGCTACTTCTAGACAGTTTTAAAGAAATTAAAGGAGTTTGTTAGAATCATCAAGCCCAAAATAGTTATGACAGATAATGGAAGACAATTTATTGGTATGATATGGAGAACTGGATTAAGGGGTAAATTCGTGCACTTTATACTTCGATTAGGAATCCGAGACCCAATACTACAGAAAGGGTGAATAGAGTTATCCAAATACTTTCGTATTTTTGTCATCATAATCATAAAGGATGGTACAAGATTTTGGAGATGTTGAAGAGCTATATAACAACACTTATCACAATTCGACAAAATATTCTCAAAGGAAATAGTTTTCTGAGAGTTCTGGAGGTTAACCATTGATCAGGTTTGCCTCATTTTGAAAATACTAGGGATATTGAGACTATTAGAGAAGAGGTTAAGGAAAATTTAAGGCAGGCAGGACAAATTAGTATGGAATTTTATAATAAGACACACCGATTGATAGAATTTCAAGTGGGAGATTTAGTGAAAATTCGAAAATTAAATAAATCAGATACTAGGAAATCTTTATTCAAAAAGTTTAAACTTAGATTCGAAGGTCCCTATAGAGTTTTAATTAGGAAGCCTGGAAATATTTATGTTTTAGTTGATCCAGATAGATTAACAGTTCGAGGAATTTATAATGCGATACATTTATCTCGATATTATGTTTAGAAATCCATTTAGCATTATCAATGATTGAGATAAATATTTAATATTTGTTAATTTCCGATTATAATTAAGTTTTAAAATTTTTTCCTTCTTTTATTTTTATGGTAGACAACTAGCTCTCTTTGAGTATAAGATTTTAATTCTATAGGTATAGAACCAAAATCTGGGAGGATTGTAGAGAACCTCGTCGTTCGACATAAAAAAATTGAAAATGTTTATCTTGCTGGAAATATTAAATATTTGACCGATGACCGAATCGAACCTAATTTTGATTTATATTCGTGTTGGAGTAAGAAACTTCTTTATAAGAACTTTATGTCAAAGTATAAGGTGACAAATGTTGTAGGCGGATAAAAAATTTGAAATCGTGTGACGTTTTTGTTTTGAAAAGGTTTCTGACAGTTTTAGAACAGAAAAAATCAGTCAAATTTTGGAGTGTTGAAGGAAGGAGCAAAATATGGCTACAAAGGGGATTTTGAGTGCTGGGGAAAAGTCAAAGAAATACGGAAAACTTCTGGAAACAAAGGATGCCCGAGTCCAGGAGCATTGTGAAATTCTATTTTAAAGATAAATTATTTTTTATATCTAGGAAAGATAGAATGATGTATCTTCTGTGCAGATCACTGCTAAGTGCTCCTATAAAGTGACCAATCTCATTTGGATTTGTAGGGCGGAGATCAGACAAAGGGTGGTATGAAATTGGAATACGTGAATTTGACAAAAAAATTGTTTATTGTAAATTTCTAGAATTATGTTTTTATCTGTATTATATAAGAAATACTAATATTGTTCATATTTTCAGAGTAAAGGAAAGAAAAAAAGTAATGTCTTGTAACAATGAAAAATCATCCTGTATATAGAACTGGATTATGATGGAACCTTCTTTTGAGAATGCCAGGTTTGAGGTCCAAAACCTGCAGACGTAAGTGTTTACCTACCATTTGTATCAAATAGGCGTGAAGAAATTCCAAAATTAATGCTTAGGCAAAGTGATCGTAAGTTATGTATTACGCGAATCTATCGTTTTGCGATTTGTATTATTGTGCAGTGACAATCGCGTGTGCAACATTTTGCGTTATTATTGCGCAGTGACATCCCGTGTGTTTGATTCCGAAGCTGATCTTAGCGCAGTGGAAGCAAATTAAAGTTATCTTAAAATCTAAAACTAAATGGTCGATCAGCCTCGGAACAACATTTGACTACGATTCGTAGTGCTCTTTACTATAGCTAAATAAAATAAATTTAATGAGAGAATTTTGTTCCGGAAAGTTTCCGGCCGAGAAATTCTTGTTTCCAAAATCTACTTAAACAGGGCCCAGCAACGAATTGCTTACCGAGCAAACGATGACGCCGTTTCTTTGTGAGTTTAAGTATGACAGGAATCAGGTATTCAGGATATTTTAGGAGCGCAGGAATAGGAATAACCTAAACTCACAGCACTGGAACATCCGCTCGTTCTCGAACTCCTTTCCTCCAATTTGCACTATAGTTCACAGTTCGACATCACATAATGTTTTTAACACAAAATAACTAAAGATTTCTCTCCGAATGAGAAATCGGCCCCGTTAACCTCAATCATTTATAATTAAAATACGTAGCTATCAGCAGCCGACGCGACGACTCAAAGTGAGGTTATGTTACCGGCGACCACGTTGGCCTCAATCAAAAGCCGAAACCAAATTCACTTGGTTCACTTCCCACCGAACAGGAAAACCACACGAGAAAACCGAAAACACACTAATTACACCATTTATAGTTAACATTCGCATCAACGATGCGGGCGACGGCAGAGACGTGACAATGACAGATCAGTGTTGCCAGCACCGCGCGCCCATTTTATACGAAAACTAAACATTCACCGCCCCGGACCGACCCATCGGTCCGCTCTATACATGGCAGGCGTGATAATGTAGCTGCTCGCTTAAGGACTGAATCCCCACCTGAACTTCTGCAACTCGAGGAGTGCCATCACTGCCCGGAAACAGGTTGAGAATGCGCCCCGGCGCCAACGCAGTGGCGGTAGGTTGGCATCCTTAACCAGAACGAGATCCCCAATGCAGGGGTTCAGTCCTGTCCGTCCACTAAGGCGTTGCTGCAGAATGTGCAAGTACTCAAGCGACCAACGCTTCCAAAAGTTTTGAGTCATTTGCTGCAACAACTGATAACGCGACAAACGATTGCTATTCACCTCCGTATAGGGATATTCCGGCAAGGCGTTAAGTGGGCGGCCAATTAAGAAATGCCCGGGCGTCAGGGCCTCTAAATCATTTGGGTCTGAGCTGAGCGGACACAAAGGACGCGAATTGAGTACAGCCTCAATTTTACAAAACACGGTCGCCAGCTCCTCGAAAGTCAAAATTGTTAACCCTACAACGCGCAACAAATGCGTCTTAGCGGACTTTACAACCGCTTCAAAAATACCACCCCAGTGAGGCCACGAGGGTGGAACGACACCCCAGGAAATGCCCTGACGGAGAGGCCCGTGCTGATGGCTTCTTCGTTCTCCTTAAGAACGTTACAATTTCTATACACCGATCAGCACCCTTAAAGTTGGTACCACAATCCGACCTGATCAGCGCTGGTCGCCCTCGTCGCGACGTAAATCTCTCCAGCGCTGCCAAAAGGCCTCCGTAGATAGGTCGGCCACGAGCTCCAAGTGGACGGCCTTGGTGGCTAGGCACACGAACACGCACAAGTACGCCTTGATAGACTTTGCGTTCCGTAGGCGTGATGCCTTTACCATGAAAGGGCCTGCAAAATCCGTTCCCACCTGCAAACGTCAGGCCTCCGTCACCCGGTCCGTGGGAGATCTCCCATCTGTGGCTGCATTGTGGCTGCCTTCAAGCGGTAACAAGGCAAGCACCTAAACACAACGCTACGTACCGTTCGTCGTCCCGATAAGATCCAGAACTCGCGCTGTAGGATGGCCAATAGCGCATTACAGCCCGCGTGCGAGTTTTTCTCATGACGATCCCTGACTAAGAGCTCAACTAGGGTCCCCTTTTGGAAGTAACAGTGGATGCCGAGCCGAAAAGGGCAGGCTAGCGTTCGAAGTCTGCCTCCAACCCTGAGCATACCTTGCTCATCCAGGAATGGGTTGAGGCGCACAATTCCTCCCTTCAGCTTTCCACGTCCATCCCTGAGCAGCCTGACCTCCTCTTCAAAATGTTCCGCCTGGACGACTCTAACCAATGAGCATAGAGCCGCATTCCGCTCCGCAGGCGAGAGGACAGGTGTAAAGTTCCGTTCTGCTTGAGGCTTCCTGCAGTTGTTCACGAACCGCTTGATCCAACCTGTCACCCCAAGAAGTTTGTCGAGGGGGCTATACCGTTCCAGCAAGAAAGCTGGGTTAGGCTTCGGTACGAGTTGCCCCACGTTCACTCGCAAACCTCGATCAGGTGGCCCAAGCGGCGCCCTGCACTCGTTGAATGGCCATTCCTGCGGCGACTCAGTCAGCCATTGAGGTCCCCACCACAGTGGGTGACTCACCAAATCAGGTGCCCTGCACCCGCGCGAAGCGCAGTCCGCTGGGTTCCATTCTCCCGGTACGTGCCTCCACACTAACGGAGTTTCCGACCCCGTAATCTGACACCCGATTTGCCACGAAAACCTCAAGTGTATGTACCGACGTCTGCAACCAGCACAGAACTATCCGACTGTCAGTCCACGCGTACACCGGTTCTTCCAAGTTGATGGTACCTCGCAGATTGCAGGTTACATGATTTTGCATGCGCTCTGAAGAGCTGCCCCTGCCAATTCCAATTTGGGGATGGTCCATCTAGTTCTGACTGGTGCCACCTTACTTTTGGCCATAACCAGACGCACGTGCACAGTTCCCGTTGAACTTGCTGTCCGAAGGTATACAGCTGCCGCGTACCCTCGCTCGAGGCGTCACAAAACCCATGTAGGGTAGCCTTACATCCCACCGATGGGACTAACTTGCGGGGTATCGCGATGTGCACAATCCCTGGTAAGGTGGTCACAAACTTGAGCCAATCCTTCAACAACTCTCCGGAGTTGGTCGTCCCATCCTAAGTTGGCTAGCCACAACCTTTGTAAAAGCACTTCGCCATGAACGTAACCGGGGCGATCCATCCGCTAGGATCGAACGTTCTAGCGATTGTCGACAGTACCGACCGCTTAGTCAAGTTTTCTCCAAAGGTCGGGCTCGATCTTGTACGTGAATACGTCATGCGTTGGCCTATATTGCACCGAGGATGCCCAACGTGTTTGGATTGTCCGGGTTCTCAAAGAGGTGCGGGTCCTGATGGAACTCGCCTGGCAAACCGGCCAGGAGCTCTGGGCAACTGGACAACCATTTCCGCAACTCGTAACCTCCTGAACCCATGATCGCGATCAACTCGTCTCGTAGAATTGGCGCCTGCTCCACGCTATCAGCACCCGTGCAGATATCGTCCACGTAGACGTCGCGATCCAGTACTGCTGCGGCTCGAGGATATCTTACCCTTTCCTGTGCGGCCAACTCTCGCAGCGTACGTACTGCCAAATACGGACTTGGCTTAAGTCCATACGTCACCGTGTTAAGTTCGTATGTGACCATCGGCTCATCTGGGCTCTCACGCCACAAAATCAGCTGATACCGACGGTCATCCGGATGTATCATGGTTTGGCGAAACATCATTTGACGTCTGCGACGAACGCTACCTGGTGTAACCGAAAGTCTGTGAGAATGTCCACAATGTCCCGGTTCAATTTAGGACCCGCGTGCAAACATTGGTTCACAGACACACCATTCGAGTAGGGAGCAGAACCGTCAAACACCACCCTATTTTCGCCTCAGGTGACTTCAAGACAGCCAGGTGTGGAATGTAATAATGCTCGACACACCTCCAATCCAGGCTGGACACCGACATGTGGCCCAATTGAATATATTCCCGCATGAATTCTATATACTTCTGCCGAAGTGCTGGGTCTCGCCTCATCTTCCGCTCCATTCCGAGTAGTCTCCGTTCCGCGAGCTGTCGCGAACTACCTAAAGCGGGGCGGTTTGGGAGAAAAGGTAGCCTGGTCACGAATCTGCCTGACGGGCATCTCGCAGTGTTGTATTGATAGAACAACTCGCACTCGTCATCCTCTGGCTTCCGTCTGTCCGCCGTGGGTGGGATGCCTACAGCTTCATCCTCACTTGGCCGTACATTTAGGCCTAGCCTACTCACCAGCTTACTCGATACAATACATCCCTGAGCCCCTGTATCCAGTAGGGCTCTTGCTTGAATGGTCCGGCCACCGTATCCCCATACCCAAATCTTAGCCGTTGGCAAAAGTACCGTGATTGGACGGGGCCGAAGCTGATGAGTAGGCGGCGATTACCTAGCGGGAATCTAAACGCGGTGAGGCCGCGTCGCGAGTATCCTCACTACCCAAACCTGTATGGGTCCCACTCCTGCTGGTAGGAGGTCTGCCCATAAAGGCCATGGCTGGAGTTCTATAGTACCCCGACGGCAAACGTCCGTACCGAGGTTGCGCCTGTAGCCGCGGGTACTCAGGCATAGGCGGGGCATGCGTGGGTCTTGAGACCCAACCAGGTGGCTCAAGCCCGCAGAATACTGCATGTACCCTGGTGGCTGCCTAGTGCTCCCCTGACACCCGCCCGTTGAATCCCGTACCTGGGATGGGTGTCCTTGGCCACGTTCCTGTGCCGCTCTTCCCCAATCCGGCACCTGCTGCCGTGGTGGGGATTGTCCCCACGTCCTTGGGTAAGTGGGCTCCGTCTGTTGACGTCCCCTGCCTGTCCCTGACCGATGCGGAGGTGGGCTCCTCCTTGGAGGGTGGGGCGTTGCTCCCTCCCGCAGTGGGCAGGCTCCTTCGCTGATCCGATCCAGCGCTGCCCCCGGCGCCTCCGGAGCGATTCATGCAGAGCAGGATGGTGTGCACCCTGGCAGTACCTACAGTTGGTGCTTGAAGGGCACTCTCGCACCTGATGCGGCCCCAGGCACCGAAAACACCAACGCCTCTGCTGTGCCACACCCCGTCTCCTCTGAACCCGCTGCGCAGCAAGCTCCGGACACGCTGCCTCCCCGTGGCCTGTCTCCCGGCAGGAGGCACACCTGATTCCAATGCGGTGTTGTACCGCCTGGGTTGCCACTGTTGCCTCCTCGCGCCGGTGCACCCGGCCGTTCCGGGTGGCGAGGGCAGAGGTCTCCTTGCGAGGGCTTCACCAGCCTGGACGTCCACTCGCCTGCTTTCGGCCTCGAGGAACGACTTCAGATCCTCGTAGGTCGGGAGGTGGTCGGACTTGCCCCATGTAGCTGCTCGAATGGAGCGACCATGTCGCTCGGCCGGCGGCGACGCACTGTGTGTACCAAGATATACCCGTAGCCCGCCAGTGGCAAACCCGGGCGCTCTTGTGCGCTGACCGCGACACTGACTGGGTGGAAGATTTTCTCGCGGAGGTCCGTACCTCGCGTTATGGTTGGTATTGACAGCCACTGGTCTAACAGCCTGTCTACAATCAGGCGCTTGTTTCGATACCGGTCGGTAAGGATCTTCCACGCCACCTCATAATTGCTATCCGAGACAGCCAAATGCGTCAGCAATTCGCGAGGCTCTCCATGTAGCCTGGACATCAGCTGAGCCATCTTGTACGCCGGCGTTATGTCCGTCCGTGTATGGACCACACTGCTATACAGGTCCTCAAACGCCGGCCAGTCGGCGTAATCGCCTGCAAAGACTGGAACCGTAACAGGCGGAAGAGGCACCTGTAATCCTTGTCCCACTTTACCACGGAATGGCTTTTCCTTTCCGTCACGTCGCCTAGATATGTCCGCAGCTGCGCAATGTCCTGTGCCAGCTCAAGGCACTGGCTTACATCGCCCTCAACCAGCTCCTTATCTTCAGGGTTAGGAGCTTCCTCAAAGCATGAGGCACTCTGTGAGGTGTTCCGACACAACCCGAACCCGTTCATCTGCCTGTAGTGCACTTTTCAAGAGCGCGTCCTCCCGGTCCTCGCGGCCGATCATTGCCGCTGTGGTAGTAAACCACCTTAATTCTGTCTTTATAGCAGCCTTATACCTGGCGATCGAGGAGCCATGGTACCAACTTTTACACACTCGACTTAATAAAAACGAAAAACCAATAAACAAATACCACAAAATAAATGTTAGTTGACTGGCCTAGACCTTACCGATAAGGTACCGTTCACTAGGCAAACAATACAGTCACAAAAAACCGAAACAATATTTTCCAAAATTAATAAAATATGTGGTAATATAAAAACACGCTTAATACTAAATTACGGCTAACTATGTTGCAATAAAGCAACCACGCTCTGCTACCAAAAATGTTTGATTCGAAGCTGATCTTAGCGCAGTGGAAGCAAATTAAAGTTATCTTAAAATCTAAAACTAAATGGTCGATCAGCCTCGGAACAACATTTGACTACGATTCGTAGTGCTCTTTACTATAGCTAAATAAAATAAATTTAATGAGAGAATTTTGTTCCGAAAGTTTCCGGCCGAGAAATTCTTGTTTCCAAATCTACTTAAACAGGGCCCAGCAACGAATTGCTTACCGAGCAAACGATGACGCCGTTTCTTTGTGAGTTTAAGTATGACAGGAATCAGGTATTCAGGATATTTTAGGAGCGCAGGAATAGGGAATAACCTAAACTCACAGCACTGGAACATCCGCTCGTTCTCGAACTCCTTTCCTCCAATTTGCACTATAGTTCACAGTTCGACATCACATAATGTTTTTAACACAAAATAACTAAGATTTCTCTCCGAATGAGAAATCGGCCCCGTTAACCTCAATCATTTATAATTAAAATACGTAGCTATCGGCAGCCACGACGCGAGCGACGACTCAAAGTGAGGTTATGTTACCGGCGACCACGTTGGCCTCAATCAAAAAGCCGAAACCAAAATTCACTTGGTTCACTTCCCCACCGAACAGGGAAAACCACACGAGAAAACCGAAAACACACTAATTACACCATTTATAGTTAACATTCGCATCAACGATGCGGGCGACGGCAGAGGACGTGACAATGACAGATCAGTGTTGCCAGCACCGCGCGCCCATTTTATACGAAAACTAAACACCGTGTGTCTAACGTTTTGCGAAATTATTATTGTGCAGTGACAATCCGCGTGTGCAACATTTGCGAATTTATTATTGCGTGAGTGACATCCCGTGTGTCTAACGTTTTGCGAAATTATTATTGTGCGAGTGACATTCTGCGTGTGGTTAATTTATTATTGTACGTGTAACGTCTTGTGACCCTTGGTTTTCGTGTCATATTCCTCAGGAGCAACGGTTCCCGAACCTAACGTTGGCTGGATATATCGTGCAAGTGTAGTGTTGTCTATTTAAGTTTGAGAAACTAAGTGTTCTACTTAGATTTTACTTTTGAGTGATTTCCCTTTTTGTATGATATTACAACCTAGTTATTTAAGCTTAGATTTCAAGGGTTTTCAAGTTTTGACATAACATAGAATAAATATTCAAAGGGTTCTCAAGTTTGACACTTAACATAGAATATTTCAAGGGTTTCATGACATAACATAGAATAGAATATTTCGGGTTTTCAAGTTTGACACTTAACATAGAATATTTCAAGTGTTTTCAAGTTTGACATAACATAGAATATTTCAAGTTTTCAAGTTTTGACACTTAACATAGAAGATATTTCAAGGGTTTTCAAGTTTGACACTTAACATAGAATATTTCAAAGGGTTTTCAGTTTGACACTTAACAAGATATTTCAAAGGGTTTTCAAGTTTGACATAACATAGAATATTCCAGGGTTTCAAGTTTGACACTTAACATAGATATTTCAAGAGGTTTTCAAGTTTGACACGTAACATAGAATATTTCAAGGGTATTCAAGTTTGACATTTAACATAAAATATTTAGAGATATTTCAAGTTTTGACATTTTATTCTTTCTTTAATAAACTATCTTTGACACTTTGACATTCAGATGTCTAGTTTTATTTATAATTCTTTATTTCAAATTTGAAAATTTGCGTCAACTCGATCTTTTGACAACAATCGATTATATCATTCTTTGAAAGTGAGTGTACAGAGTATACTCAGTTTATAGAAGTGAATTATAAGTGGTAAAATGTAAATATAAATTCTTTTAATTTATTTTGAATTATGATTTTAATTTTATTTATATTTAAATTAGATAATAATCCAACGTTGAGATTTCCTTTTTTCTAAATTGGAACTGGGAATATTTTGATAAAATCGGAGAAAGGAAAGGAGTGAACGTTTTCAACCTTATATCTTTTGTCTAGGAGACTCATGGATGCTGATATATGAACGTTTTCTGTGAATGGATATGGATGAAGGACAGTCACAACATACTTACTTCAATGCCTAGATCTTCTTACTCTTCAGCTAGGAATGCCTTTTAAATTAATGATTTAATTATTCCAAACGATACAACCTTTTTTTTTATAACACTAATATATCTTAAATCAGACTAATCTTCAAATTATAATAAAAATTATTTTAACAAATTTTTAAAGGGGACTGTCAAATTTTCTAATTTAATTTAAATATTAAATTTTATTAACCTGTGTATGTATGCTGTGATTGCCACCATGTACAGAGGTTGATTTGAACTATAGAAGTAGACGTTACATTCTATACCTGTTCTCGGACTAGAGGTGTGGTAATGCTATTGCCACAACACCTGTGTTTAAGATCTACTTCTAAGTTCCTGGGTTGGTATTGCAAGCATAATTTACTATACATGGTCTAGTCCAGACTACGCGTTGAGTGCATGTTTCAGCCCTGGTGCCTTAGAGGGAAAGCTTCCACCTCTCAACAAACACACTAACACAGAAGGGTTTGGCCACCCACATTATTACAGTTCTTTCTGGGATTCTTGTGAAAGATTGTCCCCAAAAATACTTTTCGGCCTTAGGGTACGCGGATGCTCAGTCTTTTGACTTTGAGCTAGTTAGGTAGGCTTAGATAGGTAGGAATCCGGGTTGGTTGGCCACGGGGACTATCCCCGGGGTTGCCATGGACCAGGTCTCTCCGGACCTGGTTCCCCAACCTAGACCCCTTGTTTGATTCCGAAGCTGATCTTAGCGCAGTGGAAGCAAATTAAAGTTATCTTAAAATCTAAAACTAAATGGTCGATCAGCCTCGGAACAACATTTGACTACGATTCGTAGTGCTCTTTACTATAGCTAAATAAAATAAATTAATGAGAGAATTTTGTTCCGGAAAGTTTCCGGCCGAGAAATTCTTGTTTCCAAAATCTACTTAAACAGGGCCCAGCAACGAATTGCATACACAGCGAACGAAGACGCCGTTTCTTTGTGAGTTTAAGTATGACAGGAATCAGGTATTCAGGATATTTGAGGAGCACAGGAATGAGGAATAACCTAAACTCACGGCACTGGAACATCCGCTCGTTCTCGATCTCCTTTCTCAATGTGCACTTATAGTTCACAGTTCGACATCACATAATGTTTTTAGCACAAAATAACTAAAGATTTCTCTCGAATGAGAAATCGGCCCCGTTAACCTCAATCAATTATAATTAAAATAAGTATCTATAAGAAGCCACGACGCGAGCAAACGAAAATTGAGGTTATATTTTGCCGGCGGTCGCGTGACTCTCAATCAAAGCGCGGAACCAAAATCACTTGGTTCCTCCCCACCGAACAGGAAAACCACACGAGAAAACCGGCACATAAATTACACCATTTATAATTAAAATTCGCATCAACGATGCGGGCGACGGCAGAGGACGTGACAATGACAGAGCAGTGTGCCAGCACCGCGCGCCCATTTTATACGAAAACTAAACATTCACCGCGGACCGACCCATCGGTCCGCTCATACATGGCAGGCGTGATAATGTAGCTACTATCGCTTAAGGACTGAATCACCTGAACTTCTGCAACTCGAGTGCCGTCACTGCGGAAACAGGTTGAGAATGCGCCCCGCGCCAACGCAGTGGCGGTAGGTTGGCATCCTTAACCAGAACGAGATCCCCAATGCAGGGGTTCAGTCCTGTCCGTCCATAAGGCGTTGCTGCAGAATGTGCAAGTACTCAAGCGACCAACGCTTCCAAAAGTTTTGAGTCATTGCTGCAACTGATAACGCGACAAACGATTGCTATTCACCTCCGTATAGGGATATTCGGCAAGGCGTTAAGTGGGCGGCCAATTAAGAAATGCCCTGGCGTCAGGGCCTCTAAATCATTGGGTCTGGCTGAGCGGACACAAAGGACGCGAATTAGTACAGCCTCAATTTTACAAAACACGGTCGTCCTCGAAAGTCAAATTATTAACCTACGACACGCAACAAATGCGTCTTAGCGACTTTACAACGCTTCAAAAATACCACCCCATGAGGGCGCACGCTGGTGGATCGAACACCCAGGCAATGCCCTGACGGGAGGCCCGTGCTGATGGCTTTTCGTTCTCCCCGTAAGAACGTTACAATTTCCTTCATACACCGATCAGCACCCTTAAAGTTGGTACCACAATCCGACCTGATCAGCGCTGGTCGCCTCGTCGCGACGTAAATCTCTCCAGCGCTGCCAAAAAGGCCTCCGTAGAAAGGTCGGCCACGAGCTCAAGTGGACGGCCTTGGTGGCTGGAACACACGAACACGCACAAGTACGCCTTGATAGACTTTGCGTTCCGTAGCGTGATGCCTTTACCATGAAAGGGCCTGCGAATCCGTTCCCACACCTGCAAACGTCCAGGCCTCCGTCACCCGGTCCGTGGAAGATCTCCATCTGTGGCTGCATTGGCTGCCTTCAAGCGGTAACAAGGCAAGCACCTAAACACAACGCTACGTACCGTTCGTCGTCCCGATAAGATCCAAAACTCGCGCTGTAGGATGGCCAATAGCGCATTACAGCCGCGTGGAGTTTTCTCATGACGATCGGCTAAGAGCTCAACTAAGGGTCCCCTTTTCAGGTAACAGTGGATGCCAGCCGAAAAGGGCAGGCTAGCGTTCGAAGTCTGCCTCAACCCTGAGCATACCTTGCTCATCCAGGAATGGGTTGAGGCGCACAATTCCTCCCTTGGCTTTCCGTCATCTGAGCAGCCTGACCTCCTCTTCAAAATGTTCCGCCTGGACGACTCTAACCAATGAGCATAGAGCCGCATTCCGTTCCGCAGGCGGGGACAGGTGTAAAGTTCCGTTCTGCTTGGGCTTCCTGCAGTTGTTCACGAACCGTTTGATCAACCTGTCACCCCAAGAAGTTTGTCGAGGGCTATACCGTTCCAGCAAGAAAGCTGGGTTAGGCTGGTACGAGTTGCCCCGTTCACTCGCAAACCTCGATCAGGTGGCCCAAGCGGCGCCCTGCACTCGTTGAATGGCCATTCCTGCGGCGACTCAGTCAGCCATTGAGGTACCACAGTGGGTGACTCACCAAATCAGGTGCCCTGCACGCGCGGCTTGCAGTCCGCTGGGTTCCATTCTCCCGGTACGTGCCTCCACACTAGCGGAGTTTCCGACCCCGTAATCTGTGACACCCGATTTGCCACGAAAACCTCAAGTGTATGTACCGACGTCTGCAACCAGCACAGAACTTTCCGACTGTCAGTCCACGCGTACACCGTTTCATCCAAGTTGATGGTACCACGCAGATTGCAGGTTACATGATTTGCAAGCGCGCTAGAAGAGCTGCCCCTGCCAATTCCAATTTGGGGATGGTCCATCTAGTTCTGACTGGTGCCACCTTACTTTTGGCCATAACCAGACGCACGTGCACAGTTCCCGTTGAACTTGCTGTCGAAGGTATACAGCTGCGCGTACTGCCTCAACCGGGCGTCACAAAACCCATGTAGGGTAGCCTTACATCCCACCGATGGGACTAACGCGGGGTATCGCGATGTGCACAATCCCTGGTAAGGTGGTCACAAACTGGAGATCCTTCAACAACTCTCCGGAGAGTTGGTCGTCCCATCCTAAGTTGGCTAGCCACAACCTTTGTAAAAGCACTTCGCCATGAACGTAACCGGGCGATCCATCCGTTAGGATCGAACGTTCTAGCGATTGTCGACAGTACCGACCGCTTAGTCAAGTTTTCTCAAAGGTCGGGCTCGATCTTGTACGTGAATACGTCATGCGTTGGCCTATATTGCACCCCGAGGATGCCCAACGTGTTTGGATTGTCCGGTTCTCAAGAGGTGCGGGTCCTGATGGAACTCGCCTGGCACCGGCCAGGAGCTCTGGGCAACTGGACAACCATTTCCGCAACTCGTAACCTCCTGAACCCATGATCGCGATCAACTCGTCTCGTAAATGGCGCCTGCTCCACGCTATCAGCACCCGTGCAGATATCGTCCACGTAGACGTCGCGATCCAGTACTGCTGCGGCTCGAGGATATCTTACCCTTTCCTGTGCGGCCAACTCTCGCAGCGTACGTACTAAATACGGACTTGGCAAGTCCATACGTCACCGTGTTAAGTTCGTATGTGACCATCGGCTCATCGGGCTCTCACGCCACAAAATCAGCTGATACCGACGGTCATCCGGATGTATCATGGTTTGGCGAAACATCATTTGACGTCTGCGACGAACGCTACCTGGTGTAACCGAAGTCTGTGAGGGTAGGAGCAGAACCGTCAAACACCACCCTATTTTCGCCTCAGGTGACTTCAAGACAGCCAGGTGTGGAATGTAATAATGCTCGACACACCTCCAATCCAGGCTGGACACCGACATGTGGCCCAATTGAATATATTCCCGCATGAATTCTATCTGCCGAAGTGCTGGGTCTCGCCTCATCTTCCGCTCCATTCCGAGTAGTCTCCGTTCCGCGAGCTGTCGCGAACTACCTAAAGTGGGCGGTTTGGGAGAAAAGGTAGCCTGGTCACGAATCTGCCTGACGAGCATCTCGCAGTGTTGTATTGATAGAACAACTCGCACTCGTCATCCTCTGGCTTCCGTCTGTCCGCCGTGGGCGGCTCTTCAGACTCCCAAAACCTCTGCAGCACCTCTGACAGCACACTACCATAGAGGACCGGATCCCCTTCTGGTAGGTCCTGAGGTCTCCAAACTGGGCCGAAAACAACATACCCCCCTGTGGTATCTACGGCCACCAAACCAGTTTCCTGGAGTACCTTCTTCCTACCGCACCATAATCTCGAGGACGTCTGACCCGAGAAGTACGTCCACCGTACCAGGAGTATCAAAATCAGGATCAGCCAACTCCAACCCTGTGGTTAACCCTCGTACCGTTGGTGGTAACCTAACCTGAGGAGTTTCCCAACCACTTCATCCAGCACCACGGCTGAGACTTGATAGCTGACCCTGTACATGTGCTACCTAATGCGAACTCAAAGTTCGTCTGACCCCGAATGTCAGGCACATTTAGGCCCCGATGCCTACAGCTTCATCCGCACTTGGCTGTACATTTAGGCTAGCCTACTCACCAGCTTACTCGATACAATACATCCCTGAGCCCTGTATCAGTAGGGCTCTTACTTGAATGGTCCGGCCACCGTATCCCCATACCCAAATCTTAGCCGTTGGCAAAAGTACCGTGATTGGACGGGGAGCCGAAGCTGATGAGTAGGCGGCGATTACCTAGCGGGAATCTAAACGCGGTGAGGCCGCGTCCCGCGGGGGTTAGGGGATGGAAACCGGAATTCCGGAATATCGTAAAACCGAAACATCGGACCGATTTTTCCGATGTTTCAACTCCGGTTTTCTGTGAAAAAAAATCGCTAAAACCGGTTTTAGAGAAAACAGTAGTTTTATTTTTTATTATTATTTTTAGGAAAAATCTTTGAAAATTATACCTACACTTAACTACCCGTCGAGATACACAACACTAGTGTTATTCAGGGATGAATCCGACGACAAATCACGAGATTTAATGTTTGTTATTACTGGATTTCATGATGTTAATAATTTTTAATCATCCTCTCGGCTTAACATATTATTGCGCTTTTTTATTTCAATCGCTTTTTAAATTATCAGTGTGACGTACCCTACGCAACGCAAGCAGTATGCCGTCTCACTTCCAAAATGTACTTACTTACACTTACCAAATAAAAGATCAATAATCATTTCAGCATACATAAAGACGGCACACTGCTTGCGTTGCGTAAGGTACGTGTATACAGCCCCATGCGTTAACACCGGTACGTGTGTGATGACGTGCACGCATACGAGCTTCATATGCAGACAGAGGTCGTTACGAATCGTCTAGCTCGCAGGTTTGATGTCTTTCAGCCTCCCGAACAAGCCGGCTTTCGAAAAGGGTACAGTACCATAGATCACATTTTTACGCTGCGGCAGATTGTACAGAAGACCGGAGAGTACAATTTGCCACTATGCTTAGCGTTTTTGGACTATGAGAAGGCCTTTGATTCTATCGAGTCGTGGGCAGTACTGCAAACTCTACAGCGGTGCCACATTGACTACAGGTATATCGAAGTGTTGAAGTGTTTATATTGAACCTCCACAATGTCAGTTCGAATACATGATCAGACCACGGCGGCTATTCCATTGCAGAGGGAATTAATTATTCCAAGACAAGGAGATGTATTATCTCCGAAGCTCTTCACCAATGCGATGGAAGATGCCTTCAAGCTCCTGGAATGGGAAGAACTTGGTATCAATATCAATGGCGAATACATCACTCACCTTCGGTTTGCTGACGATATCGTGTCATGGGTGGCAGAGTCATTCGAAGACCTCAGCAAAATGCTACAGGACCTCAATCGAGTTTCCCAAAAAGTGGGCCTCAACATGACTATGGACAAGACGAAAGTCATGGCCAACTATCATGTAGCGCCCACCCCAATATCAGTAGGGAACTCGATACTCGAAGTGGTGGACAAATACGTCTATCTAGGACAAACAGTCCAACTGTCCTACTAGGAAGATCTAACTTTGAGAAGGAGGTCACTCGGCGAATCCAGCTCGGCTGGGCAGCATTCGGGAAGTTACGCAGCGTCTTCACGTCCGAAATTCCTCAGTGTCTCAAGACGAAAGTTTTTGAAAAGTGTGTCATGCCAGTGATGACCTACGGTGCCGAGACGTGGTCTCTAACTGTCAGCCTCCTAAATAGACTAGAAGTCACTCAGCGAACTATGGAGAGAGCTATGCTCGGTGTTTCTCTACGTGATCGAATCAGAATCGAGGAGATCCGTAGACGAACCAAGGTAATCGACACAGCTAAGAGAGTAAGTAATCTGAAGTGGCAATGGGCAGGCCACATTTCTCGAAGGACTGATAATCGGTGGAGCAGCAGAGTTCTCGAGTGGAGACCACGTACCGGCAGGCGCAGCGTAGGACGGCCCCCCGCGAGATGGACAGACGATCTGGTCAAGTCCGCGGAGAAATACTGGATGCAGGCAGCTTCTGATCTGACAAAGTGGAAATATTTAGGGGAGGCCTATGTTCAGCAGTGGACGTCCTATGGCTGATATGATGATGAAGGGCAGAGCATGACGTGTATACGAGTATATACGCAGGCAGTGTACCGTATATCATAACAGTACCATACATTATAACCAGTACGCGTGTGACGACGTGCACTCTTACGAGCTGCATACGCTGGCAGTGTGCTCTGCCCTTAAGCAATAGTTACCTTACCACATATTGTATGCTCAAATTATTTTTCATCTTGAATTAGGTCTTAGTTATTAAGTGAATTAAAGAATTATGGGACATTCTGATACTAAAGGACCAATAATACCATTCACAAAAAAAAACTATTTTAATGCGTAGAGCTCAGATTAATCAAATTAGAAAACAGGCCTAAAACTTTTTTATATTTTCCGATTTCGGTTTTCAAAACCGGAATTCCGGTTTTGGCCTCCAACATCGGAACTCAAAACCGGTTTTGAAGACCTTCCGATTTTACTTGCCCTAGCGGGGGTATCCCCTCGCTACCCAAACCTGTGTATGGGTCCCACTCCTGCTGGTAGGGAGGTCTGCCCATAAAGGCCATGGCTGGAGTTCTATAGTACCCCGACGGCAAACGTCCATACCGAGGTTGCGCCTGTAGCCGCGGGTACTCAGGCATAGGCGGAGGCATGCGTGGGTCTTGAGACCCAACCAGGTGGCTCAAGCCCGCAGAATACTGCATGTACCCTGGTGGCTGCCTAGTGCTCCCTGACCGCCCGTTGAATCCCGTCCCTGGGATGGGTGTACTTGGCAAAGGTCCTGTGCCGCGATTCCCCAATCCGGCACCTGCTGCCGTGGTGGGGATTGTCCCCACGTCCTGGGTAAGTGGGCTCCGTCTGTTGACGTCCCCTGCCTGTCCCTGTGACCGATGCGGAGGTGGGCTCCTCCTTGGGGGTGGGAGCGTTGCTCCCTCCTTGGTGGGCAGGCTCCTTCGCTGATCCGATCCAGCGCTGCCCCGGCGCCTCCGGAGCGATTCATGCAGAGCAGCGGATGGTGTGCACCCTGGCAGTACCTACAGTTGGTGCTTGAAGGGCACTCGCACCTGATGCGGCCCCAGGCACCGAAAACACCAACGCCTCTGCTGTGCCACACCTCGTCTCCTCTGAACCCGCTGCGCAGCAAACTCCTGACACGCTGCCACCCCGTGGCCTGTCCCTACAGTAGGCACACCCTGATTCCAATGCGGTGTTGTACCGCCTGGGTTGCCCACTGTTGCCTCCTCGCGCCGGTGCACCCGGCCGTTCCGGGTGGCGAGGGCAGAGGTCTCCTTGCGAGGGCTTCACCAGCCTGGACGTCCACTCGCCTGCTTTCGGCCTCGAGGAACGACTTCAGATCCTCGTAGGTCGGGAGGTGGTCCGAGGACTTGCCCCATGTAGCTGCTCGAATCGAGCGACCATTTCGCTCGGCAGGCGGCGAAGCACTGTGTGGACCAAGATATAACCGTAGCCCGCCACTGGCAAACCCTGTCGCTCTAGTGCGCTGACCGCGACACTGACTGGGTGGAAGATTTTCTCGCGGAGGTCCGTACCTCGCGTTATGGTTGGTATTGACAGCCACTGGTCTAACAGCCTGTCTACAATCAGGCGCTTGTTTCGATACCGGTCGGTAAGGATCTTCCACGCCACCTGAGGCTCTCCATGTAGCCTGGACATCAGCTGAGCCATCTTGTACGCCGGCGTTATGTCCGTCCCGTGTGACCACACTGCTATACAGGTCCTCAAACGCCGGCCAGTCGGCGTAATCGCCTGCAAAGACTGGAACCGTAACAGGCGGAAGAGGCACCTGTAATCCTTGTCCCACTTTACCACGGAATGGCTTTTCCTTTCCGTCACGTCGCCTAGATATGTCCGCAGCTGCCTGCGCAATGTCCTGTGCCAGCTCCAAGCACTGGCTTACATCGCCCTCAACCAGCTCCTTATCTTCAGGGTTAGGAGCTTCCTCAAGGAGCATGAGGCACTCTGTGAGGTGTTCCGACACAACCCGAACCCGTTCATCTGCCTGTAGTGCACTTTTCAAGAGCGCGTCCTCCCGGTCCTCGCGGCCGATCATTGCCGCTGTGGTAGTAAACCACCTTAATTCTGTCTTTATAGCAGCCTTATACCTGGCGATCGAGGGAGCCATGGTACCAACTTTTACACACTCGACTTAATAAAAACGAAAAACCAATAAACAAATACCACAAAATAAATGTTAGTTGACTGGCCTAGACCTTACCGATAAGATACCGTTCACTAGGCAAACAATACAGTCACAAAAAAAAAAACCGAAACAATATTTTCCAAAATTAATAAAATATGTGGGTAATATAAAAAACACGCTTAATACTAAATTACGGCTAACTATGTTGCAATAAAGCAACCACGCTCTGCTACCAAAAAATGTTTGATTCCGAAGCTGATCTTAGCGCAGTGGAAGCAAATTAAAGTTATTTTTTATTTTTATTTTATTATTTTATTTTATTTGGGAAGCTTACAGCCTTCTTTACAAAACAAATGACAAAATATAATAATAAATGCCAATTACAAGCTACCACAGATAAACAGAATTTTTTACAATCCAAAAAAAGAAGAAGTAAAAAAATAACAATCATTAATTGATTAAATTTGGTTCCTTACTCAACATTTTCTTTATACTATAGGTACTGCAACAGAAAAGATCAAACCGAGAATCGTTATTTAGTTTATTTATTAATTTAAGGCTTCTTGGTAAAAAGCTGTTGTTCCTATAGTTGGTGTGGCCTAAGGGGACTTGAAGTAATTTCTTAAGACGTAAGTTTCTAGATGGTGTTATAAGTTTTAAATTGCAGAGGAGATCCGGACAATCAATTCTGCCCTGGGCAACGTTAGTTAAGAAGCAAATATCAGCAATGGATCTTCGTAGATATAGAGGAAGAAGATGAAATTTAGAGCACCGCTGTTCATAGACCAGTTCCGAAAACGGGTGATTAAACTTAAAACATAGGAATCGAATGAATTTTTTCTGTATATTTTCTATACTATTTGAGTGAATATTATAATAGGGATTCCATATTTGGGAGGCATATTCAAGATGGCTTCTTACATATGCACAATAAATTATTTTAATGGTTTTCATTCTGTTGAAGCTTCTTGAGATACGCTTGACAAATCCAAGAGCTTTATAAGCCTTGTCTACACAGAAACCAATATGCTGGTCATACTGCAGCTTACTATCAAGGACAACACCTAAGTCTCTCACTGACGAACAAGATTTCAGATATTGGCCTTTGAGACTGTAATCGTAAGTATATTTTAACCTTTTACGTGTAAAAGATATTGATGTACACTTAGCCACATTAAGATCCAACTTATTATCATCACAGTAACTGTCAAGTCTCATCAGATCTTCTTGAAGAAGCTCAGCATCACCAGCATTATTGACCGTCTTAAATACCTTCATGTCATCAGCGAATAAAAGAAAATATGAGTTTTGGAAACATACATGGATATCATTAATAAAAATTACGAAGAGCAGTGGGCCCAGCAATGAACCTTGAGGTACACCCGACGGAATATTCACCCACGACGATGTATATCCATTAAGTACTACGGCCTGGGTCCTGTTTTGAACATACGATGTAAACCATCTGAACAGGTCACCTCTTATACCCAAACTGTTGATTTTTGAAAGAAGTATATCATGGTCGATGCGATCAAAGGCCTTGCTATAATACGTGTAAATAACATCTGTCTGATTACCACTCTCCATATTGACTGTAACAAACTCGTTAAGGACAGCAAGGTTGGAAACAGTAGACCTACCCCTTAGAAAACCATGTTGTTGGGATATGAACGTATGTTTGATGCAATTATAGACTTGATTAAAAATTATTCGCTCAAATACTTTGGCCAACAGGCATAGTTTGGAGATAGGTCTGTAGTTGTCCACAATATTTTTAGTTCGAGTTAGTTATCTTAAAATCTAAAACTAAATGGTCGATCAGCCTCGGAACAACATTTGACTACGATTCGTAGTGCTCTTTACTATAGCTAAATAAAATAAATTTAATGAGAGAATTTTGTTCCGGAAAGTTTCCGGCCGAGAAATTCTTGTTTCCAAAATCTACTTAAACAGGGCCCAGCAACGAATTGCTTACCGAGCGAACGATGACGCCGTTTCTTTGTGAGTTTAAGTATGACAGGAATCAGGTATTCAGGATATTTGAGGAGCACAGGAATAGGGAATAACCTAAACTCACGGCACTGGAACATCCGCTCGTTCTCGATCTCCTTTCCTCCAATGTGCACTATAGTTCACAGTTCGACATCACATAATGTTTTTTAGCACAAAATAACTAAAAGATTTCTCTCCGAATGAGAAATCGGCCCCGTTGGCCTCCAATCATTTATAATTAAAATACGTAGCTATCGGCAGCCACGACGCGAGCCAACGAAAAGTGAGGTTATATTTTGCCGGCGGTCGCGTGACTCTCAATCAAAGCGCCGGAACCAAAATCACTTGGTTCACTTCCCCACCGAACAGGGAAAACCACACGAGAAAACCGAAAGCACACTAAATTACACCATTTATAATTAAAATTCGCATCAACGATGCGGGCGACGGCAGAGGACGTGACAATGACAGAGCAGTGTTGCCAGCACCGCGCGCCCATTTTATACGAAAACTAAACACCCCTTTTAACTTGCTTCTTAGTGGAGCACAATTAACTTCGTTAGTTCCCATAATATTAGGAGTATTTGATCTTTTGGCTTTCTTCTTCAATATACAGAGCGTGGTGTAATTCAAAATTCTTCGGTCGTTTAGGAAAGTCGAATGAGTGCGTCTTGGCCCCTTTCGGACGGGTGTGTAGGATGGATGGGAGCCCCGTATTCTTGTAGTTTTTTGTATTTAAACTTAAATGTTTCCTCTCTATACATCTCAAGCAAAACACTGCTCCACTTCGTAAGAACTAACAAGTCACTACTTTAACGCAATGTATTCCTAACCCAATAGACGATCACACTTAATATTGGCCATCTTCAATTCTAAGTAAACAGTCTAACTGTTTTACTAAACTTATAAGGACCTCCAGAGGACAGGTTCCTTCAGTACCTACGCGTTATCCGTCAAATTTAAGCGGCTCTATTAAAAAGCAAAAAAGAAAAGCATAAATTGCAGCTAAGCATAGAAGAAAATGTGCGAAGATATCGAAGAAATCGTTGCTTCAAGATATTTTAAAAAAATATATGAAAAAATGCTCTATGACCTTTGAAAACCTTTTTCTAAAGACTTTTCAAAACCTATTTATACTAGAAGTGTAGGTAATATAGATCAGTGTAGAAGTGACTGCGCAAAAATTGCTATTTTTGACAGTCACATGGAATAGAGACCGTCAATTATCGAAACAATACGTATTTGATTGTATCAACAAAAATATTATTACCCTTCCATGTGAATACACAATGACGCAAAATATCACAAAATATAGAGCAGTCTCTACGCGGAATAAAAAAAAGCGTATTGTTAAAAACTATATCAATAAAGTGACATCACACGTCTTACGTAAAAGACGGTAAATAATAAAAGTAAATATAGATCTACAGGGTGTTTAAACAAGTACACGTAGGTATACTTTCGTTGCAAGAAAATAATGTACATTTTTCCTTATTTAGACGTCACGAGCCATTATGAATAATTTTTACTTAATTACTCGACAGCCTCAGAAGGAGAGTTATATTTTTTGAGAGTTTGTATGTGGACTAGAAATTATTTTTCGCTTGCTACAGTCCAAACGGTTGGGCGGATGTGAAACAGACCTCATATATTTTTGATGGCCTCATGCATGGCGACAACGATCCTAGTTTTTATGGCTGTTGACGCTCTGCCTACCCTGTATGGAATATCTAAAGCCGTGATGTATGTATGTATGCTATCCTGGTCTGGTCGACTGGTCCTACAATCTACCTTCATATAATATCATTGGGTCTGTTATAGTATAGGTACCCAATAGAGGTTCTGCACTTTTTTTTCATCACCTTTTATCGAATCGTTTATCAATAGAGCTTAAATTAAGAGTTTTAGGTACTCTCATTAAATTGACATAGAATTTTCTGGATTTAATACCTACGTCATAAAGTTACAACTACAACTTATGAACGTAGGTACATATTTAAAGCAGTAAGTTTTTTTTTCTGAATTATGAACCAAGTTATTACTTTTATACCGATAAATTAGGTAAGTACGTAACTTATATCGTGGGGGACCTCTTAAGATATCTTATCATATCACAAACAAGTAGGTACCAAATTTGCGTTAATCTTGTACTTATTTTTAACTTATATGTTTATAAACGAATCAAGATGACTTTGAGGATTGGTTGAGTCGTACAATAGTAACATTCTTTAAAATTCTATTTATGTACATAGCATAGTACAAACTTTCTAAGTTTCTGACTAAGTCATAAAGACTTTTGAATTCTAGAACCGTTGCCTATGCTTTCCGCCAAAAATCCATCTACGAAAACAAGACTCTTGCAACAAAGGGCAGATGTAAGTTCCCCACATGCCATCACTCTTATTAAAATCTTAAGGAGGGTTGCACAATACCGGAAGCCTCGTGCCACGCTCCGTGTGCCCCCTGCCTTACAGCGCACGCGACGGATAAAAAAACCTCCTCTACGCTTTTTAAATTATTTATTTACACGTTTTTGAACGCACCCTAAGTGCTCCTGTGCCGCTGACGTGCCCTTTGCGGTTTTTGTTGAAAATCGCATTACGGCAATTTCGTGGTCGCATGTTTTGATTTGAAGTTGATTATCGTATTAGTGCGTATGGTGCTTTTTAAAGGGCAAGTGAATGCCGGTGCCGGCTTATAAAATAGCATCACCCAATATCTTTCCCGTGGGTGTCGTAAGAAGCGACTTAGGGATTTGAGAGTTGATGTGTAGGTGTAGGTATTGCATTTTTTATTTATTTACACGTTTTTGAACGCACCCTAAGTGCTCATGTGCCGCTGACGTGCCCTTTGCGGTTTTTGTTGTTTTTTGTTAAAATCGCATTATACGGCAATTTTGTGGTCGCGTGTTTTGATTTGATGCTGATTATCGTATTACGTCGTATGGTGCTTTTTAAAGGGCAAGTGAATTTTGCGTTAACTTCTTATTTGTGGATAGGTGGCTGATTCTGATCCATTATATAAAAAAGGTCACTACTTATCATTTTCTTCAGTCCTAGGACGACCAATGCTGGACATAGGCTTCATCCTGGCGCCTTCGCAGATAACAATAACTTGCGCAGATATAAAGAATGGATCCCGAATTGGCAATATTATTGTTTGCCTCTCCATCATATTATTTAGCAGACATATGAGCAGAAGGCGATAACTCTGACGCCAGGGTTCATTATTGGGTCGTTGGACGACTTAGTGTCCCACTCTAAAAAGAAGAAGAAGCAGACTGACAACAATAATGCTGCTAATTTGGGATCCAAATGATACTCGCTATTTCCCGACCTCATGGAATGGGTTCTATTTTACGACCTGTCAGCCTACCTCTATCTATTTACTGTAATTTAAGTACCAAGTTATGTACTATGTAGCTATCAGCCTACACTAGGATGTAGGTATTTGCATTTCTAAATCGCGAACTCCCACGTCGTAATTTTTTCTCCCCTTAATTTTTTATACTGCCTGTACAGTAAACAAACCCCTATTTTAACACCTCATCCCCAATACTTCCGTCAACAATTGTCTCTCTCACCACATCATTAAAAAAAGTCCCTTCGCGACAAACACCCTCTTTAAAAAAACACGCGCCTTTAAAAAATCGCTATTACTTTACAGGGCGTTAAAAAATTAGGGGACTTTTTATTACAGTTTTTATTGTTGAATACAAAAAGCGATTTGATAGGTAATAGAGTGATTTTTAAATTGTTACTAGGGTAAGTTAAGTGAGATAGTATGATAAAAAATCCCCCTATGATAAATTGTGGAGTTTATTTATTTCTATTAGACAGAAAAGGGTTGACTGTAGCGAATAACAGGGTGATGTAGAGAATAATGAGATAAGTTTAAGTTCGCTTTTAAATTGCTAAGTTGAAAAAAACACTACCTAATAATAAGCTCGATGGTACGACGATATCGTCAAGCTGACAGGACCTCACTGGCCGAAAAACTCTGTCACCAGGGTTCATCGGGTAGTTGAATGACGCGGTGTTCCACACGAAAAGAAGAAGACTGGACTGGCCGAGGGTGGCACAGGACCGTGAGGATTGCCACTTCTTCTTCTTCTTCTTCTTCTTTTCGTGTGGGACACTGAAGAGGAAAGATCTATACCTACCTACTATACCTACATCATCTACATGCAGCATGTTATACATACCTCTATAAAGGAACATTCCATACTCCATAGTCACGTAAGCGACAATCATACGCGTTTTTTGTTGTTTAATTTTTTTAAATATTTTAACGGTGACTTGCAGAAAATAATCAAAAGTACCTACTTATAGTTTAGGTAAAGCTGAACAAATAGGTATATACAATTTATATTGAGTCACTTTATCTAGTAAGGTGGATGTGGGCTGAGGATGATGATGATAATGATGAGTAGGGCTCGACCTCAAGTGTGCAAAACATTTTTTCTAATTTCTATCTAAGAAAGATCAAGGTTCGGTTTATCTAGGTATCTTTTCAAGCATTCATTTGTTTTATAGCAGCTTTGATTAATACAATTTTTCTTTCGTGCTTTTCATACCAATTCAGATTCCTATTATGACATTCTGCTGTCAAATAACAAGTTTCAGAAAATACCTATACACGATAAAAATATTTTATTTAACACGAGTAGATATTTTATTTAACATCTTTTCCGCCTCATCTCATCATAGTAATGCAAATGATGAGGAAAAAGTTATTTCATTGAAGGCAAAAAATACCTATACATAAATGTATTCGGTAACAACATTAAGAGGCATAGTTAAATTTAATCAATAAAATTAATTATTCTGTTGCGAATTTTGCAATGTTGCTATGGATACTTGGATAGGATATTAACAGAACATCCTTAACACACGTACTTACCGTCCGTTTGTGCGTTATATTTGCGTTGTCTGTCTGTCAAGGAATTCGCTAAGTACTTACCTACTAAAAGCTAAGCACCTACTCCTAAACCACGCATTGGTTTTTGAAGCGATTTTTTGTTAAGATGGAGTGTTTCAAGAAGTAGTTTTTTAAACTTACAATGCCCAAGTTACCTATTTTAACGCTAACTATTCTTTACTTTAAAAGGAAAAGAAAGGAAAACATCTTTTTATAACGCAAAAAGCGACTTCATTTTATACTTTGTATTGATAAAAATTCCCGTGGCAAAATGTAGATTTACCTCGCCTTTGTCTAACTAATAGGAAATAACCTTAAATTATGGAAATTCAAAATATTTTACATCTGCGTCACTCTACACGTGCCATCTTAAAAAAATAAAAATACTTACACGATTGATTTTTAAAACACCGTGAAACCAATTTCACACCCTGTCTGACTGTATAATATCTGTCTGTAGGTACGGATATCTTGATCCATAGATCAGTATCTTGGGTTAGAAGTAGGTACCTACTTACTATGAAATCAAGATGTATGCTGCCAATGATCAAATGCAACGACTACTTTTGCAATTTTGAATGAAGTACTTACCCTGACCGATAATCCGTAGAGATGGGATGCAGTCGATTGTCTTATACCTATTTTTGAAATACTTACTCGAAAACATTTCCCAATACTTACACCATTTCCCTCCTCGATGTGAAGTAATTAGCATAATGTATTTTTGAGTATTTTCTTGAATCAAATATCACCGATTTATTGTCTTTGATATACCTCACAGAAAAATAATTTTAGGCTTAACTAAGGCACACTTTTCCTTCAAGTTTCTTTTTGTTCTACTTATTCGAAAGAAGGACCTGTGTCGCTCCGGAAAACTTTCTCCTTCGGCTAATCGGAAAACTGGCTCCAGCAGACTCTGGCGTCAGAATTTTAAAATTATTCGAAGTAACTATTGGCCTGCCCCATCTCTACCGACCGTTATACTTACTTAAATCCGTTGCACAAAATCCATCGGTCAGTCAACAGTCCTCACCCTATCTTTTGTGCACGCTTTCGACTCTTCTACAATGAAACATAATCCCCGTATTTTTTTTTTTCGATATAAAAAGACCGATAAAATGACCCCAAAGAGGCCAGGATCGTGCGGGATTGTTCTGCAATGAATGCGCGCCAAAGGTGGACAAAATGGCGGACAAAAAATAAGCGCGCGTTTTTATTCTGTGGTAAGAAGATACAGGGTGAAGAAAATTTGCGTACGGTTTAAATAGCTTCAAAATTTTTCCAACTTCAGTTGTTTCCGAAATTGAAACTAAAATACCATTAAAATATAAAATACCTACCTTTATGTAGGTAGATTATTTCTAGTACTTGTTTTTTTAATTCAATATGAAAACCGATTGACAAAATTTTGAAAAAATTACAATTGATCGACCCATATTAAAAAAGTGTCTAACTAAAGAAACTTATTGCCGAATTATAGTTTTTTTGGCAAAATTATATGTCTCTACATATACCTACTTTAGGTACCAAGCAACAAAATAAAATAAATAAATAATGTTAGCAGAAAAATAAGCGAAATAGGTACCTACATATTATGTATTTAAAAAATACTAAGCAAGTTTAACGAAAAACAACCGTAATTCGAGCAAATGTGAATTCAAAATCGATTTTCAGGTATGAGAAGCAGTTGTGTGACATGATTATTTTAACAAAGCAAGCATGTGATTGTTTAAATACATTTTCTTCATGCACATTTACATCAGTAGCGTTAAAAATAGATTATAAGTAACACGTGTAACAAAAAGGTTATAATATGGCAAGGCAACCAAAAATGAGGTCAAGCACCCATGAAACAGAACATAGGTACTTAGGTAAAAATGAAAAAAATGGACTTTCCACTCACAATAATTTTTAGGATTTCGTAGTCTACTAGAAAACCTTATAGTTTCGTCATGTGACATGTCTGTCTGTCTGTCTGTCTGTATGCCGCGCCCTCATATCTTCGTCAGTTTCAGAGCTATTGACATGAAATTTGGTGAGAAGATAGATCGTGTTGACCCAAATATAGAAATGTTAAGAAAAAAATATTTTAAATGTTTTTTGGAACTTTTAAAACTAAGGTGAGGTTTCTTTGAAACAAAGTCACTAAAATGTTTCTGTCACGAGATATTTGCTTTTAAAAAGGGCGTTTTTGACCCATAATTTGTTCCAGCTGTAACTTCTAAAGTATAAACGCTAAAAATTTCAAATAAATATGAAATATAGCTTACAATCTGAAGTTACAATGAAAACTATAACGGATATCGTACCCTTAAAGGTTTCAGAAAAAAATGAGTTTTTCTATTTGCGGTTGGTCATCATACTGATGCTAACAAACCAGAAACTAAATTAAGTTTGTAATGCTGAAAAACCTGATATTTAAACGTTGACTACGAAACCCTATTTGTGGGCGTGTCTGACACGCTCTTGGCCGGTTTTTTTTTTTAATTTAAAACCTATTTCCCTTGGCTAAGGATGCGCAGTTTTTTTGTTGATTACACGTTATACTTAGATACCTGCCTACTTGTAGGTAAATCTACTTTGTATTGTCTTGTATTTTATAAAATAGAAATTGTGATACTCGTATAAAGTATTAAAAGAAATTATGTTACATCATAATGTAACAGGAGGTAAGTATCTATGTAAAGATAATAAGTGATAGAGAAAGAAAAATATGTAAAAGAGTATCTACCTTTTGTTATATAAACAGATATACCTAATGCGTGTTTAAAAAATATGATGTTATATTCTTCTCATCGTTTATTAATAACATAAGTATTATTAAGGTTAAACATTTGTTTGCACGTGATAACAGTTGATTTAACATTGAAGTGACGTCGAAGTTATTTTTATGTTAATACCTCTTTTAAATAGTAAGTACGTATTTAGGTAGGTACGTACCTATTTCGATACCTATATGTGTAGAGAAATGTTATATTTTCTATTTTACATTGTCTTGATCGATCAAACATACAGTGAAACCAAGTAAAATTATTGATGTTAAATAAATAAATAAATATGACAACACAAATGCGTTGGTAAAGATTTTTTCATTTTCGATAGGTTCAAAACAAAAGTAAAAAAGTTTATTGGAATAGGAACACCAGCTATCAATCTGTGCTTAGGCCCAATTTACTTCTGAAACTTTTAAAAAAATTACAAATACGAGTAAAACGAATCATCTGATTGGAATAGGAGCAACCCGTACAACCCGCGGCGCTGCTTATCCGAACACACATACCTAATGCCGAAAATATAACAACCTTTCTTCTGAAACTTTTCAAAAAGACAAAAACGCATCATCTGATTGGAATACTTAGGAACACGCTGTAGCTCTGAATCTGTGCTAGGCCCACTCCGCGCGGCGCGGCGCAGCAGCTTGTCCGAACGCACATAATGCCAAAAAGGATGGACGCGCGACACTGGCTACACACCTGCCTGCGAAAAAAGGAATAAAAACAAACTATTTACCTACTAGGTAATGTTTCTAGTAATCAACCCAATGAACTTTGGTCGCACAGAGTTTTTAAACCACCTCGATAGTAGGTAGGTAGATAACAGGCAGTACGCTGATATAGTTGTGTTAAGCGCTGCTATCTTAGTAATAGTAGTAGAATTTAGAGATGTCCCGAATATTCGGCCATTTTTTGATATTCGGTATTCGACCGAATATTTGATTTATGAAAAATACACTTATTTTTTAGCAAAAAGTCTTCATTTGTTACATAAAATTGAGTAGTTAAAATTAATAAGGGGCAGATTGTGGTGAAGAACAACGATCTTTTCAGCATTTGTTGGCAAAAAAGGCTTGGCGCTAGCCAAGTATTCGGCGGTGTTTTAGGCCGAATACCGAATATTCGGATGTTGCCTCACGGCCAAATATTCGGTATTCGGTATTCGGCGAAATCAATTTTCGCGGCATCATCTCTAGTAGAATTAACCGTGCGGTACCTCACTAGTTTTATTTAAACGTGTACCTGCTTATTGGCAAAGTAGATCATAATAAGACCTTTAGGGTTCGTTGCCTTTAGGTTGTATCTGTCAAACGTAGCGATGGCGAATACAAACGCTCTGCCTACTCTGCAGGGACGAAAGTCGTGATTATGTAACGCATTATCGTGGCTTATTTTAGGAGTTCAATCAAGGAAGGAAGGAAGAGTATGACCACAACTTTACTAATTATAATTTAGGTAGATAATTATAGAATTTCTAGTGAATTTAATTATGTTTTACACTTATTTATAAAAGCAGGAATAATCGTTTGGTAGGTAATATATAAGTTAGTACATAAATAGATAACCGCGAATCGTAATATAGAGCTAAATAAAGTAGGCACCTCAATAGTTAGTTACTATTGACTATTGTATTGCACGTACATGTTAAGCACAAAAAAGTTAAAAATGCTATAAGGTATGTAAATAAAAATCAACTTTCATTCAACACCATTGAAAATACATACAAACTCAAGAAATCTTTGTAGCATGAAATATCTACCTACTAACAGTTGTAGTAGCGCAATACCGGTTCTCGATATACTTAGTTTCTGCGAATAAGCATACCTACCTTAAATAGGAAGGTTAAAGTGCTGAGTCCCTTTAAGAGTCCCTGATACTTTATCAGAGAAAGGGACAGAAGAAATAAAAATAAGTTCGAACAATTTTAATCTCGTAGCCGTTCGTAGCGTGTCGTAGCAGTGAGTAGAAACAACAAAAAATATTCGCAAAGAAAATCTCATACGCGGCATAACTGCGGCGCTGGCTGGATCAATATCGCTAGCTGTTTCATCACGTCGATGGGAAAAAAGAGGAGAAAAAATACACATAACTTTTTAGGGGCGGCCTCACCCCTCCCCCCCTCGCAGACGGCGTCTCCCCCACCCCACCCGCGGGAGGTAAATAAAAAAGAAATGCGATAGGGGAGAGTATGTGCGTGCGTACCTATATTGGTAAAAAGCTTGATGCTTTTTATTTGGGGTCGAATAGAATACACCCTAAACATTAAACATTGTTAAGTTTTTTTACTAAGTAGTAGACATTGTCTAAATGATAAATAAGGTATGTTTGAAATACGAGGGAAAGTACATGGAAGATGTGATGAAAAGTAGAGTTACGACTCTATAATAAAAAAACAAAAAGTATCATCTTATTATGTTAGATTGGGTCAGCCCCAGACACTTTTAACGGCTATTTACGGTTATTTATTAGGTATTAAACTTATGGTTCTGTCATGTCTGTATGTTCTGTTCTTTGAATTGATTGAATAAATATGACGTGGAACGACTCGGTGTCCCACACGCGGTTAGCTATAGTTAGTATTCTTTGCCCACACAAAGAGAGAGAGAGAGTATGACACCATGACAGCACATCAAAGAATTTTTACACTAGTAGTCAATCGGGACTGAAGTCAAATAAAATCGAAAAAATATGTGTTAAATCAACTCGTTGAATACGATATCAAATATTTTACGAGCGGATTGTCATACTTCTTCTATACACATTCTTAAATTCGGAACAAGTAAATAAGTTCTAGAAAATCCGACCACGTAATTTTATTAATGTTTGAGAACTCTCGCGTTCGCGCGTGCTTACAATCACAAAAACTTATAAAAATATCATCATATTAGTATAATAGGAACTAAGAACCTTTATTGTCACGGGAAGTGGGAAAAATACCTTTGATTCGGAACTATGGCTTTGGCACGGGCAAAGTGAGGTGAGGGTGCTTGATGGACCACGGTGGGGCCCTTTTGATTGATATTAGGGGTCCGGAGTGCAGGATTCAGTGGCTGCTGCCTGTGTATGGCTACTTTGTGGATTGTGAGTAGGTAAGTACTTCGCTGACGTGTTAAAGTCAAAACTCAGCTACGTTTTGTACATACGTACTCATAAAAAAATAAAAACTAAAGAAATGCCAGTGTAAGTTGTATTGTATATATGGGTAGGTAGATTTGCTGGCGAGGAGTGTGCCACTCCAGAAATAATTCTTTCTTAGTTTCGTTATTGGAATAGATCTCTTCGATAAGTAACTGGAATACTTGCTACTAGTGGTACATACCTAAACAAAATGCAGTTTTAATAATGTTTTACCTCCTACGCGTTTCGGCTCCGCCAAACCCATTGATCATCGACATCGCATCTCCATCACAAAGGTACCTACTGCCAGGGGTCGCCAAACATCATACATTTGACCCAAAAATTCGTTGCTTTAAAAAAATATCAACATCTGGCCATTGTGTCGCGCGGGGGTGGAGGGTGGCATTGGAATAATAAATAAATAAATAAATTTTAAAAGTAACAAAACGTCGCGGCCGTATTCAAGTGACCGGGATTGACAGCCGGAATAGTAAAAAGTATACTGCATGACAGCCACTTCCATGGTGGCTCAATAATACGCCTACTTATTGCTCCTGAGTTCTGAGCAACGGGCAACGGCAGTTCTAGCAGGATTTAAGAATTTGATACTTGGTATATTTTATCACTGTATACTTAATTAATAATTGCAATATTTTTTCAAAGTAACGTACATAGTGTGGAAGTTTAGCAAGCTAAAGTGGTAGTAGGCTGGTCACATTTGTCGAAGAACCGATGAACGAAGGAGTAAGCGGGTTCTCGAGTAAAGGCCGCGGCTCTGCAAGCGTAGCGTTGGACGCCCTCTGGCCCGATTACTTGTAGCCACTGGATGGCGAAAACGGGAGATCGTGCCTTATGGCATGCCCTGGGAGAGGTCTATGTGTGGACTGCTATAGGCTGATGCGACAACTGCCTTCCACCCAATTTGTGATTATTGCAACTTTTTGAAACGTTATTTTTTACAGAATCTATCAGGATACCTACTAGCAGACAGAAAATTTCCACCATGGGAGACATTTAGAAAAGACTAGAGCTTTAGTGTATGAGTTAATACTGGCCTCGATTCTGACAGGCCAATTACTAAGCTAATTCTTATCTAGCCATTCTGTACTGTAAGAAAAAAGTGCGTAAATGGTAAAGTTTGTAATATAGTACCTAGGTAATAGTTTGGTAAATAACGTAAATTGTAAATAGGTTTGTAGTAAGTATCAAGGAGATGACGTCAGCGTGTAGGCAGACGTTTCCTTAGACGCGTGTGCGCGGCTGAACAGCGGTGGCGAATCGCGACATTCATGAATAAATATAAATTCGATATTCCTTTTGTATAAAAACGTCGTATAAAAAGGTGATTTATCAAAAACGTCCGCTCATTCACCTTCTTTTATAACTTTTAAATAAACATCGTTTTTGGGATGACGTACAAAATGGGAGACAAAATGGCGCGTGGCGAATTTTTATTTTTTTCTTTTCTTTTTTTCTCTCGAGGGACAAGGGGTGCTAATGAGTGGGGTCACCCACGCATCGTGACGTTGCATTTTCTTTCACATTTCGACAATGTTTGATCAAAAGCCATATTGTGTATTTTCTACACTAAAGATGGGAGAACCATAGGCTTTGAGGCTGTCTCTACATTTCTAAAAAGTTTACTTTGCGTTTTAGTATATTTAGTTTCCTAAGAAAGAATAAATGTGAAGGAAGGTATGAATATCAATGAACCACCAAAGATTGTTCCTCTTTTCGTGTGGGACACCGAGTCGGTCGCCAATGTCCTGATAAACCGTGGCTCTACCTATAGGTAATAATAATAACTTTTCTGTTCTGCTAGCTACCTACGTCTCTGCACTGCAACTTCATATGTGTTTACCCCGTGTAGGAATCGAAATAGATCCTATCTCTATTTTCAATCGCGTTGCTCATTCCGAGTTTAAAGTTGTATACCTACGGCCACTTTTTGACGGTCACCCAAAATTGTTCAAAAATAGAGTCAAAAATAAAGCGCATTGTTTTTACATTAATTTATGGCTTATAATCAAACTCTACCTAGTGTTCTTATGGTAGTGGCCCTTGGGTAGTGGCCAGTTATTGGCATCGTGCGCAGTTTGCGCGTAGTTACTAGACAGCGCAGCTGCAGCGCCTCTGGTGGCTAAAAGCAGTTAAAATCCTGGTAACTCTCTGTAATCTTTCTATGGCGAGGCGATGAAAGGCGATGATGTTAGATGAAAATGACAAAAATACTTACTAAAGAATAATATTAATTGAAGATGTTTTATTAAAATTCTGAACTATTTAGTCCTGCCTGAGCAGGTAGAATTCAGGTTTCCGAATAATCTCTGCATTTTCTTCACTCTTATCACTTTGAATCTTGAATGCAAATAAAGAATCTTGTGAAATTGTTCCCGGTTAGCATGGACGGACATTGCATGCTAAGTATTCTGAAAGTGCGAAATAAAGATGATTCCGTGCTTCGGAGTGCATGATAAACCCAGTCGGCTCCGATTGATGTCATGATTACTTAGAAAGTTGCCTACTTCTTGTAGAGAAGATCAAGAGCCACAAAAGTCCACTTTTGGACTGGATTAAAATCCACGAGTTGCAGTATTTTTAGTTAGGCAAATAAGGGTTGATTTTACGGAAGTTGTATAGTATAAGCTTATTATCATCTAATAAAACAATCTAAGTAGCTTTATCTTCTTGTTCCAAATTAGTAAAAGTAACGTGACCTAACGTGACCAAAACAAGCGTTTAATTTAAATGACGAGAACCAATTTGAAAACTTTCTGGCCACCAAATTAAAAGTAATATTCATAAACGCTAGTTTATATATATGTTACAGGCAAAACCCTTAACTAGTCAATAACGTTATTGACTGGAAAAACCAGTCAATAACGTTATTGCCTAAGGGCTTCAGTCAAAACCCTTATTGACTGGTTTTATCTACTAAACGGAACGGAACTACTGCGGCGGAAAACAGTGCGGTGCGGGGAGTTTCGGTGTGCATTGCGGCGGAAAGCAGTGCGGTGCGGAGAGTTTCGGTGTGCAATACGGCGGGTAACACTGAATTGCGGTTAGTTAATGTGCTATGCGGCGGAAAGCAGTGCGGTGCGGGGAGTTTCGGTGTGCAATACGGCGGGTAACACTGAATTGCGGTGAGTTTATGTGCTATGCGGCGGAAAACAGTGCGGTGCGGGGAGGTTCGGTGTGCAATGCGGCGGGTAACACTGAATTGCGGTGAGTTTATGTGCTATGCGGCGGAAAACAGTGCGGTGCGGGGAGGTTCGGTGTGCAATGCGGCGGGTAACACTGAATTGCGGTGAGTTTATGTGCTATGCGGCGGAAAACAGTGCGGTGCGCGGGAGTTTCGGTGTGCATTGCGGCGGAAAGCAGTGCGGTGCGGAGAGTTTCGGTGTGCAATACGGCGGGTAACACTGAATTGCGGTGAGTTTATGTGCTATGCGGCGGAAAACAGTGCGGTGCGGGGAGTTTCGGTGTGCATTGCGGCGGAAAGCAGTGCGGTGCGGAGAGTTTCGGTGTGCAATACGGCGGGTAACACTGAATTGCGGTGAGTTTATGTGCTATGCGGCGGAAAACAGTGCGGTGCGGGGAGTTTCGGTGTGCATTGCGGCGGAAAGCAGTGCGGTGCGGAGAGTTTCGGTGTGCAATACGGCGGGTAACACTGAATTGCGGTGAGTTAATGTGCTGTGCGGCGGAAAGCAGTGCGGTGCGGGGAGTTTCGGTGTGCAATACGGCGGGTAACACTGAATTGCGGTGAGTTTATGTGCTATGCGGCGGAAAACAGTGCGGTGCGGGAGGTTCGGTGTGCAATGCGGCGGGTAACACTGAATTGCGGTGAGTTTATGTGCTATGCGGCGGAAAACAGTGCGGTGCGGGGAGGTTCGGTGTGCAATGCGGCGGGTAACACTGAATTGCGGTGAGTTTATGTGCTATGCGGCGGAAAACAGTGCGGTGCGGGGAGTTTCGGTGTGCATTGCGGCGGAAAGCAGTGCGGTGCGGAGAGTTTCGGTGTGCAATACGGCGGGTAACACTGAATTGCGGTGAGTTAATGTGCTGTGCGGCGGAAAGCAGTGCGGTGCGGGGAGTTTCGGTGTGTGATGCCGCGAGTAGCACTGATTTGCGGTGAGATTATAAGCGATGCGGCGGGTAGCACTGCGTTGCGGTGAGATTATGAGCGATGCTGCGGGTATCACTGACTTATTGACTGGTTTTATCTACTAAACGGAACGGAACTACTGCGGCGGAAAGCAGTGCGGTGCGGAGAGTTTCGGTGTGCAATACGGCGGGTAACACTGAATTGCGGTGAGTTAATGTGCTGTGCGGCGGAAAGCAGTGCGGTGCGGGGAGTTTCGGTGTGCAATACGGCGGGTAACACTGAATTGCGGTGAGTTTATGTGCTATGCGGCGGAAAACAGTGCGGTGCGGGGAGGTTCGGTGTGCAATGCGGCGGGTAACACTGAATTGCGGTGAGTTTATGTGCTATGCGGCGGAAATCAGTGCGGTGCGGTGAGGTTCGGTGTGCAATGCGGCGGGTAACACTGAATTGCGGTGAGTTTATGTGCTATGCGGCGGAAAACAGTGCGGTGCGGGGAGTTTCGGTGTGCATTGCGGCGGAAAGCAGTGCGGTGCGGAGAGTTTCGGTGTGCAATACGGCGGGTAACACTGAATTGCGGTGAGTTAATGTGCTGTGCGGCGGAAAGCAGTGCGGTGCGGGGAGTTTCGGTGTGTGATGCCGCGAGTAGCACTGATTTGCGGTGAGATTATAAGCGATGCGGCGGGTAGCACTGCGTTGCGGTGAGATTATGAGCGATGCTGCGGGTATCACTGAGTTGCGGTGAGATTATGAGCGATGCTGCGGGTATCACTGAGTTGCGGTGAGATTATGAGCGATGCGGCGGGTAGCACTGCGTTGCGGTGAGATTATGAGCGATGCTGCGGGTATCACTGAGTTGCGGTGAGATTATGAGCGATGCGGCGGGTAGCACTGCGTTGCGGTGAGATTATGAGCGATGCTGCGGGTATCACTGAGTTGCGGTGAGATTATGAGCGATGCTGCGGGTATCACTGAGTTGCGGTGAGATTATGAGCGATGCGGCGGGTAGCACTGCGTTGTGGTGAGATTATGAGCCATGCGGCGGGTAGCACTGCGGTGCAGCGAAATTATGAGCGATGCGATGGGTAACAGTGCGTTGCGGTGAGTTTAGATGCGATGCGGCGGGTAGCAGTAGGTACGGTGCGGTAAGCTACGGTGCGATGCGGCGGGTAGGAGTGGTTACTGCATAGTAACCGTCAGGATCGATATTTTTTTTTAAAGATTAGAGAAAAAGGAGGTGGAATGGGGATAATCAGGTCGTGGGGCGATTGCGCGCGCTCACTAAAATGCATCTTATAGAAGATAGAAGATGGAGGCAGTCAGGATGAAAATCTACTGTTTCGCTCGCCGGTGGCACTCAGCCCGAGTCCTCGAGTAACCACCGGGTGGTCTATGACTTCTGGGAGGGGAGGCCACGTATCTGCTGAGGTCAACATAAGTGAAGAGCCGTCTACGACTTGGGCATGTCCTTATGGAATAACAACCGGCGAGCGAGACAGTAGACTTCCACTCTGGCTGTGACCATCTAACGGTCCTGATGGTGTTCTAAGACCAGCCAGGACATACCTATTAAGGATTTTGACTAGGCACGTCAGTCAATATCGTTATTGACTAATTTTATTAGATAAAATCAGTCAATAAGGGTTTTGACTGAGTACCTTAGGCAATAACGTTAATGACTGGTTTTGCCAGTCATTAACGTTATTGACTGGTTAAGGGTTTTGACTGTAACATATATAGGTAAGTCTATGATATTCATAATAATGAAACATTACGCTTTTACAAATATTTTTTTTCTTCCCGCCACTAATAATAAGTTACTCTGACTATGATCTTCGTTCCCGCCTCAAACGGCGACCGCTAGGTGTCGTTGATGATTGCACCACAGAATACATAATAATTGCACGTCCGTACGGGGTAATCCTTTACACGGTACCTTTTCATCAACCTCCCAACATGGGCCTGCTGCGTAAAATGGAACAGCATATGAGCTTTTCTATTCGTAGAATTCTGTGGCAGGTTAAAGTTATTAGTTATTATTTATTGAAAAATATCTTAATAAATTTAAAAATAAATATGCTTTTAAAACTAATGAGTTTTATAAGTCTTATATTTTTTAGTTATTATAAAACGAGAGGGAAAAGAGACTGCGTTTATAGAAGTGTTCATGGCGAATGTCAATGTGGTACGGGTAATGGGGACATTACCCATATTTTGTTCTTATGTAGTAAATATGATTCTTTAAGTTTTTATAATATTTTGATTGCGCACAAAGCGCCTCTACCTGTAAATACTTCTTGTGTATTAAGCTTAACTAATAAGGTGTACATAAAATGTCTGTGTATATATTTGAGTTTCCACGATATATGTGTTTAATTTTCTAGTTTTCTACTGGACGCTGGCAGGAATGTCCCCTATATAGGGTTGACGATTGCCAAGAACAAAAAAAAAAAAAAAAAAAAAAAGACATTGACAGTTGGAGCAGGGGGGTGTCAGTTGTCGTTCCAAATTTCGACGCTCGTCGCTGCTATCGCTTATTTGACTGTGGCGGCAGAATTTAAATTCGGAATGAAAAAATTATTGTCAGTCAATTCATCTGTGACAAAGACACTTCTATGACAAGACTTTTCAAAATTTCAACGTGGCGTCTGTTGTTGATTAAATTTTCGGTGAAATTTACGGAATTTTATGAGTAGTCCTCGCATTAATGAATGCTTGAGTTGATTCATCGCGCATTATTTATTTCTCAAGTTGTTGATAAGAAATTCTACCTTCGCAAAACCTTCGGATGCGTGGACCATGACCTGAAACGTGGTAGGTAAGCTGTACCTTTTTAGGTTACGGGGTGATTACCTAAATATGATGATTCTTCATTTGGATATGTTTGCTCGTGGTTCTTTGTGTGTGCATAAGTGAGCAGAGAATATTTTTGTGTACAATTTGCTGCATTTAATTATTTATTTAACATGAAGGGTTTTCCTTTCAGATCAAAATGCTTTGAGTGACCATAATTACTTCAAGACCCGATCTTATGATAATGATGATGATTCTGACCTCACCTAATTTGTGGGAAAAGCAAAATATTCATGTGCAACCTTCGCCCATTTTTGTGAACACTGTACAAGCTTCTACATCTACCTAAAACGCCAGGCCGAAATAACTTTATCATGTATGTTGAATTAATTCTTATCAAACATCGCAATGGAAATTTCCGATAAAACTCTTTGTAAGTGGTAATGTGGTAAGTTTGTAAACTACTTTGAATAAATGTATTTTGAAAATTTAATAAACTGACAATTTAATCCCATTTTCTGAAGTTTTATTCACAATTTCTTATTAATTTAATCAACATCAATATAGTATACCCTACAGTAGAATGCCGCAGTTTTATCGATAATGACCGCACAGCACTAATAATCGATGGCGATAAATGTTTCGATGGACAGCACTATTAATTATTGTACCTTTTTGGATTTACTATCTCCTTATGGTCCTAATTAACATCTATGGTTAACGCGCGACACTAGCGCCAAGAGATGAACAATAATGTAGTGGGATATGTAATCTGTGGTAGTGGGACAAGTGACTGTCGTATCTGTAGCTAGTCTACATATTTAAGTTCATCTGTGAGTTGGAGTACCGGAGAGAAGCCGAATCGTGACTTTCAAAAATTATTATTGTTTATTCGCTGCATAAATCATGTAAGTATCATTGTGAAAGTGCTTAGAAAACATTCAGGATTCTTCAGAAAATCGGACAGTACCACGGTTTCTTGTAATCGCTTCCTAATTCGTGGTAAAACATAACCTATTCATCACATCACTTGCTTGTGATGATGCTACACAATTTTTGCAACTTCACATCGCGATAAACGCTTTTAAATCGTGTTGTTGCTCAATTTCTCATATTTAGAAGTCATCAAATACCATACGAATCACTAACAATCCGGAAACATTGCAGAACAATGGCCACATCAGTTGTGAACCCTTACGCCGAGCCGTCGATGGATTGGATGTCTGCGCCGCACAGCACCGGCACCTCTATCATGGCTTGCGAGTTCGACGGCGGCGTCGTCATCGGCGCCGACTCCAGGACCACCACTGGCGCGTACATCGCTAACAGAGTCACGGACAAGCTGACTAAGATCACTGACCATATCTACTGCTGTCGCTCTGGCTCTGCGGCTGACACGCAGGCCATTGCCGATATTGTGCAGTACCATTTGAGTGAGTACCTATCAATTTTTGACTGTTTTTTACTGATTTCTTTCTTGCTATTTGACTCTATTAAGAACTGCACTGCACTCCAAGGAATGAATAAATTACTGTATCTGTGTGGCAGGTACGCTCTGTACTGTAGATACTTACCATTACTATTACCTGTACTCCTAGTTCATATGGAAGGATGTTCTAAGTATGCAGGAATAAGAAGATACTTGAGACAGGCACATAACTTTGTCATTCATCCTTATTGTGCTATTTTAGTTGCCAGCCAATGTGGCGCAGTGGTTAGTGTGCCTGCCTGCCACTCAAAAATTCCAGGTTCAATTCCCGGTGGGGTTACTCACAAAGTTGATATTTATCACTTTGTGAATTTGTTCCCAATCTGGTTAGGACATTGCAGGCTGAACCACCTGATTGTCCGCAAGTAAGATTGTTCCGTTCTTCGGATGGGCATGTTAAGCTGTCGGTCCCGGTTGCTGTCTATGATGGCGGTCGTTACACAACCATGTCAGAGGCCTGCTACTTGCAGTAGGCGGTTGAAAAACTCTGACACTAGGGTTCATCGGGTCGTTGAACGACTCATTGTCCCACACGAAAAAGAAGTTGCTATACTATCTCCATAATTTCCTTCCTAGTTAAAATCTGTACTTTTTAAAATCATTTCAAATACTTAGAATAATATTACATTGTAAATATTATGTGTATTCCAGATTTCCACCGCATGGAGCTGGGAGAGTTGCCGCTGGTTGAGACTGCGGCGGCCATCTTCCGCGAGCTCTGCTACAACTACAGAGACCAACTTGTGGCTGGCATCCTGGTTGCTGGTTGGGATAAGAAGAATGGAGGTAATATTCAATAGTAATCATAACTTTTTTGGGTTAACTTCCATCAGCATTAATTAATAGGATAATGGTTGGCGTTATACAAAGACTAGCTGCTCGCCCACCAGTTGCACCCGCTGCTAACCGCTTTCCCGTGGGAATAAGACATTACTTCATTTAGCCCTTATATCTTTAAAAATACGCCCTTTAAGTTAAAACGGGAACTTTCGTGTTCGAGGGGCATAAAGGGCTATTGCACTATATAAGTCCCTTTATCGTATCGAGAATCCTTTTAAAGTTTTATCGGCACGTACATTTTATCAACTTAGTTTTATTATATATAATGATGATTTGATTGAAACCATTGCAATTGATCCTCCAGTTATGGTGAAAAACTTTCTGTTCTGGTTTCAGCTGATTTACAAAGCAGAAAGAAAAATACCACCTGTATTACCAGTAAACTTTTTTAATGATATTTTGTTGTCTTAATTCAGGGCAAATCTACTCTGTGCCGATTGGAGGCATGGTGCAAAGACAACAAGTAGCCATCGGCGGTTCCGGATCCACCTATGTTTATGGTTACATGGACGCCAACTTTAAACCAAACTTTACCAAGCAACAGGCCATGGACTTTGTCACTAAGACTCTTGCTCTGGCTATCAGCCGTGATGGCTCTTCTGGAGGAGTGGTCAGGCTTGGAGTGATAACTGAGGCAGGCGTGGAACGGTCTGTGATCCTGGGAGACCAGTTGCCAAAATTCTATGATCAGTAAATGTGTTTAGGTTTCTATTATAAAATAAATATTTTGATAAAGCGTAAGTTCTTGTTTTCTTTCTATTTTTCACTAAGAATACTTAAATTCATTTTATAATCCACATAACGAAAATGTAAACTAAAGCAAAAAGATTCATGCTTGAAATTAGATACTATAATTCTGTTATGGAATGGCATTTATTTACATTACTTTCTTACAATGCTACACAGAACACTTATAAATTAACAATACTTAGAGATCCTGCAATGGTATTTCATATCAAAACATTCAAAGTTATACAACGCATATTGTATTTCATGCAAGAAATCGCAATAAGACTTCAAATTACCATTTTAAAACAGATAGATGAGGTAAATACAATACTCGGCTAAGCTTTATATTAGATAGGTTTAGTTCCGTTTAGGTTCGAAGGCTCCTTGCTCTGCTATTCATGGTTTCCATTCAAAGTCCACCATTAGATGAAGTCAGCCAAACATCACACCACACTATCTATGAAGGCGCCTAGGGGAGGCCCATGTCCACCATTGGAATTTTATGTTGATAGCTGGTAATCTATGTGATGACCCCAAGCTCCTCCATGGTGTCCAGATCCCTCATCAGCATCTGTATGGTCTGCTTGGTGCGCGGGAAGTAGTCTGCAGTTTCGTCGTCTTCAAACGACGGGTCTTGAGATTCCAGTTCTAAAATGGATAGAAAATACTATTAACTAGTTTAAATTAGCACTAGAACTATAAAAAAATAGTTAAAAACTTGAAAATGAACGAAAGTAGATAAGACATGATATAACTACTGCAGGGGATCATCTTTAGCATAACACTATCATCGGGTCGTGCGTTGTCAAGAACTGTCGTAATTTTGCTATTCTTGACATATTGCCACTTGGACTGATATTATTGACTGACATTTTGCCGTTGTCGTTTTGGCACTCAATACATATTTACTCGGAACTATAACCGCTATAACCGTAAGAATGAGCATCTAACCTGCGACTTGTGCCTCCACCGAGTCGAGCCGCGCGTCTATGAGCGCCTGGCAGCGCTGTATGTGCCGCAGCAGCCGCTCCCGGCACGCAGAGTTCTCTATCGCCGCCTCGGGTTGAGGAATAATAACGCGTTGCGCCGCTTGTTCAGCTGGAACAAATAATACAAATTAACCCTTTTTTCATTTGCAAGCGCATCATGAAACTTGAGTCGCGTCGCGATACGTACCTTCGACTGTCTTGGCGAGTTTCTCCAGCTCGGTGGTGGTGATGGGCAGGTTGGGCAGGTCGAGCGAGGCGGCGCCCGGGCTCGACAGCAGCCCGCTCAGCAGCGCCTGCGACCCCAGCGCGCTGTCCTTGTGCGAGTACCTGCGGACATACATAATTATTTCTGTTTTATAGCCTGCAGAAAAACTAAAATTCAATATGGCGCTATGCGCCGGCCCCCCTTCGTGTTCACCTACAAAGGGGCTTACATATGCGCCGGCCTCCCTTCGTGTTCACCTACAAAGGGGCCTACATATGCCGGCGCCATGCGCCGGCCCCCCTTCGTGCTCACCTACAATGGGGCCTACATATGCCGGCGCCATGCGCCGGCCCCCCTTCGTACTCACCTACAATGGGGCCTACATATGCCGGCGCCATGCGCCGGCCCCCCTTCGTACTCACCTACAATGGGGCCTACATATGCCGGCGCCATGCGCCGGCCCCCCTTCGTACTCACCTACAATGGGGCCTACATATGCCGGCGCCATGCGCCGGCCTCCCTTCGTGCTCACCTACAATGGGGCCTACATATGCCGGCGCCATGCGCCGGCCTCCCTTCGTGCTCACCTACAATGGGGCCTACATATGCCGGCGCCATGCGCCGGCCCCCCTTCGTGTTCACCTACAAAGGGGCCTACATATGCCGGCGTAATGCGCCGGGCCTCATTCCAGGTGACCTACGTAACTCTGTCTATACGCCGGCTATTAATGAATGTGGCAGGTAGTTTGTGGCAAATAGGTTATGTATAAGATACATGCGGGGTCCGCTGCTACTTTATTATATTTTTTTCATCCCATCTATTCGAAAAGAACGACTTTGTTCGCCTTTAAGTGCACCCAAAGGTGCAGTTTTCTATTAAGAAACCATAAGTGCGCCGCAAAGTTCTTTTATTCGCACTTATTGAGTTCTTTATTTAAAAAGTGCGAATAAAAGAACTTTGCGGCGCACTTATGGTTTCTTTGAATTTAGAACATCTTGATGTTCAGTCAGCGCCGAGGAAATGGAACGCAAATATTGTTCGAATATTGTCCAAAGAATAAAAAAAAGAAGATACGTGCGAATTACAGTCCGCAATTTCGTAAATTTTTTACCAAAAATTACACGATTGTTAGAATTTTATTTATATTTTTGAAAAATGAGTTCAAGTGACAGTGAAAGTATAACATTAGCTCCTGAAAGTATTAGAAATGAAGCAAAAAATGTAATGGATAATCTATTACCTGCAGAATCCCGGTAAAAATATATGAGAGCCTATGGAAAATTTATTGAATTTGTACTGTACCTATTTTTCTCTATTTAGTTGTTAATATTTGTTTTATTATATAACATTGCAAATATGAGGCGCCTTTTATTTTCTCATAGAGGGTGATGAAAAGTAGAGTGAATCACTCGGGCGCAAAATATATTTTGGCTCGGGCGACGTACTTTGAATCCCTCGCTGCGTTCAGGATTCTATTAAAGAATCCCTCGCTACGCTCGGGATTCTACTCTAGAATCCCTTACTTCGCTCTGGATTCAAAAAAGCGCCCTCGCCGTAAAAGTATTATTTTGCGTCCTTGTGATACAATCTACTATTTCTCAAACATGCTAGGAAATATGACAATTTCTTTCAAGAAAACAATCCAGAAAGTTTGACATTGTCTGTGATTTTGTAATTTCTGAACGATTTATTTTTTACACACCAGCAATGGATTCCAATACAACTTTTCTGGCGCGATATCGAAATCGTTCAGAAATTACAAAATAAAAAAAGAATAACTCCTAATCCACATCTTGACTTAGTAATCAGTAAAACAACTTTTTATATCAAATTACTATAAAATAAATTAAAATCTTTATAATTTCCTAGCATTTTTTGAGAAAAGCACTATGTAAGCCTCGGGGAAAATGACTTTGCCAGACTCGTATTTTTAAAGTCCTCGCCTGCGGCTCGGACTTCAAACTCTACTCGTCAGTCAAAGTCTTATTTCCCGTCCTCGTCAACAACCTACTATTCTTTTTATATTTTGTATACCTGTCGGGCGTGGCTGGTTCGCTGGAGGGCGTGTGTGTGTCGGGCGCGCACTTGACGGGCAGGTTCTCCTTGCCTCCGCTGATCATGTCAGGTCGGAGTAGTCGGAGTTGAGCTGCTCCTGTGTGAGTGCTATGTATGTATACCTGTCGGGCGTGGCTGGTTCGCTGGAGGGCGTGTGTGTGTCGGGCGCGCACTTGACGGGCAGGTTCTCCTTGCCGACGCTGCTGATCATGATGCTGAGGTCGGAGTAGTCGGAGTTGAGCTTCTCCTGTGTGAGTGCGAGCTCGCTGTGCTCCCAGTCTGATGCCCACAAGTACAGCTTCGGGTGGTTTTTGTTACTGGAAATAATGACACGCGTTTTAGTTTAGCTTCTTAAAATACTTGCCTGCTTCGTTCTAAAAAAGAAAAGAATTACTAAATTTAAGACATCATAAGCTACAAAATGCATCGTAATTCAAAAACGCCTTCAATATTTGAAGAAAAATTAACATCTATTTAGCGTACTGACTAAAAATACCCCTATATCATACTCACGTGGCCACTATGTACTTGACGCGCAACGCATGTAACGCATCCTCGATGCGGTGCAGGTTGCCCGACAGCTCGTGGCTTCGTCTTAGCGTCTCGCAGGGCTTCGCCCCCGGGAGCAGCCCCTACACTAGCTGTATGATAATTCCACAACAGTCCATTGCTAGACATTAGCTTCCCCCTATCGGAGGGGTATTGCCACACTCACTACGCTTGGCTAGCGGATTGGCGAGCGCAGTGCAACATGTTTAATTTACAGGGAATGCTGTTGCCCATTTCCTGTATATTTATCTCTTAGTCGCTTTTTACGATACCCACGGTTAGAATTGGGGTGATGCTATTCTATGCCGGCATCACACGTTATGATACTCACGTGGCCACAATGTACTTGACGCGCAACGCATGTAACGCATCCTCGATGCGGTGCAGGTTGCCCGACAGCTCGTGGCTTCGTCTCAGCGTCTCGCAGGGCTTCGCCCCCGGGAGCAGCCCCTCGTATAGCCTGTCCTGGTCGTGGAGGAACCTCTGGAAGCGCCGCAGCATGGCATGGGTACTAACTAACCACTACATCAGCTGTATGATACTCACGTGGCCACAATGTACTTGACGCGCAACGCATGTAACGCATCCTCGATGCGGTGCAGGTTGCCCGACAGCTCGTGGCTTCGTCTCAGCGTCTCGCAGGGCTTCGCCCCCGGCAGCAGCCCCTCGTACAACCTGTCCTGGTCGTGTAAGAACCGCTGGGAGCGCCGCAGCATGGCATGGGTACTAACTAACCCCTACATCAGCTGTATGATACTCACGTGGCCACAATGTACTTGACGCGCAACGCATGTAACGCATCCTCGATACGGTGCAGGTTGCCCGACAGCTCGTGGCTTCGTCTCAGCGTCTCGCAGGGCTTCGCCCCCGGCAGCAGCCCCTCGTATAGTCTGTCCTGGTCGTGAAGGAACCGCTGGGAGCGCCGCCCGCGACGCGGGTTCAGGCAGATACTGCACGTGTATTTCTCTGGGACCTGGAAAATATACATAAAATGAAAGAGAAAGGCAATGTTTCAAAGACCAAACCTATAGGAAATAAGTCAATTCTTGATCAAGTATTTGGCCCACCGAGATAATGCAAGAACTCGTGCGAAGTTCAATCACTTCAACTACACCGCTTTTTGTCAAGTGAAGTTCGCGCGCGAACCAGCACGCGCGTTCACTTTGCCTGACGCAGCAAAGGGCCTTTGCTATAAGTTTCGAACTATGGAAGAGAAGATATTTTTAGTTGGTCTAGTCCCAACCCCAGAGATGTTGTATTCAATTTCTTATTTTCATTTATATTTTATCTGGGGACCTTCTAGCAATTTACCTCTGATTCCTTCTGTATGTTGTGGCAGAGCGCGTGTTGCCAGCAGAGGCAGAGCTCGCACTGCACCATGAGGCCATCTTCCTCTCTCAAGCCGCAGTGACAGGTGTCAATCTCCTCACTATACTACACACTGACCTCTGATTCCTTCTGTATGTTGTGGCAGAGCGTGTTGCCAGCAGAGGCAGAGCTCGCACTGCACCATGAGGCCATCTTCCTCTCTCAAGCAGTGACAGGTGTCACTCTCCTCACTAGACTACACACTGACCTCTGATTCCTTCTGTATGTTGTGGCAGGCGCGTGTTGCCAGCAGAGGCAGAGCTGCACTGCACCATGAGGCCATCTTCCTCTCTCAAGCAGTGACAGGTGTCAATCTCCTCACTATACTACACTGACCTCTGATTCCTTCTGTATGTTGTGGCAGAGCGCGTGTTGCCAGCAGAGGCAGAGCTCTGCACCATGAGGCCACAAGCAGTGACAGGTGCACTGACCTCTGAATGTTGTGGCAGAGCCAGCAGAGGCAGAGCTGCACTGCACCATGAGGCCATCTTCTCTCAAGCAGTGACAGGTGTCAATCTCTCACTATACTACACACTGACCTCTGATTCCTTCTGTATGTTGTGGCAGAGCGCGTGTTGCCAGCAGAGGCAGAGCTGCACTGCACCATGAGGCCATCTTCCCTCTCAAGCAGTGACAGGTGTCAATCTCCTCACTATACTACACACTGACCTCTGATTCCTTCTGTATGTTGTGGCAGAGCGCGTGTTCTGCACTGCACCATGAGGCCACGCAGTGACAGGTGCACTGAGCGCTGTTGCCAGCAGAGGCAGAGCTGCACTGCACCATGAGGCCAGCAGTGACAGGTGTCAATCTCTCACTATACTACACACTGACCTCTGATTCCTTCTGTATGTTGTGGCAGAGCGCGTGTTGCCAGCAGAGGCAGAGCTGCACTGCACCATGAGGCCATCTTCCTCTCTCAAGCAGTGACAGGTGTCAATCTCCTCACTATACTACACACTGACCTCTGATTCCTTCTGTATGTTGTGGCAGAGCGCGTGTTGCCAGCAGAGGCAGAGCTGCACTGCACCATGAGGCCATCTTCCTCTCTCAAGCAGTGACAGGTGTCAATCTCCTCACTATACTACACTGACCTCTGATTCCTTCTGTATGTTGTGGCAGAGCGCGTGTTGCCAGCAGACAGAGCACTGCACCATGAGGTCTCAAGCAGTGACAGGTGTCTCACTATACTACACACTGACCTCTGATTCCTTCTGTATGTTGTGGCAGAGCGCGTGTTGCCAGCAGAGGCAGAGCTCGCACTGCACCATGAGGCCATCTTCCTCTCTCAAGCAGTGACAGGTGTCAATCTCCTCACTATACTACACTGACCTCTGATTCCTTCTGTATGTTGTGGCAGAGCGCGTGTTGCCAGCAGAGGCAGAGCTGCACTGCACCATGAGGTCCAGTGACAGGTGTCAATCTCTATACTACACACTGACCTCTGATTCCTTCTGTATGTTGTGGCAGAGCGCGTGTTGCCAGCAGAGGCAGAGCTCGCACTGCACCATGAGGCCATCTTCTCTCAAGCAGTGACAGGTGTCAATCTCTCACTATACTACACACTGACCTCTGATTCCTTCTGTATGTTGTGGCAGAGCGCGTGTTGCCAGGCAGAGCTCTGCACCATGAGGCCAGCAGTGACAGGTGTCAATCTCCTCACTATACTACACTGACCTCTGATTCCTTCTGCCAGCACTGCACCATGTCTCAAGCAGTGACAGGTGTCAATCTCCTCACTATACTACACACTGACCTCTGATTCCTTCTGTATGTTGTGGCAGAGCGTGTTGCCAGCAGAGGCAGAGCTCGCACTGCACCATGAGGCCATCTTCCTCTCTCAAGCAGTGACAGGTGCTAGTTGCCAGCAGACAGAGTGTCAATCTCCCGCAGTGACTATCTACTATACACACTGACCTCTGATTCCTTCTGTATGTTGTGGCAGAGCGCGTGTTGCCAGCAGAGGCAGAGCTGCACTGCACCATGAGGCCATCTTCTCTCTCAAGCAGTGACAGGTGTCAATCTCCTCACTATACTACACACTGACCTCTGATTCCTTCTGTATGTTGTGGCAGAGCGCGTGTTGCCAGCAGAGGCAGAGCTCGCACTGCACCATGAGGCCATCTTCCTCTCTCAAGCAGTGACAGGTGTCAATCTCCTCACTATACTACACACTGACCTCTGATTCCTTCTGTATGTTGTGGCAGAGCGCGTGTTGCCAGCAGAGGCAGAGCTCGCACTGCACCATGAGGCCATCTTCCTCTCTCAAGCAGTGACAGGTGTCAATCTCCTCACTATACTACACACTGACCTCTGATTCCTTCTGTATGTTGTGGCAGAGCGCGTGTTGCCAGCAGAGGCAGAGCTCTGCACCATGTGCCGCAGTGACAGGTGTCAATCTCTCACTATACTACACTGACCTCTGATTCCTTCTGTATGTTGTGGCAGAGCGCGTGTTGCCAGCAGAGGCAGAGCTCGCACTGCACCATGAGGCCATCTTCCTCTCTCAAGCAGTGACAGGTGTCAATCTCCTCACTATACTACACACTGACCTCTGATTCCTTCTGTATGTTGTGGCAGAGCGCGTGTTGCCAGCAGAGGCAGAGCTCTGCACCATGCCACAAGCAGTGACAGGTGGACCTCTGATTCCTCTGGCAGAAGCAGAGGCAGAGCACTCATGAGGGCAGTGGTGTCAATCTCACTATACTACACACTGACCTCTGATTCCTTCTGTATGTTGTGGCAGAGCGTGTTGCCAGCAGAGGCAGAGCTGCACTGCACCATGAGGCCACAAGCAGTGACAGGTGTCAATCTCCTCACTATACTACACACTGACCTCTGATTCCTTCTGTATGTTGTGGCAGAGCGCGTGTTGCCAGCAGAGGCAGAGCTGCACTGCACCATGAGGCCATCTTCCTCTCTCAAGCAGTGACAGGTGTCAATCTCCTCACTATACTACACACTGACCTCTGATTCCTTCTGTATGTTGTGGCAGAGCGCGTGTTGCCAGCAGAGGCAGAGCTGCACTGCACCATGAGGCCATCTTCCTCTCTCAAGCCGCAGTGACAGGTGTCAATCTCTCACTATACTACACTGACCTCTGATTCCTTCTGTATGTTGTGGCAGAGCGTGTTGCCAGCAGAGGCAGAGTGCACTGCACCATGAGGCCATCTTCCTCTCACAGGTGTCAATCTCCTCACTATACACACTGACCTCTGATTCCTTCTGTATGTTGTGGCAGAGCGCGTGTTGCCAGCAGAGGCAGAGCTGCACTGCACCATGAGGCCATCTTCCTCTCTCAAGCCGCAGTGACAGGTGTCAATCTCCTCACTATACTACACACTGACCTCTGATTCCTTCTGTATGTTGTGGCAGAGCGCGTGTTGCCAGCAGAGGCAGAGCTCGCACTGCACCATGAGGCCATCTTCCTCTCTCAAGCAGTGACAGGTGTCAATCTCCTCACTATACTACACACTGACCTCTGATTCCTTCTGTATGTTGTGGCAGAGCGCGTGTTGCCAGCAGAGGCAGAGCTCGCACTGCACCATGAGGCCATCTTCCTCTCTCAAGCAGTGACAGGTGTCAATCTCTCACTATACTACACACTGACCTCTGATTCCTTCTGTATGTTGTGGCAGAGCGCGTGTTGCCAGCAGAGGCAGAGCTGCACTGCACCATGAGGCCATCTTCCTCTCAAGCCGCAGTGACAGGTGTCAATCTCCTCACTATACTACACACTGACCTCTGATTCCTTCTGTATGTTGTGGCAGAGCGCGTGTTGCCAGCAGAGGCAGAGCTCACTGCACCATGAGGCCATCTTCCTCTCTCAACGCAGTGACAGGTGTCAATCTCACTATACTACACACTGACCTCTGATTCCTTCTGTATGTTGTGGCAGAGCGTGTTGCCAGCAGAGGCAGAGCTCGCACTGCACCATGAGGCCACCTTCCTCTCTCCGCAGTGACAGGTGTCAATCTCCTCACTATACTACACACTGACCTCTGATTCCTTCTGTATGTTGTGGCAGAGCGCGTGTTGCCAGCAGAGGCAGAGCTCGCACTGCACCATGAGGCCATCTTCCTCTCTCGCAGTGACAGGTGTCAATCTCCTCACTATACTACACACTGACCTCTGATTCCTTCTGTATGTTGTGGCAGAGCGCGTGTTGCCAGCAGAGGCAGAGCTGCACTGTGAGGGCAGTGACAGGTGTCAATCTCTACTATACTACACACTGACCTCTGATTCCTTCTGTATGTTGTGGCAGAGCGCGTGTTGCCAGCAGAGGCAGAGCTCGCACTGCACCATGAGGCCATCTTCCTCTCTCAAGCAGTGACAGGTGTCAATCTCCTCACTATACTACACACTGACCTCTGATTCCTTCTGTATGTTGTGGCAGAGCGCGTGTTGCCAGCAGAGGCAGAGCTCGCACTGCACCATGAGGCCATCTTCGAGTGTCAGGCAGTGACAGGTGTCAATCTCCTCACTATACTACACACTGACCTCTGATTCCTTCTGTATGTTGTGGCAGAGCGTGTTGCCAGCAGAGGCAGAGCTCGCACTGCACCATGAGGCCATCTTCTCTCTCAAGCAGTGACAGGTGTCAATCTCCTCACTATACTACACACTGACCTCTGATTCCTTCTGTATGTTGTGGCAGAGCGCGTGTTGCCAGCAGAGGCAGAGCTCTGCACTGCACCATGAGGCCATCTTCCTCTCTCAAGCAGTGACAGGTGTCAATCTCCTCACTATACTACACACTGACCTCTGATTCCTTCTGTATGTTGTGGCAGAGCGCGTGTTGCCAGCAGAGGCAGAGCTCGCACTGCACCATGAGGCCATCTTCCTCTCTCAAGCAGTGACAGGTGTCAATCTCCTCACTATACTACACACTGACCTCTGATTCCTTCTGTATGTTGTGGCAGAGCGCGTGTTGCCAGCAGAGGCAGAGCTCTGCACTGCACCATGAGGCCATCTTCCTCTCTCAAGCAGTGACAGGTGTCAATCTCCTCACTATACTACACACTGACCTCTGATTCCTTCTGTATGTTGTGGCAGAGCGCGTGTTGCCAGCAGAGGCAGAGCTCTGCACCATGAGGCCACAAGCAGTGACAGGTGTCAATCTCCTCACTATACTACACTGACCTCTGATCTGTGGCAGAGCGCGTGTTGCAGAGGCAGAGCTCGCACTGCACCATGAGGCCATCTTCCTCTCTCCGCAGTGACAGGTGTCAATCTCCTCACTATACTACACACTGACCTCTGATTCCTTCTGTATGTTGTGGCAGAGCGCGTGTTGCCAGCAGAGGCAGAGCTCGCACTGCACCATGAGGCCATCTTCCTCTCTCAAGCAGTGACAGGTGTCAATCTCCTCACTATACTACACACTGACCTCTGATTCCTTCTGTATGTTGTGGCAGAGCGCGTGTTGCCAGCAGAGGCAGAGCTCGCACTGCACCATGAGGCCATCTATCTCTCTCAAGCAGTGACAGGTGTCAATCTCCTCACTATACTACACACTGACCTCTGATTCCTTCTGTATGTTGTGGCAGAGCGCGTGTTGCCAGCAGAGGCAGAGCTCGCACTGCACCATGAGGCCATCTTCTCTCTCAAGCAGTGACAGGTGTCAATCTCCTCACTATACTACACACTGACCTCTGATTCCTTCTGTATGTTGTGGCAGAGCGCGTGTTGCCAGCAGAGGCAGAGCTCGCACTGCACCATGAGGCCATCTTCTCTCTCAAGCAGTGACAGGTGTCAATCTCCTCACTATACTACACACTGACCTCTGATTCCTTCTGTATGTTGTGGCAGAGCGTGTTGCCAGCAGAGGCAGAGCTCTGCACTGCACCATGAGGCCAGCAGTGACAGGTGTCAATCTCCTCACTATACTACACACTGACCTCTGATTCCTTCTGTATGTTGTGGCAGAGCGCGTGTTGCCAGCAGAGGCAGTCTACTGCACCATGAGGTCAAGCAGTGACAGGTGTCAATCTCTCACTATACTACACACTGACCTCTGATTCCTTCTGTATGTTGTGGCAGAGCGCGTGTTGCCAGCAGAGGCAGAGCTCGCACCATGTTGACAGGTGGGATCTCGTGTTGCCAGCAGAGGCAGAGCTCGCACTGCACCATGAGGCTCGCAGTGACAGGTGTCAATCTCCTCACTATACTACACACTGACCTCTGATTCCTTCTGTATGTTGTGGCAGAGCGCGTGTTGCCAGCAGAGGCAGAGCTGCACTGCACCATGAGCCAGTGCTGAGAAGCAGTGACAGGTGTCAATCTCCTCACTATACTACACACTGACCTCTGATTCCTTCTGTATGTTGTGGCAGAGCGCGTGTTGCCAGCAGAGGCAGAGCTCTGCACTGCACCAGTGACAGGTGGACCTCTGATTCCTTCGCAGCAGCAGAGGCCTGCACTGCACCATGAGGCTCGCAGTGACAGGTGTCAATCTCTCACTATACTACACACTGACCTCTGATTCCTTCTGTATGTTGTGGCAGAGCGCGTGTTGCCAGCAGAGGCAGAGCTCGCACTGCACCATGAGGCCATCTTCCTCTCTCAAGCAGTGACAGGTGTCAATCTCTCACTATACTACACTGACCTCTGATTCCTTCGCCGTGTTCTCAGTGACAGGTGTCAATCTCCTCACTATACTACACACTGACCTCTGATTCCTTCTGTATGTTGTGGCAGGCAGAGCGTGAGCCAGCACTGAGAGGCAGAGCTCGCACTGCACCATGAGGCCATCTTCCTCTCAAGCCGCAGTGACAGGTGTCAATCTCCTCACTATACTACACACTGACCTCTGATTCCTTCTGTATGTTGTGGCAGAGCGCGTGTTGCCAGCAGAGGCAGAGCTCACTGCACCATGCCACGCAGTGACAGGTGGGATCCAGCGCGTGTTGCCAGCAGAGGCAGAGCTGCACTGCACCATGAGGCCATCTTCCTCTCTCAAGCAGTGACAGGTGTCAATCTCCTCACTATACTACACACTGACCTCTGATTCCTTCTGTATGTTGTGGCAGAGCGCGTGTTGCCAGCAGAGGCAGAGCTCGCACTGCACCATGAGGCCATCTTCTCTCTGCAGTGACAGGTGACTCTCACTGTTGAGGCAGACACTGCACCATGACCAGTCTGTCAATCACTATACTACACACTGACCTCTGATTCCTTCTGTATGTTGTGGCAGAGCGCGTGTTGCCAGCAGAGGCAGAGCTGCACTGCACCATGAGGCCATCTTCCTCTCTCAAGCAGTGACAGGTGTCAATCTCCTCACTATACTACACACTGACCTCTGATTCCTTCTGTATGTTGTGGCAGAGCGCGTGTTGCCAGCAGAGGCAGAGCTGCACTGCACCATGAGGCCATCTTCCTCTCTCAAGCAGTGACAGGTGTCAATCTCCTCACTATACTACACACTGACCTCTGATTCCTTCTGTATGTTGTGGCAGAGCGCGTGTTGCCAGCAGAGGCAGAGCTCTGCACCATGCCACCAGTGACAGGGCACTATACTTGACCTCTCTTCTCAAGCGCGTGTTGCAGTGACAGGTGTCATGAATCCTCTCTCACTCAATACTACACACTGACCTCTGATTCCTTCTGTATGTTGTGGCAGAGCGCGTGTTGCCAGCAGAGGCAGAGCTCTGCACCATGAGGCCTTCTTCACATCTCAAGCAGTGACAGGTGTCAATCTCCTCACTATACTACACACTGACCTCTGATTCCTTCTGTATGTTGTGGCAGAGCGCGTGTTGCCAGCAGAGGCAGAGCTCGCACTGCACCATGAGGCCATCTTCCTCTCTCAAGCAGTGACAGGTGTCAATCTCCTCACTATACTACACACTGACCTCTGATTCCTTCTGTATGTTGTGGCAGCGCGTGTTGCCAGCAGAGGCAGAGCTCGCACTGCACCATGAGGCCATCTTCTCTCAAGCCGCAGTGACAGGTGTCAATCTCCTCACTATACTACACACTGACCTCTGATTCCTTCTGTATGTTGTGGAGCGCGTGTTGCCAGCAGAGGCAGAGCTGCACTGCACCATGAGGCCATCTTCCTCTCTCAAGCAGTGACAGGTGTCAATCTCCTCACTATACTACACACTGACCTCTGATTCCTTCTGTATATTGTGGCAGAGTGCGTGTTGCCAACAGAGGAAGAGATAGCACTGCACCATGAGGCCATCTTCCTCTCAAGCCGCAGTGACAGGTGTCAATCTCCTCACTATACTACACACTGACCTCTGATTCCTTCTGTATGTTGTGGCAGAGCGCGTGTTGCCAGCAGAGGCAGAGCTCGCACTGCACCATGAGGCCATCTTCCTCTCTCAAGCCGCAGTGACAGGTGTCAATCTCCTCACTATACTACACACTGACCTCTGATTCCTTCTGTATGTTGTGGCAGAGCGCGTGTTGCCAGCAGAGGCAGAGCTCGCACTGCACCATGAGGCCATCTTCCTCTCTCAAGCAGTGACAGGTGTCAATCTCCTCACTATACTACACACTGACCTCTGATTCCTTCTGTATATTGTGGCAGAGCGCGTGTTGCCAGCAGAGGCAGAGCTCGCACTGCACCATGAGGCCGTCCTCTTCGCGGAAGCCGCAATGACAGTTTATTATCTCTTCGCGTTTCATGTGCACTATCTTTATGCGTTCACCGGCTGAAATTATACAAGCTTATATTACTTAAACTGTTTATAAAACTCGATCTAAAATACAAATATGTATGTGGTGTGCTTGAAAAAGTACCTATCGAAAACGGGTCGCTTTTGGTTTTTTCGCAAAGTTTAACAGTCGGACCTATGGTTTTTATGAAAGTGCGAAGCGAACTCCTTACGCTATGTTTTATACGCACCAATCTAATAGACAAAAATATGAACAAAGACTGCACCATAACAGGTACATTTCAGACTATCAAATGATAAAAAGAAATATGTTTAAAAGAATAAATTCAATCAAGTTTTAGAAAATAGATAAACAAAACTGAAAATGAGAAAATTGAACAACTCATTATCGACCGCCGGAACTTGAACCCGGGACCGTGGGGTATCGTCCCCACCGCTGCTGCCAACTAAGCTACGGGCGCCTGACGGAGCCTGATGAACTTCTAAACCTCTTGATGCTGGTCTCGAAGCGGTGGAACGGTACCCCACGGTCCCGGGTTCGAGTCCCGGCGGTCGCTAATGAATTTTTCAATTTAAGAGAATAATACCTATAGCACTGTGAGTGCATTAAAAATCCCAATGCATTGGATTAAGCGACAAAACAGGACTGCAACTTACTTTCCGTGTACATGTAGTTGGGCTCCTTCTGCTCTTCATTAGACTCTGACGACACTAGTTTCTGATCCATCTTCGAGTCAGGAGTTCCGGATCTTGGATAGCTCGATCTGAAATGAGTTTGGAAAATATTGTTTATGCTATAAATTATGAATTTATGATGCAAAGTAACCATTCATTTATTGTAATAAATAGTTCATTCACATCTATTGGGATTTTAATGCACTCACAGTGCTATATTATTCTCACAAGTAAAAATAAGAAATAGAAAAAATTTCATACATCGACCGGGAATCGATCCCGGGCCGCGTGGGTAAACGCCCCACCGCTCTGCCACTGAGCTATCGATGTACCAGCCGATGGATGCTAGTAAGTTCTAAACACTTTCTATAGATGTCGCTGGATCGTCGCTTCAAGACGAGCATCAAGAGATAGTTCATTCACAATTAAACTACTAACTTATAATGTAACTAGCCGCCCGTTAGCGGTTTCACCCGCGGCAACTCATTTTCCCGCGGGGAAGACGCGTTTTACTGGCATGTGTTACACATATAAACCTTCCTCTTGAATCACTCTATCTATTACAAAAGCCGCATCATAATCCGTAGCGTGGTTTAGGAGGAGTTAGCGAATTCTAATACAGACAGAGGAACACAAAAAGCGACTTCATTTTATACTATGTATCGATGAACTTAGATAGGTTATGTTATAACTAAACAGGAAATAAATAACGCAATGTAATGTATAAATACCTGGTCTCCACATCAGAGTTGACTCCATACCACTCTTCATCCTCACTGGCTTTGGAAATGGACGCGAATTTCTTCTTCTTGTCCTTACGTTTCAAGTCCGCCGGTTTAGTCACTGTATGAGTCGAAATCGCCGTTTCAAAGTCTAAAACATCCATCGGGGGTACTTCTACTTTAGGTTCTATTATAGCTTCATTATCATCAACACTAATTTCTTCCTCTTTTACTTCACCGGTATCATCTAGTCTTCTTACTACTGGTAGTAATACTTTTGGTCGTTTAACTGGTTTGGATAGTATAGTTCTAAGCTTAGGTGAATCTTGGGATCTAGGTATTTTTGGTGGTTTCGGTTCCTCTTTCACTGGCGTTTGCATTTCTGGTTTGATATATTCAGTTTTGACCTCTAGTTTTATTTCAGGTCGTTTAGGAGGTCTGATGAGTTTGGCTTTGATCTTTTTGTGTCGTTGTTCGAGTTTTAGCCGTCTCATTTCGACGGCGGATGGTCTCGTTCTAGCATAAGCTAGATCGAGTACTTTAGGGGTGGCGCCGAGCATTTTTCTGAGCTCTCTGTGGTAGTGCTTGATGTGCATTTTTAGTAAGGTGTTGTTTCTGAAGTTTTTGAAGCATCCCTCGGCTGGGCACCGGAGTAGGTCTTGTATTATTTGCACTTTTAGAGAGCCAACGTAAACTGAAACGCAAAGCAAAATTTGGATAGAATATATTTTATTTTAGGCAGACAGTCAATCAATACTCATGGTGCGGTCGTTTATAGATTTCTTATTTAGATATTGTTCATCAATACAGGGATAGGTTGTCTCCCCATTGCTTAAAATTGTAAAGAACATACATATAATAAAACAAAACTCTCGAGTGCCTTAGTCGCTTCTTACCACAGTATACTCAGCACACATAGCAGATAGAATAGAACAAGCATATACATATTTAGCATTTAGGAAGTTAAAGATATGTCTAATTACGGACACGGTTTCCTATACACGCACATACGAGGGGTGTTCAATAAAAAGTGATAATGAGTATGAAGCAGTAATATTTTATTTATTATTATTTTATTTTTCGACATAGTCACCATTAAGGTTTATGCACTTGATATATCGCTTTTCTAAACCTAAGATTCCTTTCTTAAAAAAATCTTCATCTTGATCCCTTAAAAAATCATGTACGGCGGCGATCACTTCCTCATCGTTGGCATATCTGTGACCTCTCAGGTGTTCTTTTAACCGTGGAAACAGGTAGAAGTCACTGGGTGCAAGGTCTGGTGAGTATGGAGGGTGTTCCATCAATTCAAATCCAGCATCTTGGATAGCAGCCATCGCAACTCGGGACTTGTGTGCGGGGGCGTTATCTTGGTGAAACAACACAACTTTAGCAAGTTTGCCGCGGCGATTTTCTCGTATTTCTTGACGCAACTTTTTTACTTGTTCTGCGTATAAAGCCCCAGTAATAGTAGCTCCGTGATTAAGATATTCAATCATTATCACCCCTTGGCAATCCCAGAAAAGAGAGCCCATGATCTTACCGGCGGATGGAATTACCTTATATTTCTTAGGCGTTGGAGATGACGGCCTTTTCCAAGTCATGGACTGTTGTTTTGTCTCAGGATCGTAATGATGGAGCCATGTTTCATCCATAGTTACGAAACGAGCCAAAAATCGTTCAGGATCTTGTTGTAACAATTTCAAATTGGTTTGAGAAACCCTCAGTCTTGTTTGTTTCTGCTCATCTGTAAGCATTCGAGGTACCCAACGCGCCGATACTTTTTTCATGCCCAAATGTTCATGTATTATAGTATGGATGCTTCCAATCGAAATCTTTAGTTCCTCAGCTATAAATCGAACTGTAACACGACGGTCTGTCAAAACAATTTTTTCAACTCTTTTAACCATTTGTTCGGTAACTGCCGTCGTAGGGCGACCCGAGCGCGGGTCATCTTTAGTTGAAGTTCTTCCTCTCTTAAACTCGGCACACCACCGCGCAACCGTAGAATACGGAGGAGCATTAACTCCTAAGGTTGCTTGCAAATCAAGATTTACTTGCTCAGTAGTAAAATTTTTCAGGCAGAGATATTTTATCACGGCTCGAATTTCAATTTTATCCATTTTGCTCACCACGCTCCGATACGATGAAAACAAATGACTTCTATTTTTAAAATAAGAAGAGCAGATAATTTATTTTTATTTTTTTATTTTATCTAATGTCTGGGCTTTACCTGCCAGTATTTACTTTTTTGTTATTTAAGGAGGTTATATGTCATTATCACTTTTTATTGAACACCCCTCGTACTTTTCCGATTATTGATTTATTCACTTCTAGGTATCTATATAATAGACTTACCACAGCCGTCTTCCAGTGGCACATTTTCCGGCGGCACATCAGTCCTTTCCTGAAGCAACTCTCCGCTCGCTGCGCTAGTGCCGCTCGCTCCTGACAACTTCCAACCCGACCCGTCCGCAGCAGGTTCATACTGTAAGAAGTTTACGTTGAGGTCATGGACTTACCACATCCGTCTTCCAGTGGCACATTTTCCGGCGGCACATCAGTCCTTTCCTGAAGCAACTCTCCGCTCGCTGCGCTAGTGCCGCTCGCGCCGCTCGCTCCTGACAACTTCCAACCCGACCCGTCCGCAGCAGGTTCATACTGTAAGACAAACAAAAATTACATACAAAATTCAAATTTTTGTTTATTCAAAATGGGATACAAAAATATTACTTATTGCTAGTCATTAGTCATTACACCATAACAGGCACAACAGTCCCCTATCACCCCTATCGGCAAGTATCGCCATGCTCACCACGCTTGGCAGGCAGATTGGCGAGCGAAGAGCAAGATGTTGCATTGACAGGGAACGCTGCTGCCCATTCCCTGGATGATTATCCCTTAGTCGCTGTTTACGACACCCACGGGTAGAATTGGAGTCGACATCCTACTCATTTGTCATGTAATATGATATCATAGAGAGGCAAACAACAATGTTACCGATTCGGAATCCATAACGCAAGTTTATAACAAGACTTACTTTGAGTTTCATCCTGAGTTTCTGCCTCTTCTTCTCTTTCAAATCCCTCTTCTTCAAACTCAAGTTCTTCCTCTTAACCAGCGGTGATGCTGCGCTTAGTAAGCCGGCGGGGACAGTTTCCACTGGCGGCTATAATCCAAAAATATATAAGGTTACTTTTAATTAAGTACAAATATTTTATGGGCGTTTTCTACTCGCAAAATTGAACACCTTTCAAAATATGAAAAACAATAACCCTCAATACAAATGTGTTGAAAAAGTTCGTCACTTAGTTTCATATTTCGATGAGAAGTTTCTAATAAAAGTTGTTGTATATTAGGTAAATTATGTGTGAAAGTAAGTGGATAAGTAATTTAGTATTTCATGTAAAGATGTGTGTAATCAAGTGACTAAATTGAACTTATTACCTGTTGCTCCCCATCAGGAGTGGTGGTGTACCAGCCCATCCTGCGCGACAGTTTCAAGTGCATGCCGAAGTCCATGAGCACAGGTTCATACGCTTTGATGGATTCATCTGTGCATTTCTCTAGGTAGCTCTTCATGTCGGACTTCGTGTGGAAGCGGTGGTTGTCGGGGCTGCAAGAACATTTAGAATGAGGCTGTTACTTTTAAGTAATAATAGGTAAGGTAGTTATTGCGAAAAATAGGCAGATGTATTAAAAAACAAAAAATCGACTGCGGTAATTTCAAAGTTGTATTTTGAAATAAAAATCCGCCATCTTGAATATATGAATTTTTAATATAGCCAGTGTCACTCACGCTGCTGAGACGAATCTAACGACACCTCACATGTCAAGTTCCGCCCACCAGTTTTTGCTGTAGCCCGTGAACACTAATTTCTGGATACATACATATATACTCTCGATAAACCTCTTGAGGCAGTCGGGTAAAAAGTAGACACAATCGGAGCTTAGTCACAGCGACGATACAAACTACAAAACGGGAAGGTTTAATTTTACATATCTTTATCGCACAAAACCAATCTACTAACCTCATCAAAACCACGTCCCATTTGCCAGCAGAGGAGCCGAGGCTTCGTCTCACCATATGCTTGGTCCAGCCGGGGGGCAGGCGCTTGTCTTCCACCTGGAAATAAACATAAAAAGGTAACAAAGGATTCTGTTAACACACCTCGGACACTCCCATACAACGGGCTCGTTATAGACAACTGTCATTTTTACTTGTGTATGTGTGCGTGACGACGGGTGTGTGAGTGCAGGGTTGGCATTCCGATTAATTACACCTGATGACTACGTACAGCTACGTACCTACAGTACCTACCAAAGAGAATGTAATGAGTAAATAATATGTATACTGACTAGTTGCTGCTAATTTACCTACAATTATTTCGGGGCCTAAATCTATCTATTACATTATTAATTGTGAGTCGAAAGTAGGTATGAATATGAACCGATTACTTCCTAGGTTGGTAGGTTCTTACCTCTGTTCTTCCCGCGGAAAACGAGAAAATCTCCTGTCGGGTCTCTGTTCGTGAACATACAGCCGTACGGGGCACAATATCGCACTATTTTTTATTCTATCCAATAATTTTAGTATTAAAAATATCCGTCCGCGAATCTAAGGCGAACTCGGTTCAAATGTTCGCGCCATTTTTTTTATGGACATGATTATGGCACCTCCTTCGTTTCAGTCTAATACAAGAAACCACGATGAAACCTTCTTGGATGAAACGAACATGCAACAAGTCCAGCGCCATACCTAGCACTTTGGTTCACTTAAGTCTTCACTAATTTTTTGATATTTCGCGGGCGGGGGCGGGTAAGCGGCGCGGGTGCGGGGGGGAGAGTGTCCGTTCTGTATGTAGTACTATACTACATACTATTGTCTATTCTGTGCTGTTAGCAACCGGTCTATAAGCATCAAGATCGATGGAAGTGACAACATGCTTGTCCATTTCCAAAATGTCATATGGCAGGCAGGCACATGGCAGGCATGATAGAGAGGCAAACAATAATGTTACAAATTCAGGATATGTTCTTTTTGGAGTTGCCAAATGCCGGTTTGGCATTAGCCCCGCGCCCAGTTATTTACCTCAACACTTCGCCTTGATAGGACTGGCTTGTTGTTGGCGTCAACCTTGGCCTCATGCTCTATCTCGCTCACTCTCCCCACCGGCTGCCCGTTCACCCACTTGCAGCACCACTCTCCAGGTAATAGGAAGCTCTCCGGCCCTTTCTTTCTTTGTCCCTTTCTCTTTGTCTCACTTTCTATGAATAACCTGATCAAACTGCAGACAACCTCACCTCGACACTCCTCCTGGGCAGCACTGGTTTGTTGTTGGCGTCAACCTTGGCCTCATGCTCTATCTCGCTCACTCTCCCCACCGGCTGTCCATTAACCCACTTGCAGCACCACTCTCCAGGTAATAAGAAGCTCTCCGGCCCTTTCTTTCTCTGTGCCTTTCTCTTTGTCTCACTTTCTATAAATAACCTGACCAAACTGCGAATAATCTCACCTCAACACTTCTCCTGGGCAGCACTGGCTTGTTGTTGGCGTCAACCTTGGCCTCATGCTCTATCTCGCTCACTCTCATGCTCTATCTCGCTCACTATGACCGGTGTCGCTCTGCCTACCCCGCTACTCACCTCGACGCTCCTCCTGGGCAGCACTGGCTTGTTGTTGGCGTCAACCTTGGCCTCATGCTCTATCTCGCTCACTCTCATGCTCTATCTCGCTCACTATGGCCCCCTGGGCAGCACTGGCTTGTTGTTGGCGTCGACCTTGGCCTCATGCTCTATCTCGCTCACTCTCCCCACCGGCTGCCCGTTCACCCACTTGCAGCACCACTCGCCAGGTAATAGGAAGCTCTCCGGCATTTCAGCGGACTTTAGACTGTTAAAGCTCTATCTAACCCGCAAGGGTAACACGGATGACTTGATTGTCTGCCTCTATCTGTCTTTATTATTATCTATTTTCTATTTAATTTATATGTCTCTTTATTTATATGTTTTTCTGGCTATATTTGTCGTTTTTATCCCTAAGTATATTTATTTACCTGTTTAACCGTCTTTCTCTTCATTTCTCTTTGTCTCACTTCCTTGAATAACCTGACCAAACTGGGGACAATCTCACCTCAACACTCCTCCTAGGGAGGATTGGTTTGTTGTTGGCGTCAACCTTGGCCTCATGCTCTATCTCGCTCACTCTCCCCACCGGCTGCCCGTTCACCCACTTGCAGCACCACTCTCCAGGTAATAGGAAGCTCTCCGGCCCTTTCTTTCTGTCCCTTTGTCATTGTCTCACTTTCTATGTAATAACCTGAACAAACTGTAGACAATCTCACCTCAACGCTCCTTCTGGGCAGCACTGGTTTGTTGTTTGCGTCAACCTTGGCCTCATGCTCTATCTCGCTCACTCTCCCCACCGGCTGTCCAATAACCCTTTCTTTCTCTGTCCCTTTCTTTTTGTCTCACTTTCTATGTAATAACCTGACCAAACTGTGAACAACCTCACCTCAACACTCCTCCTAGGGAGGACGGGTTTGTTGTTGGCGTCAACCTTGGCCTCATGCTCTATCTCGCTCACTCTCCCCACCGGCTGCCCGTTCACCCGCTTGCAGCACCACTCTCCAGGTAGTAGGAAGCTCTCTGGCATTTCAGTGGGCTTGAGTCTGTTGAAGATCTATCTACCCCACAATGGTAATACACACTTGAATTGTTTTAAGCTTGATTTTCTCTCCCCTTGACACGATCTGTCTATATTACTAACTATTTTGCTATCTTCCTTTTTTAGAACTATCCAGTAAATATCTTTGTAATTATCTATAATCTATATGTATCCCATACTTTCTATGTATTTCTCTTTCTTGCTATGTATGTCTCTTTTATTATCACTCTGCCTGCCAATTATTTCCCTATATAATGAAAACGTCCATTTATTTCTCTACTTAACTGTCTTTCTGTTCTATCTCATTTTTTACACAATCAATGGACTATAACCTGACCAAACTGGGGACAATCTCACCTCGACGCTCCTCCTGGACAGCACTGGTTTGTTGTTGGCGTCAACCTTGGCCTCATGCTCTATCTCGCTCACTCTCCCCACCGGCTGCCCGTTCACCCACTTGCAGCACCACTCTCCAGGCAATAGGAAGCTCTCCGGCCCTTTCTTTCTCTGTCTCTTTCTCTTTGTCTCACTTTCTATGTAATAACCTGACCAAACTGCGAACAATCTCACCTCGACGCTCCTCCTGGGCAGCACTGGCTTGTTGTTGGCGTCGACCTTGGCCTCATGCTCTATCTCGCTCACTCTCCCCACCGGCTGCCCGTTCACCCACTTGCAGCACCACTCTCCAGGTAGTAGGAAGCTCTACGACCCTTTCTCTTTGTCTCACTTCCTATGAATGACCTGACCAAACTATGGACAATCTCACCTCAACACTCCGCCTTGGTAGGACGGGTTTTTTGTTGGCGTCGACCTTGGCCTCATGCTCTATCTCGCTCACTCTCCCCACCGGCTGCCCGTTCACCCACTTGCAGCACCACTCTCTAGGCAATAAGAAGCTCTCCGGCCCTTTCTTTCTCTATCCCTTTCTCTTTGTCTCACTTCCTTTGAATAACCTGACCAAACTGTGAACAACCTCACCTCGACGCTTCTCCTGGGCAGCACTGGTTTGTTGTTGGCGTCGACCTTGGCCTCATGCTCTATCTCGCTCACTCTCCCCACCGGCTGCCCGTTCACCCACTTGCAGCACCACTCTCCAGGTAATAGGAAGCTCTCCGGCCCTTTCTTTCTCTGTGCCTTTCTCTTTGTCTCACCTCCTATGAATGACCTGACCAAACTATGGACAATCTCACCTCAACACTCCGCCTTGGTAGGACGGGTTTTTTGTTGGCGTCGACCTTGGCCTGATGCTCTATCTCGCTCACTCTCCCCACCGGCTGCCCGTTCACCCACTTGCAGCACCACTCTCCAGGTAATAGGAAGCTCTCCGGCATTTCAGTGGACTTCAGTCTGTTGAAGCTCAAACTACCCCGCAATGGTAATACGCTTGACTAGATTCTCTACCTCTCCTTGACAATATCTGTCTATATTACTATCTATTTACTATTTAATTTTTCTATCTACCTTTTTTTATGAATCTCTATCAACATATCCCATTGTTTCTATGTATTTCTCTTTCTTTTCTATGTATTTCTCTTTTATGAGACTATCACTCTACCTGCCTATTATTTCCCTATGTAACTGTCTTTTTCTCTCTCTATCTCACTTTTTACACAATCAATTGATAATAACCCGCTGACCTGTATATAGCAATCAGGCCGCCCATTTGTATGTAATAACCTGACCAAAATGTGGTCAACCTCACCTCAACGCTCCTCCTGGGCAGCACTGGCTTGTTGTTGGCGTCAACCTTGGCCTCATGCTCTATCTCGCTCACTATGACCGGTGTCGCTCTGCCTACCCCGCTACTCACCTCGACGCTCCTCCTGGGCAGCACTGGCTTGTTGTTGGCGTCGACCTTGGCCTCGTGCTCTATCTCGCTCACTCTCCCCACCGGCTGCCCGTTCACCCACTTGCAGCACCACTCTCCAGGTAATAGGAAGCTCTCCGGCATTTCAGTAGACTTCAGTCTGATAAAGCTCTAACTACCCCACAAGGATAATACGCATGACTTGTTTTAAGCTTGATTCTCTCTCCCCTTGACACTATCTGTCTGTATTACTATCTATTTTCTATATAAATTTTCTATCTACATTTTTTATGACTCCATTTATATTTCATTATTTTTAATCTATCTAGGTATAATCTCTCTCTTGTATTACCTATTACTCTGCCTTTTATTTCCCTACTCAACTGTCTTTCTCCCCTCTATATTTTTACACAATCAATTAACAAAAACCTGACCAAACCGTGGACAATCTCACCTCAACACTCCTCCTGGGCAGCACTGGCTTGTTGTTGGCGTCAACCTTGGCCTCATGCTCTATCTCGCTCACTCTCCCCACCGGCTGCCCGTTCACCCACTTGCAGCACCACTCGCCAGGCAATAAGAAGCTCTCCGGCATTTCAAGCTATATCTACCTCACAAGGGTAATAAGCTTGACTTGATTCTTTCTTCCTCCTAGACACTGTATTTAATTTTTCTATCTAATTTTTTATGACTCTCTATCTGTATACCATACTTTCTGTCTATTATACCATACTTTCTATCTATATCTCTTTCTCTCTTTTAAACCCCCAGTCTATTTAATTCCCTATTTAACCACTTTTCTCTCCCATAGCTTTATTACACTCTCGCTTTTACACAATCATTTGATAATAACCTGACCAAACTGTGGACAATCTCACCTCGACACTCCTCCTGGGCAGCACTGGCTTGTTGTTGGCGTCGACCTTGGCCTCATGCTCTATCCCGCTCACTCTCCCCACCGGCTGCCCGTTCACCCACTTGCAGCACCACTCTCCAGGTAATAGGAAGCTCTCCGACCCTTTATTTCTAAGTCCCTTTCCCTTTGTCTCACTTCCTATGAATAACCTGACCAAACTGTGGACAATCTCACCTCAACACTCCTCCTGGGCAGCACTGGCTTGTTGTTGGCGTCAACCTTGGCCTCATGCTCTATCTCGCTCACTCTCCCCACCGGCTGCCCGTTCACCCACTTGCAGCACCACTCTCCAGGTAATAGGAAGCTCTCCGGGGCTTTCTTTCTCTGTGCCTTTCTCTTTCTCTCACTTTCTATGTAATAACCTGACCAAACTGCGGACAATCTCACCTCAACACTCCTCCTAGGGAGGATTGGTTTGTTGTTGGCGTCAACCTTGGCCTCATGCTCTATCTCGCTCACTCTCCCCACCGGCTGCCCGTTCACCCACTTGCAGCACCACTCTCCAGGTAATAGAAAGCTCTCCGACCCTTTATTTCTAAGTCCCTTTCCCTTTGTCTCACTTCCTATGAATAACCTGACCAAACTGTGGACAATCTCACCTCAACACTCCTCCTGGGCAGCACTGGTTTGTTGTTGGCGTCAACCTTGGCCTCGTGCTCTATCTCGCTCACTCTCCCCACCGGCTGCCCGTTCACCCACTTGCAGCACCACTCTCCAGGTAATAGAAAGCTCTCCGACCCTTTATTTCTAAGTCCCTTTCCCTTTGTCTCACTTCCTATGAATAACCTGACCAAACTGTGGACAATCTCACCTCAACACTCCTCCTGGGCAGCACTGGTTTGTTGTTGGCGTCAACCTTGGCCTCATGCTCTATCTCGCTCACTCTCCCCACCGGCTGCCCGTTCACCCACTTGCAGCACCACTCCCCGGGTAATAAGAAGCTCTCTGGCATTTCAGTTGGCTTCAGTCTGTTAAAGCTCTATCTACCCCGCAAGGGTAATACGCATGACTTGTTTTAAGCTTGATTCTCTCTCCCCTTGACAAAATCTGTCTGTACTACCCGATTCATAGAAGAAAGGGACCCGAAATGGGAACATTATTTTGTCTTTTTTATATTGCATGACATTTGATCAGGGTGTCAACAATAATTCTGCCATTCTGGTCCAATTCTTCTATGGGTCAAGTTATATCTACCTTTTTCAGAACGCTCTATATGTATACCATTTTTTCTATCTCTATCACTTTCTTTCTATGTATTTCTCTTTTTTTTTCATCAATCTATCCCTACACACCCTTCTTTCTCTCCCTTTACTTTTTGTCTAAGTTTCTATAAATGACCTGACCAAACTGTGAACAATCTCACCTCGACGCTCCTCCTGGGCAGCACTGGCTTGTTGTTGGCGTCGACCTTGGCCTCATGCTCTATCTCGCTCACTATGACCGGTGTCGCTCTGCCTACCCCGCTACTCACCTCGACGCTCCTCCTGGGCAGCACTGGTTTGTTGTTGGCGTCAACCTTGGCCTCATGCTCTATCTCGCTCACTCTCCCCACCGGCTGTCCATTCACCCATTTGCAGCACCACTCGCCGGGTAATAAGAAGCTCTCCGGCATTTCAGCCGGCTTCAGTCTGTTAAAGCTCTATCTACCCCACAAGGGACACTTAGCTTGATTCTCTTTCTGTTCTCTTGACACATCTGTCTGTTTAACTATCTATTTTCTATATAATTTTTCTATCTACATTTTTTGACTCTCCATCTACATATATTTCATTATTTCTTAATCTATCTATATTCTCTCTTGTAGGTATTACCTATTACTCAACCTTTTATTTCCCTATTCAACTGTCTTTTTCCCTTCACATCCCCTCTATATTTTTACACAATCAATTGACGATAACCTGACCAAACTATGGACAATCTAACCTCAACACTCCTCCTTGGTAGGACTGGCTTGTTGTTGGCATCAACCTTGGCCTCGTGCTCTATCTCGCTCACTCTCCCCACCGGCTGTCCATTAACCCATTTGCAGCACCACTCTCCAGGTAATAGGAAGCTCTCCGACCCTTTCTTTCTCTGTCCCTTTCTCTTTATCTCATTTCTTATTAATAACCTGACCAAACTGCGAACAATCTTACCTCGACGCTCCTCCTGGGCAGCACTGGCTTGTTGTTGGCGTCAACCTTGGCCTCATGCTCTATCTCGCTCACTCTCCCCACCGGCTGCCCGTTCACCCACTTGCAGCACCACTCCCCGGGTAATAAGAAGCTCTCTGGCATTTCAGTTGGCTTCAGTCTGTTAAAGCTCTATCTACCCCGCAAGGGTAATACGCATGACTTGTTTTAAGCTTGATTCTCTCTCCCCTTGACAAAATCTGTCTGTACTACCCGATTCATAGAAGAAAGGGACCCGAAATGGGAACATTATTTTGTCTTTTTTATATTGCATGACATTTGATCAGGGTGTCAACAATAATTCTGCCATTCTGGTCCAATTCTTCTATGGGTCAAGTTATATCTACCTTTTTCAGAACGCTCTATATGTATACCATTTTTTCTATCTCTATCACTTTCTTTCTATGTATTTCTCTTTTTTTTTCATCAATCTATCCCTACACACCCTTCTTTCTCTCCCTTTACTTTTTGTCTAAGTTTCTATAAATGACCTGACCAAACTGTGAACAATCTTACCTCGACGCTCCTCCTGGGCAGCACTGGCTTGTTGTTGGCGTCGACCTTGGCCTCATGCTCTATCTCGCTCACTCTCCCCACCGGCTGCCCGTTCACCCACTTGCAGCACCACTCGCCGGGTAATAAGAAGCTCTCCGGCATTTCAGCTGGCTTCCTGTGCATCTCCTCGGACATCTGCTTTCGCATCTCTTCCACCTGAAACATCAGTCACTCATTAAAGTCAACGTCATTTTTGGTAACTTCTTCTTTTCGAGTAGGACACGACCTGATGATGAACCCTAGTGTCAGTTTTTCTACCGCCTAAAAGTAGCAGGCCTCTGACATGGTTGAGTAACAACCGCCGACTAAGTAATCAAAGACAGCAACCCGGGACCTATCCGGGAAACCATCTTGCTTTCGGACAATCAGGTCGTATCAATGTTATATCAATGGCAAACTCACGTGCGCACACTGTGCACGATTGAAAATCGGCTACAATAGCTACCTAATCATCATTATAAGAGTATGCCTGGTTACCATTTCAATGAGTATTTACCTGTTTTTTCATCTCTTCCAACTCGCTCTTCACCTTTTCAACTTGTTTCTTGACCTTTTTCTCTCGTTTCAATTTCACTTTGCTCTTTTTGATCTTCATCAGATTCTTCGTATCTTTGGGATCTGCAGCCAAAGCCTTCTTGAGTTCCACATCAGTTTCTATGGTGACTGGTTGAAGTTCCGGTTCAGTTTTGACCTCGGCTTTGCTGATGCCGTCTTCGAGTTTGATGATCGCTTCCTTGATACGATCTAGTTCTGCCTCGTGTTTGTTGTCGTCTTGTTTGTCGAATTTCTCGAGTTTCGCTTCTGCCAGCAGCTGTAAAAATAGAAACAATGATACCGTATAATGTATACTTGCGATTGTCGGCGCATGATGAAACTTCGTAGTATTACAATTATACAGAGTTACAAAAAGGATATAACAAGCCGAAAGGAAGTCAAGATTCTCATGAAACTGAACTTTTCCCATGGAACATTAATTGAAATGTGAAAAAAAATTACCTTACATACAAAATTGCCGATTAGCTGATTGATATACTATGAGAGCTTAATTTATTTTTCATATTTTTACCCAATGTTGTTCAGTTTCATGAGTACATTACCCTCCGTTTTTTGTTACTCCCGGTATATTAAGAACTTCATTCATATCATGTAAGATAACGACTACAAGTTCATATAATTTGGCGTGTGTGTGTGTATTTTCTTGAAGGGAACAACTTATAAATGGAATACTTACAGAATCTTCTTCAATTTTCATGTTCATGTCATGCGATTCGGGCGCGCTCAATGTTTCACTGCTAGCCATGTCCAAGTCGTCGATGTCCATTTTCACATCAATATCGACAGTTTCAATTTTAATATCACCCGGTTCATCATCTTCAGATTTCACCTCTTCTTTCACTTCGTTCTTTATGTCAAGAGCTGGTTCTTTTGGAACAGTACCTATTATTGAAGCTACAGCGTCTAAAATAAGTAAATTACAAATTACAATAAAAGATCTATTAGTACGTTCAAAACGAAAAAATGCTTTTCATAAAAAAAAACACTCAAATATGCATAATAAAATCATATGTTTCATTATTTAACACTAAATGAAGCTCACGGATATGTACGACAGACAATTTCAACGAACAAATTATATATATCGCTCAAAAAGTACACTATACTATACGCACGTACGTACAGATTTTAAATATTGAGCTAGCTTAGCTAGTTTAAGACTATCAGAGTCTACAAGTGAAATCATACGCAGATCAATCAGTAAATGTAACATGAGAATTTCGCTAAGTACTTACCCGGAACATCCGTCTTAGCCTTTGCCTCTGGTTTTTTCTTTACCACCTTCGGTTTCGTATCTTTAACAACTTTAGGCGTAGTTATCTGTGTCGTCGATTTAGTTTCTGTCGCTGGTTTAGTTTCTGTCGTTGGTTTAGTTTCTGTCGCAGGTTTAGGTTGTGTCTTTGATTCAGATGGTGTCTTTGGTTTGGGTTCAGTTTTTGGTTTAACTTGCGTGGTTTCTTTCGGTTGCGGCGTAGTTCTGGGTTTAGGCGCGCTTCTCTTCGCCGGCGGGGTTTCAATCTTTTTCTTCTTCTGACCTATATTGAATATCTCTTTTATATTTAACTTTCTTTTCATTTCGCGTCTTTCGCTCTTTGAGCTAAGGTAGTCGCGTGATGGGTCGAATAGGTGTGTATTGAAAGGTAGGCCTGCTGGTGGGGTGGTTATGGACCCATCGTGTGTGGGGCCAAGGCCGACTGGTGATGGGGTAGAACAGGATGGAGGGCCACCGGTGTCCACCGTAAGATGGTCTTTCTTACTGCCATCTTTGAGCTTGCTAAGCCTCACAATATTGCAGGCCCATTTGGTTTTGTCGTCGAAGATAACTTCGAATTGGTCTGTAAAGAATAAAATAAATTGTACTTACTTTTACGTTTCGGTTTCGCCATAATTCGAAATTTTGAAACGATTTTCTAGACAGCTAACATATTTTCAACAAGTTTTTCAGATAATTCTAGTTGGCAATGATTGAAAGGCACATTTTATTCCCAATTCAAATCGCGGCACCTATCTATAACTCCAACTTTTTGGATGTAGTATGTTACTTTAGGTCGTTATACCATTTTCCTAAATTTTTGGATAAGCATACTTACTGTCGCCTAAATCCGCAGTGATCGTAGCTATGAACCTCCTATTATCCCTCCAACGGGCCAGACACCGCTCCCCCACTTCAAACGTGAACTTGGACTTAGGCTCTTCTTTAACCACTGTACAGGTGATGATGCTGGCTCAGTTTTGATACTAGAAACTAGAAAGACACTTACTGTCTCCCAAATCCGCACTGATCGTAGCTATGAACCGCCTATTATCCCTCCAGCGCGCCAGACACCGCTCCCCCACTTCAAACGTGAACTTGGATTTAGGCTCTTCTTTAACCACTGGCGGTACTGGAGATGATGCTGGCTCAGTTTTGATGGTGACTGGTTCTATTTTTGGTGTCAAGGGTGCTTGGGGTGGACGACTCCCTTTTGGACGTAAGCGCGGGCTGCTTACGCTTATCCATTCGTCATGCCTGAAAGGTTACAATGCTCTTAATTAGGGAATGATGTTTGGAAATTATGGAAAGCTGTTCTTGTCACTGTTTTAAAATTATAAGCAAAAGATTTAGCCATTTTTAGGCATCAATACTTGCTGGAGGGTGTCCAATAATGGTACACTTGACTTGAGAACCCATTCACTTCACTGCACCAACCATTCATCGCGCCGTACTTTCAAAGCGTAATTCGCTCAGTTGCGCCATAGATACAGACGTCAAATGTATGAGAAGTTACAAAGGTTCAATAGTGTTGTCACTGGTGTTTTGCTACTGATAGACAGAGAGGTTGTGTGCTCACTACTGCCAACCTTTCTAACTTAATAGGCGCACTCTATAGCTTGCTTAAATATAGGGTGAAATTTTACTAGTGACCGATAGCGAAAACTCAGAACCGGCTGGTGACAAGGAACAACTTTCCCCAAGGAACATATGTCTAAATAAGAAAAAAAATTTTGGACCTCCCATACAAAATTGCTGATCAGCTGATTTGAGTTACTATGGGAAGTCAAAATTTTTTTACGTATTTCGACCTATGTTCCCTAGGGAAAGTTGTTCTTTGTTTTCGTTATCGGTCACTAGTAAAATTTCACCTTATATAGGGTCACCGAAGGAACATAGGTCGAAACACGAAATTTTTATTGACCTCCCTTCCTCCCTCCCTCATAGTAATTCAAATCAGCTGATCGGCAACTTTGTATGGGAGGGCCAAATTTTTTTTTCGTATTTCTACCTGTGTGGGGAAAGTTGTTCCTTATCACCAGCCAGTTCTTAGTTTTCGCTATCGGTCACTAGTAAAATTTCACCCGATATACTCTCTAAGGTTCTACAGCTTACTTGTTGGTGCCGTCGTCGTAATGCACGAGCACCTCCATCTCCTCGAAGTCAACTTCGGTGATCTCGGCCGTGTGCCAGAACTCGCCAAAGTCCTTCGCTTCCACCTTCGACCCAACCGTCAGAGCCATGCTGTTGCCTGAAACTAGTTAGAACATTATTTTTTATCACCTACTGATTTTTTTACCTACACTTTTCCAAATTGATACAGTTTTGTTGTCTTGCTGCTTCAGTCGCAGTTAGAAATTTTTCCAAGGAAACAAAGGTGAGTATTCATAACAATTTATTTATTTCTCTGACTGTCCCGATGGCGTAGTGGATAGTGCCCCTGCCTTCTACCCCAAGGGTCGTGGGTTCGGGAAAGGAACACAAATATTTGTAAAGTCAATTTTCAAGTATTTGTGTTTAGTCTGGGTGTTTTCTATGTATAATAGAATAGGTATTTATTTACAAAAAAAATATATAAAAGTATTATATCAGTTGTCTTGTTCCCGTAGTACAAGCTTTGCTTAGTTTGGGGCTAGATGGAGCTGTGTGTCTCGTCCAGAGATATATATTTATTTATTGTATTTTATTTATTTTGATTAGCAATATTGTTCAGTAACAAAGTTAAGTGACAATGAGAACAAGATATTTGTAAAAGATATACCTATGTTTCCAAGACAAAATAGCGGCGATTTAGTATTGAGATGCATACCTACTTATCTAAAGTACAAAGGAACTGTGTAATTCCCACAGGAAAATTTTATTAGTAGCACAGCAACCACTGGGCAGGTTGTTAGTGTAAAAATATGAATACTCTTTATAAATGAGATACTTACTCCTATCAGCACCAGTTTCTTTTCCCTTAGCTTTTGATTCCACTTTCTTTTCATTAATTTTTCCCTCAGATTCACTCATTATCATATCCATCATGCTGGTAGCTAAAGCCATTTTATCCTCCAGAGTATCAGCATTCAGTTTTTCATTGTTTTTAGACTCATTTCCATCTATTTCTTGTTCTGCCTCTGAAGTGTGTTCAACGTTTTCAGATGTGTCACTTGTTTTAGAATCAGCTATAACTTTTTCCTGATTTTCAATAAACTGTTTAATGGCTTCTAGATTTTCGGTTTCTGATTCTTTGTTGGTCTCCATTTGAATTGTAATTTTATTAACCATTTCCTCGTAAGCATTCTCCTCAGTAAGATCTTCCTCTTTCACGTTTTCAGGTTCAAGCTTTATATCAGCCATAGTCCAAGGAAAGATTGATGGAACTGCATCTAAAAATAATCATTGCAATGTTAAATGGCAAGTTATATTCATCATCATTGGCCTCATACGTCTGTGACAGACGATTTATTCAGTGTCTGAGGCAAGATTTTTCATGGCTGTATAAGCCGATACGGGAGCGGCATGACTTTCCGCACGCTCTACAAACGAAGGTGGAATTAGAGACTGGCACATGCATGTTTAGATGTCGTTTTTGCCTTTTGTTTGCGAGACCAGCGAACCAGGCATCATCGTGAGCTTTACGCCCATCAAACACACGCTTTCGCCATACATCCCTATTCTCAGCAAGCTTCTCCCAGCTTTGATGGTCGATGTCAAACGCAGCCATGTCCCGTTTGGCGCAATCTTCTAGAACTCGCTCGTTTGTGACTCTGTCCTGCCAAGTTATATGCAAGATGTTTCTTACGCAGCGCATATGAAATGTGTTGAGTCGACGTTCTTGTTTTGCGTACGAAGTCCAGGTTTCAGCTCCATACAAGAGTATGCTTAGAACGCAAGTTTGGTAAACAAGTATCTTGGTTTTTGTGGTCAGGTGTTTATTATTCCATACTCTTGTACTGAGCCTGCCGAACATGGTCGCCGCTTTGCCGATACGAGTATTGATCTCAGCATCGAGGGTGAGATTGTTCGACACAGTCGACCCCAAGTAGCAAAACTTGTCAACTATGTTCAAGGGAACGCCACCGAGCAAAATACGTGGTGTTTCTCCACCTTGAGCTAGCACTACTGTTTTTTTGGCATTAATGGACATTGAGAACAGAGAACACGCGTGGGAAAACTTATCAACAATGTCTTGAAGCTCACTTTGAGAATTAGCAACGAAGGCTGCATCGTCAGCGAACAGAAGGCTATCGACGAATAAGTCATCGCGGTTACGCTTTGACTTAAGAAGCGAGATATTGTACAGCTTCCCGTCAGCCCTAGTGTGCAGGTGTATACCCTGTTGGTCATCGCCGAAAGCAACTTTAAAAGCAATGAGAAGAAAATACCAAACAGGGTAGGAGCCAACACGCAGCCTTGGCGAACACCTCTACGCATTTCGAACGGCTCAGATGTATTGCCGTTAAAAACAACAGATCCTTTCATGTCCTCGTGGAAGGATTTAATGAGGCTTAGAAGTTTTGGAGGGCACCCGATGTTTAAAAGTGCAGTATAGAGTCCTTCCCTGCTCACGGTGTCGAAGGCTTTGTTAAGGTCGACGAACGCCACAAACAGAGGTGTTTTCTGCTCTCTACACTTTTCCTGCAGTTGGCGAAGTGTAAAGATCATATCTGTTGTGGAACGTTGGGCGCGGAATCCACATTGCGATTCGGGATATACACGATCAGCAAGTTTCTGGAGTCTTATTAAGACTAACCGAGCAAATAATTTACCTACTATACTTAAAGGGATATTCCACGATAACAGTTACAGTCACCGCGGTCACCTTTGCCTTTGTATAGGGTAATGATGTTAGCATCGCGCATATCCTGTGGTATATATCCCGCTTCCCAACATTTACACAACAGATTGTGCAGGATGGGTAATATGCACTTGAGCCTGATAATTTCGGCGTGGGTACCATCGTTTCCAGGTGATTTCCAATTTTAAGCTGCTTAACAGCCTTGTGGTACTCCTTATGGTAGGAAGATCATCTAACTCAGTCCAGGTAGCTAGTTTTGGCATGCAATCTGCAGCTTCTGGCATTATGTTCACTGGTTCTGAGTAGAGACCAACATAATGTTCTACCCATCGTTCGAGTTGGCGTTGAGCATCCGTAATAACAGTGCCGTCCGCTTCTTTAGGGGGCTGTTTTTTAGGAAAAGGACCAAGGGCCTTTTTAATCCCAGCGTAAACACCACCAAAGTTTCCCATATCAGCGCATGATTGAATGCTTTGACAAAGCTCGGTCCAGTATGCATTTGCGAAGTACCGTGATGTGCGTTGTAAAGCTGATTTTGCATTCGATAGGTCGATACGCGTCTTTTCGGATGGGTTAAGGCGATGTTTTAGCGCAGCTTGTCGTTTGGACTCGAGCAGAGGTGTAATGTGTTCGAGATTTTCAGCGAACCAGTCCTGGTTTTTGGCTTTCTGATGACCGAAAGCCGTACCGGCTACTTCTGTAAGTAGCTTCTTAACTTTGCCCCATTCCTCCTCTATCGGAGCGTCTACATCCCAGGTGGCAACTTCGTCGCGTACCAGCTCTTCATACTTTTGGACCACCTCATCGTCTCTGGTTTTTTGGAAGATCGAGCTTCTTCCTACCAGGCAATTTGGATGAGTGGATCTTTTTGTGAGCTATAGCAACTTGTGATGCCACCAGGGAGTGGTCTGTGTCACAATCAGCGCTGTGAAATGATCGCGTGTGCAGGGTCTCGCGGAGATTTTTCTTTTTTGGTAAGGATAAGGTCCAGTTGATGCCAGTGTCCAGAACGAGGATGTTTCCAGGACACTTTGCGAGTTGATTTGCCTTTAAAGTAGGTATTGGTAACACACAGTAGGTGTTTAGAGCATAGCTCTAATAAACGTTGGCCGTTTTCATTAAGCTTCCCTATACCGTGGTTACCTATACAATCTGGCCAAGCAATGTTGTCCTGTCCGACCCTAGCGTTAAAGTCGCCCAGAATATATAAGCGGTCAGATGGTTTTAACCCGCGTAGAGTCTGGTCGAGCTGGTCATAAAACTGTGTTTTGGCTTCATCTGTTGAGGATAGTGTTGGTGCGTAAGCAGAAATCAGTGATACGTAACCATGGTCCGTATTTAATCGCAGCAACATAATGCGTTCCGAGATGCCGCAAGGAGCCTCTATAGATGTTAAGAGGTCGTTGCGTATGGCAAAGCCAACACCGTACTCGCGCACAGCACTGCTGTCCTTTCCTTTCCAGTAGAATGTATAATGTATCTCACGCAAGGAACCCTCGTCAGGGAGTCTGGTCTCTTGTAAAGCGCAAACAGCAATGTTCAGTCTGTGTAGTTCGGCGTCGATTACGGCAGTTTTACGCAGATCTTGTGCGTCAGTAGAAGAACCTCCACAGGTGTCAGGAAGGCCTGTCCTCATAGTACGGACATTCCATGTTGCAAATCGCATGGATAAGCGGGATTGGTTTGTAATATTCTTATGCCTGTTAGTCGCAGGTGTACAATGTAACGGCGCCGATTGTCCAGTTGAGGCTGGTGCTCTCTACACCCTAAAAGAGCAAACCAGCACCGGGGCGGATCAGTACCTTATTGGTCGGGGGCTGCCCAACTTGGAGCGGGCGGTAACTGATCAGTGGGTCTACGATGGACCCTCCCACTGACGGAAGCGACCCTGGCGCCCGCACTTACGCCCATACGTGCAGACTTATAACCGGTCACTGCCACTTCCCGTGTTGTTATCCGCGAGACGCGGGTGAAGTTTCCTCTCCACAGACACTGCGTTGCCTGGGACGCAATTATGGAAAACGCAGGGCTGCCCAGGACCTGCGCCACCCTCTCGGCCTTCCTGGCTGACTCCACAGGAACGACGAGTCGATACGTGCGGAGCCAGGTCGGCTGCAGGAGTCTGCCGCACGATATATATGAGTTAATCGCACCTGACGGAGACCCCATTCCGGGTTTAAGTGTGGAGTTTTCCTTCTCCAGGACCCTGATCCACTTGGGTCGGAATAAATCCCTCGGTCGGCTCTTACGACCCCCACGGGAAGAGAAGGGGTGGTGCTATTCTACTCTGCCGGCACCACACGGCTTATACTTACTTACTATTATATTCATATACTTACTATTATAATGCATGCAATAAAAAATATCTAAATAAAGATTTGTATTAAGATATTCTAGATTATTATTACTCCATGCGGCAACACATACTACAAAAGCATGCTTTTAAGAATAAGTTTTAAATTTATAATAATATATAAAATTTTAATCTCATATTATCAGTCACAATTTACTAGAACAGCCAACAACAAGTCAACAATCTACAGACATAAAATCTACTTGTAATGGCCATTTTTTCGAGTAACTAAACCACAAGATGGCATTAAATATTGCCACCTTTCAGATTCGTTTCTCCAAAAAACGTGCATTCTAACATATAATATAACATAACAACATTCAAATTTGATTATAATGACGAAGGTGGTGGAAAGTATGGTTCTAGAAAACAAATTAAAAATAAATGAAGAACTCTTATTCTAGAGAGACTGTGTTTACCACCACAAATATAGAAAAGCATTCTAATCATGAGTTTAGTAATGTTTTAGTTGTAGTTCATGTAAAAGTTAAGATTGAGTTTTCGAGGAATGTGTGTAGCAACTAGGGTCTGCGGTTAAACTTCTACAAAATTAGGGAGATGTTTATTAACTAATTTGTAAAACTTTTTCTTACCTAAATAAATGTATTAAAAAAACTTAGTGTTTTGAGTGTAATATTTTAAAAATAAGGAAGTATTATACAAATACAACATTATACTAAAATACACAAACAAAACTCCAAAATTCCAAAATCAAATTTCTAAATTATTCTCGCAATTAATCCAGTGCTTTTACAACAAATATTGTAAAACCTACAAGTAGTCAGGCACAACAACAATCTAACTACACATTTTAATTTTTTTAAACTATTCAAGCTGGGATTATTATTATTTTATTATCATCAATTTATTATTTTAGTAGATTAGTATGTGTGACATGCATGTGACATGTCAGACAAGCATAAACATGGACCTGATTGAGATTTGCCTTCAGTTTACCACCTGAATGAGGTACTGTCCTGAAATTATAGACGGTGCATTTACGATGCTTAGTATAAAGTTTTTAGAGCTTGATCCAAGTGAACATACATAAAAAGAAATACAAAGATCACAATGAATTGAGAACCTTGTCTGTTTTTTTTGTTTTTAAAAATGTTCCAAATGTCCAATCAAAGAGATAACATTGTTGTAACACCTAAGCATCTGAAAAATTTCCATCTATATTTTCTTTACAATTACGTAGCACTGCACAGTTCTCCATTGGTGATAGAAACAAGTAAGAATCTTTTCTCATCTGAATGTGTCTCAAAAATGAGTTAAAAAACTTAATGACAATAATAAACCCAATTTTATAAACCATACAATTTTACTAGCAAGCCTCAACTTCTACCATGTAGGTACCTTGCTTCAGTATGTATTTAGAGTCCTTGTATGTTTTAAAATCACTTTTACAAAAGTGCCTTGAACACACAAACTCTATCACATTTGAGTTACACTCGTGACGAGTAACTTGAACCCAAATAGATCGTAATTTTGAATCTTTTGGGTATTTGTGGTATGTTACGCCAGCATCTTCCTTCCGACTTGAGGATGAGTTACAAGCGTCAATGCAACATGTTTTTATGGCCATCCTAGTGTTAGAATGTGTGTTAGTAAAGTGGTAGTAGTGCTTCTGAATAGGAATGATATGACATTTCTACCCAAGGGTTTTGCATGAGGCGACAAAGAGATAAGTCCAGATAATGGGTTGCAGTGTTCCATATAAATGCAAAACTAGTCAATCCTCCTGCGATGACTACCTATAGAAAACACACCCTACAGTAGGAGGCTTGTCCAGCCGTGGACAATTATGTCGTAGATGATGGATGATGGATGGTGATATTACAAAACTACAAGATATAGGTATAATGCTTTGAACAATTTACCATTTCATTTATTATCATTTACTGAACGGAACTGTCGTCTTAGCCGGCAGAAGTAGCAAATCATCAGCAGATTTTTTCAGTTTTATTCATGAAGCATAAACATTCGCTTGTTAGGTTATTTCAGACAAAGTTATTCCAAAATTTGTGCAAGGAACATGTAAATGAAAAGCAATTTAGTTGTAAATACAATACAATTAACCTCGTAAGGCCCAACGGCCTAATTTTAGGACATACGTTCAGTAGTCCTTCAGGCCCAAACTGGATTTAAAAAACATCAAATATCGGCCCAGCGGCCTAATATTAGGACATAAATTTTGAAGTCAGATTATTAATTTGAATTTTGGCGCCCGCTCGAAACTAAGTTTAAATTGGGTTGTATATGAACGCATATCTAGATTGAAACCCAAAGCTTGCGGCAATGATGGCATCTCCGCCCAAATGCTCCGTAATATGGGAAAGGATGGCCTAAACATACTTCACAACATATGTGTAAAGATCTGGCGAACGGGACAGTGGCCTGAAGATTGGACCGACTCTGTCGTTGTTCCTTTACACAAAAAAGGCTCTACCCGGAAATGCGAAAACTATCGAACTCTGTCGCTCATCTCCCATGCCAGTAAAGTCCTGTTGCACATCTTAAACAAGAGACTGGAGCCATACATAAGTTGCCAGATACCCCAAGAACAAGCTGGATTTGTAAGAGGCAAAGGTACTAGAGAGCAAATTATGAACATTCGCCAGCTCATCGAGAAATGCAGGGAACATAACATCAACGCTGCACTATGTTTCATAGACTATGCTAAAGCATTTGACTGTATTGATTGGAGTAAAATGTTCAGAGTAATGCGCGAAATGGGAGTACCACAACATCTAGTCTTCTTAGTCCAGAATTTATACATGAATAGCAAATCCAGGGTAAGAATAGAGGAAGCCGTATCACAGCCCTTTCAGGCTGAGCGTGGACTACGCCAAGGCTGCATTCTTTCACCGCAATTGTTCAATCTAATCGGTGAACATATTATGAGAAGGGTCTTGGACAACTGGGAAGGCGGAATCCGAGTGGGTGGTCACTTGATTAATAACTTGCGGTTTGCGGATGACACCACCATCATTGGTGCTTCTGAGTCAGAACTAGCCTTATTGCTGGAACGTATTGCCACTATCAGCAAGGAATATGGGCTCCACATTAACAGAAGTAAAACGAAGTTGATGTTTATCGATAGGCAAGGAACATCGCAGCGCACCAATGAACTGTGTGACCTTAACACCGTTAGGAAATTCGTCTACCTGGGTTCGCAAATCAGCGACGATGGTGACTGTGAGCAAGAAGTCGTCAGGAGGGGCCAAATGGCTAAGTCAGCTGTGAAGAGGCTAGAGAAGATATGGCGCAACCGGGGAATTAATCGCAAAACGAAAGTTAAATTAATGAGGACCCTTATCTTTTCTATTTTTCTGTATGCCTCTGAAACCTGGACATTAAAAGCCTGCGTCCGAAAGAAGATCGATTCGTTTGAGATGTGGTGCTGGCGCAAGATGCTCCGAATATCCTGGACGGAACGCCGCACCAACGAGTCCATCCTTGAAGAGCTGAAAATAAAGACCAGGCTTTCCACCATCTGTACCCAACGCGTCCTTAAATTCTTTGGGCACACAGTCAGACGAGCCCCAGATAGTCTGGAGAGGCTTCTCATAACTGGCCGTGTTGAAGGCACAAGAAGCAGAGGACGGGCGCCATCTCGTTGGAGTGACACCATACAAGAGGCCACACACACCACCTTACAAGCGGCCATACACATGGCTCAGGACCGTGAAGTTTGGAGGAAGCTGGTGACGAATATAGCCCAGTGAGGTCACGTCCCTCAGTCATGAGGATACGACAAAGAAGAAGATGAACGCATCTTTAAAAAAATACATACTTTGACATATTAAAGGAAAAACAGCTGTGATTTTGACCTGAAAGCTGAGCAAGATGGCTGATTCAAAAAAATGAGTTCAGTAAATCTGTTTATTTCTATAAAATCTGTTTATTATTTGGATAAAAACAGAAAGCAATTAGAAGACAAATTCATGAATATTGGTTTTTGGACTAAATTTAGTAAAAATATGCCATAGGCAATGAAATATTCCGTCCCAAATTACTATGTCCTAAAATAAGGCCGCTGGGTCTTAAAAAAATGAATTTTCTAAGCTTTCCAAGGTCAAGACATAGTAAAAGAGCTGAACTTAGATGAAGCTCAATTCTAAGATAGTCGCGGAAATTGGAATATTTGTGACACTGCTTATGAACCTGATCTCAGGCTTCACAAAACATCTTCATCATCATATAAGGTGGGTTACTAAGTCGACGAACCCGATGAACCCTGAAGTCAGAGCTCGCAAACAGCCTACTATTTAACTCGTAGACCTCTGAAGAGGTTATACAACAATACCTAAGTAAGGTAGTATAAACATCATATGAGTCCAAAGGCTTATCGTGCCCTCCGAAGCACGGAATCCTGTTTTTTACGGAAATATATTTTGATTTTCTGTTGTCATTGCAACCCAACGTCCTAAAAATAGGACATAAATTATTTAAGTTTTATGAACCCTGTCAGATGCTCTTAGTGATAATAAGCAACACACAAAAATTTGGAGCCGGTATCTGGTCATTAACACATTATTTTTGCACATGGAATGTCTGGGCCTGAACGCTGTTTCCTAAAATTAGGACATTGGGCCGCTATTACTACATGTCGTAAAAATACGTGGGCCTTACGAGGTTAAATGCAAAGGACAAAGAAATAGATAGAAAAAATACTAACCTGACGCTATGTAATCATGTATTTTTAGGGAGTATCGTAGCTTTTACCGGAATGAAATATTATTTTCCTTCGCAATACATTTCCACTGCACATAAACCGCATCTAGTAAGAGGAATAAAATGAGTGAATTAGCCTCAAAATAAGATATTTTCATGAAAAATCGTATTGCGCCACATTTGTTTTCATTTCATTCTTTTTTTTTTTCATAAATGAGTGCTCAAATGGCAACATTTTTGACACTTATTCAAATCGGTTAAATAGCGGTTATGAAATCGGTTAATATTATCAAAAAATTATTTAAAATTATTTTAATTTGTTCTTTTAATTTAATAAAATTTTACCATGTATGCTGGTTCATATCTTATCTTATTTATAATTTATTTACAAAACTTAACGTGTGCAGGCCGAAAAAAGGGACAACACCGTGGACAAGAAAATCAATATGTGTGATGACGTCAAAGCAAAAATTGACAAAGCACAACACTGCAGCTAGGGTACGTTCACGCGCGCCTTTTGGGTACGTTCACGCCTGCCTTTTGTATAAAAGTTAAACTATGACAGTTCGTAAAACCTCGTTTTGGAGCGTAGTTTGGGAGAAATTTCCTACTTGTCAAAATTTTAAATACCCCGTTCACCGTGCCGCCCGGAGAATTTTTCTCGATGTCTCGACATAGATAATTTTTCTCCGAACGTCACTTTTGACAGTAGGTCAACAGTAGGTAACGGTTTTATAGTACTATTAATTATACTGTGGTTTTATTTACGAGTTATATGATTCTTTTATCATCATTTCTTCATTTTAAGATAATTTTAATAGATGATTTGTGTTTATAGGAAAAGTGAATGTATTTTAGTAATAAATTTACTTTAAATTGAAACTATTTGCCGGTAAAAGTGAAATTATGTAACAAAAACAAGGCAAAGTTCTCTACGATAATCTTCACAGGTAATTTGGCTTTTATTTTTATAATAACTGTTTAGGAACCGATGGAAACTATATAAGAATTCATTATCTTAAAGATATAATAATATTTTATTTGAAAACTAAGCAATGTTATCACGTTAGGAATATTTCCAATCACTATGTTGCTTTTTCAGCTTATGTTGTTATTTACTTTCTTGAACGTTACACTAAACATGCTTCTATCAGTCACTGTATTAAATTACATTGAACTTGTATGTATGAAATGAGTTGTAGTAAAGCAGTGGACCACATCGAAAGTCAAATGTCGTTGAATGAAAACTTTCGGACTGTCTGTTAACTGACTGACATTAAGCCGTAAAAGTCATTTAAATACAAATTAGATCTTTTAATGTGGAGCCCATGACCAATAGATGACTTTGCAGTAATACATTTTTTCTTTTCTCTTGCAGATTCCTGACCTGAACTGTGACATTAGAGACCAGCTAGGAGAGATCACGGCAGAGCACGTACGGTCTGTTGCACATTTCGGCCACGTGATTTCATTTCATTTCATTTCGTAAGGGTTGGTTACAAGTAAGTGTCCAGTAACCCCAATTTCCGTAGGACGTAAGTACATCATGCATGAGCCTGTTCCCAGTTGGACACGTCTATCTTTTGGGAGATATTTATTTGCTATGCCACTACGCGTTTAACACTTTAACAGGGATTACTGCTGAATATTCTCAGGATTTATCCGTTTATTGCCTTCAGTAGCGGATTAACCCTAAAGCAAACTAAGCAATTGCTTAGGACATTACGTTTTGGAAGCACAAGTAACTGTTTCACTTCTGTGTTTGATGCTCATAATAGTGTGTAAATGGTCACGATTTTCTAATACTACTACTACTACTACTACAGTCACGTCAGTCCACTGCTGGACACGAACCTCCCCCCAATGGGTATTAATGGGTACCTATGGGTGCGAGGTGTTTTTAATATTGCTGCTGCTCATTACCTGTATCGATCCCTCAGTTGTCCGCAGCCGCTACCACACCCATGGGTAGAAATGGGGTGATGCTATTCTAAACCGGCACTAATTTTTTGAAGATGTCATATTCGTTGATATTTTTAACCAAAAATGCGATTTTTCTTCTCAAATTACAGGCAGCTGGAAAAGCGCTCAGACAACCTCGTGCTACACTTCGTAGACAACTATGAAGCATGAATAGTGAATATCATGATGAAACGGGTTTAAGTCAAGTCACACCGTACCCATACCCGGTGATGCTAGTTGATTTTCTGTGAGTATTCGATTCAGATTTTTTTCTATAAGCAGATTGAATTAAAACAGCACTGGGTTGAGTCTATTATCACAACACAATAGAAACAATGGATTATCTAGGTATATGTTGGGAATTCTAGCACCCAGATGTATTATCATTGTGCTTATCGGTACTCAATTCGTACTTGGAATAATCACTTAGTAAAAAGTATGCTGTTTCCAACGTGTTTCAAGTGGTAAAGGTAATGCATCATGAGTAATCAGGATCGTTGTCGACATGGTGTGACACCCGACAGGGAAAGGATAAGCAGCCACAACACAACAGTCCATTGCTGGACATATGCATCTACTTTATGGGAGATATTAGCTTCACTTCATCATACACACCACACCTTACAGTTAGATGGGCGAGGATAGCAGTATACAGGATGTAAAAAGATCATCTTAATATTTTAAGGGTAATCAGCCTATGAAACTGAGTAATTTTCTCAAGGAACATAGGTCGAAATATGAAAAACAAATCGACCTCCCATACAAATTGACTCGGACGGCGGGTAAATTTTGTATAGGAGGTCCGATTTTTTTTTTCTTATTTTACAACCTATGTTTCTTGGGGAAAGTCGTTCAGTTTCATGGGCTGGTTCATCCCTTAAAATATTTGCAGTAGATTTTTTTACACCTTATATATTTTCGTAATAAAAAAAATTACACTCCAACGCAAAACAACACGTCATTATTTATGATTTTACTATCTAATAATAATTTAATTTTGTTAATTTCAGCGCGCATCGCGGGTAGTGGAAGCCTCTAAGGTAGATGAGAAGACTTTAAAGGCATACGTGTGGCCACTGCACGCACCGCCCGGCACCCCGAACCACGGTCATCTTAGCTGGCGTTTGAGGTACAACATACATTTTTATTCATTCTTGTCCCATCATCACCGAAGAACCATACCAGGGTTCGTTGGGTTGTTTGTCGAATGGTGTCCGTGTCCTACACGATAGACATAGGAACACCTACTATGGAGCTTAGCTGCGTTTTTAGTTAATATATCGTTGTGCAGAGAAGACAGTTTCGTAGAGTTCTTAGGTAAGTCACGCCTGCATCCATCTATCCTTTTACATCTTTCCTTTTATGTGTTATGTAGGATGCAGTACTGTCTTGAAACCCGCACTACTTTGTAACGCTTACTCTCTATACAAATCCGCGCACGGTTGTGCGAAGAGCATATTGCATGAATGTCCGTGTTCAATGGGAGGCAATATTTTACTTTACACCTCTACTACTTAACCAACAGCTTGTTCAACTGCGCTGAAGTTACAACTATCTCCGCGACTGTTAAAACTATCTCCGCTACTGCTACAATTTGTATGATGTAACAACCGCGAGGTAAAGCTTAACATCTGCGTGATAAGATGTAACAGTTCGGCTGTCAGTTGTATTAAAAGATATTTTTGTCGTAGAAACATGTTGTTTATACCGTAAAGGATATGTCTGTCAAATGTTGAACACGACGACTGTTTCAAATTTACTCTCAACCGTTACAACTAACCCCGCGGTTGTTACAATTTACCCACCTACTTGACTGAGTCTGGAGGGCTCGGTGTCTCACACGAATAAAATAAAATTTGTAACGGACACTCTTCGCAAAAGCGTGCGAGATGCGGAGACTCGCACCGCGTATTGTACGCAGCTATGTTGTTAGCGTTCTACCTACAAGTTATAATGGTTCCAACAGGTTCCCGAATATAAAGAACACGGTGTCTATGCTGTAGGCAAAAGCACTAGACCACGATTGTCATATTTAAAGTTGACACATTAAAATGACGTTCAATGAAAATCTTTCAAACTGACTTTTCTTCTTCTTCATCGAGTGGGACACCAAGTCGTCAAACGACCCGATGAACCCTACTAAATGAACACTAAGCCGTAAAAGACAGTTATATGCAGAGCCCAAGACCAATAGATAGAATGTAATATCAATATAGCTACGTTAGGGATTACTTTGTCCAAAATTGATAAAGCTTCTACCTCCTTTCCTTCAGCTACCTAGTCTCCTCGGAGTACCTAGGGTTCAGTGAAGACGAGCTGGCGGAACGACAATGGCACCACCACCGCCTACATCGACTTCATGAAACACGAGGCGGAGATGATGAGAAACCTGAGATTCAAGTTTATCGGGGGAGTCAGGTTGGTCTCCAAAGGTAATTAAATTTGACTTAGATTTAAATATGTGCCGCAGGTCTATCTCGAAATCGGGTCAATCGCGAAATCCCTAGGCCCTTCGCGAAGAGCCAGATAAGTGCGAAACGCATCGATTCATTCGCACTTGGCCTTAGAACTGTAGGTCTATAGCGAATTCGTTAATTAATGGTCAAAAATCTAGGTCAACTACGTATAAGGCGACACGCTCGTAGATTTTTCGGTGCTTTAAGTCCCTCTATGCCGCCGTAGCATACAGTAGCATCGACGACGAGTCGTGAGCTCTCGCTCGTCGCAGTAGTGGGCAGTTCCGCCGCAGTCAAGCCCCGCTCTAATCTAGCCTATACATTCATGTCAGTGACACACAGAACCATTTTATAGGTCTGCTCACTTAGTCATGCCTCCTCACCATGTCAAAGTTCTACATAACCATTCCAGAGCACTACTACACTAGCATGAAAGTGGGTATGTGCATTAAAATGAGCATGCGCATGCTAACATGGTGCGGGCTCTAACATAACACGCTGGTGTAGTAGTACTCTGGAATGGTTGTGCAGAACTTTGACATGGTTGAGGAGGCATGACTTAGTTGAGCAGACTTTGACATGGTTCTGTGGGCCACTGACATGAATTTGTAGGCCATTGCAGGCTGAACTACCTTATTAATATATGCAACCTTTGCTGGAGATAAGAGCGGGGCTCGACAGCGGCGGAACTGCCCACTCACTACTGCGACGATCAGAGCTTACGACTCGTCGTCAATGCTCCTGTGCGTGCTACGATGACGTAGAGGCACCGCAAAGTCGTAGCAGGTGCGTATGCATCTACGAGCGTGTCGCCTGATACGCAGTTGACCTAAATTTTTGACCATTAATTAACGAATTAAAAAAAGTTTATTTGTAACTTACAAGATACATGACATGTCTGCCTGGCCCCAAACTAGGTTACCCTGTGCTATGGGAAGCCAGTCTTTCATCCTAAATGTAGGTAAAACAGTAAGTTTGTAGCAGTCACTTAGGTAAATGTTTTCAATAACTATTAAGCCACTTCACTTTGAATATAAGGTAAACACTTCAAATTTAACCAATAAATTACATTAATAGCCAACTTTGCTAACACAAAGATATAAATATTGTAAGAAGGTAGTAGTAATTACACTATCCAACCTGAACCATCGCAAGGAACTACTTCAAGTAAGGAATGCGGCGCAGTATACTTTCGAAATGCAGATAAAACTGTTGTTACGGAATGTTACGATTTTAGTTTTCCTGGTAGTTTAGAGGTATGTATTTGTTTGTGTCAAGGGTAGATTTGCTTAAATAATTATTTAATTGTATATATTAGCCAATTGATTATTTGTTAGTATAATAAAATTGTGATTACGGGGGTGTATTGGTTGTGCGTATGTAGATAGTTTTGTAATTTAGATAAAATAGGTATGTTACCTAATTTTTTTTAAGAATTCGCTATAGACCTAGAGTTTTAAGGCCAAGTGCGAATAAATCGATGCATTCTGCACTTATCCGGCTCTTTGCGAAGGGCCTAGGATTTCGCGACTGACCCGATTTCGTGATAGACCTGCGACATATGCATTCTTGTGCTTCTATTCGTCGTGTGGGTCATCGAATCAAATATTTACATCCAAGTAAACCCTCTAAGACATGAGTGCCTCTTAGATGACCGTTTTACGACCACCGTAATTATTAGTAATCAACTCACAAACATTATCTCCTGATTCTAAAGCTAGCGCTCAAAGCACTAGACCACGGCGAAAGTTGTCATAAACGTCGTTCAATGAAAATCTTTCACAGCAAACTGGCTATTCTTCTTTTTCTTCGAGTGGGACACCAAGTCGTCAATCGACCCGATGAACCCTATTAAGTGACTAACACTAAGCAGTAAAAAACAGTTATATGTAGAGCCCAAGACCAGTAGATGACGTTGCAATTATAAATTCTTTCTCTTCTTCCCTTGCAGATTACTGTCCTTAAAGGTGTGACATCAGAGACCAGCCAGGAGTGACCACCGTAAACTGCGTACTGTCGTCGGTTGCACAGTTCGTGCCCATGACTAAAGTTGGGTCTGGTTACAAGTAGGTAAGTGTCCATAACCCCAAATTAGTAGGGCATAGATACGTCATGTCATAAGTTGTTGTACGACACTTTTTCCAGTTGGACACGTCTTTTTGGAGGTAATTTATTTGCTATGCCACTACGCGCTTAGCGCATTTATACGAAACATGAACTTGTAAAATGGGGAAAAAATGTAAAATGGGGGGTATTCTAAACTGACATAACACAAATAAAATAAATAAACACGAGCGAACTTAGCATAATCTCTATTTGAATCGATAGTGCAACAATAACCGTAAGAGCTTTCCATCTTCATGTCGTGCGCATAATCGACAAAGACACATAATCGACGGCTGATGTGGCGCAGTGGTAGTGCGACTGCCTGCAACGCAGAAGGGGTTCGAGTTTAGATGGGTCATTCACAAAGTTGGTATTTATCACTGTGAATTTGATTGCAATCTGGTTAGGACATAGCAGGCCGAACCACCTAATTGTCCGTAAAAAAGATGGTTTCGTGCTTCGGAAGACACCTCAAGCCGTCGGTTCCAGTTGCTGTCTATGATTACTTAGATGGCAGTTGTTACAGGTCCATGTCAAAAGCCCGCTACTTGTAGTAGGCGGTTGTACAACTTTGACACCGGGGTTCATCGGGACGTTAGACGACTCGGGTGTCTCATACAAATAGAGAGGCGAATAAATTAACAAAATCCGTAAGGTTCTAGAGGTTGAGAAAGTTTTTTGTCGCCCTCTAGTCCCCACCAAATCGTAAACGATTTGTGCGAAAGGAAGCTCATAGTCATTTTGGTAGTCTTTGCTTGGTATGAAATCGGTACGCGCTGTACGCGTTCCTCTAAAGTAATGCTGCAAACTTTGTGTTACAGAGTCTCCGGCTGATGTCCATTCCACGTTCGCGCATCTGTTACTACAACGCCACGTCACCGCGAGCAGGCAGAAAGCGAGACTACTCGTCGTGTAGATGCAGCCAATTTTTTTAATCAGCCTTTTTTATTTAGTAGCTGCGTCTAGGCATAGTCTAATAAAACATGGTCTAACATTTCCAGAAAAACAAGGCTACGTCACTAGTATTGTCACTTTATTTCAATAAAATACGTTATGGGGTAAATTCAATCTCAGAAAAATGAGTTAAAATATTTCTGAATAATTTTATAATTTAGATTTACGTGTGTATTAACTTGAACTTTACAACAACACCTAAATTGTATTTATTAGTTAACAGTATCTTATAATATGATGCACAAAAATAATCATAAGAGTGGGTAATAAATAAGAATGGGCTTGTGTTAGTCACGTGGTTCACGAGTCTCGGAATGGAATACCAGGCGGAGTATCTTATTATACCATGCGTCTAGGTATAGTCAAGCGCGTGCGATGCAAGACCGTGCGGTGCGATGCATGTCCACGGGCGGTGACCATATCTGGACGCAGTTATTTTTGTATGATAAATGTTACATTATGCAAATAAATGTATTATTATTATCATCAATAAAAACTTTTGTATTTGTATGTAATTTAATTTATTTTCTACCTAAATCCCTACATATTCTTAAATTTCTTATCTAAGATTATTCTGAGGGTCAATTTATAGTACCTACTTGGGTCAGTGGTGGAACGGCACGAACTGCTTATCGCATCTTTACGAGCAAAGATTTAAACTGCAAGGCCACCACCACTGAGACAAGATCTATCCCACCAAAACCATTCTGTAAAAAAATTGCCAAGTCTTGATAGAGCTGCTTGTTTATCTCTAAAAAGTAATGGAATCTAGACAATGTCATGCAAGTCTAAGTTCATTAATGCTATTTCTTTATTATTAAAGTTATATGACTTGCCTTTGTTGAACATTACGATTACATGCGTTTTGTGGATACAATTTAACAGTCAGTAAATTTAACTTTAATAATAAAGATATAGCATCAAGGAACCTGGGATTGGGGATTTCCTTATTTTTGTAGAAGAGTCCTATCAAGCTGAACAAATTTTGCCTTGAAAGAATTCATACCTGTGTCTCCTATGGCTTAGCTAGGCCCCTAATTAGTAGTGTGCCTGGTACTCCTAACCTTCGATAATCCAAATTCAAAATTAGGCTTAGGTAATGAACAGGGAAACAGTACAAATAAAACTGAATACTACGTATTTGAGTACTAGATTTATTTCACACTAAATTATATTGGTAGATAGGTGCACGACACTGCATAAAGTTATATAAACACTACAACTTAACTCTACAATGGAACAATGGTATCCTATGCAGGCCAGCGGCTCAGTATCCGGAAGTTCCTATTAGCTAATGCTGACTGCACCCATGGTCAGCGGCTCAGGATCTTGATTTCTCTGGATGGATTTGCCAGAGAAACACAGAAAGATAATATTTAAAAAATAATTTCTATGTAAGTGCTTACAGAACTTGTTTAGCAGACTGAAGAGGAAGATTGCTCTTTTTTGAGTGTATGATATTATGATAAGCCATCCATCCCAATTGCTGACTGACTACACAACCATATCAGAGGTATACTAGTTGCCTAGTAGGCGGTGGAAATCTATTATACCGAAGGCTCATCATGTTGTTCGTCCACTTGATGTCCCACATTACATGAATGCAAGCACATTATACAGAATAACACTGCACATTGTTTTTTCCGAATAAGATATTTTACTGGCATGTTCTATTACTTACTATACATATGAAATGCGCTTCTTCTTATACATATAAAAAAATACACATCAAAATCCGTAGCATGGTTAAGCAAGAGTTCTCCTGCTGCACTGCACATCTTTCACTAAAGTTCACTGGGTTCGACAGGAAACATTTGCAGCAGGAAACATTCGACGGGAAAAGAAGCATTTCTGCAACTCTGTAGTTTAGCTGGGCTCTCGGTCAGGGTTCAAGTTTTCTCTGAATTGCGCATCAGGATCGTTGAGAACTGTCGTGGTGATTATCCAGGCTTTTGGAGTCTCCAGCTATTTCACATTCCGCAATAACCCTCGATGTTTATCCGCCAGCTGGAGCAGTACAATAATTACCAAAAATCTTGTGCTATGAAGGTATTTTTCTGCTTTGTACAGTGGAGGTGGGCTCCAGGCCTCCAGGTATTCAATACTAAGTGCTTCACATCGCAAAATTTAAGAAAAACAGCTTAAAAACAGGGAAAACGTTGAGAAAAGCGCGAGTGCAAGCAGTAAAATGACGTTTAATAGCTGTCAAATGATGCATCTTTTTTCATTCTTTCGTTATTTTATAGATTTGCGTAAAGTGCACGTTCATCGACGCAAGCGTATAAAAGAGCTACGAAAGAATTATGCGAAAGGCGCGCGTGAACGTACCCACATCGAAAACTCTCGTACAGCTCTTCAGGGGTACGTTCACGCGCGCCTTTTGTATAAAAGTTAAACTATGACAGTTCGTAAAACCTCGTTTTGGAGCGTAGTTTGGGAGGAATTTCCTACTTGTCAAAATTTTAAATACCCCGTTCACCGTGCCGCCCGGAGAATTTTTCTCGATGTCTCGACATAGATAATTTTTCTCCGAACGTCACTTTTGACAGTAGGTAACAGTTTTATTTACGAGCTACGTGATTCTTTTATCATCATTTCTTCATTTTTTGTGTTTCATACGATAATTTTAATAGATGATTTGTGTTTATAAGCAAAGTAAATGTATTCAAGTAATAAATTTACTTTAAATTAAAACTATTTGTGCCGGTAAAAGTGAAATTATGAAGCAAAAACAAGGTGGAGTTCTCTACGCTGATCTTTACAGGTAATTTGGCTTTTATTTTCATAATATCTGTTTAGGAACTGATGAAAACTATATAAGAATTCATTATCTTGTAGATATAACCAATATTTATTTGAAAACTAAGCAAGTTTACGTTAGGAATATTTTGCAAAACTTGTTGGTTTTTTTCAGCATTATGTTGTTATTTCTTTCTTAGAACGACATGAATCATGCTCTATTAGCGTATACGTTGAACTTGAGTATGTTTTTACCTGTCTACAGTCTACTTAATCACATTATCAACAATTAAAACCCTATGTAAGGACTCTTTTCTTTCACAGTGGAATTAAAACTTTAATTTGATTTCCAGTTATCTGATGGCCCTAACCGTATGGCTAATAAGACAAGATTCTGGATGTGGACAGCTAGCGGATGAGGAGGCAGTGTTATGACTGAAGATGTCGAATTGACAATGGTACTACATTGGAAAAAAGATGAGAGTTGTGGTATGGAAAAGATTAGTTTGTGTTTACCTTTAACTTTACTCCACTTCTTATTTTGACGACAAGAGGAGCAGCCCAATGAGCTTCTAAGTAATAGATGTCACTATGTTCAAGCCGCTCTCTGCTACTAGTAAGCTTCTGACACGTTACCTGTAGTTGTTATCATATTATCATAGGCAGCAATAGTGACCGATGTAATGGCTCAACATTCACTTTGAAGAATGCAAAATCTTTCTGACAGTGAATCAGGTTCGTTTGCCTATGTTAAATGGAAAAAATTATAAATATCCACTATGTAACCGTAACAGTCCACTGCTGGACATGGGCCTCCCATAATAATATGCTATTGCCATACTCACCACTCTTGGCAGGCAGATTGTTGGGCACAGTTCAAGATGTTGCATTTACATGGAACGCTGCTGCTCGTTCCTGGATGTCTATCCCTTAGTAGTTTTTACACCCACGGGTAGAATTGGGATGATGCTATTATTCTAAGCAAGCATCACGCAGCAATCATAATTCATAACTATGTCTCTCTTTATCTTACCTCCCATGTACTATCACCAATAAATCCACCTTCTGATTTTAGGGATCAACTTATAGCGTATTAACTATGTGTGTTTCCGGAAATGAAAGACTACACCACGAAGGTAGCCCATATCATTGTATGCTGGTATGACTTAGAGAATAATTAACTTCAATTTCTAATATTTCAGGAAATCCAGTTTGTCTTGGCAACTTTTGGCAAAATGGAATTTGCCAACATGAACCTTCTCTTCTTTCATCTGCACCAATCAAGCTGGGCTCAGACTGGACTCTGCAGTGTACCAACACAATGCAGCGGACCCCTATCAGTGACTCTATGACACAATTGTGGAATGGATTGTAAAATATGGAGTGGAGTATCTGGAGATTAAGGTACAACTTAAACTTAAACTCAATTCTTGTCCTCATCACCGAAGAGCCATACCAGGGTTCATCGGGTCGTTCATCGACTAGTGTCCGTGTCCCACACGATAGGAACAAGATCATCTACTCAGGGCCTTAACGGTGTTCTTAGTAAATGTACCGGAGAAGATAGAACAGGAGCTAAAGGTGAATCTGCGGACAATCTAAGCACCAACATAGGCATCGTAGGCTTATTAGGTTAGTAACGCCTGTATCCCTGAGCGGAAAAGGCAGTTCATTGGGGCTATCAAGATGAGATGAGAATTCAAAGAAACGGAGAAATGCGAAAAGCCACATAATCTATTAAAAGGTCACAGCTTTTGGAGCTTCTCGTAACAGCAGCGTTGCTACGTGCTAGTAAACCGGTTCCATGAGGGCATAAAGCAAATGAAGAAATTAAGTAACAAAAATATATTAAACTTTAATATTAGTTGCGTTTCGAATTACTTACCTCTATACTGACTGGCCAAGTCATAAATTATGTTTTGTCCCATTACGCTATTTTCTAAACCTTATCATCGTGACTGTTACAAGAAGAAAAGAATATTCCTTAGACTGACTAGATGTGTTCACAATTTAAATCCAACCTAAGAATCTTCGCTCTAATTTATCTTCTTTTAATTGATATGTATAACATTTCGAGAAAATGTCCTGCAGTTGCTAGTTGTAATTGCTTTGTTTCTATCGATATAAATAATAATATCAATATCTATACATTTTAAAAACCATAATGTAAAGACTTTTTTGTTTCACAGTGGATTAAAACTTTAATTTGATTTCCAGTTATCTGATGGCCCTAAGCCAACCTAAGCGTATGGCTACTACGATATATAAGATTCTGGATGTGGACAGCTTGCTGTTGAGGAGGCAGTGTTACGACTAAAGATGTCAAATTGACAATGGTAGGTACTACATTGGAAAAAAGATGAGAGTTGTGGTATGGGTAAGATTAGTTTGTGTTTACCTTTTACTTTACTCCACTTCTTATTTTGACGACAAGAGGAGCAGCCCAATGAGCTTCTAAGTAATAGATGTCACTGTGTTCAAGCCGCCTTCTGCTACTAGTAAGCTTCTGACACGGTTTTTGAGGCCGTTACCTGTAGTTGTTATCATATTATCATAGGCAGCAATAGTGACCGATGTGATGGCTCAACATTCACTTTGAAGAATGCAAAAATCTTTCTGACAGTGAATCAGGTTCGTTTGCCTATGTTGAATGGAAAAAAAGATAAATATCCGCTATGTAACTGTAACAGTCCACTGCTGGACATGGGCCTCCCTCTATGCTATTGCCATACTCACCACACTTGGCAGGCAGATTGTTGGGCACAGATCAAGATGTTGCATTTACATGGAACGCTGCTGCCCGGTCCCTGGATGACTATCCCTTAGTAGCTTTTTTTGACACCCACGGGTAGAATTGGGATGATGCTATTATTCTAAGCAAGCATCACACAGCAATCATAATTCATAACTACGTCTCTCTTTATCTTATCTCCCCATGTAAATAAATAAATAAATTCACCTTCTGATATTAGGGATCAACTTATAGGTTATTAACTATGTGTGTTTCCGGAAATGAAAGACTACACCACGAAGGTAGCCCATATCATTGTATGCTGGTATGACTTAGAGAATAATTAACTTCAATTTCTAATATTTCAGGAAATCCAGTTTGTCTCGGGCAACTTTTGGCAAAATGGAATTTGCCAACATGAACCTTCTCTTCTTTCATCTGCACCAACCAATTAAGCTGAGCTCAGACTGGACTCTGCAGTGCACCACCACAATGCAGCGGATCAGTGACCTGACGCTATCAGTGACTCTATGACACAATTTTGGGATGGATTGTAAAATATGCATAAGAACCAATACATACATCGCATGCGCATCGTATCTGGAGTTCACAACTTAAACTTACACTCAATTCTTGTCCCCTCATCACCGAAGAGCCATACCAGGGTTCATCGGGTCGTTCATCGACTAGTGTGCGTGTCCCACACGATAGGCACAAGAACATCTATTCAGGGCCTTAAGAGTGATCTTAGTAAATGTACCGGAGAAGATAGAACAGGAGCTACAATCTACGCACCAACATAGGCATCGTAGAGTTCTTAGGTAAGTCACGCCTGTATCCCTGTCCCTGTAAGTCTCTAACATGGCCGTCTTATAACCACCGTAATTATCAGTGATCAACACACAGACATAAATGGTGATCTCCAAATCCTAAAACCAGCGCTCAAAGCACGAGACCACATCAAAAGTTGGGTGCAAGGTATTTTAAATATTGCTGCTGCTCATTTTCTGTATCGATCCCTCAGACCTCCGCAGTCGCTACCACACCCATGGGTAAAAATGGGGTAATGTTATTCTAAGCCGGCACACATTTTTTGAAGATGTCGTATCCGTTGATATTTTTACCTAAAAATAAAGCTTTAATAAGATTTTTCTTCTCAAATTACAGGCAGCCGGACAAGCGCTCAGGCAACTTTGTGCTAAACTTCGTAGACAACTACGAAGCATGAATAGTGAATATCATGATGAAACGGGTTTAAGTCAAGTCACACCGTACCCCATACCCGGTGATGCTAGTTGATTTTCTGTGAGTATTCAATTTCAGATTTTCTTCTATGATCAGATTGAATTAAAACAGCACTGGGTTGGACGGAATATTTCTCGTGTTGACCATAACTCGCTCTCTCCGATTGTTTTCGACGGTACCATAATACCCTTCAGCCGTAAAGTTAAGAACCTTGGGGTTATCTTTGATGATTGTTTATCATGGAAGGACCATGTCTCTGAAGTAAGTCGGAAGGCGTTTGGCGCGTACAATTCGCTGAAGCGTCTTAAGAACTTGCTGCCTACTAAAACTAAAATCTCTTTGGCACACACGCTTCTATTGCCGATTCTGGACTATGCGGATATGTGTTATCCAGACCTAACAGTTGAGCTGGTCAACAAATTGGAGCGCCTGCAAAATCTTTGCATTAGGTTTATTTTTGGTTTGCGGAAGTTTGACCATGTTTCTTCCTATAGGTCCCAGCTTAAATGGTTGCCCATTTCCCTAAGGAGAGACTGCCATATTCTCTCCCTTCTTTACTCTATTCTTTTCCTTCCTCATACTCCTCCTTACCTCAAAGAGCGCTTTATCTTCCACTCCTCGACGTTGGCTCGCTATCTACGTGCCAGCGATTCCCTTAAGCTCAATCTCCCTTCTCACAGGACCGAATTTTATGCGAAGTCTTTCACAGTGCGAGCAATCAAGCTGTGGAATTCTTTGCCGGAAGAGATTCAACGGTCACCGTCACTCGCATCTTTTAAGGAGAGAATTAAAAAACACTTCCTTACCTCTCCTAATCTTAAGTAAGCTGTTAAGAATATCTGTTGTTAACTTGTTATATATCTGTGTTCTTCCGATTGTTTTTCTTTTGTTCTTTTTGATATCCTTATTCCATACTAGCTGCCCGTCAGCGGTTTCACCCGCTGCAACCTATTATTCCGCGGGAAAAAAGCATTATTCGCCAAGAGATGTCGCTGTTAGTTTTCGGCGAAAACGTTTAAAACGCGAATCGGCTCAGTCACGCCACCTATTTCAAAAATATTGGAAAATGCGTGATCCCGTGGGAATGAGACATTCTTCCGTGGTAAAAAGTATCCTATGTGTTATTCCAGATGCCCTTTTATATTTCTGCAAAGTTTCATGTCAATCTAATAAGCCGTTTTTGCGTGATCTCGTAACAAACACACACACAAACATCCGCCTTTATAATATTAGTAGGATAGGTTTATGTATTAGTTTATCTTATAATTATTTATTAGTTTATTTTATCTTATATAATGTATGTATTGTATGTAAAGTAGTTTATTAGTATATGTAGATGTATGTACCTATGCACTATCCCGCTTCACCGTACACATTCTTTCCATCACCCAAAGGTTGCCTGGTAGAAATTGCTACTCTAGCAATAAGGCCGCCTATATTGTACTGATTTTTTTCTTCTACTGTATGTTATATCGTTTTGTGTTTTGTGCAAATAAAGCATTTTGTATTGTATTGTATTGTATGTTGGGAATTCTAGCCCCCAGATGTATTACCATTGCGCTTATCGGCACTCAATTCGTACTTGGAATAATCACTTAATAATCACTCCATACACACCACACTTTTCAGTTAGATGGGCCAGCATAGCACTATATATTTTTCGTAATAAAAAAATTACACTCTTCCGCAAAACAACACGTCATTATTTCTATTTTACGATTTCAACGATTTAAGTTTCTAATAATAATTTAATTTTGTTAATTTCAGCGCGCATCGCGGCTAGTGGAGCCACTAAAGTAGATAAGAAGACTTTAAAGGTAGAAGGGCGTACGTGGCCACTGCACGCACCGCCCGGCGCCCCGAACCACAGACATCTTAGCTGGCGTTTGAGGTACAACATAATTTTTCTCATTCTTGTCCCTCATCACCGAAGAACCATACAAGGGTTCATCGGGTCGTTCGTTGACTGGTGTCCGTATCCCATACGATAGAAATAGGAACATCTACTATGGGCCTTAGCTGCATTCTTAGTTAATGTATCCTTGTGCGGAGAAAACAGCATCATAGAGTCCTTAGGAAAGTCACGCCTATATACATCTTTCCTTTTATGAGTAACAGGCAGTACTGCATTGAAACCCGCACTGGTTTGTATCGCTTACTCTCTTAAAAACTCGCACACAGTTATGCGAAGAGCATTTTGCATGAATGTCCGTGTTCAATGGGAGGTTCATCGGGTCGTTGGACGACTTGGTATCCCACTCGAACAACATTTGCGAGGTAAGATGTAACAGTCGGGTTGTCAGTTATTGTAACCGATGTGGCGCAATGGTTAGTATGCCTGCCTGCCACGCAAAGGTTCCGGGTTCAATTCCCGGTGGGGTCACTCACAAAGTTGATATTTATCACTTTGTGAATTTGTTCCCAGTCTGGTTAGGACATTGCAGGCTGAACCACCTGATTGTCCGCAAGTAAGATGGTTCCGTGCTTCGGATGGGCACGTTAAGCCGTCGGTCCCGGTTGCTGTCTATGATGGCGGTCGTTACACAGCCATGTCAGAGGCCTGCTACTTGTAGTAGGCGGTTGAAAAACTCTGACACCAGGGTTCATCGGGTCGTTGAACGACTCGGTGTCCCACACGAAAAGAAAGAGAAAGATTGTAACAGCCGCGTGGTTAGTTGTAGAGATATTGTTTTGTCGTAGAAACGTTCAACCGTAAAGAAAATGTCTGTCACCGCCGCCGCCTGTATCGCCCGTGTAAGTACGTTGTCGCGCACTTCATAGGAAACAGTGTCTTTGTAAACCATATGACTACAATCTTATTTTATTATAATACTAGCGACCCGCCCAGCGGTTTCACTCGCTGCTACTTACCTGTTTTCCCGTAGAGATTGGAATTTTGCCCGTAGTTAAAAGTCGATTACTCCATTTCAGCAGAATAGAGTCATCATGCATGACCATGTGCCAGCAGAAGCGGCCCGTCATTCTGAACAACTTTTACTTTGAAGCCATTATCGTATGTCTTATAGTTTAGCTGTGCTCCTGGTGCCTTCCATCAGATCAGGTACTTACTCCAGATCCTCAAGGGCTGACAAAAAGTAGCTCATGGCCGTCTTTAATATGCCAGTAATATCAGTGCCCAATTTTCACAAAGATTGGTAAAGCGGTTTGGCTAATTTGGGTAATATCCGCTATATTTCCCGCTTTCTTGTGGGAATGAGGAATTTTCCTGTGGTGAAAAGTGGCCTATGTTACTCAGGAATGTTGTACCTTTCTAATAGTAACAAAAATTTGAAAATCGGTCCAGTAGTTTCGGCGTTTATCGATTGCATACAAACAAAGAAAAAAACAAACAAACAAATCTTTCCTCTTTATTATATTAGTGTATATGAAGAAGAATACCTTATTTATACCTACAAATTATAATGTTACAGGTTTCCGAATATGAAGAACACAGTGTCTATGCTGAAGACAAAGAGATACACAGTGCCCGTGTGGACGCATCCCTGCATTAACAAGGGCTGCGTGCCCTGGGAAATCGAAGTTCTGAGCAAAGGGTGAGCTTTTATAAGCACAGTTACTTTAAGGCGGAGTAAAAGCCCAAAGACCAAAGCTTTCGGAACATAAGCGTAGCAGCAGCGTCGCTACGCGCTAGTCTTCTTCGAGTGGGACACCAAGTCATCCAACGACCCAATGAACCCTGGTGTTAGAGTTTTTCAACCGCCTACTACAAGTTGCAGGCCTCTGACATGGTTCATAGACAGCAACCGGGACCGACGGCTTAAGGTGCCCATCATCCGAAGCACGAAACCATCTTGCTTTTTGACAATTAGGTGGTTCAGCCTGCAATGTCCTGACCAGACTGGGAACAAATTCACAAAGTGACAATTTTGTGATTAACCCCACGGGAATTGAACCCGAACCTTCTGCGTCGAAAGCAGTCGTACTAAACGCTGCGCCACATCGAATGTCGCGCTAGTAAACCGGTAAGATGAACTTTAGTGATAAGAAATGGTAAAACTTTAATATTAGTTACCTCTATAATGGCTGGCCAAGTCATAATTTATGTTCAGACCCGTTACGGAATCTTCGAATCCTAAGATATTATTATTCTTTAGGTTAGACTGACTAGATAATTATGTTCATAATTTCTGTGCAACCTAGGAATCTTTATTCTAATTTCTCTTGTTTTCATTTTATCATGTATTTATAGCACTGCCAAGAAAATGCCCTGCACATGCTAGGAATTTGTTTTCTCTCCATGTGAATGTAATAGCAACATCTACGTTAGCGATTACTTTGTCCAAAAGTGATAAAGCTTCTACCTTCTTTCCTTCAGCTACCTAGTCTTCTCGGAGTACGGTTCAGCGAAGACGAGCTGATGGAACGAAAACGGCACCACCACCGCCTACATCGACTTCATGAAACCTGTCAAGTTAGTCTCCAAAGGTAATAAAATCTGACTTAGATTTGAATATGTGCAGCAGGTCTATCGCGAAATCGGGTCAATCGCGAAATCCCTAGGCCCTTTGCGAAGAACCGTATAAGTGCGAAATGCATCCATTTATTCGCACTTGGCCTTAGAACTCTAGGTCTTTAACGAATTCGTTAATGAATGGTCAAAAATCTAGGTCAACTACTCGCTAGGACACGCTCGTAGATGCCTACGCATCTGCTACGACTTTCGGTGCTCTAAGTCCTCTACGCCGCCGTAGCACACAGGGGCATCGACTACTAGTCGTGAGCTCTCACTCGTCGCAGTACTGGGCAGTTCCGCCGCAGTCGAGCCCCGCTCTAATCTGGCCTATACATTCATGTCAGTGGCCCACAGAACCATTTCAGAGGTCTGCTCAACTAAGTCATGCCTCCTCAACCATGTCAAAGTTCTACATAACCATTCCAGAGCCATTCGACAGCCGATGTGGCGCAGTGGTTAGAATGACTGCCTGCCACGTAGAAGGTTCGGGTTCAATCCCGGTGGGGTCACTCACAAAGTTGATATTTATCTCTTTGTGAATTTGTTCCCAGTCTGTTTAGGACATTGCAGGCTGAACCACCTTATTGTCTGAAAAGTAAGATGGTTCCGTGCTTCGGATGGGCACATTAAGCCGTCGGTCTCGGTTGCTGTCTATGATGGCGGTCATTACACAACCATGTCAGAGGCCTGCTACTTGCAGTAGGCGGTTGAAAAACTCTGACACCAGGGTTCATCGCGTCGTTGAACGACTCGTTGTTCCACGCGAAAAGAAGACTCCAGAGTACTACGACACCAGTATGGAAGTGAGCATGTGCATTAAAACGAGTAGCAAACGCTGGTGTAGTAATACTTCTGAATGGTTGTGTAGAACTTTGACATGGTTGAGGATGAGAAGGCATGACTTAGTTGAGCAGACTTTTGACATGGTACTGTGGGCCACTGACATGGATGTGTGGGCCATTGCAGGCTGAACTACCTAATTAATATATGCAACCTTTGCTGGAGATTAGAGCGCGGCTCGACAGCGGCGGAACTGACCACTACTGCGACGAGCGAGAGCTTACGACTCGTCGTCGATGCTCCTGTGTGCGTTCTACGGTGGCGTAGAGGCACCGAACAGTCGTAACAGGTGCGTAGGCATCTACGAGCGTGTCACCTTATACCTAGATGACCTAATTTTTTTACCATTAATTAAAAAATTCGCTATAGACCTAGAGTTTTAAGGCCAAGTGCGAATAAATAGATGAATTTCGCACTAATCCGGCTCTTTGCGAAGGGCCTAGGGATTTCGCGATAGACCTGCAAAATATGCATTATTGTGCTCTTTTTGTCGTGTGGGTCATCGAATCAAATATTTACATCCAAGTAAAGCCTCTAAGACTTAAGTTCCAACTTAAGCCTCTTAGATGACCGATCTACGACCACCGTAATTATAAGTAACCAACTCACAAACATTATCTCCTGATTCTAAAGCTAGCGCTCAAAGCACTAGACCAGCGAAAGTTGTCATAAATGTCGTTCAATGAAAAACTTTCAAACTGGCTATTCTTCTTTTTCTTCGAGTGGGACACCAAGTCGACAAACGACCCGATGAACCCTATTAAGTCACTAACAGAAAGCCGTAAAAACAGTTATATGTTGCAATTATATTTTCTTCTCTTCTTCTCTTGCAGATTACTGTCCTTAAATTTGTGACATCAGAGACCAGCCAGGAGTGACCACCGTGTAATACTTATGGTCGATAGCACAGTTCGTGCCCATGACTGAAGTTGGGTCTGGTTACAAGTAAGTGTTCATAACCCCAAATTAGTAGGGCATAGGTACGTCATGTCATGAGTTGTTTTGTTGTACGACACTTTTTCCAGTTGGAAACGTCAGTCTTTTTGTGGGGGTAATTTATTTGCTATGCCACCACGCGCTTAGCGCATTTATACGAAATGCTACTGAATATTCTCAGGATTTATCCGTTACTTGCCTTTTAAGATTTCAACTTGTAAAAATGGGGGGGAATAGTATTCTGAACTGACATAACACGAGCAAATGAGTTAACTTAGCATAATCTCATTCATCTATTTGATTGAATCGATAGTGCAACATTAACAGCAAAACGTAAGACCTTTCCATCTTCGTGTTGTGCGCATAATCGACAAAGACACATAATTGACGGCTGATGTGGCGCAGTGGTACTGCCTACAACGCAGAAGGGGTTCGATTTTCGATGGGTCATTCACAAAGTTGGTACTTATCACTGTGAATTTGATCCCAATCTGGTTAGGACATAGCAGGCCGAACCTCCTAACTGTCCATAGAAAAGATGGTTCCGTGCTTCGGAAGGCACCTCAAGCCATCGGTTCCAGTTGCTGTCTATGATTACTTAGATGGCAGTTATTACAGATCCATGTCAAAAGCCTGCTACTTGTAGTAGGCGGCTGTAGAACTTTGACACCGGGGTTTATCGGGACGTTAGACGACTCGAGTGTCTCATACAAATAGAGAGGTGAATAAATTAACAAAATCCGTAAGGTTCTAGAGGTTGAGAAAGTTTTTTGCCGCCCTCTAGTCACCACCAAATCGTAAACGATTTGTGCGGAAGGAAGTTCATAAATTTTGGTAGTCTTTGCTTGGTTTGAAATCGGTACGCGCTGTACACGTTCCTCTAAAGTAATGCTACAAACTTTGTGTTACAGAGTCTCCGGCTGATGTCCATTCCACGTTACGCACATCTGTTACTACACCGACGCGTCGCCGTGAGCAGGCGGGACGCGAGACTACTCGTCGTGTAGATGCAGCCAATTTGTTTGTTGTTGATGCAGTTTTTTTTATGTAGTAACTGCGTCTAGATATGGTCATGCGCGTGCGAGGCAAGACCGTGCGGTGCGATGCATGCGTCCCACGGGGCGGTGAGTGGTGACCACGCGAAGCTGCACGCCAGATCTGGACGCAGTTATTTTTGTATAATAAATGTTACATTATGCAAATAAATGTATTATTACTATCAGCAATAAAAACGTATGTATCTGTATGTAAGATTCAATTTATTTTCTACCTAAATCCCTACATATTCTTATCTAAGGTTATTCTGAGGTCAATTTATAGTACCTAATTGGGTCAGTGGTGGAACGGCACCAACTGCTTATCGCATCTTTACGAGCAAAGATTTAAACTGCGCGGCCACCACCACTGAGACAAGATCTATAATATTAGGCTTAAGTAATGAACATGGAAACAGTGCAAATAAAACTGAAATCTACATATTTGAGTACTAGATTTATTTCGTACTAAATTATATTAGCTACATGGTAGATAGGTACACGACACGGCATAAAGGTATATAAACACAACAACTTAACTCTACAATGGATCAACGGTAATGATGCAGGTCAGCGGCCCAGGATCCAGATGTCCCTATTAGCTAATGCTAACTGCACCCATGGTCAGCGGCTCAGGGTCTTGATTTCTCTGAATGGATTTCCCAGAGGAACACAGGAAGATAATATTTAAAAAATAATTTCTCTGTTAGTGCTTACAGAATTTGTTTAGCAGACTGAAGAGGAAGATTCTAATAAGTCATCCATCCCGCTTGTTGACTAACTATACAACCATATCAGAGGTATACTATTAGTTGCCTAGTAGGGGGTGGAAACCTCTTACACCAAAGGCTCATCCATCATATTGTTCGTCCACTTTGTGTCCCACATTACATGAATGCTTGCATATTATACAGAATAACACTGAAAATTGTTTTTCCATATAAGATATTTTACTGGCATGTATTTACTATACATATGAAATGCGCTGCTTTTTCAATCACTATACATATTAAAAAATACACATCAAAATCTACGGATTCTGATAGCATGGTTAAGGAACAGTTCTCCTGCTGCACTGCACATCTTTCACTAGGGTTCACTGGGTTCGACAGGAAACATTTGCCGTCCCATTCGACGGGAAAAGAGGCATTTCTGTAACTCTGTAGTCTAGCTGGGCTCTTGGTCAGGGTTCAAGTTTTCTCTGGATTGCGCATCAGGATCGTTGAGAACTTTTGTCTGTAAGCCATTTGTATATCTCGTGCTGATTATCCAGGCTCCTGGAGTCTCCAGTTATTTCACATTCCGCACTAACCCTCGATGTTTATCCGCCAGCTGGAGCAGTACAATAAACACCAAAAATCTTGTGCTATGAAGGTATTTTTTCTACTTTGTACAGTGAAGGTGGGCTCCAGGCCTCCAGATAGTCAATACTAAGTGCTTCACATCGCAAAATTAAAGCAAAACAGCTTAAAAACAAGTAAAACGTTGAGAAAAGCGCGAGTGCGAGCAACGAAATGACGTTTAATAGCTGTCAAATGATGCATACTTTTTTCATTCTTTCGTTCTGTTATAGATTTGCGTAAAGTGCACGTTCATCGACGCAAGCGTATAAAAGAGCTACGAAAGAATTATGCGAAAAGCAGCTATGAACGTACCCTTGTATAAAAGTTAAACTATGACAGTTCGTAAAACCTCGTTTTGGAGCGTAGTTTGGGAGGAATTTCCTACTTGTCAAAATTTTAAATACCCCGTTCACCGTGCCGCCCGGAGAATTTTTCTCGATGTCTCGACATAGATAATTTTTCTCCGAACGTCACTTTTGACAGTAGGTAACGGTTTTATTTACGAGCTACGTGATTCTTTTATCATCATTTCTTCATTTTTTGTGTTTCATACGATAATTTAATAGATGATTTGTGTTTATAAGCAAAGTAAATGTATTAAGTAATAAATTTACTTTAAATTAAAACTATTTGTGCCGGTAAAAGTGAAATTATGAAGCAAAAACAAGGTGGAGTTCTCTACGCTGATCTTTACAGGTAATTTGGCTTTTATTTTCATAATATCTGTTTAGGAACCGATGAAAACTATATAAGAATTCATTATCTTGTAGATATAACCAATATTTATTTGGAAACTAAGCAAGTTAACGTTAGGAATATTTTGCAAAACTTGTTGGTTTTTTTTCAGCATTATGTTGTTATTTCTTTCTTAGATCGACATGAATCATGCTCTATTAGCGTATACATTGAACTTGAGTATGTTTTACCTGTCTACAGTCTACTTTATCACATTATTAACAATTAAAACCCTATGTAAGGACTCTTTTCTTTCACAGTGGAATTAAAACTTTAATTTGATTTCCAGTTATCTGATGGCCCTAAGCATATGGCTACTACGACAAGATTCTGGATGTGGACAGCTTGCGGTTGAGGAGGCAGTGTTACGACTGAAGATGTTGAATTGACAATGGTACTACATTGGGTGAAAGATGAGATTTGTGGTATGGGTAAAATTAGTTTGTGTTTTCCGTTTTACTTTACTCCACTTCTTATTTTGACGACAAGAGGAGCAGCCCGATGAGCTTCTAAGTAATAGATGTCACTGTGTTCAAGCCACCCTCTGCTACTAGTAAGCTTCTGACACGGTTTTTAGGCCGTTAACTGTAGTTGTTATCATATTATCATAGGCAGCAATAGTGACCGATGTGATGGCTCAACATTCACTTTGAAGAATTCAATGCCTATGTTAAATGGAAAAAAAATGATAAATATCCACTATGTAACCGTAACAGTCCACTGCTGGACATGGGCCTCCCCCTATGCTATTGCCATACTCACCACGCTTGGCAGGCAGATTGTTGGGCACAGCTCAAGATGTTACATTTACATGGAACGCTGCTGCCCATTCCTGGATGACTATCCTTAGTAGCTTTTTTGGACACCCACGGGTAGAATTGGGATGATGCTATTATTCTAAGCAAGCATCACACAGCAATCATAATTCATAACTATGTCTCTCTTTATCTTATCTCCCCATGTACTATCACCAATAAATCCTCCTTCTGATTTTAGGGATCAACTTATAGGGTATTAACTATGTCTTTCCTGTGTTTCCGGAATCGAAAGACTACACCACGAAGGTAGCCCGTATCATTGTATGCTGGTATGACTTAGAGAATAAATAACTTCAATTTCTATTTCAGGAAATCCACTTTGTCTCGGGCAACCTAAGCGTATGGCTACTACGACAAGATTCTGGATGTGGACAGCTTGCGGTTGAGGAGGCAGTGTTACGACTGAAGATGTTGAATTGACAATGGTACTACATTGGATGATAGATGAGATTTGTGGTATGGGTAAGATTAGTTTGTGTTTTCCGTTTTACTTTACTCCACTTCTTATTTTGACGACAAGAGGAGCAGCCCAATGAGCTTCTAAGTTATGGATGTCACTGTGTTCAAGCCGCCCTCTGCTACTAGTAAGCTTCTGACACGGTTTTGAGGCCGTTACCTGTAGTTATTATCATAGGCAGCAATAGTGACCGATGTAATGGCTCAACATTCACTTTGAAGAATGCAAAATCTTTCTGACAGTGAATCATGTTCGTTTGCCTATGTTAAATGGAAAAAAATGATAAATATCCACTATGTAACCGTAACAGTCTACTGCTGACATGCTATTGCCATACTTACTCACCACGCTTGGCAGGCAGATTGTTGGGCACAGTTCAAGATGTTGCATTTACATGGAACGCTGCTGGCCGTTCCTGGATGACTATCCCTTAGTAGCTTTTTTTGACACCCACGGGTAGAATTGGGATGATGCTATTATTCTAAGTAAGCATCACACAGTAATCATAATTCATAACTATGTCTCTCTTTATCTTATCTCCCCATGTACTATCACCAATAAATCCACCTTCTGATTTTAGGGATCAACTTATAGGGTATTAACTATGTCTTTCCTGTGTTTCCGGAAATGAAAGACTACACCACAAAGGTAGCCCTATCATTGTATGCTGGTATGACTTAGAGAATAATTAACTTCAATTTATAATATTTCAGGAAATCCACTTTGTCTCGGGCTACTTTTGGCAAAATGGAATTTGCCAACATGAACCTTCTCTTCTTTCATCTGAACCAGTCAAGCTGGGCTCAGACTGGACTCTGCAGTGTATCACCACAGTGCAGCGGACCGCTATCAGTGACTCTATGACACAATTTGTGGGATGGATTGTAAAATATGGAGTGGAGTATCTGGAGATTAAGGTACAACTTAAACTTACACTCAATTCTTGTCCTCATCACCAAAGAGCCATACCAGGGTTCATCGGGTCGTTCATCGACTAGATGTACCGGAGAAGATAGAACAGGAGCTAAAGGTGAATCAGCGAACAATCTATGCACCAACATAGGCATCTTTCGAAACCTTATCATTGTGACTGTTACAAGAAGAAAATAATATTCTTTAGACTGACTAGATGTGTTCACAATTTAAATCCAACCTAAGAATCTTCGCTCTAATTTATCTTCTTTTAATTGATATGTATAACTTTTTCGAGAAAATGTCCTGCAGTTGGTAGTTGTAGTTGCTTTGTTTTCTATCGATAATAATCGATATAAATAATAATATCAATATCTATACATTAAAAACCCTATGTAAAGACTTTTTTGTTTCACAGTGGATTAAAACTTTAATTTGATTTCCAGTTATCTGATGGCCCTAAGCCAACCTAAGCGTATGGCTACTACGACAAGATTCTGGATGTGGACAGCTTGCGGTTGAGGAGGCAGTGTTACGACTGAAGATGTTGAAATGGCAATGGTACTACATTGGATGAAAGATGAGATTTGTGGTATGGGTAAGATTAGTTTGTGTTTTCCGTTTTACTTTACTCCAATTCTTTGACGACAAGAAGAGCAGCCCAATGAGCTTCTAAGTTATGGATGTCACTGTATTCAAGCCACCCTCTGCTACTAGTAAGCTTCTGACACGGTTTTTGAGGCCGTTACCTGTAGTTATTATCATAGGCAGCAACAGTGACTAATGCGATGGCTCAACTTTCACTTTGAAGAATGCAACAATATTTCTGACAGTGTATCAGGTTCGTTTGCCAATGTGAAATGGAGACAATTTGATCTAAGATCTAAGCAAACATCACACCATAGTATAAAGAAAGGGAAGTAAGTCATCTTAGAACAACCGCACCGCGCGCGGTATGTGTGCGCAATAGTATCTACGCGTCGCCGCACGCACACATCTAATGGCGGCCCCTACCGAGGGTCCCCGAAACGTCCCGAGATTTGTCAGTGTGTGGCGTACAGATATATTGCGCACACATACAAGCAGCGCGCGGTGCGGTTGTTCTAAGATAACTTACTTCCCCCTTCCTTACACTATGATCACACAGCAATCATAATTCATAACTACGTCTCTCTTTATCTTATCTCCCATGTACTATCACCAATAAACCCACCTTCCGATTTAAGGGATCAACTTATAGGTATTAACTATGTGTTTCCTATGTTTCCGAAAATGAAAGACTACACCACGAATATAGCCCATATCATTGTATGCTGGTATGACTTAGAGAAAAATTAACATAAATTTTTAATATTTCAGGAAATCCACTTTGTCTCGGACAACTTTCGGCAAAATGGAATTTGCCAACATGAACCTTCTCTTCTTTCATCTGCACCAAACAAGCTGGGCTCAGACTGGACTCTGCAGTGCACCACCACAAAGCAGCGGACCGCTATCAGTGACTCTATGACACAATTGTGGTATGGATTGTAAAATATGCATAAGCTCCTATACATAGCATAAATTAAGTCGCTTTTTGCCTGTCTGTTGTGGAATTTGCTAACTCCTCCTGAACCATGCAACAGATTTTATAGTAACAGTTCTTCAAGAAGATGGTTGACGTCTGGTAGGCGGCCGGTCGTAAAATTAAACCAAATCCTTTGGAACACGAATTTGTGTTCAACAAAATGTGTTGCGCCGATCCCAAGTAATTGGGATGAGGGCAGGAAGACGATGATGAGTTCTTCAAGAGGAAGTTTTATATGCATGAATATGCCTTTACCCGCTGGGAAATGAGTTGTAGTACAAAGCACTAGACCACATCGAATGTAATAGTAAATGTCGTTGAATGAAAACTTTCGGAATGTCTGTTAACTGACTGACATTAAGCCGTAAAAGTCAGTTAAAGACAAATTAGATATTTTAATATGTGGAGGAGCCACAAACTAGATTAAGTAAGATCAGTAAATCATATATGGGTAACTGTGTACGCTACTATAATAAAATTCCAGAGGAAATTTTAAAGTTAAATGATAGGCAATTTAAAATTAAAATAAAGAATACTTTATGTTTGAAAGCGTATTACAAGACTGAACATTATCTGAAAGACAAAGATGTCTGGTTAGTAGCAACAGTTGCTCCAACACAATGCAAGAGATAGGCATTATTTAAAAATAAACATGACATTATATTTTAGTGGTTAAACTTTTATGATATGTAAATTGACATGTATAGTGGTTAAATTTGACATTTCATACTTATTATTCTTAAATTTTTGACATGTATTTTTACATTTACTGTAAATTTACTTTTTGTTATGTTATTTTATTGCTCGTATATTTAAAGTACCTTTATTTTAAAGACGAAACAGTTAGAATAATCTACTGTAATATTATTTTTATTTTGTTGAGCCGTTTTTGGCTATTACTATTATACTATTAATTTATTTTCTAGCTTAGATAGGGTAGCATAGGGCCTAAAATATTGTCAACTTTAGAATAGGTGCACTTCTGGGCAGGTTTTGGGGTTTTCCTGTCCAGGGGTCCGGCTAACTATACGTATGGAACACCTTTTAAAATATTGACATAATGTAATTCCATTTACTTGTCAATCACTGAGGCATAAAGTTACATGCTGTGTGGTTAGCCTGGCCAGCCCTGAGGCAGTGCCTTTATTTTTATTTTTATCCCGCCCGTGCCGCGTTTAGAGTAGGAACACAAATTGTTATAAAAAATAGAAAATTTTGCATTAGAAATTTTCTCTTTTTTAAGTTTGAATTAGAATGTGACTTTCTTAAAGAGAATCTTGTAAATTCCTACTAAGAAATAAATTATTGAATTTGAATTATTGAATTTGAATTTGAGCCCATGACCAATAGATGACTTTGCAGCAATAAATTTTTTTCTTTTCTCTTGCAGATTCCTGACCTGAAGGGTGACATCAAAGGCCAGCCAGGAGTGACCACGGCGGACCACGTATGTCCAATAACCCCAAATTCCTTAAGGCATAGGTACCTCATGCACGAGCCTTTTCCCAGTTGGACACGTCTATCTTTTGGGAGATATTTATTTGCTATGCCACTACGCGTGTAACACATTTACAGAGATTACTGCTGAATATTCTTAGGATTTATCCGTTTGTCGCCTTCAGTCGCGGATTGATCCAAGCAAACTAAGCAATTGCTTAGGGCATTACGTTTTGGAAGCACCAGTTTTCACTTTTGTGTTTGATACTCATAATAGTGTGTAAAAACTCACGACTTTCTAATAATACTACTACTACTACTGCTACAATCACATCAATCCACTGCTGGACACGAGCCTCCTCAATGGGTATTAATGGGTATAGCTATGGGTGCAAGGTGTTTTAAATATTGCTGCTGCTCATTTCCTGTATCGATCCTCAGGCGTCCGCAGTCGCTACCATACCCATGGATAGAAATGGGGTGATGCTATTCTAAGCCGGCACACATTTTTTGAAGATTTCATATTCGTTTAATAGCTTTAATAAGATTTTTCTTCTCAAATTACAGGCTTCTACTTCGTAGACAACTATGAAGCATGAATAGTGAATATCATGATGAAACGGGTTTAAGTCAAGTCACACCGTACCCCATACCCGGTGATGCTAGTTGTTTTTCTGTGAGTACTCGATTCAGAATTTCTTCTATGAGCAGATTGAATTAAAACAGACAGTCTATTATCACAACAAAATCGAAACAATGTATGATCTAGGTATATGTTGGGAATTCTAGCACCCAGATGTATTACCATTGCACTTATCAGTACTCAATTAATACTTGGAATAATTACTTAGTAAAAAGAATGCTGTTTCCAATGTGTTTCAATTTCAAGTGGTAATGCATCATGAGAAATCAGGGTCGTTGTCGACACGGTGTGGCACGCGACAGGAAAGGATAAGCAGCCACACCACAACAGTCCATTGCTGGACATAGGCATTTACTTTATGGAAGATATTAGCTTCACTTCACCTTACACACCGCACCTTTCAGTTAGATGGGCGAGGATAGCTGTATATATTTTTCATAATAAAAATACACTCCACCGCAAAACAACACGTCATTATTTATGATTTTGCTTTCTAATAATAATTTAATTTTGTTAATTTCAGCGCGCATCGCGGCTAGTGGAAGCTTCTAAAGTAGATGCGAAGACTTTTAAAGTAGAAGAGCGTACGTGCAGCCACTGCACGCCCGCCCGCCGCGCGCCGCCCGGAAGCACGGCTGGCGTTTGAGGTAAAACATAACTTTTACTCATTTTTGTCCCCTCATCACCGAAGAACCATACAAGGGTTCATCGGGTCGTTCGTCGACTGGTGTCCGTGTCCCACACGATAGAAATAGGAACATCAACTATGGACCTTAGCTGCGTTTTTAGTTATTATATCCTTGTGCGGAGAAGACAGCATCGTAGAGTTCTTTCTCAGGTAAGTCACGCCTGCATACATCTTTCCTTTTATGTGTTATTTGAACCTGCACTAGATTGTAACGCTTACTCTCTTTACAAATCCGCGCACGGTTGTGCGAAAAGCATATTGCATGAATGTCCGTGTTCAATCAAATGGGAGGCAATATTTTGCTTTGCACCTCTACTACTTAACCCACAGCTTGTACAACTGCGCTGCCGTTACAACTATATCCGCGATTGTTAAAACTATCTCCGCTACTGCTACAATTTGTATGATGTAACAACCACGGGGTAAATTTTAACATCTGCGAGATAAGATGTAACAGTTCGGTTGTCAGTTGTAACAGGCGCGTGGTTAGTTGTAAAAAGATATTATTTTTGTCGTAGAAAGATGTTGCGTATACCGTAAAGGATATGTCTGTCAAATGTGTCTGTCAAATAGGTGTCGGGTATGCCATATTTGTGGGCATATCGTATCAGACAGAGCTGATGGTTGTTGCAGAGTTAGAGGCTGGACTCCAAATCAGAAGGTTGCTTTACTTAGATTTACCCACACATACACCCACTGCCGCCTGTATCGACTGTGTACGTACGTCGTCGCACACTTCATAGGGAAAAGTGTCTTGCTAAACCATATGACTACAATCTTATCAATACATAGTATAAAGTAAAGTACCTTCCCGTGTCTGTATGTATGTATGTTTGTATGATTATATCTTTAAAACCATTAACGGATTTTAATGCGTTTTTAGCATATAGAGTTAGTTAAGGGGCAGGTTTTTAAATATTCTTTACCTCAAATTTTGACTACTAAAGGGGTAAAAAGGGTTAAAAGTTTGTATGGAAAATCATTATTTTTAAATGCGATCTGTATCAAAATTTGCGATTAGATTAAAGAGCTAATAAATTAAATACGTGTTTCAGGGATTTTCGATTTTTAACCCTTCAAGGAGTAAAAGGGGTTAAAAGTTTGAATGGAAAATCATGATTTTTAAATGGCATCTGTTCCTAAATTTGCGATAAGGTCAAACAGCTACGTAATAAAAGTTTAATAATAAAAAAATGTTTAAAATGATTACGTGTTTCAGGTATTTCGATTTTTAACCTCTAAAGGGGTAAAAGTGGTGTTAAAAGTTTGTATGGAAAATCATTATTTTTAAATGCGAACTGTTTCAAAACTTGCGATTAGATCAATGGGCTTAAAAAAATACGTGCCTACAGGAATTTTCGATTTTAACCCCTGATGGGCAAAAAATGTGTTGCAGTGGGTGAAACCGCTGATGGGCAGCTAGTTTTATTATAATATGAAGAAGAAAACCTTCTACCTACAAATTATAATGTTTACAGGTTCCCGAATCCCGAATATGAAGAACACACTGTCTATGCTGAAGGCAAAGAGATAAACAGTGCCCGTGTGGACGCATCCTTCATCAACAAGGGCTGCGAGCCCTGGGAAATCGAAGCTTTGAGCAAAGGGTGAGCTTTTACAAGCACAGTTACTTTAAGGCGAAGTAAAAAGCCCAAAGACCAAAGCTTTCGAAGCATAAGCGTAGCAGCAGCGTCGCTACGCGCTAGTCTAGACACAAGTCATCCAACGACCCTAATGAACACTGGTGTCAGAGTTTTTCAACCGCCTACTACAAGTTGCAGGCTTCTGACATGGTTGTGTAACGACCGCCATCATAGACAACAACCGGGACCGACGGCTTACCGTTCCGAAGCACTAAACCATCTTGCTTTTCGGACAATCAGGTGGTTCAGCCTGCAATGTCTTGATCAGACTGGGAACTAATTCACAAAGTGATAAATATCAATTTTGTGAGTGACCCCACCGGAATTGAACCCGAAACCTTCTGCGTCGAAGGCAGTCGTACTAACCGCTGCGCCACATCGAATGTCGCGCTAGTAAATCGGTAAGATGAACTTTAGTGACAAGAAATGGTATAACTTTAATATTAGTTGAAACGGAGATAGAAATGGTATAACTTTAATATTAGTTGCCTCTATCAAGTCCTTATGTTTAGACCCGTTACGGGATCTTCGAATCCTAAGATATTACTCTTTAGTTAGACTGACTAGATATATGTTCACAATTTCTGTGCAACCTAGGAATCTTTATTCTAATTTCTCTTGTTTTCATTTTATCATGTATTTATAGCACTGCCGAGAAAATGACCTGCACATGCTAGAAATTTGTTTTCTGTCCACGTGAATGTAATATCGACGTTAGCGATTAGTTTGTCCAAAAGTGATAAAGCTTCTACCTTCTTTTCTTCAGCTATTATGTCTCCTCGAGTACCTATGGTTCAGTGAAGACGAGCTGGCGGATCGACAACGGCACCACCACCGCCTACATCGACTTCATGAGACCTGAGATTCAATTTTATCAGGAGAGTCAAGTTGGTCTCCAAAGGTAATAAAATCTGACTTAGATTTGAATATGTGCCGCAGGTCTATCGCGAAATCGGGTCAATCGCGAAATCCCTAGGCCCTTTGCGAAGAGCCGGATAAGTGCGAAATGCATCGATTTATTCGCACTTGGCCTTAGAACTCTAGGTCTATAGCGAATTCGTTAACACGTTCACTGCTGAAAACGCGCCAGGTAGGTGGAGCTTACCGTGACGACCATACTGCCGCACCCGCCTGACGTTCCAGTAACGACTGTACGGCGCACTCGCAGCGCGAGTGCTCGCAGATATACGCCAGTGCGCATGCACTCGCCAAGCGCGTTTCACCACTTTAACTAGAAAAAGCTGCATGTCGAGCTGGGATTGGGAGCCAATCAATATAGTCTGTTAAAAAAAATATTTAATCGCTCAAATTAGTACGTGTAAGTACAAACATAATACAGCAGCAAAATTAACTACCTAGATCTATTATTTTCGTTTAATGCGGTCACCTCACTTCGCATCGGTACTTATGATTTTCCAACTCTTTTATTAAAGTTATTTTTACGGTCCGTAAAAAAACTGTGTAAAAAATACTTGAATGAAACCGCCTAAACCTATTATACGGACTTTTTTTTTTTGTATTCGGACTTATCCACTGACACTTATCGGACTGTTATCGGATTTTAATCGAAAACAGCATGCCGTGTAATGCATTATAATAAGTATTATGGTACACACTGCACATTGACTGGGCAATGTAGGTAAAGGCGCCCGGTAGGTGCGCCGCACTGGTGTAATACAAGTGGACTCGCCTGGTAGGTGCGCCCGCACAGCTGTAGCAAAATCTTGATTTAGACGCGAGGGCCGTGCGGGCGCACCTACAAGGTGCGATTCGTCAGCACGGCGGGCTTTGTACTAAAATCGTTCAGCAGCGAACGTGTTGTCTAAAATGTAGGTCAACTAACTCTACGCCGCCGTAGCACACAGGAGCATCGACGACGAGTCGTGAACTCTCGCTCGTCGCAGTAGTGGGCAGTTCCGCCGCACTCAAGCCCCGCACTAATCTGGCCTATACATTTATATCAGTGACCCACGGAACCATTTTATAGGTCTGCTCAACTTAGTCATGCCTCCTCAACCATGTCAAAGTTCTACATAACCATTCCAGAGCACTACTACACCAGCATGGAAGTGGGCATGTGCATTAAAATGAGCATGGGCTCTAACACGCTGGTGTAGTAGTACTCTGGAATGGTTGCAGGACTTTGGCATGGTTGAGGAGGCATGACTTAGTAGAGCAGACTTTGACATGGTTCTGTGGGCCACATGTTCATTGCAGGCTGAACTACCTTATTAATATATGCAACCTTTGCTGGAGATTAGAGCGGGGCTCGACAGCGGCGGAACTGCTCACTACTGCGACGAGCGAGAGCTTACGACTCGTCGTCGATGACCCTGTGTCCGTGCTACGATGGCTTAGAGGCACCGCAAAGTCGTAGCAGGTGCGTAGGCATCTACGAGCGTGTCGCCTTATACGTAGTTGACCTAGATTTTTGACCATTAATTAACGAATTCGCTATAGACCTAGAGTTTTAAGGCCAAGTGCGAATAAATCGATGCATTTTGCACTTATCCGGCTTTTTGCGAAGGGAATAGGGATTTCGCGATTGACCCGATTTCGCGATAGACCTGCGACATATGCATTCTTGTGCTTCTCTATTCGTCGTGTCTCGTGTGGGTCATCGAATCAAATATTTACATCCAAGTAAACCCTCTAAGACTTAAGTTCCAACTTAAGCCTCTTAGATGACCGTTATACGACCACCGTAATTATTAGTAATCAGCTCACAAACATTATCTCCTGATTCTAAAGCTAGCGCTCAAAGCACTAGACCACGGGGAGAGTTGTCATAAATGTCGTTCAATAAAAATCTTTCAAACTGGCTATTCTTATTTTTCTTCGAGTGAGACACCAAGTCGTCAAACGACCCGATGAACCCTTTTAAGTGATTAACACAAAGCCGTAAAAAAACAGTTATATGTAGAGCCCAAGACCAATAGATGATGTTGCAATTATATATTTTTTTTCTCTTCTTCTCTTGCAGATTACTGTCCTTAAAGGTGTGACATCAGAGACCAGCCAGGAGTGACCACTGTGAACTACCTACGGTTGATAGGACAGTTCTTCAAGAAGTTGGGTCTGGTTACAAGTAAGTGTCCATAACCCCAAATTAGTAGGGCATAGGTACGTCATGTCATAAGTTGTTGTACGTCATTTTTTCCAGTTGGCCACGTCAGTCTTTTTGGGGGTCATTTATGTGCTATGCCACCACGCGCTTAGCGCATTTATACGAAATACTACTGAATATTCTCAGGATTTACCGTTAGTTGCCTTTTAAGATTTCGACTTGTAAAAATCGGGGAATAGTACCTATTCTGAACTGACGTAACACGAGCGAAGTAAAGTAGGTATTTATCACTGTGAATTTGATCCCAATCTGGTTAAGACATAGCAGGCCTCCTAATTGTCCGTAAAAAAGATGATTCCGTGCTTCGGAAGGCACCTCAAGCCATCGGTTCCAGTTGCTGTCTATGATAACTTAGATGGCAGTTGTTACAGATCCATGTCAAAAGCCTGCTACTTGTAGTAAGCGGTTGTACAACTTTGACACCGGGGTTCATCAGGACGTTAGACGACTCGGGTGTCTCATACAAATAGAGAGGCGAATAAATAACAAAATCCGTAAGGTTCTAGAGGTTGAGAAAGCTTTTTGCCGCCCTCAAGTCACCACCACATCGTAAACGATTTGTGCGAAAGGAAGCTTATACATTTTGGTAGTCTTTGCTTGGTTTGAAATCGGTACGCGCTGTACGCGTTCCTCTAAAGTGATGCTACAAACTTTGTGTTACAGAGTCTTCGGCTGATGTCCATTCCACGTTACGTGCATCTGTTACAACACCGCCATGTCGCGAGCAGGCAGGACGCGAGACTACTCGTCGTGTAGACGCAGCCAATTTGTTTAATCAGTCTTTTTTATGTAGTAGCTGCGTCTAGATATGGTCATGTGCGTGCGAGGCAAGACCGTGCGGTGCGATGTATGTCCCACGGGGCGGTGACCATATCTGAACGCAGTTATATTTGTATGATAAATGTTACATTATGCAAATAAATGTATTATTATTATCAGCAATAAAAATATGTTTTTGTATTTAAGGTTCAATTTATTTTCTTCCTAAATCCCTGCATAAAGGGTGTTAGGGACGGATGGACAGGGTGACAGCCGATGTGGCGCAGTGGTTAGTATGACTGCCTGCCACGCAAAGGTTCCGGTTCAATTCCCGGTGGGGTCACTCACAAAGTTGATATATATCACTTTGTGAATTTGTTCCCAGTCTGGTTAGGACATTGCAGACTGAACCACCTGATTGTCTGGAAGTAAGATGGTTCCGTGCTTCGGATGGGCTTGGGCACGTTAAGCCGTCGGTCTCGGTTGCTGTCTATGATAGCGGTCGTTACACAACCATGTCAGAGACCAGTTACTTGCAGTAAGCAGTTGAAAAACTCTGACCCCAGGGATCATCGGGTCGTTGAACGACTGGGTGTCCCACACGAAGAGAGAGAGGAACGCTGTACCGAAAACTTTGCAGGCATGATCAGACCATCAAACTGAACAACTTTTTATGGAGCCAATGGTGGGAAACGAAAAAATGTTCCGGCCTCCCATACAAAATTCACAATCAGCTTTTGTTTCCACCATTGGCTCCATAGTGAAAGTTATTCAGTTTCATGGTCTGAGCACACCTGCAAAATTTTCGTTACACCATCCCTAACACCTCGTATTCTTAAATTTCTTATCTAAGATTATTCTGCGGGTCAATTTATAGTACCTACTTGAGTCAGTGGTGAAACGGCACCAACTCCTTATCGCATCTTTACGAGCAAAGATTTGAACTGCGCGGCCACCACCACTGAGACAAGATCTATAAAATTAGGCTTAGGTTACAAGGAAACAGTGCAAATTAAATTGAAATCTACATATTTGAGTACTAGATTTAATTCATACTAAATTATATTAGCTACATGGTAGACAGGTGCACGACATGGCATAAAGGTATATAAACACAACAACTTAACTCTACAATGGATCAACGGTAACGATGCAGGTGAGTGGCTCAAGATCCAGATGTTCCTATTAGCTAATGCTAACTGCACCCATGGTCAGCGGCTCAGGGTCTTGATTTCTCTGGATGGATTTGCCAAAGGCATGTATTACTACTATACATATGAAATGCGCTTCTTCAATCACTATACATATTAGAAAATACACATCACAATCTACGGATTTTGATAGCAAGGAAGAGTTCTCCTGCTGCACTGCACATCTTTCACTAGGGTTCACTGGGTTCGACAGGAAACATTTGCCGTCCCATTCGACGGGAAAAGAAGCATTTCTGCAACTCTGTAGTCTAGCTGGGCTCTCGGTCAGGGTTCAAGTTTTCTCTGAATTGCGCATCAGGATCGTTGAGAACTTTTGTTAGTAAGCCATTTGTACATCTCGTGCTGATTATCCAGGCTCCTGGAGTCTCCAGCTATTTCACATTCCGCACTAACCCTCGATGTTTATCCGCCAGCTGGAGCAGTACAATTAAAACCAAAAATCTTGTGTTATGAAGGTATTTTTCTGCTTTGTACAGTGGAGGTGGGCTCCAGGCCTCCAGGTATTCAATACTAAGTGTTTCACATCGCAAAATTAATGGAAAACAGCTTAAAAACAAGGAAAACGTTGAGAAAAACGTGTGTTCTAGCAGCAAATTGACGTTTAATAGCTGTCAAATGACGCATCTTTTTTCATTCTTTCGTTCTTTTACATTTTTTCGTAAAGTGCACGTTCATCGACGCAAGCGTATAAAAGAGCTACGAAAGAATTATGCGAAAGGCGCGCGTGAACGTACCCCTACTTTGACGTTTGTTGCATTGACCTTTATTTGTTTTGACGTCAACATGTACAATTTCTAAAGAGAAAGTGCTCTATTAGTGCTCTAATTCACTTGTGAAACAACTGATAATCAAAACAAAAAATGGACTTGGCTAAGTCGCTATTCAGTTCACGCGACCATGTCGGCTACGTGGGACGCGAAGATCACGAACGAAAGATAAGTGCAGCATTGGCTGATGATGACCCAGAAGATATTATCGATACAATACAAGGATTGAATTTAGCTGATGAACTTCTTCCATCACCAGGAGGGCCATTTTCAGCTCTTACACCTAGTATGGTTCCACAAGATATAATGGCCAAATTAGCTCAGCCTGAATCCGAAGGCCACGGTGGAGGCCTCCCTGACTACAGATTTGACGAGTTTGGTTTTTGTGTCGATGAGGAAGATGGACCAGAACAGAGCTCTAATAAACTTCTGGCTAATGCTTTTGTAGAAGATGACCAACATCGACTACAGTGGGAATTTTTCAGCAAGGAAATAAGTTTTTCGGATGGGGAGGGAAAACTTGAAAAGACAAACAAACTACAGACCATGGTAAAAGATGGCGTTCCTCATTCACTTCGACCTCAGGTATGGATGAATCTTTGTGGTGCAAACAAAAAAAGAGCTTCTACTGAAATTACATATCATGAAATTGTTAGAGCTTCAAGTGATGATGGATTAGTCACAAGTAAACAAATAGAGAAGGATTTGGTGCAGATTCTACCAAATAATGTTTGTTTTTCCCATCCTACAAGTACTGGTGTGCCTAGATTGCGACGAATTTTAAGAGCTTTAGCTTGGCTATACCCTGACATAGGATACTGCCAGGGCACAGGTATGATAGCAGCTTCTCTGTTGCTCTTAATGGAAGAAGAAGAAGCATTTTGGATTATGTGTACTACAGTGGAGGACTTGTTACCAGCATCATATTACTCTTCAACATTGATTGGCATTCAAGCTGATCAAAAAGTTTTAAGAAGTTTAATTTCTACATACCTGCCAGGTATTGACCAAGTGCTTAATGCCCATGACATAGAACTTTCTCTCATAACAATGCATTGGTTCTTAACTTTGTACGCTAATGTGGTTCACATGAAAATATTGCTTAGAATTTGGGATCTTTTCTTTTTAGATGGTTCCATAATTTTGTTTAAAGTAACATTGGCCATGTTGAAAATCAAGGAAAATAGATTTAACGAGATATCTAACTCAGCACAGATTTTCAACGCTCTGTCAGATATCCCAGGAGAAATAGACGATGTTGAACTCCTTATTAAAACCATTGATGAAGTTTGTGGTGATACCTTGAGCCCAACATTAATAGAAACTCACAGAAGAAGACATCTAGCATACTTGATGGCTGATCAAGGGGCACTGGTTGGGAATCCAGGTGCAGTACCTAATCTTCCTAAACAACAGCTTCAAAGACGTCAAATAAAAAGGAGTAAATCAGTTATACAAACTATACTCTTTGGTGAAGATAGTAATGGTGAAGATGCTGTATCAAAAAATGTAAAACAAACTGAAATTCTCGTGGATCTTCGCGAAGCTATATTACAAGTAGCTCGTCATTTTCTAGCTCTAGAGCAGCAGTTAGCCTCCGAAGTTCAATTAACTGCTGATTATACGATGCAGAGTCATGCAGCTGACCGGGAACGGTACGTGAATGTGTCTCGGAGCAAAAGGCGACGAGCCAAAGCTTTGTTAGACTTTGAAAGAAGGGACGGTGATGAGTTAGGCTTCAGGAAAAATGACGTCATTGAAGTAATAAGCTCAAGAGACGAACATTGCTGGATTGGAGAACTGAACGGCCTAAGAGGTTGGTTTCCAGCTAGATTTGTCAAGTTACTTGATGAAAAGGGAGTAAAATATAGTAGAGCCGGAGATGATTCAGTGACAGAAAAAATTGCGCATTTGGTTAGAGGAGTATTAGCACCTGCTTTTAAAAGAGTGCTGTTGCATGGAATAAAAAGGCCCAGTTTCTTAGATGGTCCTTGTCACCCGTGGCTTTTTATAGAAGAAGCATCGTCACGTGAAGTAGAAAAAGATTTTAACTCTGTATATAGTCGCTTAGTTTTATGCAAAACATATCGATTAGATGAAGATGGCAAAGTATTAACGCCAGAAGAACTTTTATATAGATGTGTTCAAGCTATTAATTTATCACATGATAATGCTCATGCCCAGATGGATGTCAAATTGCGAACTTTGATTTGTATGGGCCTCAATGAAGAAGCATTGCATTTATGGTTAGAAGTATTGTGTTCTTGTGTTGACGTTGTTCAAAAATGGTATCATCCGTGGTCATTTATAAACTCACCAGGGTGGGTTCAAATTAAATGTGAGCTAAGAATACTTTCACAGTTTGGATTTAACCTTAATCCAGATTGGGAACTGCCTTTAAAAAAAGACACGCAAAATCAGCCCCTCAAAGAAGGGGTGAGAGATATGTTAGTAAAACATCATCTTTTCTCTTGGGATTTGTAAATTTATATTAGAAAGCCTAGCTATAGTTACATAATTATCTTGTTACATGTTAATTAGGTACTGTAAATTTTATCACTAAAATTTAAGTGTTTGCACTAGTATTTATTATGTATTCTAAATGTACCAACTAAATTATATCTTTGTTCATCCATCACAATAAGGATTTTGTTTATTATAATCATATTTATGTAAATATGTTAATGGAAATAAAATTTTCTTGCCTAAATAATATATATTATACTTCTATTTAGTGTGTTTACTTTCTCACCACAATCGTGCCAAATTAGCACGGAATGTTCAGCTACTTGAGAACGTACGCAAAATTACTAATTATTAGTTATAAAGTAATAGGTGAATAAAGAAAACGTACTTTATATTTTTGTATATTTTCATTGCTTTTTTTGTAATATTTTTAACTTATAATAAAAATTAATAACAAAATATGATTTTCCCGGAAAAGCCCGCGTTGTCGAAATGTGTTCCAAAAGTGAAATAAATACTTAAGTACACCTTATATGTTCTCTTATCTGAGGTATTAAACATTTCGATTAACTTACTACTATTATGTTGGATGATATTAAAATTTTTGTTTTTTTTTTTTCGTTAGAGTATCTATCTATGATCCTTTATACTGTAACATGATAAATATAGTGTGAAATTTTACTAGTGACCGATAGCGAAAACTCAGAACCGCCTGGTGTTATGGAATAACTTTTCCCAAGGAATGTAGATTGACATATGAAAAAAAAATACCTCCCACCCATGTTGCCTCCCATAGTAACCCAAATAAGCTGATCGACAATTTTGTATGGAAGGTTCAAAATGTTTTTCATTCTTCGGCCTATGTTCTTTTACACCAGAAGGTTTTAAGTTTTCACTAGCGGTCACTGATAAAATTTCACTACCTATTATAAATTTGAGTGAACTTTACAGGAAATAAAATATAGCTGAAAAACAAACTACGGTCGGCATAAAATTTTGGCGTGTGATACCGGCTTAGAATAGCATCACCCCAATTCTACTCGTACCCGCGGGTGTCGTAAAAACAGACTAAAGGATATTCATCCAGGGAATGCTCAGAAGCGTTCCCTGTAAAACTGTAGGTATAGGTATGAGGTAACCTCATAACTATACACGTTTAAAAAATGTGTCCTTAAGAGGGTGACCACGTTTGTATTGCACCAGACAAAAAAAATCTTTTTTCAGATCAGAACTGCCAGGTTAGATTTTTTTTTCTTAAACATCACTAATCTTAACTTAAACACATTAGTATAGAATAAATTTTTTTTTTTTTTCGAACTGCTGGGTTAGATTTATGTTTTCTCTTATACATGTATAGCTAATAGGTCACCTATATTTACCAGGGTGGCCTGGCCACGTTTGCATTGAATAAAAAAAACCATTTGTTTTTCTCAAACCTGCCGGGTTAGATTATTGTTTTCTCTTAAATCTGTCTAGCTAATAAGTCACCTATTTTATTTAGGGTGACCACGTTCGTATTGAATCAAAGAAAAATATTTTTATTTTGTTTCTCAAAACTTCCGCATTAGATTTTAGTTTTCTATAAAACAAGTATAGCTAATAGGTCACCTACCTTAACTAGGGTGACCACGTTTGCATTGAATCAAAGTTTATTTTTTGTCATATCTGCTGGGTTAGATTTTTGTTTTCTCTCAAACATGTATAGAGAATAGGTCACCTATCGCAACTAAGGTGACCACGTTTGTATTTAATCAAATGAAAATAAGTTAGGCCATATTCCAATGAAAAATGTTTTTGAATTTTTTCTCTATATTGCCAGGGCAGATTTTTATTTTATCGTTATTATGTGTAAAAGAGAAGTAACAAATTCAGAATTAGGGTGACCATGTTTGTATGAAATCAAGGCATATCATTTTTTTTTCCTCATTTCTCCCGGGACGTTTTTTTTATTACCAATGTTTTTTGTTACGGGATGTTTTTTTTTGTTATCAACGTTTTTTATTATAATGATGAGGTTACATAACATAACTACAGTGGCCACATTTGTATTGAATCAAAGGAACTCAAATGATGGCCATAGCCCTTTTTGGCTCAGTCGCCTTTAAATTATAATTTAAATACATACATATATCACGCCTATATCCCTTGCGGGGTATAGCACGATATAATGACAAAAAGAAAACTGAATTTTGACTAAGTCAAACATATTTTTAATATATTTACGGGTTCTTTAACATTACTGTACCTACCCTTATGAGTGCTATGGCAAACATTTGAATGAACACCATAACAGCCACAACAGTTCACTGCTGGACATGGGCCTCCTCCTATTGGGGGGTATTGCCATACTCACCACGCTTGGCAGGCGGATTGGCGATCGCAGTGCAAGATGTTGCATTTACTATACACGTTTAAAAAAAAAGGTTTGTCATTCAATACAAATGTGCTTACCTTAGAAAAAATAGGTGACCTCTTATGAGAAAATAAAAATCCGACCCGGTGGTTCCGATTTTTTTTATATATATTTTCTTTGGTTCAATAGAAATGTGATGTGATCATCTAGTTACGGTTTGTGACCTCTAATCTATACATGTTCAAGAGGAAATATAAATCAAATTTGGCAGTTTTGGGAAAAAAATATGTGTTCCTTGATGTCACATATTAAACGTGGTCAACCTAGTTAGGATATGTCACTTTTTCTTTATACAATATGTTAAAAAAATTAAAATCATAGCTCATTATCCTTTGCTAAATCGCTATGCACCAAATATCCATGAGGAAAACAAAAGTTCACAAGTGATTTTCTCAATAGGTACTCACTGAATTGATTTTGATGCGGTTTTACACGAAGGTATAAATAAGGTACCGAAATCTAAATAGCATAACATTGTCGATATATATCGTCATAGCCCAAGTCCTTTACTACTGCCGCCCTAACTCTTTCTCTCTTCGTGTGGGACACCGAGTCGTTCAACGACCCGATAAACGACTCTTTTGCCTAGGCTTATTTAAAACTTTTGACGGATTCCTTTATCAATGAACTTATCACAACCACAAGCTATGGCTATGGCATGCATTTAATTTAAATTAACAACCTGAATGAATTACATTTAATTAGGTACGGAATATTCAGGGTGTGATTGACTCCATTAAACTGAACAAGAACATTGAATAAAAAAGGAAAATAATTATTGAAATGATTAATTTTTATTTCTTTGAACGTGTTACGTCCAGCAAAAAAGACTAAAAGAGTAGAAAATTGTAAGTAGTAGGATATTAATAAAATATATGATGAAATATAAACATTATGTCAGAAATAAAATGAAAAAATAGAAAATTATAACGTCACATTTTAAAATTAAAATATTTACGCTTTATTTACTGAAAATAAAAGTATATAGGCTATAAAACCGGTTACAAATCGCACCGGTATGTATGTGCTGGTGCTCATCTCTAGAAACTAATTTTTAGTTCTGGCAACATTTTGGCTGTCAAATGTGACATATTGCTCAGGTTCTTCCTCTTTGACTTCTCTCTTCGTTTTGTGAAGTTCGAAGTGCTTGTTCTCTCGGAGCTAAGGCCATACGGCGACTTGCACGATTATAATTTAAAATGGCATCAAAGGCTGAATTAGCTTGTGTTTACTCCGCTCTCATCCTTGCCGATGATGAGGTCGCTATTACTGTAAGTATTCACGAAAAATGTTTACGTTCAGATCTTGGTTAGGACTCGGCGATAGTTTATCCATTTACATCGTCATCATTTCCACCAATAGTTTTCAATCTCACATGAAATTCATTCATTTAGTGCTCAATCTTTGTTTTGGCGAAATTATTTTCGTCAAAAATAACATTTGCGAAAGTGGCGCGTAGATAACCTCAAAATAAACATGTTTTAGGGCGAGAAGATCTCGACCATCCTGAAGGCGGCGAACGTGGACGTTGAGCCTTACTGGCCGGGTCTGTTCGCGAAGGCTCTTGAGGGCGTGAACGTCCGTGAGCTGATCACCAACATCGGTTCCGGTGTGGGAGCTGCCCCGGCCGCCGGCGCTGCCCCTGCTGCCGCCGCCGCCGCGCCCGCCGCCGAGGCCAAGGAGGAGAAGAAGAAGGAGGAGGAACCTGAGGAGTCTGACGACGACATGGGCTTCGGTAAGACGTGTTTCTGATACTAACCTCACATGTGTAAACATTAGGGTGCCATTGATATTATTGTACCTTGAAGATACATTTAAGGCAAGGTATTCATTGGGAACAAAGTCCTTGAACATTGTATCTAAAATGTTCCTAATGAAGACTCAATTTTTAGGTACAATGTTTCAGAACAGTTCCCTATAGGGTGCGTCTCCATTGGGCACTTTTCGGGAACATTGTATTAGAAACAAAGTTTCTAGGATTTTGTCCCCAATTTTACTGCCTTGATAGCGATATTATTATCACTAGTACAAAAACCTATCCCGAGGGGACATAAATGAGTAAAAGTCAAATTGTACTTGAGTCAAAATACCACAACGTCAAAATGTGCAGTGGTTAAAAAGTTCAAAAAAGAACAAATGGTAAATTGACAACTGGTCTAAATGTGTAAGGCGTAAAAAGTACATACGCCACAATGTGCATTGCGACAAAATGTGCAATATTGATAATCGGCGGATTTTTGTAATAAAAACTCATTCTTGATTACGAAATGCTTGTAGTCTGTTGTAGCTGTCAACTTAGTAACTCGTTTTTCACGGAAACTATGCATGCTAGACCACTAGTTTCTTTGACAAAGTTGTAAGCCTAGACAAGGTCTATTAAATGACAGCTGTCAAACTTCAAAATGACTTTAGACGCGTTTTTCTCGGAAACTATGCAAGCTAGACAACTAGTTTCTTAGAGAAAGTTGTAGGTCTTGACGAAATCTACATTTCAGGTGACAGCTGTCAAACTTTAAACGCGTTTTTCTCGGAAACTATATATGCTAGGCTACTAGTTTCTTTGACAAAGTTGTTGGTCTTGACGAAATCTACATTTCAGGTGACAGCTGTCAAACTTCAAACGCGTTTTCTCAGAAACTATGCTTGCCAGACGATTTGTTTCTTAGAGAAAGTTGTTGGTCTTGACGAAATCTACATTTCAGGTGACAGCTGTCAAACTTTAAACGCGTTTTTCTCGGAAACTATGCATGCTAGGCTATTAGTTTTTTTTACAAAGTTGTAAGCCTAGACAAGATCTATTAAAAGACAGCTGTCAAACTGAACAATGCTTTTTCTCTAGTTGTCTGGTAAACATAGTTTCCGAGAAAAACACTTTTAAAGTTTGACAGCTGTCACCTGAAATGTAGATTTGTTCAAAACCAACAACTTCCTCTAAAAAAATAGTTGTCTGGCATGCATAGTTTCCGAGAAAAACTTGTTTACAGTTTGAGAGCTGTCACCTGAAATGTAGATTTCGTCAAGACCAACAACTTTCCCTGAGAAACAAATTGTCTGGCAAGCATAGTTTCCGAAAAAAACGCGTCTAAAGTTTGACAGCAGTCATTCGAAATGATAATCTCTTCAAGATCTACAACTTTTTCCAAGAAACTTGCAGTCTAGTTTGCATGTTAACCAAGAAAAACCATTTTGAAGTTTGACAGCTGTCATTTAATAGATCTGGTCTAGGCTTACAACTTTGTCAAAGAAACTAGTAGCCTAGCACGCATAGTTTCCGAGAAAAACGCGTTTAAAGTTTGATAGCTATCATACGAAATTAATAAAAACGTCATCAAGGCTTAGGATTTCTTCCAATAAACGTTTAGTCTAGCTTGCACGGTTTCCGTGAAACAGGAGAGGGTCTGTTTGTCGCACGACACAAACATCCTCATCAGTGCGCGCAGCGCTGTACCTTACGCTTTTATCACACAAGCGGTATTGGTAGTGAATGCGAAAAGGAGGCGGATTCGTAGCAAATATGTTGTGGTCGCGCAGTGCGATGGTATATGTAACAAAACGTTGCAAATCCGCCGCGCGTCATTAACAAATTTGCTTCAGTTCCGCCTTCGCTCCGCATCCTCTCCCAAACAGCTTGTGTGATAAGAGCCTAGACGGAGGCAAATATTTTCCAAAACGATGACACGAGCAATGCAAAGCGAACTCATGTGGTGGCAATTAGTTCCCATTCATCACTAGTGGCGATTGAAGTAGTGGCCAATGGGAACAAAGGGGTTACTGGACACCGATCCGTTACGTACCTACGCGAACCCGACTTACACTTGGCCATTTTTTTGTATTATTTCTTCTGATCTCGATCCCGACCCAGTCATTGATCCCTGCCCTTATCCCCATCCCTATTATTACTTATTGTCTTTTGCACATTTTGACGCTGTCGTATTCTGTCGTAGGATCAATTAGTCGTGAGAACATTTTGACCCTAGTCGTATTGCACATTTTGACGTTGTGGCATTTTGACTCAAGTACAATTTGACTTTTACTCATTCATGTCCCCTCGGGAAACCTATGAATCAATCATGATCATGTACATACTATCATCATCTTCCTGCCCTTATCCCAATTATATGGGGTCAGTGCAACACGTTTTGTTGAACACAAAATCATGTTGCAAAAGGATTTGGCTTAATTTTACGACTGGCCGCCTGCCTGACGTCAACCCTCTTTAGGAATTTACATTTCCTTACATTGGATCATGTACATACTAAGCATTCCAATTTATTCATTAGATGTATTTTTATTATTGTTTTATCAGTGGAAACATACACATTACTTTATTGATAAGCACTTTCTAAGACATATTCAGGTAATCTGACACCCTATTGTTATGCTAAGATCCGTACAAATTTTCAATGATGCTGCATGTATTAGCTTCTGATCTAAATGATAGATAACATTTTCACTGAGAAACTTCAACATTTACAGTTCTAACTCCATGTTGTGAATACATTTTAAAGTCTTATTTTTATTGTTCCAGGTCTCTTCGACTAAAAAGCTTTGGATAAAGCTGTATTCCAGTAAGCTTTATGAAGCTTGTTTAGTTATAAGAAAAATGACTTTATAATAAAGTTACGAAAATCTATTTATATCTTTGATTTATCATCATTCCTAACAAGTGCCTTACCATACCAAAACCAGATGTAAAATACAATCTTCTGTGAATGGTTACCTCCATGTACGTTAGGGTTATTCAAATCATTTCCACAGACTGGATCTATTCATTTTTTGTGTTATTTGAGCAACTGCTTGTGAAACATAATTTTTACTTTCTATCTTCTAAATAAATTCAACTAAAACTACATACATGGGGGTGATTTAAGTTAACAGTTACAGGGTCAATAGCTCTGCTGTTGTGTCCATGACAACATATTTTACTACTGGCAGGTTGTGACTGCTAAGACAAGATTTGCTAAGGCAAATTTTCGCTCAACATACGCTCGGGCTCACCCAAGGTCATGTTCGGGTAAGCGCGCGCAGGTCGAGCCAAATCAACGCCGCTCAGACTGTAGCTATTATACAATCTAATTCATCAACATAAACAAGTTTCTACACTACATGCAAGAATACTTATCCACTGCATACCTGTAACAGGATATAAGTTAAATCTGAACAGGACCTAAATAAAACTTCTAGTTTAATTGGAACTCAACAAAATATTTATTAATACTAAAATTTATCTACAAATAAAATAATTTAACCTAATTTATCCCCACATGGCTCTCTGCACTCCTGAAAGCTTGTTGTAGTCTGCCAGGTGCCTCCACGCGATACGGCTTAAACGCCATTCCAATACAACTCCTCTGGGTCTGAAAGATTAATAAAATGGTTTTCAAGCCAGGTAATTATTTAAATGGGGACAAATTCCCAGAAACTTCGTTTTATAATGCTTCAGGACAATGTTGCCGAAAAGTTCCCAATGAAGACACACCGGCATTGGGAACTTTGTTCCAAAATATTGTTCAAAATGCATCTTCATTGGAAATGTTTATTGGGGAGCTTTTGTATTTATGCAATGTTTTGGAACTCTATCCCCAAAATGTTCCCAATAAATGCCCGCCTCCAAGCTCTTTACTATTTTTGTTTGTTATTATAAGAATAACTAATTATTCAGCTCCCTGTAACAGTTATTTTATAGTTAAAACGATTGTAATTGGTACCTGTTTCTGCCTAACTTATTAGGTACTTATGTTAGCGAATTATGCCAATTTCTATACAAACCTTGAAGTAACAGCGCATCTGTTGTTAATCCTTAGGGGAATTGCATTCATCTCGAACTTATTGATGTCTTTATCAGCAAGCTCCCTGATCTCCACTGGTAGTATATCGTTCTTTCTCATTGCATTGATCCTGGTTCTTTCGAGGAAATGTTCCGCGGCCATACGACGGCGCTTCACGTCACGAATCATCCATTTGTTGGCATATTTGGTTCTTACTTGCTGGAGCTGTAAGGAAATATTGTAATAATAAAACTGTGCAATAGCCAATAGGTACCATATTCCATTCTATGTTTACAGGTCACGCCACGGTAATTCTTCAGACTTACACCAAATCCAACCGTTGATTGTGTCTTCCACACAAACTTGCCAAGGCTAGAAATATTTAAATTCATTTTTATAATTTTATAAATAAGATTTCATAACCTACTCACATAACCTAAAAGTTTGACATTTCCAACTTTTTCCGAAATAAAAAAGACATAACTGAATAGTGCAAAGCAAACAACTAGTTAATATTCGGTAGAAATATTGAGGTTTCTTTCTTTTTCTTATTGATGAACTGTAGCTGACTATGAAAATAATAAGCGCAACACATATGCGCTTATCTTGCATGATAATAGTGCAAAGCTATGGAACAAAGCCAGAAAAATTGTAGAGCGCTATCTCTCTTACACTTATTATTATACTTAAAATCCAAATAAATATTATTTCTTAAAAAAAAGTACTGTCAAACAAGAAGACTTGTTTTGAAAAAGAGGCGGTTGATTTGTGAGCTTGTTTTATGTATTTTATGTGAAGAAAATAGAAAATGAACAGTAAATATGAGTTCTAAAAGATTAAGTTCACGACGTGTTAGCGGCGGTAACCAGACAAGCCAAAACAAGAGGCAGAAAACGGACTATACTGACAACTACTTGCACAAGACACTACAGGAAAGTGGACTGACACTGAGAAATCATCCAGATAAGTGTGTAGTTAATCAAGAAGTTATTCTTGTTATACGTAATATTAAAAAGAACTTACAAAAGCATTTTGAATATCCACGAAATGTATCGGAGCTCTATTCTGACTTAGAAAAGGAGTGCCAAAACATAGACATATTCAAGCATTATTTGTTTCCAAATATTGTTAAAATAACAGAGGATACACCTGATGAACATCCAATTAACGATAGTGTTATCAAAATCTTGTTGAGTATTCCGATTCTGCAGAATAAATTGATCGATTTCATTTTTGAGAAAGCCATAGATTTGGCGGCAGAGTCTAAGTGTGGGCCATGGATTCAAATGATATTAAAATGCCTCTCTTCATTGAACTTTATAAATGACACAGATAAAATATCCACAAATTTAATCAATTTGTTGGATATAACATCTGAAAAAATGGTTCGCCTTGAAATCATTACAGCCATACCTGACATTGTAGGGGATCGAGAACATAGCAACATTGCTACTGAAATGAGCAGAATTCTCAGTGAAGATCATGAACTCATTCCAGCCATTTTGGACTGTTTATCCTACCTTTGCCTCTCAGATGACCAATATGAACAGCTTCAAAAGAAAACTTTGACTATATTAATGACCCTGTCCAAATTCAATTACTTTGCAAACTTTGTAAAGTTTTTGCTATTGCCTGGCCGCACAAGTGACACTGCTTACTATGAAGCAGTACAGGGACTAAGAAATGCTTTAGGCTGGCCCACTACTTTAGCAAAACAACAAGATATTGCCTCAAGTCAAGTACTCACAGCTACTGCTATAAGAAATTCCATGATATCATCAAAGCTGATTGCAAATTGTTGGCTAAAAGTTATTACTAACTGTAAAACTAGCACTGATCACAAACCTATTGATTTTATCCTGTTGCTAATATTATACTCCACATCAGAAGACAAGCAAAAACAGGTAGAGAATACTATCAGAAAGCAAATAAAGCTAAATACTTTGAAAGAGGAACTATTAGATGAAGCATTTGATAAATTCAAGCCAATACTAAAGGACCACTTGAAAAATTTAATTGATCTTACAAATACTCTATTGAAAACTAAATCTGATCCAATGGTAGAGTCATTTGCTTCACACACTTACACACTAATGTTATCACATCTAGACGATAGCTCCCAAACAATTGTAGCAGAGTTATTGCAACTAGGGTTGGATTCCAAACAATGCATTATGAGCATCCTTATAATACTAAACAATGTTGCTTCAAAAGATATGTCAGTTCTGAAACCCCAAAGTCTTCAAATGTTAACTCTTCTGGACAGAATGGATGCAATGTCTTTGGCAGAAATAAGAGCTGTGATGGATCTTATATGTGGCCTGGCGTACAGTTACGAAAATTCAATTATACGCGATGACATTCACATGATTATAAGAAAAGAACTCAGTAGTTCTAACCCGACTATAAAAATACAAGGAATACTGGCAGGCATTCATGCCATCAAATATCTAATGGCTACAAATGCTGATGAAGAAAATACTATAGAAATGCCTGATGACATTAGCTATAGCTCTGTTACACATTTGGCGGAAGGTGACTTGCGTGAAGCTGCTCAAGTTATTGAACTTATTAGTCGTAGTACAAAGCAGTTTCCAGATATGACCGCATTTTTTTACGATGAACTTTCAAAAGTTGTTAAAGAAGCACCACATATAAATAAGCATTTCATGTCTTGGCTGACAGATGCAGTGACCAATGATTTACAGTTGAATTTCATAGTAGAGAGCATAGAAAGTGAAAGAATTGGGGACCTTAAATTAACTATGCAATTGTGTTTAAACGAAGAAAGTGAGATGGATGAAGTCTTAGCAATAAATATTGGAGGACACACTTTGAAGTCAAAAGAAGAAGTTGTTGTTGGAATCTTATCACCTCTATTCCAACTAGTCCAAACTTTGCATTCAAGGCAGCATGAAGGCAATTTGTCAAGCATAGATGCCCTGCTGGGTTGTCCAGTCGTTATGCCTAAGTTTGATATTGACTTGATTGAAGACTTGGATCACACTACAGTGAAGAATATTTTAGATTGTCTTATTCATTGCGTCAATTGGTTCCGTGAATTATTGAATGCCTTTGCAACACAAACTGATGAAGCATTGAAAACGAAGCTAATGCAAAGAATTGTCCAGATAGAAGAGTTGGAAAAATTAATAGGTCACATCTTAGTGACTAGTAAGTTGTCTTATAAACCTCCAATATGCACATTCAATATCAACAAATACACTGGTGAACCAACGGAAAAGCGACCAGCAAAAGCACAGACTACAAAGCAAAAGGCTCCACCAAAAAGAAATGCTCAGGATGATTCTGTATTACCCGAAACTGCGAAATCCCAACCGACACAAAATGCGAACACAGTAAATGCTAAATTAGATGTTCTGTATAATATGCCTCTCCGACCATTGGGCTTACAATTGCTTCAACTCTTGAATTCCGATTTGTCTTCTGCAGAAAATGATCCTGACGCAAACTTAACAATAAAAACCTTTAAATTCGTACTGAAATGTATCAATGATAATCTGGAGAAGATATTGGTGTCAAAAATTAAGAAGAAAACCTTTCTAACCAAGCAAGAAAATTTCGATGAATATGATCCTAAGAAGGCTGAAGAGTGCGCGAGATTGGTTAGCAACGTATTACCAAAAATGATACAGCATTTAGAATTTGTTACATCATACATAGACGCCCAGACAGCAGACAACACACAAAACGAGAGTGGCTATGTTTACACATCCGAAATGGTTGAGTATCTTACATGTCTCGAGTACATGTACACCTTCTTTACTACATATTTCAAATGGATTGGCTTCAAGAATCATCACAGTGCTATGTTAAAAAGTTCTCTGAGAACAATAGTAAGTGGGGAAGAATCGGTTGTTTCTCTGAAAGACTTGCTTTTAAAAGTCACCAAATTTCTGCAGAAACACGAGAAATACTGTTTGCAGCTGTCTACAGCCGTGTCTTTAATAGAATTTATGAAAGCCATTCAAGATTTTTCAGACAGTTCGACTATATTGAAAATACTAAGAGATATGGCTCAAAGTTATTTGTCTCAACAGTGGAAAACTCCTGATGGTTTGCCAGAAAAAGGTCTTCTTTTTAACCAAAGCGTAGACAGATTCACTAGCATCTATTTCTTAAATAATGAAATAATCGCATTGAAAAATCTGACTTTGCAATTAAATGCAGATATAAAATTACTCAAAAGCAAAAATGATACGCTAACTACATTCAAATCAATTAATAAAGGAAACTTTCCCATTTTGTACAGAAATCTGGGAACTGCTCTACATGAAGCAACTAAATCACGTTTGGAGAAAGGATTAACCAATAGTGAGCATCTGTTATTGTGGAAAGACGTTGCTACTACTTTGAAGCATATGTCCGACATTGCAAAAACCTTAGAGACGAGAAATAATCTATCAGCTTTCTTCAAAAAATCTCTTCCAGTCCTCAAATTATTTCTTTCTCAAGGAGTTCCAATCCTAGAATTACAGTTTAAAGACGAAACTCAGGAAGTTTTGGAGATTCTTAAGGTACTACAGCAGTCAACAAGATTTCTTCAATCATTGTGCTGCCATTCTCGTTTGAAGAAAGATACAGCTTTAATGAGTAAAGTCCCTTATATGAGACAGCTGCTGGAAACATTAATATACAAAGTAAAGGCTGCATTGGCAGCTAACAACTGCTCAGAAGCATTCTGGATGGGCAATCTTAAAAACAAGAACATACACGGGGAAGTAATAGCTACTCAGCAAAGTGTAGAGAGTGAAGAAGGCACAGAAGATTGCGATGACCAATTACCAGAAGATGATAGTGATTCTGAAGACGAGATGAATCCTGATTCTAACAGTGTTAGTGATATTGTTTAATTCTTTGTGCAAGTTCTCAATAAAATTACTTATTTGGAATTATTTTTTTCTTTTAATATTATTATATCAGCCTAAACTGTCCCACTGCTGGGCAAAGGCCTCCCCTTTCTTTTAATAATACCTAATTAATTTGACATTCTAGTAAAAATGTTGCGTCGATCCTAAGTAATTGGGATAAGGGCAAGAAGATGATGGAAGAGTATTAACAGGTCACTCACAGTTTGAGGTAGATATGTCGAAGTAGAAATATTATTTGATAGATAGACACGCTACCTTGCGCTACTGGCCTACTCGTAAGCACATCTATCTGTACAGGGCCTTTTTCCAAATGCTTTTGATAACGCTAATCGCCTCTATGAACCGATCTTACCAGATCCAAAACCAGAACAAGTAAAATATCTCCATCCACCTTTTTTTCGTATTAAATTACAAAATCGCCGTAAGATATAATATTATCAGCAGGTTATTCAACAGGGGAGTGCACTTTGCCTCTTATTGTTCCTACATACTTTGATAATCTAATAAGACCCAGAAATTCATAAATTGTACCTACATGTATCTCTCCTCTGCACTTTTTTAAGTAGTCTTCTTGTCGTGCGGGACTTAGGTACTGACTCGACGAACGACTGAACTTATGGCTGGTTACACAGCTATGCGACTCAGAAGTGTGACCGCTGTGAAACGAGATCTTCGAGTAACACGGCTGCCATGCTAACGCGATTCGTTGTGGCGCTCAATCATTTACCTACCTACAAGACAAGAGCACTACTTACTATCAGCCCCCGGTACACACCACATACGAGGAGCCTTCCTGGGGTCAGTAGCTAAAATTCTTTTCCTGAGCCGTTCTGTCACCAGCCAAAATAGCATGGAAAGGCAAGACTGGTAGTAGTGCTCATGGTGCGGGGTTGTTGTGATTTCAAACCTCTGTGACAGCAGCGCGAGATCGCTATGTAACCAGCCTATCATCATAACGTACTTTTCGATGTAGGTAGGTACAACCAAGATATGTTAGAGATGTAGCATTTGTGGATTTAGATGGCCACAAGGGTTTATCCCTCCATCAGAAAACCTGCCTCAACTCAAGGACACAAACTGCAGTGGCCAACGTGGAAATCCGATTCACGGATAGAAACATGATCAACTCGCCATGCCATGCATGCATTGACAAGCACATCTGTGCCCTCTATTTAATACATAAACCATTGTGAAAATGTGTGTAGATCAGGCTCGGGTGGACCTAGGGCATGTAGATCAAGATCAGATTCATAATGCTCTTGGCGACTATTTCAAGATAGTGTTCGTCATATTGGCATGGCCACCCACCATCTAATCCATAACATTGATGGGTGAAAACATAAACAGGGTGTTAGGAAAAGTAGTACGTTCCTTTTAACCACGAGTTCTATAAGTATAACAGTGTCTTGCTTGACCATGTTGAAAAAAATAATAAGAAATATTTTAAATAAAACATTATTTACAAAAAGTGTTTAATGAAATAGGCGATGCGGATATTCCCTAGGTCTGAGCGCAATATAGCGCATCCTTTTTGTCCAAGAGCGCATTGCATCGTACGGTCACATGCAGCTGCGGTTGCACCTTTTTAGGGTTTCGTAGTCTACCTACTAGAAACCCTTATCATTTTGGTAAGTCTGTCTGTCTGTATGCCGCGCCCTCATAACTTCGTCAGTTTTGAAGCTATCGACATCTTTGGTGTGAAGATAGATTGTGTTGACCCAAATTTAGAAACGTTAAGAAAAAAAAATTGTTTTTTGGACCCCCTTCCCATACATCTGAAAGGGGGGCAAAAAAATTGTTTTCCACGTGTAATATTGAGTAGGGTATCGTTGAATACGGTTATTTCCAATGGCCCCCGCGGATCGGCCCCCCGAGGGGCCCGTTGGGTATATTTCGTCGGGGGCCGTTGGGAATAACGGGTTGAATCGGTAAGCGCGTGAATGGACGTCCCGGGCATATTTCTTTCCGCTGACTCGACATTTGTTTAGTACTTTTAATAAGATTCCTTATTTCAGTAGTGAGAAAATTTGTACCGCTAAGATTTTCGAGATATTGCCCTTTAAGATAGGTGCGTCCGACCACGCGAATTCATAACCTCAAAATTGTTAATTCTTTGATATCTTTGTAGGGGAATGATCTACACACAAAATTATGACAGCATTGCCGTTACAAATCACAAATCTTAATTCGTACCGCCTTATTTTATCTAAAAAACGTCACATATGAGAGGAAAAGGCGATTGAAAGTTTTCCAACATGTGGTCTGACGTACTCGCTGTATCTCCGTTATAATAGCGGTACAAATCTTGCTATGCAATTCACAGCATTAAGACGAGTTGTAAAAAGCATTTGGGACATCAACCAAAGCCGTATCTTCTCTAGTTAATGAGAAATCACCACTTCAATATACCGGTGTGAAGTTAGCAGAAAAAGTTATCAGAAAATTATAACCCGACCAAATTAAGAAGGTCGAAATTTCAAATTTTCTAAAATGCCTCAAAATGCTCGGAAATGCCTCGAATGTGATGTAGGATGACTAGAAATACAACATTTAACGCAATTTGATCGAATTCCGCCCGTAAATCGGCCAAAATACCTCAAAATCTACACCGTAATTTGGGCGCGCAATACGCTCGTTTCCTGGGCTTATGGCTGCACTAAGGGTGCTTAAAACGTAACTAAAAACACAGATATAGGCCTGTCCAACGTAAAAATATTAATACAACGACAAAAAACGTTAATTAGCCTAAATCTAGTAACTTTGAGAAAACCATAGACAACTAGCCTAAAGCTCGTTCGATTTCTCCCAATTTCCTCGGCTTTGCATAAACCTGCCAAATGAAATAAGATATTTCTAGATTCTTCTCAGCAATATCTATCCAACGAGTATAACTCAATAGGATTAAAACGGAAGAGCTATACAAAATAATGAGATAAGTAAAATTTTCTGCTGAGCAGAAAATACCATAGATAGGTCAATGATCCCGACAATACGAAATATTAACAAATTATTTCCAGGTTTGTAATTTGCTTAAAATGAAGCTTCACTTATACAGAAATACTAATTATTTTCATAAACATGTTGATCCTACTTTGATTTGGGTAATTAATAAACTCTCCACGAAAATAAATCTCGCTGTTATAATATCTTAGTCACTTAGTCGCGCTAACCTAGCATGTTACGTAGTTGATGTGGTATTCACAGATCGACAATTACATAATCTATCAAATAGTATACTTCATACGGGATTAGAATCTTCAGGTTTGGCAAAATATTAGAATAAAACGATATTTTCTGTTCAACCGAAAATACCCATAGACAAACCGACCTCAGGACATTGCCCCTGACTCCACAAGAAATAAGATGACCGGGCCAAGGTTATTTCCAGCAATGTTGCCAACGTAAATAAAATTTTAAATATGGCGCCAAAAGAAAATCGAAAGGCAGGTCAATGACCCCATATTTCGTAAACTTTAGGTATTCATTTTCTCAACTCCTCAAGTGGATTCCAAAACGAATGTGGTATCAAACGATTTGTCTTATAAATACCTTTTCAAAAAAGTACGACTCAACAGGCCTGATACGGTCAGGCTGTGTGATAACCTTGATATTATATTTTTTTTCTGTTGAAATTTGCTGTGCTCATATCTCAGCTCCACAAGCAGATTCTAAAACGAATATGGTATCAAACGATTCGTCTTGTGAATACCTTTTCAAAACGGTATGACTAAACAGGCCTGATGCGGTCAGGCTGTGTGATAACCTTGATTATAAGTCTTTTTCTGTTGAAATTTGTTATGCTCATATCTCAGCTCCACAAGTAGATTCCAAAACAAATGTGGTATCAAAAGATTCGTCTGGTGAAAACCTTTCTAAAAAGGTATTACTCAACAGGCCTGATACGGTCAGGCAATGTGATAACCTAAAATTTATGTTTTTTCTGCTGAACTGTGTTATGCTCAATATCTCAGCTCCACATGTAGATTCCAAAACGAATGTGGTATCAAAAGATTCGTCTAGTGAAACCATTTCCATAAAGGTATGACTCAACAGGCCTGATACGGTCAGGCTGTGTGATAACCTTGATTATAAGTTTTTTTCTGTTGAACTTTGTTATGCTCATATCTCAGCTCCACATGTAGATTCCAAAACGAATGTGGTATCAAAAGATTCGTCTGGTGAAGACCTTTCCAAAAAGGTATGACTCAACAGGCCTGATACGGTCAGGCTATGTGATAACCTAATATTTATGTTTTTTCTGCTGAACTCTGTTATGCTCAATATCTGAGCTCCACATGTAGATTCCAAAACGAATGTGGTATCAAAAGATTTGTCTGGTGAATACCTTTCCAAAAAGGTATGACTTAACAGGCCTGATACGGTCAGGCTATGTGATAACCTAAAATTTATATTTTTTCTGCTGAACTTTGTTATGCTCAATATCTCAGCTCCACATGTAGATTCCAAAACGAATGTGATATCAAAAGATTCGTCTAGTGAAGACCTTTCCAAAAAGGTATGACTCAACAGGCCTGATACGGTCAGGCTATGTGATAACCTAAAATTTATGTTTTTTCTGCTGAACTTTGTTATTCTCAATATCTCAGCTCCACATGTAGATTCCAAAACGAATGTGGTATCAAAAGATTCGTCTGGTGAAGACCTTTCCAAAAGGTATGACTGAACAGGCCTGATACGGTCAGGTTATGTGATAACCTAAACTTTATGTTTTTCTGCTGAACTTTGTTATGCTCAATATCTTAGCTACACATGTAGATTTCAAAACGAATGTGGTATCAGAAGATTCGTCTGGTGAAGACCTTTCCAAAGGTATGACTCAACAGGCCTGATACGGTCAGGCTATGTGATAACCTTGATTATAAGTTTTTCTGTTGAACTTTGTTATGCTCATATCTCAGCTCCACATGTAGATTCCAAAACGACCTAAAATTTATGTTTTTCTGCTGAACTTTGTTATGCTCAATATCTCAGCTCCACATGTAGATTCCAAAACGAATGTGGTATTAAAGATTCGTCTGGTGAAGACCTTTCCAAAAGGTATGACTCAACAGGCCTGATACAGTCAGGCTATGTGATAACCTAAAATTTATGTTTTTCTGCTAAACTTTGTTATGCTCAATATGGACGCTGTTTAGCATTAATGTATTAACCCACACTTGGACTAAAATGAGCTACGCGCCTTTAAAGTTTTAAGAGATTTTTCGATTTATTTCAGTGTCCTAAACGTGAGCTTATATTATTTGGTATCACTAGTTGCATTTAAATTAGTATATTTAGGTTATTTTATTAGTTAAAGTTTTAAATGGTTATTTATTTAAATAAACAAGAAAAACTGTTATTGCAAAATTAAAACATCGTAATTCGTAAAAGCAATAATGTACTATGTGGCTTAACACATTATTGCTAAATACTTTACAGGAATTTTAAATTAAGAAATAAAGAACTATAATTTTGTATGATGGATTTGGGTGGATAGATAGATGAATTTGTAACCATGATGAATTGTTGTTTGAGCATGACCTCAGTCTTGTCAAGTTCATCTCGCAGCAGAATATAATTTTTGTAGGTCGTTGCGTTTCAGCTGTTATGAATATCTTCAGAAGTTTTATCCTAGTCTTAAAGACATCTTTAGGAGGAGTGATGATGGGGTCAGATGGCCGAGTGACGACGGAGGAGGGAAAAGGGTAGGCTATCCGCTTGGTCGGGTGCTGTGACCAGGGGACTGACAAGTTTGGAAGTTGTATTTTAGCGATCGGCAACAACACTTAGATACTGCGTTTTTTAGGACTGTATACCTCGTCGTCGACCACATGCGCGCCACCTTCTAACTCCTCCTTTTGAAATGTTCAAGAATCTGTTCAGCCGTTGATGTCTTGCGGCAGTTGCTGCTTCTTCGCGCTGTCAGGCGCTGAGGCTAGCAGGCTTGTAACAATGGTAGAGCAGGCTGCACGCTGGAGTGTGTGGCTGAGATTCTTGAGTGTCAACCGAGGATATAGCTCATGTCGCACAGAACACCCATTACTGGTACTGCGATGTATGCCGAGGACCAAGTGGCTTGATGATGCGTTGAGTTTATGGGATCTAAGTTTCACTGATGTCCGTTGAAATTGGTGACGTCATGTTGTTGATGGTGGTGCTTCAGTCAGGCGAGGCGATGCGGTGAGCAAGTATTCAGAGACAAGTTACTGGAGTGAGTACTTCGAAAGAAAGTCATTCTATAGAGCCATGCAGGTACTGATGACTGGCTCCAGGTCTTCAAAGCGTCGAGGATATATGGAGACAGGGGTGTTACCACAGAGGTGCTGGAGGTGCTTGTTTATTTTTGAGCAGCCTGAGGCCACCCCGATGATGTAGTCATTATCTATCTGCATCCGGGAAATTATCTGTAAAGTGGCGAGAAATGGCGGGTTCATCGAGTTGGGTGGAGGCTTTGGCTCATATTCTTAAATTCAGCGAGAATCTCTGGAACTGAAGTGATAGTTCTCTCGAAGATTTAGTATAGCTAGTCAAACACGTATATAGTTTTGGGACCTTATTACAAGGCGCTTCAGTGAGTGGTTAGTCATTCAGCTTTTTTCCTCATGACCCCTGCAATTGGGCCAAAAGTCTGTATGCTTGAGCCCGATAGCCGCTATGCGGGCTTCCTGTTGAATGAAGATGTCCACTGCAGGCAGGCCGATCAGTGTATCCAAGACTTCAGAAGACGTTGTTGTACGCATTAAGTAACGGCCTAGCAGGCCAGTCACTGAAATGACAGCAGTTTTACTTCATGGTTATGAGTTCGTTTCTAGGCCACCTAACGACTGCACCCTCTGTAAAGCCGTAGTTCATGGAGTTTTCTTCGGCGATAAGCCCCAGATCTTCCTTAGGAGTCTTCTGCATTTCGAAAATTTTATGCTTGATTTGTTAATTAACGGAACCCGCGGACACCCAGAATACGTTTGTGGGTGAACATAATGAGTTCATGCTTTGTGCACCATTCTTGAAGTTCTTCAGTGATCAGCTGCAGGTGATACTCTCAAACGGCTCCGGAAAGACAATAGCCAGATAGTCCGTATAGCCTTAACCGTAAAGTGGACCTGTCCTGTGGACCCTTTGCTAATCAGCTCCACGACATTAATTAAGTGCGGGGATAACCCGCCCATGAACTTATCTTCTTCAGGAATATCTAATATTTTGTATTTATCTTCTAGGCCACGCTCACAGGCCACACAAAAAATATTGCCTCATATTGTTGACCTTAACTTTGTATGGTATAGAACATTATTGCTTTTTGAAATTCCGAAAATAATTTTGCAATAACAGTGTATGTGCATAGTACATTATTGCAAAATTAAGTAGAGGTGTTGTTAATTTCGCAATAACAATTTTGGGGTTTTACTAATTATATAATTTTTTTATAAAAATAAAAGTTGAAGAATCTGAAAGCTAATGTGAATACGCATAGAACTGCATTCATAACTCAAAACCTCAATTTGTAACCTAAAATTTATGTTTTTTCTGCTGAACTTTGTTATGCTCAATATCTCAGCTCCACATGTAGATTCCAAAACGAATGTGGTATCAAAAGTTTCGTCTAGTGAAGACCTTTCCAAAAAGGTTTGACTCAACAGGCCTGATACGGTCAGGCTATGTGATAACCTAAAATTTATGTTTTTCTGCTGAACTTTGTTATGCTCATATCTCAGCTCCACATGTAGATTCCAAAACGAATGTGGTATCAAAAGATTCGCCTGGTGAATACCTTTCTAAAAGGTATGACTCAACAGGCCTGATACAGTCAGGCTATGTGATAACCTAAAATTTATGTTTTTCTGCTGAACTTTGTTATGCTCAATATCTCAGCTCCACATGTAGATTCCAAAACGAATGTGGTATCAAATGATTCGCCTGGTGAAGACCTTTCTAAAAGGTATGACTTAACAGGCCTGATACAGTCAGGCTATGTGATAACCTAAAATTTATATTTTTCTGCTGAACTTTGTTATGCTCAATATCTCAGCTCCACATGTAGATTCCAAAACGAATGTGGTATCAAAAGATTCGTCTAGTGAAGACCTTTCCAAAAAAGTATGACTCAACAGGCCTGATACGGTCAGGCTATGTGATAACATAATTTATGTTTTTCTGCTGAACTTTTTATGCTCAATATCTCAGCTCCACATGTAGATTCCAAAACGAATGTGGTATCAAAGATTCGTCTAGTGAAGACCTTTCCATAAAGGTATGACTCAACAGGCCTGATACGGTCAGGCTATGTGATAACCTAAAATTTATGTTTTTCTGCTTAACTTTGTTATGCTCAATATCTCAGCTCCACATGTAGATTTCAAAACGAATGTGGTATCAAAAGATTCGTCTGGTGAAGACCTTTCCAAAAAGGTATGACTCAATAGGCCTGATACGGTCAGGCTATGTGATAACCTAAAATTTATATTTTTTCTGCTGAAGTTTGTTATGCTCAATATCTCAGCTCCACATGTAGAATTGACACCTATTACGTTGGCTGTTTAAAGCGATGCATTTGCCTTAAAAAATGCCGACGGTCGACCATAGATAATACTTAATTGAATATGCCATAGGTCGAAATATGAAAAAAGTATTTGGTGCTCCCATACAAAATCAATCAATTTGTCTGAGAGGTTCAAATTTTTTTGTCCAGTTTCATGAGTTGAAATATTCGCAGTAATTTTTGCACCTGTATATGTTGACAATCAATTTCACCCATAATTTTATTTAGTCGCTCATTTAAAATTATGCCTTTTAAGATAGACAGTTGTTTGAAGTACAAAATGCTCAGCGCATAAGTTACTTCCCTGCCCTATTAATCGCGAAGTTTTATCATGTATGTTCACCGATTACTCAGACACGCCTGGATCATGATTCAATACAGCCGATACATAACTTAGAGCGTACAAGCAAAACTCTGAGGTATTAAAAGTAACAACTTTTTTTTATAGAACCGTAGTCATCCAGTTATTACTGAAAATTCTCGTGGGCGTTGGCGTGGGCGTTGGCGTGGGCGTTGGCGTGGGCGTTGGCGTGGGCGTTGGCGTGGCCGCGGCGGAGGTCGGGGGCGCATGTACCGTGCCGTGCCGAATGCGGCGCCCTTGGCCGTGCCGCGACAGCCGGACCCGCCACGCCAGCCGGAGCCGGACCCGCCACGCCAGCCGGAGCCGAACCCGCCACGTCAGCCGGAGCCGGACCCGCCACGCCAGCCGGAGCCGGACCCGCCACGCCAACCGGAGCCGGACCCGCCACGCCAGCCGGAGCCGGACCCGCCACGCCGGCTGGAGGCTCCAGGCGCGCTTGGTGCGGAGCGCGCGCGGCCATCGTTCGCGGCAGTCGCCGCCGCTCCGCCTCCTGCTGCTGGTAACCCGTGGCAGGAGGTAGGCCGGCGGCACCGCCGCGGGCGAAAGTAATTTATTACGCAGCGCGATTTATTTTGTAGTGGAAAACAAGAAAAAATCCTACCTCCCATACAACATTCACGATCAGCTGACTGACTTTGTATGGGAGGCCGGATATTTTTCTCGTTTCCTATGAGCTCCATAGTAAAAGTTGTTCAGTTTCATGATCTGATCATGCCTGCAAAGTTTTCGGTACACCGTCCCCAGGGGCGTTTGTCCACCGCGCCGAGAACGAGTTTCCGTATAGATACTCCAGCTGAAGATACACTTAAGTGGTGAATCATTTCATGAAACTGACCAACATTAACTTTTCATTTAACACTGTAATAATATATTTATAGTGCCTAAATATTTTGGGAATATTTGTGGTACCTATAGTAAATTATCATAAGTACCTATAAGAATAGGAAATGTTGTTAAGCTTCATTAAAGTGGTAACCTACCACAAATGTAGTATGTTATGTATAAGTATACGAGATTTATTTTTAATTAAACCTAAATAAGTGCAATGATAATCGACAGGACTGATTTGATATAGGATTTATGACTAATAATACGGGGTGTGAGGGACGGTGTGACGAAACTTTGTAGGCGTGCGCAGACTATGAAACTGAACAACTTTTACTATGGAGCCAATAGTGAATAGAAACAAGAAAAAAAAGCCGATACAAAGAAAATCCTCAAGAGATTTGTATTTAATTAAATGTAACCGTATATATGATGAACCAGCCCGTGAAAAACAAATTTTCCCATGACATGAAACAGGTCGAAATATGAAAAAAAAATTTGGACCTCCTATACAAAAGTACCAGCTCAGCAAGTCGATTTGTATGGGAGGTCAACATTATTTTCATATTTCAACCTACGTGCGACGGGAAAAGTTTTTCAGTTTAATGGGCGTCAATTTTTAAGGTATCCTCTTTTATAATAGTTAATATTGTGTTTAAGATGTTGTCTGTGATATTGCATACATTTATCGTGAGCGTCAGGATGGCCGGTGTATCTATACAGATTCGAATGAGACCTATACTGAAAAATAGTAGTACCAAATAGTACCTATAAAATAAAAATTAGTACCTCAATCCTTTAGCGGTAATATTAAAATTCTGGTACACCGGCGGTTCTGGCTTCAGGATGGCCGGTATACTGTTATGTCTTAGTCTTAACCGCTACAACTATAATTTTGAAACCTACACCAATAAATAGTACCTAAATAGTACTCTCTGAAACACACAATAAGTTAAAATATCAACGGGTTATGAGACAAATTGAAAAACAAATTTATGTTTCCAAGCTATCAGTGTTGCCAGATTGTCAAAACCGTCAGAAACGAAAAAGGCGGAGCAATCTGGAAACACTGGTAGCTTCGAAACATAAATTTGTTTTTTTCAATTTGTCTCATAACCCGTTGATATTTTTACAACTTATTGTGTGTTTCAGAGGTACTATTTAGGTACTATTTATTGGTGTAGGTTTCAAAATGATAGTGTGGTTAAGACTAAGACATAACAGTATACCGGCCATCCTGACGTCAGAACCGCCTGTACCAGAATTTAATATTACGGCTAAAGGATTGAGTACTAATTTTATTTTATTGGTACTATTTGGTACTACTATTTCAGTATAGGTCTCATTCAAATCTGTATAGGTACACCGGCCATCCTGACGCTTACCATTTATCGCGCCTATATGTCTTGTGGGTATGCAACTGTCTGTGATATGCAGCGGGGTACGCAATTATCTGTGATATTAAAACTGTACTTGCATAACAATTTGTCTTTTATTTTAAAAATATTATTTTTGTACTGGTGTATCAACATAGTGGGGCTTCTTCTGTTGACAGTAATGAATGACAGTTTTTAGAGTAAAAACCCCATTATGTCTGTTGTTAATTGTAAGTGCAAATAAAGTTGTCCAGAAAAAATAGTATTTCAAAAATATTGATTTGTACTAAGGTTACCCAGGAGATAATTAATACCTTACTTCAATACAAATCTGGGGACAACCTGTGTCCCTAGCATTAATAACAGAAACAGATATGAAGCTCCAACATATTGTGTGACAAAAAAAGTTGGTTAAAGCCGGAGCCGGGTATTAATTGGGGACAAAATAATATACAAAGTATCTGGACAATGTTCCCAATGTGGACGTATTTTAAACAATGAACAAAGTTACCAAAGGAAAATCGTCACATTGGGAACATTGTCCAGATACCTACATTGTATAATATACAAAGTATCTGGAACTTTGTCCTAATGATTAATGAATACCTAGCTTTACCTACACATGCTGTAACTGTCACACTGGTCTACAGTGACAGAAAGGGTATAACAAGCCGAAAGCTAGTCAAGGTATCTGAAACTGAACAATTTTCCCCATGGAACATAGATCAAAATATGGAAAAAAAATTGGACCTCCCATACAAATCGCCGATCAGCTAATTGATTCACTATGGGGGGTCCAATTTTTTCATATCCGACCCATGTTCCATGGGTAAGTTGTTCAGTTTCATGAGTACCTTGACCTCCTTTCGGCTTGTTATCTTCCGTTACTCCCTATCCTCTTTCACAGAACACACACTCCTTGGGCTCCTTGGTCAATCAATATGACATTTGAGTGCATAGTAACTCAAAATGGCGCCATGTTGGCAACAATGAATAAGAGTGTTGCCATATAAATATTAAATATAAGTATTATGGGTGGGTGGAGTATGCGTGAATAACATCAGCTACGCCGACGATATGGTCCTGCTGTGCCCCTCGGTCGCCGGTCTGCGTCAGCTAATCTCAGTGTGTGAGAAATATGCATTTGCTCATAATCTTAAATATAATGTGAGCAAGACCGAAATAATGATATTTAAATACAAAAAGGGCCCTGCTGTTGTACCACCAGTTCTCTTGAATGGGACTCCTTTATCCATTGTATCAAAATTTAAATACCTAGGACATATACTTACCGAAACTCTAAATGACGATGAAGACATTGAACGCCAAAGAAGGTCTATTGCCATGAAAAGTAATATGATAGCGAGACGCTTTGCCCACAGTAGTGATCAGGTTAAAGTAACTCTATTTAAGGCGTACTGTCAGACGTTCTACACCGCGCACCTATGGCAAAAATTTACTAAAGCAAGTTGCCACTCGATAAGAGTTCAATACAATAATGCATTTAGGGCGATGATGGGCCTGCCGTGGCGGTGCAGTGCGTCTGGCATGTTTACACAGTACAGAGTTGACGGCTTTGCTGCGATAATGCGTAGGTCATTAGCTTCTTTTCATGAACGGATTTTTAAAATTGAAAACAGGTTGTTATCTGCTGTTGTTTACACGCTGTACCAAAATCAGGGGGGTGTCAGCCGTTGCTCCGAATAGTCCTTGGTGTCGCTGCTATCACTTCATTTGACTGTGGCGGCGGAATTTAAATTTGGAATGAAAAACAATATTGTCGGAATTAATTGATCTGTGACAATGACACTCTTATGACTTATGACAAGACTTTTCAAATCTCGACGTGGCATTTGTTGTTGATTTTTTGGTGAAATTTTTGGTGAAATTTGCAGAATTTCTTGAGTTGTCCTCGCATTAATGAATGTTTGAATTGATTGCATTAAGTAGTTGATTTATCAGCGCATCATTTATTTCTCAAATTGTTGATAAGGGAGGCTTCCTTCGCAAAGTCTTCGGATGCGTGGAACTAAGGCGTGGACCATGACCTGAGACGTGGTAAGCTGTACCTTCCCTTTTTAGATTACGGGCTGATTACCTAAACTAAATATGACGATTCTTCATTTGCTCGTGTTTCCTTGTGAGTGGTTCCTTGTAATTATTTATTTAACTTGAACGGTTTTTCTTTCAGATCAAAAGCTTTGAGTGACCATATTTACTTCAAGATTCAATCTGATGATAATGATGATGATGATTCTGACCTCACCTTATGTGCGGGAAAAGCAGGTATGTAATGTAATTAAAAATTAATATTGTGCACTTTGTACTTATGTTAGGCGCAAAACTGCCTCAGAAGGAGGGTTCCGTTATGTTTTTCGAGAGTATGTCGGGTCGGTTTAACGAAATCTTTGTAGGCGTGCTCAGACTATGAAACCGAACAACTTTCCCCATGGAACATATGGTAGTAAACGAAATATTTTTGGCCTCCCATAAAAAATATATGATCTGACATATATTTTGTATAGAAGGTGAAAAAAATCTTCTTTTTACTAGAAAGGTATACATTTTCTTTAAAATTAACTGCCTAACCTCTATCTTATTTATTTACTGTAAAAAGGATCATCAACATCATAACCTATTTTACATTTTTAAGATATTATAAGTACTTATAGAACTAGTTTCTAATATGCAATAAAGATGAACACAGCATTCTTAAATTATAACTTATGAGCTAGGCAGGTGTGTGCTTATAGCAACACTATCTTATTTTAATGTTTATTAAAATAATCAAATTTCAGATCTTCATTTGCAACCTTCGCCCCTTCTTGTGAACATTGTACAAGCTTCTACATCTACCTAAAACGCCAGGCCGAATTCACGTTGAATTAATTAATATCAAACATCGCAATGGAAATTTCCGATAAAACTCTTTGTTAGTGGTAATGTGGTACCTAAGTTTGTTGAACTACCTTGAATAAATGTATTTTGAAAATTTAATAAACTGACAATTTAATCCTGTTCTCTGAAGTTTTATTCACAATTTCTTATTAAATTTAATCAAAATCAATACAGTATACCCTACAGTAGTATGTCGCAGTTTTATCGATAACAACCGCACAGCACTAATATCGATAGCGATAAATGTTTCGATGGACAGCACTATCAATAAACATAATACCTATTTGGATGTACTCTCCTTAAGGTTTATATTTACCATCTATGCTTTTTGCGTGATCTATAGTTAACATCGATGGTTAATGTGCGACGCTAGCGACACGGTGGTCCTCGTTTGGTTTGCGGTTTCAGTAACTGTCTTATCTGTAGCTAGTCTACATATTTAAGTTCATCTGTGACCAAAATGACAGAAACATAAATAGTATGAAATGAAATAACGAAGACATACCTACCTAATTGTTCTTGTTGTTATTATTATATTATTTTGTTATTGTGTACAAATTAATCTAATACCTAGATTACATTGTATTTAATGTAAAGTGATATGAATTTATTAATAATTTATTTTTGTTGACTGACGTTCATGTACTATGAAGATAACTATGGGTATATACCTGAGAATAAACGATTTTTATTTATTTTTTATTTATTATTTATTTATTATCTATGGTCGACCGTCGGCATTTTTTTAAGGCAAATGCATCGCTTTAAACAGCCAACGTAATAGGTGTCAATTCAAGTTCCAAACAATTAAATTTTGACATAGCCTGACCGTTTCAGGCCTGTTGAGTCGTACCTTTCTGGAAAGGACTTCACAAGACGAATCTTTTGTGATACCACATTCGTTTTGGAATCTACATGTGGAGCTGAGATATTGAGCATAACAAACTTCAGCAGAAAAATATAAATTTTAGGTTTCACATAGCCTGACCGTATCAGGCCTGTTGAGTCATACCTTTTTGGAAAGGTCTTTACTAGACAAATCTTTTGATACCACATTCGTTTAGGAATCTACATGTGGAGCTGAGATATTGAGCATAACAAAGTTCAGCTGAAAAAACATAAATTTTAAGTTATCACATAGCCTGACCGTACCAGGCCTGTTGAGTCATACCTTTTTGGAAAGGTCTTCATCAGACGAATCTTTTGATACCACATTCGTTTTGGAATCTACATGTGGAGCTGAGATATTGAGCATAACAAAGTTCAGCAGAAAAAACATAAATTTTAGGTTTTCACATAGCCTGACCGTATCAGGCCTGTTGAGTCGTACCTTTCTGGAAAGGACTTCACAAGACGAATCTTTTGTGATACCACATTCGTTTTGGAATCTACATGTGGAGCTGAGATATTGAGCATAACAAACTTCAGCAGAAAAAATATAAATTTTAGGTTTTCACATAGCCTGACCGTATCAGGCCTGTTGAGTCATACCTTTTTGGAAAGGTCTTTACTAGACAAATCTTTTGATACCACATTCGTTTAGGAATCTACATGTGGAGCTGAGATATTGAGCATAACAAAGTTCAGCTGAAAAAACATAAATTTTAAGTTATCACATAGCCTGACCGTATCAGGCCTGTTGAGTCATACCTTTTTGGAAAGGTCTTCATCAGACGAATCTTTTGATACCACATTCGTTTTGGAATCTACATGTGGAGCTGAGATATTGAGCATAACAAAGTTCAGCAGAAAAAACATAAATTTTAGGTTTTCACATAGCCTGACCGTATCAGGCCTGTTAAATCATACCTTTTTGGAAAGGTCTTTACTAGACGAATCTTTTGATACCACATTCGTTTTGAAATCTACATGTGGAGCTGAGATATGAGCATAACAAAGTTCAACAGAAAAAAACTTATAATCAAGGTTATCACATAGCCTGACCGTATCAGGCCTGTTGAGTCATACCTTTTTGGAAAGGTCTTCACCAGACGAATCTTTTGACACCACATTTGTTTTGGAATCTACATGTGGAGCTGAGATATTGAGCATAAAAAAGTTCAGCAGAAAAAACATAAATTTTAAGTTATCACATAGCCTGACCGTATCAGGCCTGTTGAGTCATACCTTTTTGGAAAGGTCTTCACCAGACGAATCTTTTGATACCACATTCGTTTTGGAATCTACATGTGGAGCTGAGATATGAGCATAACAAAGTTCAACAGAAAAAAACTTATAATCAAGGTTATCACACAGCCTGACCGTATCAGGCCTGTTGAGTCATACCTTTATGGAAAGGTCTTTACTAGACGAATCTTTTGATACCACATTCGTTTTGGAATCTACATGTGGAGCTGAGATATTGAGTATAACAAAGTTCAGCTGAAAAAGCATAAATTTTAGGTTATCACATAGCCTGACTGTATCAGGCCTGTTGAGTCATACTTTTTTGGAAAGGTCTTCACCAGACGAATCTTTTGATACCACATTCGTTTTGGAATCTACATGTGGAGCTGAGATATGAGCATAACAAATTTCAACAGAAAAAACTTATAATCAAGGTTATCACACAGCCTGACAATATCAGGCCTGTTGAGTCATACCTTTTTAGAAAGGTCTTTACCAGACAAATCTTTTGATACCACATTCGTTTTGGAATCTACATGTGGAGCTGAGATATTGAGCATAACAAAGTTCAGCTGATAAAACATAAATTTTAGGTTTTCACATAGCCTGACCGTATCAGGCCTGTTGAGTCATACCTTTTGGAAAGGTCTTTACTAGACGAATCTTTTGATACCACATTCGTTTTGGAATCTACATGTGGAGCTGAGATATTGAGCATAACAAAGTTCAGCAGAAAAAACATAAATTTTAGGTTATCACACAGCCTGACCGTATCAGGCCTGTTGAGTCATACTTTTTTGGAGAGGTCTTCTATAGACGAATCTTTTGATTCCACATTCGTTTTGGAATCTACATGTGGAGCTGAGATATTGAGCATAACAAAGTTCAGCAGAAAAAATATAAATTTTAGGTTATCACATAGCCTGACCGTATCAGGCCTGTTGAGTCATACCTTTATGGAAAGGTCTTCACTAGACGAATCTTTTGATACCACATTCGTTTTGGAATCTACATGTGGAGCTGAGATATGAGCATAACAAAGTTCAACAGAAAAAAACTTATAATAAAGGTTATCACACAGCCTGACCGTATCAGGCCTGTTGAGTCATACCTTTATGGAAAGGTCATTACTAGACGAATCTTTTGATACCACATTCGTTTTGGAATCTACATGTGGAGCTGAGATATTGAGCATAACAAAGTTCAGCTGAAAAAGCATAAATTTTAGGTTGTCACATAGCCTGACTGTATCAGGCCTGTTGAGTCATACTTTTTTGGAAAGGTCTTTACCAGACAAATCTTTTGATACCACATTCGTTTTGGAATCTACTTGCGGAGCTGAGATATGAGCATAACAAATTTCAACAGAAAAAAACTTATAATCAAGGTTATTACACAGCCTGACCGTATCAGGCCTGTTGAATCATACCTTTTTAGAAAGGTTTTTACAAGACAAATCTTTTGATACCACATTCGTTTTGGAATCTACATGTGGAGCTGAGATATTGAGCATAACAAAGTTCAGCTGAAAAAGCATAAATTTTAAGTTATCACATAGCCTGACCGTATCAGGCCTGTTGAGTCATACCTTTTGGAAAGGTCTTCACCAGACAAATCTTTTGATACCACATTCGTTTTGGAATCTACATGTGGAGCTGAGATATGAGCATAACAAAGTTCAACAGAAAAACTTATAATCAAGGTTATCACACAGCCTGACCGTATCAGGCCTGTCAAGTCATACCTTAATGGAAAGGTCTTCATTAGACGAATCTTTTGATACCACATTCGTTTTGGAATATACATGTGGAGCTGAGATATTGAGCATAACAAAGTTCAGCTGAAAAAACATAAATTTTTGGTTATCACATAGCCTGACTGTATCAGGCCTGTTGAGTCATACCTTTTTGGAAAGGTCTTCACCAGACGAATCTTTTGATACCACATTCGTTTTGGAATCTACATGTGGAGCTGAGATATGAGCATAACAAATTTCAACAGAAAAAAACTTATAATCAAGGTTATCACACAGCCTGACCGTATCAGGCCTGTTGAGTCATACCTTTTTCGAAAGCTTTTCACCAGACGAATCTTTTGATACCACATTTGTTTTGAAAACTACATGTGGAGCTGAGATATTGAGCATAACAAAGTTCAGCAGAAAAAACATAAATTTTAGGTTATCACATAGCCTGACCGTATCAGGCCTGTTGAGTCATACCTTTTTGGAAAGGTTTTCACCAGACAAATCTTTTGATACCATATTCATTTTGGAATCTACATGTGGAGCTGAGATATTGAGCATAAAAAAGTTCAGAAAAAAAAAATCATAAATTTTAGGTTATCACATAGCCTGACCGTATCAGGCCTATTGAGTCATACCTTTTGGAATCGTCTTCACTAGACGAATCTTTTGATACCACATTCGTTTTGGAATCTACTTGCGGAGCTGAGATATGAGCATAACAATTTTCAACAGAAAAAAACTTATAATCAAGGTTATTACACAGCCTGACCGTATCAGGCCTGTTAAATCATACCTTTTTAGAAAGGTTTTTACAAGACAAATCTTTTGATACCACATTCGTTTTGGAATCTACATGTGGAGCTGAGATATTGAGCATAACAAAGTTCAGCTGAAAAAGCATAAATTTTAGGTTGTCACATAGCCTGACTGTATCAGGCCTGTTGAGTCATACTTTTTTGGAAAGGTCTTTACCAGACAAATCTTTTGATACCACATTCGTTTTGGAATCTACATGTGGAGCTGAGATATGAGCATAACAAATTTCAACAGAAAAAAACTTATAATCAAGGTTATCACACAGCCTGACCGTATCAGGCCTGTTGAGTCATACCTTTTTAGAAAGGTCTTTACCAGACGAATCTTTTGATACCACATTCGTTTTGGAATCTACATGTGGAGCTGAGATATTGAGCATAACAAAGTTCAGCTGAAAAAGCATAAATTTTAGGTTATCACATAGCCTGACTGTATCAGGCCTGTTGAGTCATACTTTTTTGGAAAGGTCTTTACCAGACGAATCTTTTGATACCACATTCGTTTTGGAATCTACATGTGGAGCTGAGATATGAGCATAACAAATTTCAACAGAAAAAAGCTTATAATCAAGGTTATCACACAGCCTGACCGTATCATGCCTGTTGAGTCATACCTTTTTGGAAAGGTCTTTACCAGACGAATCTTTTAATACCACATTCGTTTTGGAATCTACATGTGGAGCTGAGATATGAGCACTACAAATTTCAACAGAAAAAAACTTATAATCAAGGTTATCACACAGAATGACCGTATCAGGCCTGTTGAGTCATACTTTTTAGAAAGGTTTTCACCAGACAAATCTTTTGATACCACATTCGTTTTGGAATCTACATGTGGAGCTGAGATATGAGCATAACAAAGTTCAACAGAAAAAAACTTATAATCAAGGTTATCACATAGCCTGACCGTATCAGGCCTGTTGAGTCATACACTTTTGGAAAGGTCTTCACTAGACGAATCTTTTGATACCACATTCGTTTTGGAATCTACATGTGGAGCTGAGATATTGAGCATAACAAAGTTCAGCTGAAAAAACATAAATTTTAGGTTATCACATAGCCTGACTGTATCAGGCCTGTTGAGTCATACCTTTTGGAAAGGTCTTCACCAGACGAATCTTTTGATACCACATTCGTTTTGGAATCTACATGTGGAGCTGAGATATGAGCATAACAAATTTCAACAGAAAAAACTTATAATCAAGGTTATCACACAGCCTGACCGTATCAGGCCTGTTGAGTCATACCTTTTTCGAAAGGTTTTCACCAGACGAATCTTTTGATACCACATTCGTTTTGGAATCTACATGTGGAGCTGAGATATTGAGCATAACAAAGTTCAGCTGAAAAAGCATAAATTTTAGGTTGTCACATAGCCTGACTGTATCAGGCCTGTTGAGTCATACTTTTGGAAAGGTCTTTACCAGACAAATCTTTTGATACCACATTCGTTTTGGAATCTACATGTGGAGCTGAGATATGAGCATAACAAATTTCAACAGAAAAAAACTTATAATCAAGGTTATCACACAGCCTGACCGTATCAGGCCTGTTGAGTCATACCTTTTTAGAAAGGTCTTTACCAGACGAATCTTTTGATACCACATTCGTTTTGGAATCTACATGTGGAGCTGAGATATTGAGTATAACAAAGTTCAGCTGAAAAAGCATAAATTTTAGGTTATCACATAGCCTGACTGTATCAGGCCTGTTGAGTCATACTTTTTTGGAAAGGTCTTTACCAGACGAATCTTTTGATACCACATTCGTTTTGGAATCTACATGTGGAGCTGAGATATGAGCATAACAAATTTCAACAGAAAAAAGCTTATAATCAAGGTTATCACACAGCCTGACCGTATCAGGCCTGTTGAGTCATACCTTTATGGAAAGGTCTTTACCAGACGAATCTTTTGATACCACATTCGTTTTGGAATCTACATGTGGAGCTGAGATATGAGCATAACAAATTTCAACAGAAAAAAACTTATAATCAAGGTTATCACACAGCCTAACCGTATCAGGCCTGTTGAGTCATACCTTTTAGAAAGGTTTTCACCAGACAAATCTTTTGATACCACATTCGTTTTGGAATCTACATGTGGAGCTGAGATATGAGCATAACAAAGTTCAACAGAAAAAAACTTATAATCAAGGTTATCACACAGCCTGACCGTATCAGGCCTGTTAAGTCATACCTTAATGGAAAGGTCTTCATTAGACGAATCTTTTGATACCACATTCGTTTTGGAATATACATGTGGAGCTGAGATATTGAGCATAACAAAGTTCAGCTGAAAAACATAAATTTTAGGTTATCACATAGCCTGACCGTATCAGGCCTGTTGAGTCATACCTTTATGGAAAGGTCTTCACCAGACGAATCTTTTGATACCACATTCGTTTTGGAATCTACATGTGGAGCTGAGATATGAGCATAACAAATTTCAACAGAAAAAAACTTATAATCAAGGTTATCACACAGTCTGACCGTATCAGGCCTGTTGAGTCATACCTTTTTCGAAAGGTTTTCACCAGACGAATCTTTTGATACCACATTTGTTTTGAAAACTACATGTGGAGCTGAGATATTGAGCATAACAAAGTTCAGCAGAAAAAACATAAATTTTAGGTTATCACATAGCCTGACCGTATCAGGCCTGTTGAGTCATACCTTTTTGGAAAGGTATTCACCAGACAAATCTTTTGATACCACATTCATTTTGGAATCTACATGTGGAGCTGAGATATTGAGCATAACAAAGTTCAGAAAAAAAAACATAAATTTTAGGTTATCACATAGCCTGACCGTATCAGGCCTATTGAGTCATACCTGTTTGGAATCGTCTTCACTAGACGAATCTTTTGATACCACATTCGTTTTGGAATCTACTTGCGGAGCTGAGATATGAGCATAACAAATTTCAACAGAAAAAAACTTATAATCAAGGTTATTACACAGCCTGACCGTATCAGGCCTGTTGAATCATACCTTTTTAGAAAGGTTTTTACAAGACAAATCTTTTGATACCACATTCGTTTTGGAATCTACATGTGGAGCTGAGATATTGAGCATAACAAAGTTCAGCAGAAAAAACATAAATTTTAGGTTATCACATAGCCTGACCGTATCAGGCCTGTTGAGTCATACCTTTTTGGAAAGGTATTTATAAGACGAATCGTTTGATACCATATTCGTTTTAGAATCTGCTTGTGGAGCTGAGATATGAGCACAACAAATTTCAACAGAAAAAAATATAATATCAAGGTTATCACACAGCCTGACCGTATCAGGCCTGTTGAGTCGTACTTTTTTGAAAAGGTATTTATAAGACAAATCGTTTGATACCACATTCGTTTTGGAATCCACTTGAGGAGTTGACAAAATGAATACCTAAAGTTTACGAAATATGGGGTCATTGACCTGCCTTTCGATTTTCTTTTGGCGCCATATTTAAAATTTTATTTACGTTGGCAACATTGCTGGAAATAACCTTGGCCCGGTCATCTTATTTCTTGTGGAGTCAGGGGCAATGTCCTGAGGTCGGTTTGTCTATGGGTATTTTCGGTTGAACAGAAAATATCGTTTTATTCTAATATTTTGCCAAACCTGAAGATTCTAATCCCGTATGAAGTATACTATTTGATAGATTATGTAATTGTCGATCTGTGAATACCACATCAACTACGTAACATGCTAGGTTAGCGCGACTAGGTGACTAAGATATTATAACAGCGAGATTTATTTTCGTGGAGAGTTTATTAATTACCCAAATCAAAGTAGGATCAACATGTTTATGAAAATAATTAGTATTTCTGTATAAGTAAAGCTTCATTTTAAGCAAATTACAAACCTGGAAATAATTTGTTAATATTTCGTATTGTCGGGATAATTGACCTATCTATGGTATTTTCTGCTCAGCAGAAAATTTTTACTTATCTCATTATTTTGTATAGCTCTTCCGTTTTAATCCTATTGAGTTATACCTCGTTGGATAGATATTGCTGAGAAGAATCTAGAAATATCTTATTTCATTTGGCAGGTTTATGCAAAGCCGAGGAAATTGGGAGAAATCGAACGAGCTGTAGGCTAGTTGTCTATGGTTTCTCAAAGTTACTAGGTTTAGGTTAATTAACGTTTTTGTCGTTGTATTAATATTTTTACGTTGGACATGCCTATATCTGTGTTATTACTTACGTTTTAAGCACCCTTAGTGCAGCCATAAGCCCAGGAAACGAGCGTATTGCGCGTCCAAAGTACAGTGTAGATTTTGAGGCATTTTGGCCGATTTACTGGCTGAATGTGATTAAAATGCATGTAATGTTGTATTTCTAGTCATCCTACATCACATTCGAGGCATTTCCGAGCATTTTGAGCCTATTTAGAAAATTTTAAATTTGACCTTCTCAATTTGGTCGGGTTATACATTTTCTGATAACTTTTTCTGCTAACTTCACACCGGTCTTCAATATTTATAAGAAAATGTTACGTAGTGATGTGCATGACCATAGCTAGACTACGGTCTTCATATACCTACTGAAATATAGTGTCTAGTCTACTTAATTAATATAGTGTCTTGCACATAATTGCGATGACAACAACAATTATCTTTATTGTATTTGCTATTTTTCTTAGTTCAAATTTAAAGTCTACCTAAATAGTCTGCAGGGTTATTTTATAGTAAGTGTGCAAACCAAAGACCTTGCGTGCAAAGTTGCAGAGTGTTTCTATTCACGTGTATTCACGATTGTATTTCAAATGTCACGTATGCCGTGAATACTGCAGCGAAAGTATCAACGCGAGTGAGCGTTCAAACACTGCCCTTATCGCAGCAATCGCAGCAACACCACGAGTGAGCGAGCCAGCAATAAGTTATGACGTCATTTTTTTTTTGTATGAGGGAAGAAAACTTTTTTTTAAGACCTATCGTGCGTGGTATACATCAGAGCAAGCTAGATAGATTAGCAACAATAGCCTCACTTCCGTCCGCGGACAAAAAGTGTTATTAAACGTCAAGAAAATAAATAAAAAATTGAAGCATATTATTTTGGAATTCCAGTAATAATATTCTTGCCAAAACTTTTTTCATTTTACATTTTTTTGTGTTTTTTCGACGTTTCATACCAAATGTTGGGGAAGCGACATTTTGGGAAGGAGACATTCTGGGATAGGGACATTTTGGAACCAGGGGACATTTTGAGGAAGGGACATTCTGCACATAAAGGAATTTTCCATTCCTATAAGACAACTTAATTATATTGCAATGAATCTGTGATTTTAGTTTAAGTTCGTTGTTGTCACGTTCGTCGTTAATTAATAAAGATGATTATAAGTATTATATTATGGTTTTAATTAAATTGTTTTTTTAGGAGTTAATTAGGTACAACCTATACTGGATATCAGATACTCTTCACATTGACAGTTCTTCATAGGCATTATTCGAAGCGCTCTAAATATTTTTAATTATAAATACAGGGAGTAACAGAAAGGGTATAACAAGCTGAAAGGAGGTCAAGGTACTCATGAAACTGAACAACTTTCCCCATGGAACATGGGTCGACATATGAAAAAAAATTTGAATCTTCCATAGTAACTAAATCAATCAGCTGATCGGAGATTTTGTATGGGAGTACCAAATTTATGTATCAACGCTGCGGAAGAGACGCCGCTCTCAGAAAACCCACATTTTAAATCTGTACTATCACGTTTTTAATCTGTTGGAAAATCCCTCATGTGCAAGACACTATATTTAAGTAGACTAGACACTATATTTCAGTAGGTATATGAAGATCGTAGTCCAGCTATGGTCATGCATACAGATGTAAATCAACCGGTTTAAAACGTTTAAAACCAAATTTCGCGGTTTAAAACCTGAAATCAACCGTTTTCAACCGTTTAAAACTCGCCTACAAAAAAAAAGTTCTGTGTTTTACATACACATACATACATACACAAATCACGCCTTTATCCCTTGCGGGGTAGGCAGAGCGTAAACAGCCGTAGGTACCTACAATACAATACAACAACGTTGCACAGGGCGGCGGCGGCGGCGGCAGGCAGCGAGTGACGACGACGTGACGTCACGTGCGCGCCGCCGCCGCCAATATGTATGGGCAACGAATTAAGGATAAGGGGGTATTAGACGTGGCTGAATACCGTGCACGGTCAGGCATACATTGCTGGTTATCCATTGGGTGTCATGACAATAGACTCAAGGTAGCCGGCAATGTATGCCTGACCGTGCAATAGTGTGGTACGTTGAAAACCTTAGTTTAAAACCAGTGTTTTAAACCGACCGAATTCAATTGGTTTTTTACATCGTTTACAATGGATGAAAAAAAATATAGGTATATGAATGAATCGTTTACTACTAAAACAGAGTTTATAACTTATCATATCAATATAGTTACTTACAATTTACAATTAACTTAGGTATACTGAAGCAGGTTGGTATACAGTTTACAGGGTTATTTTTAGTCAGTGGGCAAACTTTGCAGGGTGTTTCTACTCATGATTCTGAACAACTTTCATTATGGGGCCACTTGCGAAATCCCAAAAAAAAATTGGGTCGTCCATACATTTTTGCCGAGTAGGTACTTAGGTATGTATTTTTGTATGGAACATCCAAATTATTAATATAACCCTGTATATACAAAATTCGGTGTTTCCAACGATTTTACACTGACTTGCTCATCATAGGTTACCTACGCTCGGGCCTCGGAGCGACAAACTAGGTAATAAACCCGCAAAATCACATCATTAATCCATTTCAGTGATCCTTACCTTTGTAATATTACGAAAATGTATTAAAATCAATAAAACATTGTTATCAACCATCCGCCGTTTTAAACCGTAAAAAACGGTTGTTTATGATTTAAAACGGTTTTTTTCGTTTAAAACGTTTTGGTTGAATTGGTTTTAAACCGGGCTTACATCTATAGTCATGCACATCACTACGGAACATTTTCTTATAAATATTGAATTGGTGATTTTTCATTAACTAGAGAAGATACGGCTTTGGTTGATGTACCAAATGCTTAGTACAACTTGTCTTAATGCTGTGATTTGCATCACAAGTTTTGTACCACTATTATAACGGAGATACAGCGAGTACGTCAGACCACATGTTGGAAAACTTTCAATCGCCTTTTTCTCTCATATGTGACGTTTTTTAGATAAAAAAAGGCGGTACGAATTAAGATTTGTGATTTGTAACGGCAATGCTGCCATAATTTTGTGTGTAGATCGTTCCCCTGCAAAGATATCAAAGAATTAACGATTTTGAGGTTATGAATTCGCGTGGTCGGACGCACCTATCTTGAAGGGCAATATCTCGGAAATCTTAGCGGTACAAATTTTTTCACTACTGAAATAAGGAATCTTATTAAAGGTACTAAACAAATGTCGACTCAGCGGAAAGAAATATGCCCGGGACGTCCATTCACGCGCTTACTTGAATCGTTCTTTTAAAACTAAGGCGAGGTTTATTTGAAACAAAGTCTCTAAAATGTTTCTATTAAATAAAAATAATGCCATAATTTGTTCCAGCTGTACCTTCTAAAGTATGCGTGCTAAAAATTTGAAAAAAATATGAAATATACTTAGTTCTTAATTTGAAATTACCATGAAAACTATAACGAATACTGTACCACTTAAGATAAAGGAAATATTAAAGTTTTTCAATTTGCGGTTGGTAACCATACAGCTGCAAACGGACCAGCAACAAAATTAACTTTGTAACGCTGAAAGACCTGATATTTAAACGTTGACTACGAAACCCTATTTGTGAGCGTGTCTGACACGCTCTTGGCCGCTTTATTTATTGCGCGTGGCGATGGGACGGTACAAAGTTATCCGAGCGTTAATTGACTGTACAGCGAACTGTGCCTGTGCTAGGGCTGAACACTTTAATTTAAATTATTATAATCTAATTTTTTTCATAAATTGGTTGTTTGAACACCCATAACTATATTCCTATAGAATGTGTGTGGTTTTAAAGAACGTACTACTTTTCCTAACACGCTGTATAGCTCTGGCATGGCTGCAAGCAATCCAATCTTGTAAAGAATCAACAGTTTCCTGGTTTCCTTGCAGGTGTTGAACTAAAACCAAAACATAGTTTTCAGATGTCAATTTATTAGAAGGTTTAGTACAATCTCTGGGGTGGTCCCATCGTCGACTTCATGTGGAGTGACCTCACGTTCTGCCAGTGCTTCTTCAGCAGGGAGACCAGGAAGTTGATTGAGAGATGCACGTTCTGCGCAAGCTCATCAGGGGTCATGTCCACATGGCCGACAGCCACGGAAAGACACAGCACCTGGAATAGAAATAAGCAACTTGTTAGTCAGTTTTCATAACATTATTCTTTTAAGTTCGTAGGTAAAAAATCCACTCAGTTGAAAATTAGATAAATCTCTCTTTTCGTGTGGGAGTCAGAGTCGTTCAACGACCCAATGAACCCTGGTGTTAGATCAATTAAAAATATACAGAACAAATAAAAAATAGATTATAAAAGTAAAAAAAAAAACTGGAGTTGTAATCTTTCATGTACAGAACATGTACTGAAGCCATTATTTCTATGTCTCTTCATAAAACTTAATTTTAGTTGAAAGATTATAAATTCTTCTCATTATCCTAGACTAGATTATAAATGGCCTTAAGTTTATACCAACCTTCTTCATCTGGAACTTGATGGTGGCCTTGACCTCATCGATCTTCTGGGTCATGGACTCCTGGTGGGACAGCAGACCAGGGAACTTACCGGCCTTGTTCAGACCGGGACCCAGGAGACGTGGGATCTGTTTGATCAGGGATTCGGAGGCAAGGAAGGCGTCGTACCTGTAAATTACAGAGAAATGGGTTGGTTAGTGCCAATGAAATCAACAGAGTTAAGATAAACCTATTGTCAGCTTTATAAATTGTAGGGTTAGTTCTATACACAAGGTGTACACATGAAACTATTTATTATGCCTTCTGTGCCAAATGCTAGATAACAGTGAACTGATAATAAAATGAATAAATTGTATTGATTATAATTGAATATGGTCCAGTAAACATCTAATACGAGCTGCACTTATTATGGTGAACAGGTCAATTTGAATACTGAAAATATTTTGAATGAACTCACTTCTTAGCCAGTTTCTTAACAAGTTTCTTGTTCTTGTTAAGTTTCTTGAGCGCCTCAGCATCCATGCATGGTACATTCAGGGACTTAGCCTCGTCACAGTGCTGTTGGTCACCGAGGATGCAAACTTGCATCTTGGGGCGGGGAATGTACTTCAGCCTGAAATAAAATACAGAATGTAGACTCATGCACTAATGAAATAAGTGGATACGACTCAGGAAAATTTATCAGTCAAAGAGTTGGCATCAGTATTCAGATAATACATGCAATAATTAAAATAACATCATACAAGTCTAGTTACTAAATGTTTATTCAAAATGAGGCCTTACCTTACCAAGTAGCCTCAAGATATTGTGCTCAATGTTGATTAATTATTTTAGTCGGCGAGCCGAAGCCTGCCTACCCAATATTTTAAGACTCTGGGTCAAGTCCCGTCAGTTTTCACCGACTCCCTGTCCAGATTCATTTTAGTGAAACTTAGGCATCATAACCTCAAAATCGACATCTCCGTGCCGTTCAAACTAACAATAATGAATTAATGTTCCACGAAAATGCTCTTTTCAGGTAAACATACTTGACGGTGCCTGAGAAACGCTTGTCCTTCTGGGGGTCATAGTTCTTCAGACCGATCTGGATTTCCACTGTCTCCAGAAAGTTACGTTTTTTGTCCTTGGACGCCTGGAGGACGGCGTTTACACACTCATAGAGTGTATCACGCGATACTTTAGACCTGAAAACCATTAAATTGAGAAATTAAACGATGATCATTATGTGTAACGATGAGAGGTTATGTTAGATTTGAACAACAAAAATAAGAAATACTGCATGAAATTAAATCGCAGTACCATTATAAACTTATTTCGTGCTTGATATAACAAAATATACGCTAATATTTAATGATTATTTTAGATTACTTACGACATTTTCACGGAGATAACCTCCTCACACTTTGAACGTCAAAGAAAAAGAGATAGTAGTGTTGTAATACAACTTACAAAATCTCGGTTACAAAATACACACATTGAAAATCGATCGACTTAAGATAAGAAAACGGTTATTTCATATTTAAAACAAGAAAACGGTTATTCGATTTTAAGCATAGTCAGTTAATTCTAACGCTTTTTAATATCAGACAGGCAGATAGACGGATAATAAATATCATCACGATCCTAATATGATCAATATCACATCAATATCACGATAAAATATACCAACTGCGTGGCGGTAATATCACGGATTTTTGTAACGGTAATGTCACAGAGCTTGTCCAGATCAAACACACAATTTGATTAAGATAAACAATTATTTTACACCGCATAATATCCTGTAAAATAAGTGCCCAGTGTTGCCATATGAAGAGCATGGAAATTCCGTATTTTACCCTTACAAAATCCGTATAAAATCCGTATTGTAATTTGTGAGAGAAATTATGGGAAATAAGTCTAAATCGGGAACATTTTCGGCATTAATTATATGTGGAAAGAGCAGAGCAGCATCTACGAGAGATTAAATTTGTCTTGATGCAACTATGTCTGGACCTAAAAATTCAATTTTTATCAAAACATTGTCATTGAAGTTATAACCCATTTTTATTTGCTTCCCTCCTTCAATGTAAAAATTAAGACAGTGTAACTTGAAAGCTATGATATCATTTTGATTTAGCTCTGTGCTACTTGATGTCAGTGTAATGCCTACTTTTGCACCAATGGAGCCTGTATGGGTCTAAGATGTAATAAATCCGTATAAAAATCCGTAGATATGACTAATCCTGATTGGACTTCTAAAATCCGTATAAATACGGACAAATCCGTATATCTGGCAACACTGTAAGTGCCCAGTGTGTAACAAAAAGTAGATTTATTTCATCGATATAGAATGTGCACCGCACAGCGCAGCACTAAAATTTGACAGTTCTTCATTGACAGAAATGACATTTATCAAAATTTTGTTTATTCCATTTTGTCCTTGTTCTCGGCGATATAAAATAGTAAATTTAATTGTATTATATTAGCTAATAGTAGGTTTTACTAGGTCATAATAGCACAACATCACAAAGATGCAATCCTGCAGGATATGTTTCGATATTAATGTTAGGATGGTTATGCTTGGCGACACGAAAGTGAAGGAATTTCTTGAAAACATATTTAGCAGCCATGGTTTTACAGAGGTAAGGATATATCACTATTGACGAACTAACTGGTTTCTTTGATCACCAAATATTCTATGAAAGGTATCTCTGACCCAATAAACACTACTACTACCAACAACATATTGTGACCTATGAAGTCCCACTGTGGCACAATAAAAGGCTCGGCATGGGGCGGCGGCAGATCCAATTCGATTTGGTGATCATTACAATGATCTTACTTCTCCCTTCATCTGCACCCAGGACAAACTTTTCAGCGTCTACCAAAAATCCATTGATGTGGCCAAGTTTAGGGCTGACTCAATTTTAAATATCTTTAGTAAAACAACCAAACAAAAACAACCATAAAAATAATCTTGAATTTGGTCAGGGTATCAAGTCTGGGCACTTGCTGGATATTTAATATTCAAATTCCGATAAGAATTACAACCCCACTTCAATTGTTTAATAATAATATCATGTTATAATAATATTAAGCTTTAAAATAAATATAATGTTATATTAATATTATAATTACCTATATTAAAAATGAAGGTGTAAGTAAGGATTTGACTGCTGATAGAGACGAATGGAAAAAAGACATGTTGCGCTGACCTCAAATAAATTGGGATAAGGGCAGGAAGATTATGATGAATAATACTAAGCTCTATTGGCAAAGGTTGTGTGGGCTACCACAATACAGGCATAGCCTAGTGCTGTTTCTGTTTTTCTGTATTTTTTAAGGCAATATTTTTTTTAATCATTTTTAATTTTTAACAGCTTTTCTTATTTAGTTTGATTTTTGCTAATATTTTTTATGATCCATTTATTTTGTGTCATAAGAAGCAGGGATTAGAGAGTTTATTTGTATTACAAAAGGCCACAGGTTGAAAACCTGTCACTGTGGTGATACACAGTCTTTTGAGTAGCTATCAAAGCTTTGTCAGACATTGTGTAAATGGCCAGCCTTTTTTTCAGCTATTTACTCTGCCTATCCCAAAAGGGATATATATATGTATGTTGAATCTGTTAAGTAGGTAGATATACCTTCTCATCCAGTTTGGAATGTATCTTTTGTTGTTAAAAATGTGTCTTATTTAATTAAATACTTTATATTTCCAGAAACTGAACGAGCGTCACTATGTATGCTATGAATGCAAGGCACTGCTCAGCAAAAGTTTCAGTTTCATGCAAAAAGCGCTGCGTGCGCAGGCAGCTATCAATGAGTTACAGCAACAGAGAACTGTGAGTAGTCATTTCATATGCCCAATAATTTTGAATGATAATGGTATTTCCATAACATATATACTCCACATGCAGCTCGTCAAGCTCCAACGACCTGGTACCAACTGCACTAACACTACCCAAGACCTAGGTCCTAAGTCCTAAATCTTAGGTAAACGCACTTCACAATTGATACACAGGTAAGTAGCACAAACGGTGCCAGTTCAGTGGTCAGTACCGTAGCACAAGTATAGAAACTATTTAAATAACTTTTGTGTGATTTTTATGTCCAGCACAGAAGGTGCCAGCACGCAACACGGGTGAGACAAACCGGCCCGCAGCGGTCACTTTTCGAGGGGTAACTTTTACGCGAATTTAGAGGATTCTATTTAGTTGTAAAATAAAACTTCTTCTTTTTTCAGTTTGGTTGGCGCAACGCAGACAATGGCAAGATACTGGATTAGCCGCTTTCCTCTTGAACTCCCACGTCTAGCTGGAAACTGGAATTTTCTTCTTAGAACCGTGTAAACTTGTAAAACTTAACTAAACTTGTCGTTTGAAAATTCCAATTTCTTATATACTAACGAGTCTTACTTTAAAGAGAACCGCGCCCGCCCCAATTTCGAAATTAAATTGCAACCAATTTTCTCTACGAACTTGCCACTGTTCAACGTTTTACCGTATATCAAAATAATCTTCAATAAAAACTTTTACATAAGTAGGTACATAATAACATTAGGTATCAAGGTAAAAAATCTTAAACATCTAAGTAATACAGGTTTCGTGTTATTGGACGATAAATGGACACATTTTGCATATCACATCAAATTATAACTAGGTTTTAGTGTTTATTTCGGAACCTAGAGGTTCTAGGTCATATAACTTATGTACTAAATGTGTAGAATAGGTGTATTAAGGTGGTATATGATGATACGTTCCCCAGATATGGGCGATATTGCTCTAATTAAAGTTTAAATTACAAAGTTTGGCAAAAACTTAATCTATCGTCCAATTTATTAGTGGTATGTCTTTATGCACTAGAAACTAAGAACTAAGATAAGAATCTAAAATAATACGTAAAAATATAAAAAGTGAAAATATTTACAACGCCTGAAAAACTAGGTTCTAGGCTTCCTAGACTAAGTAATAGGTTGTCATAAGGATCAGAAAAACGTATAAAATGATTAGAAACTACTGATTTTACTGTAAACTAACGATTATCAACTGAAAAAAGGCAAATCAAAAAAGTAGCAAAAATGAAATAAATTCAAAAAATTATTATACAATAATAAATCAACTTAATTCTAAAAGATAATGAAAAATGATTAATATCTAAGAGTTACGCATGCCCGTAACTTGGTTATTTACTTATTTATCTAATTTAATAAAATTAGTCAAAAATCTGGTTTTTTGAGATGTTAGTTCGTAAAACGACCGCTGATAGCAGCACTAGATAGTATATCAAAAGCGTTACCGTAAGGATAAGCCATCTGACCACACCCCCTTTTTTATTATATACATGGTTTGTTACATAAGTATGTTTTTGATATGTTAATTCCGAGAGCGGCTGAAGATGGCGCTAGTAGGTAGTATCTCAAAAGCATGACTGTAAAGAAAGCCATCTGACTTATCAACATAGGAGGCGTGACAATAAAATATTTTCTTACATGGTTTAATACTTATGTATGCTATGTATTAGCTGGGCGATGTTATTTAGTGTCTGAGAAAGCTTATCGTGTGATAACATGCCCGAGCTTTACATTGTAATGCTTAATATGTAAGTAGGTATAAGTAAATAATAGCTAGTTATTCTATTTTATTGCAAGGGATGTAGGATACGTTTTAGGCTTAATTCTATTTAGACCAGGGGGTATGGGGGGTTTTATTAGGTAGGTGCGTAAGTACCAAGTTACGTTTACAGCTGAAACCTGACGAGTATCGCTGTTCGCCGACATTCTCCCCCCGGTGCGCAAGCACAATTCTTCGTACGGCGAACTATCATGGCAGGGAGGTGATTACTGTTCATAGGTATCGCATTCGCACTGTCGTCGTTACAGCTTACTCGTACTCGTCCGTCCGGGTGTGGGAACGTCGCATCTTTACCTCTATCCCATGGTAATCTAGGTATTGAAGAGTCTGGTGTGATGTGACCTGGGGCTAAGTTCTGAAACCATTGTGATAGGTTTTTACGGCAACCGTGAAGATGAAGTAGGTATGCACGTAATCGTCTCGCCCATGAGTGTGCGGCGAGTTTCTGTATAGCCCTCCAGGTAGGTACCTTTTCTTCGTTGTACACTGGTGTTGGAGTATGGATAGGTATTGACGTCTCTGTTTCTCCTGAAGTTGTAGCGAGCTGATTACATGTTAGCCTCCTAGTAGGTATGTTCCCTTGGGGTGCCATATGTGGTGCACTAATATGCACTTGACACCATTTGCACATTCGTACTTCAAGGCGTACGGTGTGACGTAGTGCTAACATGTAATATTTGTGTCGTAGCTCGTTCGTGTCCACTTCGTGATTGCCGTGGTTTGATTCACAGTGAGTGTGGTGAATCAGCTGTGTGTCGTAGTGATTGGCATCTATCACGGGTCGTTCGTAGACTTGAAGCTCGTTCAATATCGTGTCATCTCGTCTCTCTGTTTGATGTATGTCGTGCTCATCTAGCTTCATACATCGATCTAGTGGTCGTGAAGTCGGTTCGATAGATTCGAATGAGTCGATTTGATCTATTGCAGTAATGAAGCTTCCTCGCTGGATCTGACGATTGAGTAGTTGTTCGGCTTTCTGAACGAGTGTGGGTTCGATCGGCGTGTAGGCCATCTTATGGGTGACGGTGGGCCGTTGCTCAGATACCATTCTAGGTGTCGTATCGAACTCTCGTGTTACGAGCGCTGCTTGTTTGTTAGATGGGTTGGCAAGCGCTTTGAATTTCTGAATAGCCTGTAAAACTCGTGCGGTAGTGCGAAGTAATCTGTGCCATGACGAGAATCTTCTTGCGTCTGGTAGGTATGCAGATGAAGGTGGTGGTCGATCGCGGAGCGCGTGAATCTGTGCGATCTTCTCCTCGCTAGTAACAAGAGGGGAAGGTAGGGGTTGACTCGACTTAACTAACTTACGTTCTATTGACCAAGAAACGGACTTCAACGTAGGTAGATTCGGCGTTTGATACAACCTATGCGGTTGGATAAGATCGGTAGGTATAGGTACGCTGTGCGTAGTCGCGACACGAGTAGTAGGTATGCATCTACGAGTTGTGCGGGCTAACCTGTGCATTAACATAGGAAATACAGCTTTCGATCTACGAAATGCTAAAACTGTGCTCGAACTGGAAGTCGCTTGCGCTTGGCAGGTAGGATGTACGTAATCAGATTTTACTAAACTGGTTGAATCGGATACCGAATTCGATTCTATAGCGTGAAGTACATTTACACGTTGAACTGACGATATTTGGATCGTTTTCGCGGGAATAATAATTGGGGGCGGAGCCACGATTGGCGCAGTAAAGTTGACAGAATTACTTTGCGGTAGTATAGGTACAAACTCTTTACTTGACGTTTGGCCGTCTGAAGTTTCGTTAACGCCTACTGCTGCGGTGTTTGCGTGGAATCTTTTAAACCGTTCATACTCGCTAGCCGAGTCACTACTTGAGCTTGGTGCTTTTTCGGGAGGTCTCGCCGTAAAACGCGCGCGCGCCTAGGAAAGTGGGGTTACCTGCTCATCCTCACTATCGTCACTACATTTGGACGTCTTAGGATGCCTAGGTCTACCTAGGTTTAACGGGCGTTGCGGCGGGCTACCTTCCTCGTCTGAGCTACTAACTGACGCCGACGGGGAACTTTCGCGTTCGTGCCTATAGTTCCGTCTAGCGGCGTGCTCCAGACGGCGAGTAGATTTTAATTGTCGTGTTTTGTCCCGCTTATTGAGACTACTGTGTTGGTACCCATCAGTCGCTTTGATAGCAGGCGAAACGGCAATATACCTATCTGCGACATCATTTAGGTATTTAGACATTTCTAGTAAGTCTGGGCGCGTTTTGTGGTCCCGTAACCACGTACCCCACCCGAACCGCATCTCAAGCGTGAGTTTGCCCTCGATGCATTTTAGTAGGTCGGGCGAGTCTAGGTACCTATCTTGGTCTAGGGACCTTATTACTGAAACCGTGTTAGCTACGCGGCTTGCGAACTCGCACGCGTTGCGTCCGTCCTCGGCAAGTTTAGGCATAGATCTTAGATTACTAATTTCGGCCAAGACTATGTGTTCGGGTCGGCCGAATCGCTTGTCTAGGACGGACATTATTTGCTCCGGGTTTCTAGCGGTACTGATGAGCGTGCGTACCGCTTCTCTAGCTTGCCCGCGGAGGGCTCTACGTAATCTAGCTATATTTTGTATGTCCGTAAATAAACTTTCTGTTTCCCTGTATATTGTAGAGAAACCTACCCAGTAGGTGATGTCACCATTGAAGTACGGTAAGACGTGTAGTAGGTTGTTTGAGTTAGAATACCTATCGTGTGGCTGGGAAGTTACTGATATTGCCTTTGCTAGTGATTTCGCTAGGTATTCTAATCGGTCCGTGTCTGATATGCCTACGCTCGGATGTTCGTGCGCGCCTGAGTTAGACCGGTAGGTACAATCGCGCGGGTGTGCGGACTCGCGTTCGAACGGTGGTAGACTAGGCTGCTGCCGATATGTATTTTCGTGAGGTGCGTTCGTGTACGCGTATGTTGGCGGCCGGTAGGTATAATCGCGTGGCGCTGGCGTGGCGGCGCGGGCGGCGGCGGCCGGTAGGTATTGTCGCGCGGTGGCGGTGAATTCGTTCGCCCCGGTGGCGGTTGGTTGGTAGGTATTATCTCGCGGGGGCGAGTTAGTTTTCGTGTTTCGATTAATATTTTGACTAGGTATTTATTCTATTTAAATTAACTAAATTATCAACTATTTTTGGTGGGACTTGCCCAGTTTGTGACCTCGGGTCCAAGTTGCGATTGCATCGCTCGGGGTGACTACTATGTACGCGTAGTCGTGTGGAGTTTCTACCCGGTAGTGTTCCTCTCTCCCTATCAGTGACCGCGGTTTGGTAGGGCGTTTCTGAAGTTGGATCCGGGACTGGTACCGATAGCCTACGTGGCCCGGTTTCAGTGACGCTTTCGATGGCCGCGTCCGCGCAGTTCAAACGTTCGAGCTCGAGCAAAGTTCTAGCTACCGCTTCTTCTGCTGCTATGCGTGCTGCAGTTATACGCTGAAGCTCCGATTCGGCTTCGGCTATCTGTTGCCGCTGGCGGGCGGATTGTGTCGACCTACGACTCGCGTTGGATCGCGTCTCAAATATCACGCTATTCGGGATAGAATTTCCTAATAGGTCATTTTTGCCGTGCCTAATCACGGTGGAGTTAGTTTCTCGGTCCGACTGTGGTTGCTGCCTAACAACATTTGACAAATTATGCTCCCTTGAAGCATTCCTATCATCCATTACAAGTGGTGACGATCTAACGTTAGACTGCGGCAAGGAACTAGCTCCGGACGGCGCACTCCACGTGCTAGTGCATGTCGAGCCAGTTTTACCTTCTGCCGAGTCTATCGTGCCTCTATGTACGCGAGACGTCGATTGCGTCAGCCTACGTTGCTTATCTATGTCTGGAGAACGCATCATCATAATGTGTCGTATGCGTGTCTGTATGCGTGAGTGTAACTGTGGCTTTTACGTGTGCCTATCGTGGGCCCTAGGGTTCTACGCGGGTTCCTACTGGTTGTGAGCCGCGTAGAGGTAGGATTGGTAGGATAGGTAGGGGGTGCCTTCCGAGGGTAAGCACTGAGTCCTCTAGGTGCTGAGGAGCTGGGGGAATATACAGCTCCCTATTCGTGACTGGCCCCCAGAGTACGCTAAAGTGGAGTATTTACTTTCACAAAGACTGAATACTTCGTAGTGTAGTAGTACGAAGCCGAAATAAGACACCCTCAAATGAGTTTAGCTTTAACATCAATTGACATGAATTACTCCTTCCACTTTAGGTCTCTGAAGTCAGCAAAGAGGATTGTCAGTCCTGCCTCGGCAAGGCCGGCCGACGCCGATGCCAACTCACCATCCACCTCTAGGCACACCAAGTTAACACCAGCAAGGTAGCATGAGCCTAGAAGCAGCTATCTTCAGTATCCTTCCTCGTTGGTCTGCGTTGCGCTAGTTACGTTACGTATTCAAAGACCGGTACGGGGTTAAATTTGTCTCACAATTCACAAAAATCACACACAATATAAAACAATCTCTATACCATACCACAGTACTGATCCGGCTCGAAGGACCATGCAGCTCGTCAAGCTCCAACGACCTGGTACCAACTGCACTAACACTACCCAAGACCTAGGTCCTAAGTCCTAAATCTTAGGTAAACGCACTTCACAGTTGATACACAGGTAAGTAGCACAAACGGTGCCAGTTCAGTGGTCAGTACCGTAGCACAAGTATAGAAACTATTTAAATAACTTTTGTGTGATTTTTATGTCCAGCACAGAAGGTGCCAGCACGCAACACGGGTGAGACAAACCGGCCCGCAGCGGTCACTTTTCGAGGGTAACTTTTACGCGAATTTAGAGGATTCTATTTAGTTGTAAAATAAAACTTCTTCTTTTTTCAGTTTGGTTGGCGCAACGCAGACAATGGCAAGATACTGGATTAGCCGCTTTCCTCTTGAACTCCCACGTCTAGCTGGAAACTGGAATTTTCTTCTTAGAACCGTGTAAACTTGTAAAACTTAACTAAACTTGTCGTTTGAAAATTCCAATTTCCTTATATAAGGTCCTATTAAATTCACTGCAAATATTTCAAGGGCATGCGTAAATATGTATAAGAAAAACATCTAAGGCATTTTTTAAAAAAACTACACGCTAGTTTTTTTTTTCATTTTCAAACAAACTTTTTAATTAATTATGTGAACATCCTTTGACTGACCCGACTGACGTTCCGCCACGTAGACAGGATTCACTTACACGGCACGCACACTAACAACCAACCAATCACAGCAACTTTTTTTCGGCGCGTAATTCAAATTCATCGAAGTGTGTGTTTCTAGGACAAACAGGGTGCACTTTTTTCGTTTTGTGTTTTTTTAGTTAAATGCAATTTTCTCGAAAACTAGCGTGTAGATTTCTTTAAAAATTTGCCAAGTACATGCTTATATTTTATTTGATCTGCCCCTAAAATATTTGCAGTGAATTTAATAGGACCTTATATACTAACGAGTCTTACTTTAAAGAGAACCGCGCCCCGCCCCCAATTTCGAAATTAAATTGCAACCAATTTTCTCTACGAACTTGCCACTGTTCAACGTTTTACCGTATATCAAAATAATCTTCAATAAAAACTTTTACATAAGTAGGTACATAATAACATTAGGTATCAAGGTAAAAAATCTTAAACATCTAAGTAATACAGGTTTCGTGTTATTGGACGATAAATGGACACATTTTGCATATCACATCAAATTATAACTAGGTTTTAGTGTTTATTTCGGAACCTAGAGGTTCTAGGTCATATAACTTATGTACTAAATGTGTAGAATAGGTGTATTAAGGTGGTATATGATGATACGTGCCCCAGATATGGGCGATATTGCTCTAATTAAAGTTTAAATTACAAAGTTTGGCAAAAACTTAATCTATCGTCCAATTTATTAGTGGTATGTCTTTATGCACTAGAAACTAAGAACTAAGATAAGAATCTAAAATAATACGTAAAAATATAAAAGTGAAAATATTTACAACGCCTGAAAAACTAGGTTCTAGGCTTCCTAGACTAAGTAATAGGTTGTCATAAGGATCAGAAAAACGTATAAAATGATTAGAAACTACTGATTTTACTGTAAACTAACGATTATCAACTGAAAAAGGCAAAACAAAAAGTAGCAAAAATGAAATAAATTCAAAAATGATTATACAATAATAAATCAACTTAATTCTAAAAGATAATGAAAAATGATTAATATCTAAGAGTTACGCATGCCCGTAACTTGGTTATTTACTTATTTATCTAATTTAATAAAATTAGTCAAAAATCTGGTTTTTGAGATGTTAGTTCGTAAAACGACCGCTGATAGCAGCACTAGATGGTATATCAAAAGCGTTACCGTAAGGATAAGCCATCTGACCACACCTTTTTATTATATACATGGTTTGTTACATAAGTATGTTTTGATATGTTAATTCCGAGAGCGGCTGAAGATGGCGCTAGTAGGTAGTATCTCAAAAGCATGACTGTAAAGAAAGCCATCTGACTTATCAACATAGGAGGCGTGACAATAAAATATTTTCTTACATGGTTTAATACTTATGTATGCTATGTATTAGCTGGGCGATGTTATTTAGTGTCTGAGAAAGCTTATCGTGTGATAACATGCCCGAGCTTTACATTGTAATGCTTAATATGTAAGTAGGTATAAGTAAATAATAGCTAGTTATTCTATTTTATTGCAAGGGATGTAGGATACGTTTTAGGCTTAATTCTATTTAGACCAGGGGGTATGGGGGGTTTTATTAGGTAGGTGCGTAAGTACCAAGTTACGTTTACAGCTGAAACCTGACGAGTATCGCTGTTCGCCGACACCACATATTAAAGACAAGCTTTTACAGAAGGCACTTCCTGTACTGCCAAAGGTTGTAGGTTCAAATCCTGCCTGTGGTATAAAAATTATGCAAGTTTTCAAAAAACTGCACATGAAAAATAAGACCACCTTTTTGTGCCTTGTTACAAAGTTCTATACTAACATTATTTATTGTGGAATAGAGTATATTTTCACTGTAACTGAATTATATTGTGAAAATATGATCTTTCTCTAACAAGCTTTTGGCAAAAGAGTGCATATTTTTACACTCTGCCTACCCTTCAAAGTGTAAAGACGTGATTTGCGTTTGTATTATTAACCCTGGAACCCTACTCTGTTTTTTACTCTCTGATATCCCTGCATTTGCCTACCTTTTTAAGCACCACCTGCACACTTACACAAAGCACAGCTGTCGGTGTAAGTCTGACCATTCTAACGCTAATCGCCTGAGACAAAATTGTGCTTTTGCAATCAATTAATAAATGCTGTGTGGTGCTCGAGCACCCCTCAGTAGGGTTCCCAGGTTAAAGTGAGTCCAGTTCAGTTGAATTGCTGCATATTCAATAAATGTTTACTATTTTGTAGAAATTTTCCACAAGATAGTAATTATTGGAACACTTGGTGTTTTAATCAAACACTAGATATTGATATTAAGGTGGTGCGTTACGTCATACAAACGAAAAACTGCACTTCAGTCGGGTTACACATGAGCTGTAGAGTTTATTTTTAAAGAAACTTTATTCTGAATGATGAAGGCACACGTAAATTTGTCGCAAAACTACTTAGAGTTAAAAGATAATCAGTATTTTCTGCACAGTAAAATTAAACGTATTTATTGCAGCAGTAGCTCCATCTATTTTCGTAAAGTGGCGACTCGCTTTTTACGGGGCAATCTGATGATTTAAAAATTCTTTTTAGTGTTTTGCGACAATCTTATATACCCACGGGACTCCCCATCAAGTTTTTTCAACCGACTCTTGTCTCCTTTACATACATAACTCCATTGAACTTTTGTATGGAAAACGGAACGCCTTAACTAGTTAATAGTTAAGTAAGTTAATATCAATATCTAGTGTTTGATTAAAACACCAAGTGTTCCAATAATTACTATCTTGTGGAAAATTTCTACAAAATAGTAAACATTCACAAATCGGAGAAAGCTCCATCTCTCGTCAACTTGTACATACGTAATGTTGTCAGTTGAGTGACTATATAGTTCTACTACAAAGTCATAGATGGCGCTCAAGCTACCCGTGAGTAGTCAAGTGACAAAGAAATATGAACGAGGCAAGTGGAACACAATTTCGCCGCCTCGGGCAGAGCCTGCCATGGTGTAGCGGCTTAACACGTCTGACCCGGCTTGTCAGAAGACGTGGGTTCGAATCCCGCTGGCGGCGTGAATTTTTTCCGCTTGCTTCGTTTGTATTAACTTTGTAACCAAAAAGTTAATAGCATATTCAATAGGTACATACTATAAAATGAAGTTGTTAGTACATAAATTAAAGCATACAATAACAATTTCATGGTATTTATTAGTTATGGCTTATTGTTTATTTCTCACAGAGATTCTAGTAAATAGTTTCATAGGCATGTTACACGTCGCGCGTACGGCAGGTGTGTTGGATTAAATGTAGGCTATAGGACTCAAATGGCAACCACCGGTGAATATGCGGGCCACGCGGGAGCTTGTGATACGAGAATTTACAACTCCTTCTACAGCCTAGTGACTTCCAAATGCGCCAACGTTTAAATCAGTCTTAACAAACAAATTTTGTTTTATTTTCAGACGGACAATGAAACTTGGCAAGCCTTAAGAAATGAACTAGGTCTTAATTCTACTCTAAGTTATCACAAAGTTGATGTTAATTTACACATCAAAGCAGAGGGAGCAGATGAGACTACAATTAGTGGATTAAATCCAAACCTTGCTTATCACAAAGTTGATGTTGATTATCATTTAAAAGACGATAATGATGACGATGACAGTGATGACAATGATGACGACAAAGAGGGTCTAATTTCACTTTATGATTTACGAGCTGCAGGTTTAGATGAAAATAACTTAAGTTACAATGAAAGCAATAATGCAATAGATGCACATTCTGGTGCGCGTAGCGTAGTTAAAAAAGAAAAAGATTGGTACATGCCAGAAGTTGAGGTTATTATAAAAACGGAACATTTAGAGGACGAAAACTACGATCCACTTACTAGTTCTGGAACAAGTAGAAAACGCACAAGAGCAAGTAAAATAGAATATAATAAGAAACCAAAAGCAGAAAAACAGAAGAAATTGACGAAACGTAAAGTTGCTAAAGAAAAAGAAGTAAAAGAGAAAAAAGTTATAAAAGGAAAACGTAAGAAGAGTTCAAAAAGTTATAAAAGAAAGGATGTTCCATTAAAGAAGAGGAAGATAAAAGAAGAAGATATATCTGATACGGAATCCGAATTTTCTTATGATGACACTGGAAAGAGAATCAAAAAGCCAAAGGAGGAAGTTCGAGTGTATCCAAGAAAATGTGAACACGTCAGTATAACTTTTATTTCATTCGAAAATTTGCTTGATTTGTAAATTATATCTTTTGTGGCTTGATTCGCATACTTATTGAAATATATCTATTTTTGCTTGTTACAGTGTGACTCCATTATACAAGCAGGAAAATATCATTATAACCATTATGTGAATGTTCACCCAAAAGAAGAATATCCTTACATGCGTAAAGATCGGCCATATGTGTGCCAATTTTGTGGATTAAGTAAAAAGGTAAAAATGAGTTTCCTTTTTTAGGGTTTTGTGTTCTTTTGTAGAATATTTTTGGGATTACGAAGCACGAAAACAAAAATACTAAATGTTCATTTAACTTAAAAAAATTTAAGTGGAATCTTCTGCCTTTCTCTTGACTTTCGGATACGACGAGACCATCTAAAAGTAAAATCTGGTCTAATTCGATCTCACAATTTTATGGGATGAATCCTTTTGCTTCCAAGTTACAAACTAAGTTGTTATTAAATTTTTCCAGCATATGTCGGAACTCAAAGAGCACGAGATGATTCACGGAGAGAAATCTGTGATCTGCACCACCTGCGGCAAGAAATTCTGCAACAAGAAACAGTTACGGAACCATATGAAACGAGTGCATGTCGAACCGAAACTGTTTTGTGAATTCTGCAACAAGGCATTTAAGGAAAAGAGTGTCCTGAAGTTGCATATAAGAGTGAGTATTCAAATTATTATGTTTTCTCTGTTTACATTATGCATAAGGTCCACCAACGCTATCAGGCAGAATCTTAAATTTCAGTCTTCAACAAGGAAGTTTTCTTGGTCCTATATTATTTCTTATTTATACGCCCATCTGCTCTGATAACAAGAATGTATTATTTATTTTAATACGATCTCCAGACATGTCTATATGTCGCAGTACGATGGCAGAATCAGGTTTTTGCCGGCATATGGCAGAATTGTAGACTTCGTTCGGCCATCGTCCTAAGCTGATCCAGGTTTTTGGCCAAATCCCTAGGTTTTTGGCCAAAAAACTAGGATTTTGGCCGAAATCCTAGATTTGTTTAGTTTTATGGCTTTTTTTGCATTTCGGGGGAACTTCTTCTTCTTCGAGTGGTACATTAAGTCGCCCAATGACCCGATGAACCCAGGTGTTAGAGTTTTTAAATCGCCTACTGCAAGGAGCAGGCCTCTGACAAGGTTGTGTAACGACCGCCGTCTAAGTGATCATAAAGAGCAATCGGGACCGGCGGCTTAACGTGCCCGTGTAGTTTGGGCATACACATCGAAAGGCATTAGACGTTCTGGAGGGTGGGACGTAGCGTCAGACGCTCTGGAGAGCGTGGGTAGCGCCGGACACTCTGGAGGATGTAAGATGACGGGTGTTAGATTTTCTGGGGGTCCGACGCTACCTCCTGGTCTCCAGGGCGTCCAACGCTACCACCAATCCTCTAGAGCGTTCAGTGGTACGTCCTGCTCTTATGGTGTCTAATGCTTCCCCCTGCCCTTCAGGGAATCCGAGGCAATCCTGCTGTTCAGACTGTCTGATGTTACCCCCCGTCCTTCAGGGTGTCCATTTACTGTGTCCAAGTCTACCCTCAAAAGATTAGAGGGAGGTGCATAAAGTACCTCTCCACTCCTTGTTCCACCGAACCACATGGGCACGGTAAGCCGTCGGTCCCGATTGCTCTCTATGATCACATAGACGGCGGTCGTTACACAACCATGTCAGAGGCCTGCTACTTGCAGTAGGCGGTTGAAAACTCTAACACCAGGGTTCATCGGGTCGTTGGGCGACTTAATGTACCACTCGAAGAAGCAGAAGTTCCCCCGAAATGCAAAAAAGCCATAAAACTAAACAAATCTAGGATTTCGGCCAAAATCCTAGTTTTTTGGCCAAAAACCTAGGAATTTGGCCAAAAACCTGGATCAGCTTAGGACGATGGTCGAACGAAGTCTACGAATCTGCCATATGCCGGTTTTTGGCCAAAAACCTAGGTTTTTAGCCAAAAACCTGATTCTGCCATCGTACTGCGACATATACATTACAACCTAATGCTTCGATCACACGTAACAAGTAGAGTGGCGAGTCAGTGCCCAATTGCTTGTACGAGAGCACTGTTTCACCAATATCTTGCTACTCGACTCGTAATGGGTTTGTAAGGGCTACTTGTACATCTTAAAAAAACAAAACGTTTCTAATTACAGACGCACACCGGCGAGAAGCCGTACAAATGCCCGATCTGCGGCGCCGGATTCGCGCACGGCGGCAACGTCGGCGTGCACATGCGAAACGTCCATCAGCAGGACCGCACCAAATCAAGATCCCGAAACACCGCCGAGCAACTCCCCATCCTGCCCCCGAGAATGATCGACCCGCATCCACAGCTACCCCTGTTCCCCCCGAGACCAATGGAACCACACTTCCCCTTCTTACCGGAAAAGGAAGAGCCCATGGACGTTCGTTCCAGGAGCATCGATGTCATTTCAGAACACACCAACTGAATCTTGCAATTTGTAAATTATGTAATTTAGTGGAAGCTTTTGGGGTCAGTTATGGTTCTGGTGCACCTAGTTCGACAACCCGTGCACGACCTTCCTGCGGGGTACAGATGGTGCGGGGGGCGAGGTAGCACGTCATTCTAATATGACGCGCGGCACGGATGCACTCGTCCCTTTAAAAGCCGAGCAACTCCCCATCCTACCCCCGAGAATGATGGACCCGCATCCACAGCTACCCCTGTTCCCCCCTAGACCCATGGAGCCGCACTTTCCCTTCTTACCGGAAAAGGAAGAGCCCATGGATGTTCGGCCCAGAAGCATCGATGTCATTTCGGAACACACCAACTAATTCTTGCACTATGTAAATTTCGTTTAAAATTTGTTCCACTCGCAGAAGAAGAAGAAGAAGAAGAAGACTATGTAAAGTATGTAATTTAGTGGAAGCTTTTGCGGAAAGTTAGGTTCTGGTGCACCTAGTTCCGACTATCCTTTTTTTGTTGTGCTGTCCTTTTCTTCAAAAACTTTGTGCGTTAGAAAAGGATAGGTAAAGAAAAATATTTAAAAAGGCAAGTTATTGCTGACCGGGAAAGCCCATTTAGGTCTTATTCGTAGCTATTACCAAAACTAAGCTTTCCAGCCCCTTGTAAATATTTTCCTAACTACGCATCTATCACAAGAGTCCAACTAATTTTATAAATATTTTGTTAGATAATGGTGGTATTACTTATGTTTTATTTAATTTAAGAGATATTCTAATAAATGTTAAATAAATTAAGTAAATGAAAATTGTTATTTTAAGGATATTTCTAAATGTGTTTATCTGCTATGTATTTGTTCTAGATTTTTACATAATAAATTGTCGACATTACAAACAATCTCATGTTTTTTTTCAAAACTTCCTCAAGCTCTTCCTTTCCACTAGGGACCTACCAGTGGCAGTTTGATCAAGAAGTTGGCGTTGGCTGAAGTGCTGAGATCTTGCTGAAACCTTAATGTATAGGTACCTCGGATGAAAGAAACCATGTATACCAGTTAGGTAGAGTCTGGCCAGCGAGTCTTTGGACGTCAAATAATTCAAATATTTCAAATGGCAACACTAGAAAAAGAAATGTCAAACTATATGTCAGATCATACATAACCTCTTCTTTTAAGGCTCCCACACACCGGGATGCGTCTGCGTGCGTCTGCGTAAGGGTTGTAATGTATTGAGTTGTATGAAGGGTGCCACACCGGGATGCGTCGCGTGCGACGCAACACAACGCGACGCAGAGACGCAGCAATGGCGGCTTGCGTGCGTGCGTGCCCGCAGCAATCATCATAGCGTATGCCAATCCCTGCTTGGATCAAATGTCTAATTCTATGTTTTTAAGCCAGCTCTCAGCACTTGGGGTGAATTTATGTAGTTCAGCCATACCGCCGGGAAAGCAGCGTAGGCAGCCAATGATGACTTTGTGTTGTATGGAGCTCCTTGTAAGATGTCACACCGGCGACGGACGGACGCGCATCGCTCTAGCGCAGTGCGTGCGTTTGCAAGGTTGCCATTTTTATAAGCAGTGTTACCAAACCAAAAAATTGGTAGTTACCAATACATACGTATCCCTGTTAATAATTTACTGCTGGTATTTTAGGCAAGAACTATTTTTCATCTACACCCGTGATCAACACGACCTACCTACACTAATATTATAAATATAAATGGTCCTAAAACATGTTTAATACTTTGTTCACTTTATATGGCTGTATAACTTTCAATAACAAAATGGCCGACGCGTGCGTCTGCGTGCGGCAGACGCGACGCACGTCAATGTCAATATCAACAGTGCTGCCAGATTGCTCCGTCGATTTCGTATGGTATGGCTTTTATTTGGGGTATTTTTTATAATTGAGTTGGTTGGCCCCCTTTTGTTTTAATACTGAGAACGGCATAAATGTAATAATTACTAGTATCTGGATGCAAAAAGTAACATTTAAACACGTTGGCAGAGCGATCGTAAAATATCACAACAGTTTAGATGCACAATAGATCCAATTCCTTGTGCGCTACTAAAATCGCTAAGGCCAATTTGACATTTCTATAACCGTTTGCTATTCTACACGTAACTGTCAAATTCAAATGACAGCATTATAATCTCTAAAATACTTAAAATTAAGTGACAGCGCTAAACTTAGCTTTAGCCGATTAGTGCTATTCCACGGCGCACAAATTTAAGCATTTTAAAAATTTAAAACTGCTAAGATCGCTAATCTTAGCGGCCACTAAAAAGGTCCCTCTTAAAAATAATACTGTCAGAACATCTCAAAATGGGTGGGGTTTTGGAGTGATTTGTGTAACATCAGAAAGTTCAAGAGTGGAAAAAAGGTGATCGGGATTTAAAGGGTAGGAAAGTTTAAGAGTGAAAACAATTTAATCGGGAGGTTTTAGAGTGTCACCCGGTAGTATAGCCGAAGAGTGGAAACAATTTGATAGGGAGGCTTTAGAGTGTCCCCGGGAAGTAAAGTTTAAGAGTGGCAACAGATTTAAGGGTAATAGAGTGGCACCGGGTCAGAACGTTTTAAATTAGCACCTAGTCAGAATGTTCTAGAGTGGGGCCGGGTTGTTAGGTTCTTAAGTGGTGGAACCAAAGGTGGTACAGAAGGATTTTGAGTGTCACCGAAAATAAAAATATTTTTACCAGTTACAGATTTTTTCATTTATTACTAAAATTTATCTTTTTTTTTTTAAATTGCAACACTGAATTTAATAACGTCAAAATCAAATTATAGTCCTGTCAAAAACCTCTGTTTAATTTTCTAAAACTGGGCTTTCGTGGAATAGCACAACTTAAAATTGCCAATTTTAACCATTTTAACTTAGTGATTTTAACTTTAGAGATTTAAAATGGCTAACTTGTAGAATAGAGACCAATGATCACAGACATCATTATTTAATAAAGCAACGAGTGTATAGATTGAGACCGTCCGAAAAGGGACCGTGGATGCAAAGACAAAAAACAGGGACAATCTATCTTCAAAAAGGACGGAAAACGTTCTGTATCCGGACGTTCTGGCAACGTTAGTTTTCAATTGTCAAACTGAAATCAAAATGGCGGACGCGTGCGCTTGCGTCGACGGAGACGCGACGCAACGCAGCGCATCGCTGCGTGTCCGGTGTGGCAGGGTCTGCCCGCATGCGTCGAAATGCACGCTACGCGACGCGACGCGACGCAACGCGACGCGTCCGGTGTGTGGGCGCCTTTAGTTTTGCGATGCGGGTTTTATGTGTTTTTTTTTGGAAAAAATATCCCGAAAACCATCAAAAGCAGTGCTTGAAAGGTGTTGTATACAATGATAACCAAATATGAACGACAGAAAAGCGATACCAATCGAGTTATTGAAGAAAATCTACGACTTTTGGATAAAATTCTATCGGCTACAAGTAAGTACAGCCAAAACATCTTGATACTTACCAACCACATTTAAATAAACTAGAAAATGGGTATTATTGCCTTTGAGTACATATGCATTGGTTCTTTATATTCATTTAGATCGATTAATCAAAATTTGAAGCCATCAACAACAATAAATTATGTGATCCACTTTTCAGGGCTTTCATATGATGAATTTCTATAAAATAAAGTTGAAGACCTGGTGGAACAGCTCAAAAAGGTTGAAATAAATGGATTGATTACATCTGTATCAAGTTATTTGGCCCACATATCTACTCTAACAGGTTGTATTTCAATTCAATTTTTTTTCTATTTATGCTCTAGGGTAAGATTGGGGTCAAGAGTAAGCCCATCATAGATAAAAAAAAAATGTAGGTTAATAAAAATTTCATATTCTATCTATACCTACTCTAACCAATATTTTTTTTTATTACAGAAGTAAATGTCAACACATTAAGAAACATTAAAAAAGAGGGATCTTTAAACCAAGGCAAATGGATAACGCCCGGAAAGAAACGCTCCCGCCAGCCTACGGTTTCAAGCACTTTCTGAGCAATAGGATGGTGGAGGCATGGAACAGGCTACCAGAGCATGTGAGAAATCCAAACAAGAGGACAGCGAGATACAGGCATAATCCGTTGCTACAACTGCCTTTTTAAACAAAATAATAATTATGTTTAAATAATAATAATAAAAATTTGGAGAAGATAGGACTTTTTAATATTATCTTTTCCTTTCTATTTTATATTTGGACTTTTCTTTATTGTAAAAATGTACTTGTAATTTTTTTTTGTTTAGTATCGTTAATACTATTGTATTATTCACATAATTATTAACGTATGAACTGCAAGATTAATTCTGGTGTCAGAGTTCCAAAAACATAACTTCTGTTTATTTATGGAGACAGTTCCCATGATTTGTCGCAGGAAAACAGTGAAATCCGGTCGATCAAGTATTTCCTAGGCCTATCGCGAAGACAATTGGGAAATACATCGATTTATTCACTATTGGCCTAAAAATCTTGGTCAATAACGAATTCGTCCACCTTATGGTCAAAAATCTAGGTCAATGATGTATAAGGTGACACGTTCGTAGATGCCTACGCACCTGCTACGACTTTTCGGTGCCTTAGGTCGCTCTACGCCATTGAAACACGTACACAGGAGCACCTGCGAGCGTGAATACATACCACCAGACTACAACACAGACAGCATGCGCACTGAAAGGAGCATGCGCATGGAAATATGCATATATTTTTCAGTTCATTTGCATGCAGTGCACATGCTCATATCAGTGTGCATGCTCATTTCTATGCGCATGCTCATTTCCATACGCACGCTCACTTCCTTCCGCATTTATATTTCCATGCGCGCAGAGGGACTTAAAGCTCCGAAAAGTCGTAGTAGGTGCGTACGCGTTGGCATCTACGCGCGTGTGGTGTTTTACGTCAGTGACCTATATTTTTGTCCATGAAGTTGACGAATTTGTTATTTGCCAAGATTTTTAGGCCAATGGTGAATAAATCGATGTATTTTGCAATTGTCCGGCTCTTCGCGATGGGCCTAGGAAATTCGAGATCAACCGGATTTCAATGTTATCCTACGATAACAGTGAAATCCGGAGAGAATATATATGTCGCAGGAATCTAGCGAAATCCGGTAATTCGCAAAATCCCTAGGCCCTTCGCGATGAGCCGGATAATAGCGAAATGCATGATTCGTAGCCGAATCCGCTACGCACCTGCTACGAAAGGTTCCATATCCAGCAAAGGTTCCATATGCTGATCAGGTGGTTCAGCCTGCAATTGCCTACTCATTCATGTCAGCGGCCCACGGAACGCCCAGTGTCGTTAGGGTTCTTCGGGTGGTCATGATCATGCCCATGATTATGATTATAAGCATAATGACCATGACCATGACCATGACCATGACCATGACCATGACCATAATCATAATCATGATAATCATAATCATGATAATCATAATCATAATGGTCATGGTCATGGTCATGGTCATGGTCATCATCATCATCATATCAGCCATAGGACGTCCACTGCTGAACATAGGCCTCCCCTAAATATTTCCACCTTGTCCGATTAGAAGTGGCCTGCATCCAGCATTTCCCCGCGGACTTGACCAGATCGTCTGTCCATCTCGCGGGGGGCCGTCCTACGCTGCGTCTGCCGGTACGTGGTCTCCACTCGAGAACTCTCCTGCTCCACCGATTATCAGTCCTTCGAGCAATGTGGCCTGCCCATTGCCACTTCAGCTTACTGACTCTCTTAGCTATGTCGGTTACCTTGGTTTGTCTACGGATCTCCTCGTTTCTGATTCGATCACGTAGGAAACACCGAGCATAGCTCTCTCCATAGCTCGCTGAGTGACTCCTAGTCTATTAAGGAGGCCGACAGTTAGAGACCACGTCTCGGCACCGTAGGTCATCACTGGCATGACACACTGTTCGAACACTTTCGTCTTGAGACACTGAGGAATTTTGGACGTGAAGACGCTGCGTAACTTCCGAAAGCTGCCCAGCCGAGCTGGATTCGCCGAGTGACCTCCTTCTCAAAGTTAGATCTTCCTAGTTGGACTGTTTGTCCTAGATAGACGTATTTGTCCACCACTTCGAGAATCGAGTTCCCTACTGATATTGGGGTGGGCGCTACATGTGAGTTGGCCATGACTTTCGTCTTGTCCATATTCATCTTGAGTCCCACTTGTTGGGAAACCCGATTGAGGTCCTGTAGCATTTTGCTGAGGTCTTCGAATGACTCTGCCATGACCACGATATCGTCAGCAAACCGAAGGTGAGTGATGTATTCGCCATTGATATTGATGCCAAGTTCTTCCCATTCCAGGAGCTTGAAGGCATCTTCCATCGCATTGGTGAAGAGCTTCGGAGATAGTACATCTCCTTGTCTTACACCTCTCTGCAATGGAATAGCCGCCGTGGTCTGATCTTGTGTTCGAACTGACATTGTGGCGTTTCTATATAAACACTTCAACACTTCGATATACCTGTAGTCAATGTGGCACCGCTGTAGAGCCTGCAGTACTGCCCACGTCTCGATAGAATCAAAGGCCTTCTCATAGTCCACAAACGCTAAGCATAGTGGCAAATTGTACTCCTCGGTCTTCTGTACAATCTGCCGCAGCGTGAAAATGTGATCAATGGTACTGTACCCTTTCGGAAGCCGGCTTGTTCGGGAGGCTGGAAGTCATCAAACCTGCGAGCCAGACGATTTGTAATTACCCTCGAAAACAGCTTGTAAACATGACTCAGAAGCGAGATGGGCCTGTAATTCTTAAGGAGAGTCTTATCACCCTTCTTAAAGAAAAGCACCACCACGCTTCTGTTCCATGCTTCTGGCGTCACACCTTCGAACAAGACAGAATTAAAGAGCTTCTGAAGGACTTTAAGTACTGGTGTTCCACCCGCTTTCAGTAGCTCTGATGTGATTCCGTCTTCGCCCGGCGCCTTGTTGTTTTTGAGCTGTTTAAGGGCCATCCTAATCTCATACAAGCTGATGTCCGGATATCTTCGGTATAGTGTCGGGTAAGTTTTGCTCTAGGGTCTGTTAAGCTATTAACAGGTTTTGCAACTGAAGTGTACAGCTGTCCATAGAACCGTTCGATCTCCTCAGTACCTCTGGCCTCGTGGATGCTACCCTGCCGTCCTCCGTCTTCAGCTTTGTCAGCTGGCTCTGCCCAATAGACTGGTCCCTGGCGAAAACTTTGATGCCCTTGTTTCGCTCAATCGTATCTTTAATATTTTTAGTATTAAAGTTTCGAATATCGCCCGCAGGACTGGCATATCTGTCTGTTGAGCCGCCGATATGACTCCGTGTCATCAGAGGATTGCAGCGTCAGAGAACGCCTTTCTGCCATGAGGTTCAGAGTTCGATCGGTTAGTTTTTGCGGTCTAATTTACGACAGGGCTTACAGAACTTGGAGCCGACTGGGTGGACAGTTTCCACTAAACTGTTATTGATATCGTCCACGGAATCGCAATCTAGGCAAGCAAAGCGATTTGTAAGTTCCAGTTGGTTTCCGGGTTTGAATATGGGTCGCAGATGGTCGGAGCGTAGACTTCACTAGGCGAGACCGTTCTAGTTTGACGTTTATGTTCAATGTGCCTCTGACCATTCGGTGATCGCTTCCGGTTTTAACCCTGTTGATCACCGAGACATCATTGAAAATTTGTCTCTTTGTGGCCATAATGAAGTCTATCTCATTTCTGGTAGAACCGTCGGGGCTCAACCAGGTCCATTTCCTATGAGGCGGCTTTCTGAATAACGAGTTCATCATGTAGAGTTCCTCCTCCAGGAACTCGGCCAGCATCTGGCCCCTCGGATTCCGATCCCCATATCCAAATGGCCCCACCCCCAACTCATCCCCGCTTCTCTCGCCCAACTTTGCATTGAAGTCCCCATTACAACACTGTAGTGCGACTTTGAAGCATGTATGGCTTTTGAGATGTCCTCATACAAAACTTCTACTTCATCGTCAGGGTGTTTCGAGGTCGGTGCGTAAACCTGTATGACCTTCAGCGAATATCTTTTAGATATTCTGAGTATCAGGTACGCCACCCTGCTTGATATGCTTGTAACAGAGATGATATTGTTGACGAGGACTTGTGCACGATAAACCCGACACCACCTTGGGACTGTTGATCGCCCTCCCGGTAATAGAACAGGTGACCGGATTTGAGGGTTATCGTGTCCTCCCCCTCTCTTCGGACTTCAGATAACCCTATGATATCCCAGTTCAGCCTGCCTATCTCTTCTTCCAGCTCGGCGAGCTCGTCGGTCCTTAAAGTGCGCGTGTTGTATGTCACCAGTGATAATCTACGTCGGTTGTCCGTGGGTGCGTTTGCTTTGGTCGTTTGACGGAGGAGCGCCGCCCGGGATTCTTAGCACCCTGGTTCCAGTGCTTGGCCGGCGCCCGTCAACGCCAGTTCTGCAACTGGAGCCGCCGGGAACTTGGGGCCATGGTTTGACTTGTACTGCCATGTTTATTTAGGGGGGTTGGATCGTCACCCGCCACGCTGATCCAGTGCGGGTTGGCGGGTCGCCATTTCCTCGTCCGTTGACCAGCAGGGTGCACCACGGGCAGGTAAGGTTGGCTTGGGCCCCGAAGGTGTTGGTAGGGCCCCTTACACTCATAATCATGATAATGATCATTCATAATCATAATCATAATCATGGGCATGATCATGATCACCCGAAGAACCCTTACGACACTGGGCGTTCCGTGACATGAATGAGTAGGCAGAACCACCTGATCAGCATATGGAACCTTTGCTGCATATGGAACCTTTCGTAGCAGGTGCGTAGTGGATTCGGCTACGAATCATGCATTTCGCTATTATCCGGCTCTTCGCGAAGGGCCTAGGGATTTCGCTAGATTCCTGCGACATATATAACAAGGCGAAAGGAGGTCAAGGTACTCATGACACTGAACAACGTTCCCCATGGAACATGGGACGAAATATGAAAAAAAATTTGGACCTCTCAGAGTAAATCAATCAGCTGATCTGCGATTTTGTATGGGAGGTCCAAATATTTTTTCATATTTCGACCCACGTTTCATGGGGAAAGTTGTTCAGTTTCATGAGTACCTTGACCTCCTTTCGGCTTGTTATACCCTTTCTGTTACTCCCAGTAGATACATCATACATACATACCGGTAAGCAAGGCAAACACAAACTAAAGAGCAGAAAACAAAATAATAGTAAGTATCAAAATTGTTTTATTGTAGTTTTTCAGTGTTAACATGTGAAAGATTTTTAAAATTGGCGCCATTTCCGTGTCCAAAGACTCGCTGGCCAGACTCTCACTGCTGAAGTTGGCTGAAGTGCTGAGATATTGCTGAAACCTTAATGTCGTGACACTGGTAGAATTGTTCCTATAGGTAGAAGCTGTGGGTAGAAGCCATTAAAAAAATTTAATGTATGTAAACAAAATTTTATAAAAAGTGTTAAATTTATTAAAATCCTAAAGTATGCAACAAAAATAATTATTTTTAGACCATTTGTTCTAAAAAAACCATTAGGGTTATGTGGCGCGTCCCTTTCTGGCAAACGTTGGGTTTGGGGGTCTTCGCTGGCAAAGTGCCAACACTGCCAAGCAGGGTCCCGTCGCTTCCAGGTTTTCCTTCTAGAAAATGTTGCCGTAGTATGTGCCAGTGGATGCCCCGCAAAGGGAGCAAGCACTACGTCATGTCCAATGTTTTGGGAAACCTTGAGAGGCAGTGCCAGCAGTATATGCCGCTAGAACCAGCGCCCTTACAAAAGGTAAGATCTTCTTTTGCGTTCTTTTGTGTAGGTAGGTAGGACACTGGGGTGAACGACCCGATGACAGACTTTGACCTGGGACTCGGTATTTACTTACTTTCAACTTAAAAAATTACAAGTTAATCATAAATCATAATAAAAGGACAAAAATGAAACTTGGAGGATCCTTGATTTAGAATTAATGAACTAGTAGCAATCTGTGGTAAATCTAACTAACAGATCAAATAAAGTATTGAATAAATGTTAAAACACTTCTCGTGTTACGTATACAATTTTAGAAAAATCTACACGCTAGATTTCGAGAACATATCATATAACTAAACTAAATAAAAAAACGGCCAAGAGCGTGTCAGACACGCCCACAAATAGGGTTTCGTAGTCGACGATTAAATATCAGGTTTTTCATCGTTACAAAATTAATTTTGTTGCTGGTTTGTTTGCAGCTGTATGATTACCAACCGCAAATAGAAAAACTTTTATTTTTCTGAAATCTTTAGTGGTACAGTATTCGTTCGTTATAGTTTTCATGGTAGCTTAAGGTTGTGAACTATATTCCATATTTTTTTTAAGTTTTAGCGTTTATAATTTAGAAGTTACAGCTGGAACAAATAACGTGTCAAAAACGCCCCTTTTGAAAGCAAATATCTCGTGACAGAAACATTTTAGTTACTATTTTGTTTTAACTTTTGTTACTACTTTGTTTCAAAAAAATCTCGGCTTAGTATTAAAAGACCTATTTAACGACACACTACTCAATATTACAGAAGAAAAAAAATTTCGGCCCCTTTCTCTTCTATGGGGTCCAAAAAACATTTGATATATTTTTTTCTGTACATTTTTATATTTGGGTCACCAAGATCTATCATCACACCAAATTTTATGTCAATAGCCCTTATACTAACGGAGATGTAAGAAGGGCGCGGCATACAGACAGAGAGACAGACTTGACGAAATGATAAGGGTTTCTAGTAGACAGACGACGAAACCCTAAAAACGAAGAGAGTGAGCCTGTTTGTCCTAGAAACACCACCAAACTTCACTTCGATGATTACGCGCCAAAATCAAAATAAGTGGTAATTGGTTGATTGTTACTGTGCGTGTCGGTCGTCACAGTATGGGGATGTAACAGTAAGGAAACTCAACTCGTTTCTGTTAAATCGCAAGTATTGTCACTTTCGGTTATAATAATAATATTTAATTGGAATAATTTTGATAAATCTTTCACTATTTTTAAATTGCATTATCCCTGTGAATAAGAAAGGCTACTTATTACTATGGGAAAACATCTTATTCCGTCCCACGAGCATTCGGGGAACATTTCGCCCGGGTGAGACTGGATGAGTTTCCAGCATGTCTGTTTCGAGAGATTGTATGAAGGTTCCGTACTGCTGAGCGCAAGCGAAGCCATTTTTTCGCTGTGTTGTCGTGAAAGTGCATCGGTATCCTCCACTTTACGATTACACACCAAATTCAAAATAAGGTAAATAAATAAATGCAATTAGAAAAAATATACCTATCCTTCAGGTGGCAGTAATAGGTGCCGGCAGTGACGTAGGCCGCATCGTGTGCCTCTTCCTGAAGATGCAAAGCATCATCAAAGTTCTGGCGATGTATGACGATATCCCTGACCGGAAGGTCATCGGCCAGGCCAACGATCTGGCCCATATCGACACGAGCACGGCCGTGGAGGCTTACCAAGGCCGGCCGCACCTGAAGGATGCCCTAGATGTTAGTATTCTGTTCACCATCATGTTTTAGACTAAATCCTCACGATCTTGTAAAAATTCGGTGTCAATATCACTAAGTGCATTTCTGCCAGCTTGACGATATCGTCTGACCGACGACGGGTTTTCAATTTATTATGTATATCACATCTGACTATCAGTCTACTGCTGGATGCATTCTTTCTCACATATAACTTGGCTTGATCACCTAATTTGAATTTAGTTTAGATTTAGGTCATTGGTCTCCAGGGAGGGAACCAATTCATGTCACACTTGCATGCATGCAGCTGATTGGGAAATATTCTGATAAGTAGTATAGGTACCTAATCTATAAACTTGTAAGAGCTATAATGCCAAGTGGGCGAACCTGGAACATTTGTTTCTACTTCATAAATTAGTTATCTATCGTAGATAGAGCTGGTCACTTAGATAGAACTGGTTTTTTCTTAACACTTCTGACCAGAATGCAGACGTGGTTCTCATCTGTGGAGGACACTACGACGGCCCGCCGTGCTACTGCATCCCCGACCACCAGATATTCAGCTGCAACCAGTCCTTCGTCCGCACAGTCAGCCTGGCTTGCGCGTTCTTCTGCCCGAAAGCCGTCATTTGCATACAAGTACCGCCCGTGGACTGTAACTTCAACCTCTGCAGATACGTAAGCCTAGCCCATCAAGTAGGTACTTAGCTAGAAGTTTCAACCCTATGTCAATTGACGTGATGTATAGGAATGGTTGATTATTTTTTGAAGCACTCTGATTTTGTGGGACTCTTTTCATTTTACAGTAGGACTGTTTTTGTTTCTCAATTTTTTCTTAATAGGGTTTCTTTGCATTTGACTCGACCCTAAGTATTTTCTTTTCACTTTTATTTTCTTAATTACCAATCCATAAGGGCGGGATTTTCTTCAGTTGACTTTATAACTCTGGTTCTTAGGTACCTTACTATGAACCAAACATCACACTATCCCTTTGGTAAAGCCTAGTCAGTAGGCACATACATTTTTTTATATTGCAAAAAAATGGCTAAGATGCCAGCGAGACAACGCGTTTTTGTTATGATAGGGTTCGTTTACTTTGGCATTGTAAAAAATCTAACTATCTTTTCATTCTATTGATTCCTACTCTTCAGACCATGGGTCAGCACAAGGCATACAACCCCAGGCGAGTTCTGGGCGTGAACGCCATCAACTCTATGCGGGCGAACCAGCTGTACTGCGCTCTGGCAGACATAGATCCTCACAAGAACTACACCCCCGTCGTCTGCGGAACCTGTCGCTGCACCCGAGTACCAGTCTTCTCGAACAATCCGCAGTACATGTGTGTGGACGGCGTGAGTGTTGTTTGGATATTTTTAATGGGAATGGGATCCTGGGCTAATCCTAGGGAATTTTCTCTGTACACAGACGCAACCAAAAATTATTTTTTAAAGACCTCATTTCTCTTGTCGGTAAAGTAACCGCCAGATGTTTCTATCTTCCGTCTTCTGCTTGACCTCAAATAACTTGGTTGTTACTGACATGACTATTATATTTTCTTTCACTAAATAAAATAACTCCGCCTTGGCCTTCCTCTTCCTCTCTTTCCTCCTTCCTTCCCAAAATATAATCTCCAAAAAATGTCCACTCGTAAACAGGAGCAGATAGACTTCATAACCCGCTTGGTACGAGAAGCTGACGAGCTGATCGGCCGCGTCAAGAGCAATAATCAGAGGGGCCATCTCTCCATTGGCTTCTCTACTGCCAGATTCGTCACTCAGGTTATGCAAGGTAGGCAATAAGTCATCATCAGCAAGTAGACTTCATAACCCGCTTGGTGCGTGAAGCTGACGAGCTGATCGGCCGCGTCAAGAGCAATAACCAGAGGAGCCATCTCTCCATTGGCCTCTCGACTGCCAGATTCGTCAGTCAGGTTATGCAAGGTAGGTAATAAGTCATCAATTCATCATCATCAGCAAGTAGACTTCATAAGCCGCTTGGTACGAGAAGCTGACGAACTGATTGGCAGAGTGAACAGTGGGGTCACCTCTCCAGTTCTCTCTATAGGATTCTCGACTGCCAGATTCGTCAGTCAGACGCGCGATCTCATGGCATTTGGGGTCTGAGAAGAGAGAGGGAGCCCACCTCTCCACGTCACCCACGTCGCTAATTCAGGTCAGCATATTCCTGAGAGCTGCCATCATATCGTGCGCGAATGTACTTTTTATTGATGTGAATGATTTCTAAGAAATGATACGAGGACTTCCTTCTGTTTCCGTCTGACTGATGTCTGTTATAAAGGAAGGTACCCGATAAAGTTGACCTTTTCGTAGAATCCCCCATAACATAAAGCTTCATTTTCTTGACCGCCAGGCCTTTTTTGCGAAAGTGCATTCATAGACAGTGCGCTGGTTGAGCAAGACGACCCAGAGAAGGCGTACGGGCTAGAGGTCTGCGCTACGCCAATCAGAGTGGGCCCTCACGGCATCTCCGAATACTGCATTCCACAATTGAACGATCAGGAGCGTGAACTGCTGGAAAGTAGCAAGTAAGTGGGAATGATAGTGTGAGGTCGTCCCGTATTTACGTGTGTCTTAGTAGGTACACTTAAGTCAACCATAATGCAATAGGCTGAATATCTGGCAAACTGCCCGCTGACGCAAAACGAAGGTGACTCAGAAATCTGCTATTGCAGATGCGATCTCGAAGACCTGTTGGACCTTGGTCGCTGCTACGCGGTTGGAGACGAGTACCGCCCAGCTCCTTGCAAATACTTCTTCCCCGCGCCTCCCCTCCCTCCTTGTCCGGAGTGCCAGCCAGCCAAGGCTAGCTCGTTGGGCTAACGGCTAAATGTATAGGATGAAATTTTACTAGTGACCGGTAGCAGAAATGCAGGACCAGCTGGTGATATGTTAGGGAACATTTTTTCCCAAAGAAAATAAGTTGAAATATGAAAAATAAATTGCATATCCCATACTGATCGACAGTTTTGTATGGGAGTTTGGAGGTTCAAATTTTTTATAAATATCGGCCTATATTCCATATGGAAAGTTATTCCTTATCACCAGCTGGTCACTAGCAAAATTTCACCCTGTATAAAAGATGCTGCTTAATATACAGTACGCGAATGAGTTCATGACCATGTTGAGGAATGCGGTAGTGATGTGACTAATTCATGTTGATGTCGATATCGAGAATTGTTGCCGAACAGTTCAGTTCAGACTACTCATAGTTATTAGTTAATGGGTTGTTTTTCCTACAATATTGAGTAGGTAGGGTATCGTTGAATAGGTCTTTATAAACTAAGGGCAGGTTTCTTTAAAACAAAGTAACTAAAATGTATATGTCTCGAGACATTTGCTTAATAAAGGGGCCTTTTTAGCCATAGTTTGTTCGAACTATAACTTCACTGTTTGTGAATAATATTAAAGAAGTATTTATGGTTTCTACACAAAACACAACACAACGACAAAATATCGACAACTTTGTGACACACTTTTTTCCCATCACTCGACTGCGGGCGAATGCGGGTAGTTGGGTAACCGCGGGGCGCGCCGCCCCCGCGCGCCTCCTCATTCCCCGATGGCCAAGAACTCATTCGCGTACTGTACCTAGTAGACACTGCTACATCTAACTCTATGCGTAATAATAGGTATAAAATTGTAGTTATGATCGGGGAAACTGGGGACACTTGATCCCTGTGGGAGACATGGTATTTTTAATTTCCAGAAATTCTACCAAAGCTAGGTTTAATAATGCTAGCAAAACTTTTTGTCTACGGTTTGGAAAAACTTTTTGTCACAGTCGGATGTGTCTACTATTTCATGTTTCAAAGTGACAGGTCTTTATACATTCTATGGTACCACAAGATCATTTTGGCTAGTATTTGCAGGCTCTTATTTATCCTACTAATATTATAAAGGCGGATGTTTGTGTGTGTGTTTGTTACGACATCACGCAAAAACGGCTGATTAGATTGACATGAAACTTTGCAGAAATATAAAAGGGCATCTGGAATAACACATAGGATACTTTTTACTACGGAAATGTCTCATTCCCACGGGATCACGCATTTTCCAATATTTTTGAAATAGGTGGCGTGACTGAGCCGATTCGCGTTTTAAACGTTTTCGCCGTAAACTAACAGCGACATCTCTTGGCGAATAATGCTTTTTTCCCGCGGAATAATAGGTTGCAGCGGGTGAAACCGCTGACGGGCAGCTAGTTACAAATAAATGAAGAATTGCAAGAGAAACTGTTTCATTATTAAGGATATTTCATTAGCAGTGAGCTTTGATTGAAGAATAACGTTTATATTAAGTAAAAAAATTCTTTTGTTCTAAAGTATAAATTATTCCTGACCGGGAGACTTGGTACATTTTTTCAAGGGACACTCGATTCTAGGATCAAGTCTCCCCCCTTATGGAGATCAGTTAGTAAGAAAATTGTAATCAGGACTGATTGATTAAATATCGTGTATATTCAGGCTGTATGGAACATTGTTAAATAATATTCTAATTGGATAGCATTATATCACTAATGTATTTTTCCTATGGGAGACATGATCCATGACTGTTATAAAAGTTAAATTTTTGTATCGTTATGTTATCGATTATAAACGGTTATTTGTTACATTAAGTGTATTTATACATTTTTAGATTACATTTAGGAGAGAAAACAAAACTAAACTTGATAAAATAGCTATTTACTTTTACGTAATGTCCCACGTGTCCCTGACTATGGAACACATGATCCTCACATATTTAATATACAAAACCATGTCTCCCATACTATGGGAGACTTGATCCAGGGCGGATCAAGTCATCCAACTAGGTGGATCATTTCTCCGTTATATACGGGACACATGGTGCAAATCTGTTTTACCAGTTTTCTTTCAATAACTTTTACAACTATGGTATAATCCTAACTACACATACACAAATGGTAGTTGGTTAAATTATGCATCGTTTAGTGTAAACACGGGTTACATATGTTAAGAAATGTGCACATGAGATCACAAAATCAAAGTGGGGGATCAAGTGTCCCCAGTCTCCCCTATGTTGTATTTATCCATTATGTATTATATATTATATTAGATATTAAAAGTTATATTATATATTTTTAGTGCGGGTATGCGTATATTCTTTACTCTTTTATTTTTCTCTTTACTGCGTATAGCGTGATTAGCTATGGTGATTACTGATTAGTATGGTGATTAGCTAATTTTACATGACACTGGCAGAATTGCTTGTTGGCAAAAGCCATTATTAAAAAGTAAAAAGACAGAGAGAGAGAGAGAGAGAGAGAGAGAAATTTCATGGTCAAATGTCAAATTTATCACCAGGGTGACCATTTGTGGCAGGATCCTGCCATTTGGGCAGTTTTGACTCTTAAATTTTGACTGTGGCAGATTATGTTGACGGATCAGAAAAGTGGCAGGTTTTGGCAGTTTTCGAGAATTTCAAGGGAAATCCTGTAATTGTAGTGCAAATCTTTAATTTAAAACTACAAATAAAATGTTTTCAAAGAAATCTGTTAATTATCAGGAACTAACACTGAGATCTAGTTGGACTTTTTTACACAATTTTTACTTTTCATGGTAAAAATCATGTTGGTTTTTATTTCGGGTCGAGCTTAGTTGGGTTCAGTTTGGCAGTTTTTGGCAGATTTAGTGAGGGAACTTGGCAGGTTTAGGCAGGTTTGGGGAGGGATTGAATTTGGCAGGTTTTGGCAGATTTCACTGTGAGTCTCTGGCAGGTTCGCCATATTTGAGATGGTCACCCTGTTTATCACACACAATACAATACCATCATAATAACGTGAAAATCTGCTTCAAAAATACAAAGTAAATTACTACTGTGACTGGTTGTAAAGCTTGAGTGGTAGAAATTATGCCTGCTTCATCGAAATATTAATACTTCTGTGAATATAGTCTGTAGTTTCATGTATATTTTTCATTTCATCATCACCATTCTTAGTCATCATATCTTTATTTGATTTCTTCTTATTTACCCAGGTGTTTTGTTTTATCTGAAGCCACTATGGATCCGGTGAGCACTATCACTTTGTAAATACAGCATTTAAAAAACCTGTTCAACAATATGGTTAAAACTTGGTTAGGTATCTAAGTAAATGTATTGTCTAAAATTGTAATAACTCTTCCTGTGTTTCTAGATAAATATCTACTGATACTATCACACTAGTCATGTCGGGTACAGTCCCCCTAAAAGTGAACCATCATGTCTTCTAAGAACTAACATACTAATCAGTAAATTATTGATATTTGATAGCCCAGCAATTGTAAAGATTACACATCCTTATATATTTTTTTATCAGTTTAGTACTGTTTTAGATGCCAAGCGCTGTTTGTTTAAATATTAATTATAACTATGCAATATAAAAATATGTTTTTACATAACCAGTTAGGAACACAAGAAGAGAAGCGGCAGGTGCCCCTGATGTTGCAGAAAATACTTCGCTATGATGTCCAAATCACCAAGCGGTTTGTGGATGCCGCTCTCAAAACTACCGCTCTGCGATCCCTTCGGAACCATGCTAAATTCTTAGAGGTAATGGAGAAATTTGCTTGTACTTATAACATTTGATACCTACTTTTTACAATTTGCCTAAAACATTGTGAATTAGTACCTTAATTGATCAGATTAGTCCATAGCAGTCCACTGCTGAACAAAGGCCACAAGGCAGGATCACCTGTTTTCGCCATCCAGTCGCTACCAGCTGCTCTCTTAAAGTCATCGGTCCGTCTGGCTGGAGGGCCTCCAACTGTAGGCATGCCGAGGCGTGGACTCCTTTTCAGAACCCGCTTTCCCCAACGTTCCTCACTCTTACTTCATGCATAATACCTTCTATATTAAAATATCTATTTACTGTTGCTATAATATAATTTTGCTTAATAATTGATTTCAGATATCCTGCCATGGCATTGTTTGGCTGGCCAGCTGGCTGTCTTTCATTTGGCTGTTTAACAACAAGAGCCTGTACCAGTTGCAAGTTAACCTATTGATTGGTATGTATGAACCATGTGTTCCTGTTGTCTCCAGTGACCATGATGTTTCAATTATGGTGACAATGGTTTTACTTCCCTCTGTCCGTTATTAGTTTTACTTCCCACTGTTTTCTTTTAGGGTATAGGGCAAGAAGGGGGTTTGCTTATAATTGTATATGACATTTTCACCTTCCAAGCAAGGTTTGGTATGGAGGTGTAAGGCAACAAAAATATGCTTACTGGGGACAGTGGGAAGCATTTTATTTCTAATTGACTGTAAAAATATTAAAGATTTTTATTTTTTATAAATGTTAATACTTTTGGTTACTTGTATTTTCCTAAATAAGTTATTCTTTCCCTTTTCAGGTTTAATCCTCGACATCATAGCCATCGCAGTGTTGAAAGCGTTAACCCGTAGACGGCGCCCGGTGCCAATGAACAAGCTAACTGATATTGGCCCTGACAAGTACTCGTTTCCCTCAGGCCATGCGAGCCGAGCTGCGCTTATTACATTTACTCTTCTTTATTTGGACCCAGTGTCAATCATCTTTTATCCGCCTCTGGTGGCTTGGGCAACATCTGTAGCTATCTCAAGGGTTTTAGTGGAAAGGCATTACATTCTGGATGTGGTGGCTGGCTGTGGCCTTGGGATCTTGGAAGGGTTCTTCTTGTCTTTCATTTGGCTATCGCAAAGTGCATCTGCTAGCCTCCTTTCATCTCTGTCAGATGAGAAGTTGGATGGGGGTGAATTTCATGTCTAAGCAATATTTGAGTGATTTGATTAAAAATGTGTAAGCCTAAGTCGAAATATTTGTGATGGATGACTATACAATTAATAATTATAAAAACAACAATAAAATTAAAAAACACCAATAAAAGTAAAGTTTAAATAGTTTTAGTTTCTTTTATTTATTCTTAGCAGAAAGGGTAAAAAGGGAAGGGAGCTACACACTGTATCAAAAGTAATGTGGATTTGAATATTAATTACAAAGTTAGTTTCACAAAAGAAAGAGAATATAAATAGCGGCCGGAGTACATGCTTTTTTCTGTGAAACGGGTAGTAGTAGCTACTTACATAGAATGGAATGAAACTGACAAAAAAACTGACCAAGAGCGTGTCATACACGCCCACGATTAGGGTTTCGTAGTCAGTCAACGTTTGATATCAGGCTTTTCAGCGCTTGTTGCTGGTTTGTTTGCAGCTGTATGGTTACGAACCGCAAATTGAAAATATTATATTTATCTGAAATCTTAAGTCGTACAGTATCCGTTTTAGTTTTCACTATTAAATATTACAGGAGTAAAAAAAACTTTTTGCCCTCCTGGTATTTGTATGGGAGGGGGTCCAAAAACATTTGATATATTTTTTCTTTTATTTTTATTTGTGATATAATTTTTAATATTGTATTTCTATTTTAATTTTTATATTTTACCAATTCTTCTTTGTTTGGGTCAACACGATTTAATGTTGATAGCTCCAAAACGTGACGAAGATAATGAGGGCGCACAGTGGTGCGGTGCACAATCCGAAAAATAGGGACTTAGGCCCTCAGCTATCACGATCTCGGAATATCGAGCTGATTTTTTTATATAAGTCGTATAATAACATTACAAACAACTTTTACTCTTTCAAAAATTATCGTAAGTCGTTTAATTTTCGAGAAAAAAAATAGTTAAGAAAAGTTTGTATGGGAAAAACCAGTTATAATTTTATTTTTCAAATGTCGTATTTGTCCGGTCTATTATGCCTACATATGTTAGATCTAGTTATTATGTACCCGAATAAAAATAAATCAGCTGCTACTTTTTGCAATTTTACGAAAAAAAAGTGTTTGAAAAAAAAGCCAGTTATAATTTTTTTTTTCAAAATGTTGGTATTTGTCGGGTCTATGATGCCTCACATATGTTAGATCTAGTTATTATGTACCCGAATAAAAATAAATCAGCTGCAACTTTTTGCAATTTTGCGAGAAAAACGTTGTTGAAATAAATATAATTAAAACTGTTATTATTTTTTTCGAGTTGTCGGTATTTGTCGCGTCTGTAGTGCCATTTATATATTAGATCAAGATATTATGTACCCGAATAAAAATAAATCAGCTGCTACTTTTAGCAATTCTGCGGAAAAAGAGTAGTTTTAATATTTATTTATTCAACGTCGTTTTCTTCGCAAAATTTCAAAAAGTAGCAGCTGATTTATTTTTATTGGGATACATAATGACTTGATCTAATATATAAACGGCACTACAGACGCGACAAATACCGACAACTCGAAAAAAATAATAATAACAGTTTTAATTATATTTATTTCAACAACGTTTTTCTCGCAAAATTGCAAAAAGTTGCAGCTGATTATTTTTATTCGGGTACATAATAACTAGATCTAACATATGTGAGGCATCATAGACCCGACAAATACCAACATTTTGAAAAAAAAAATTATAACTGGCTTTTTTTTCAAACACTTTTTTTTCGTAAAATTGCAAAAAGTAGCAGCTGATTTATTTTTATTCGGGTACATAATAACTAGATCTAACATATGTAAGGCATCATAGACCGGACAAATACGGACATTTTGAAAAATAAAATTATAACTGGTTTTTCCCATACAAACTTTTCTTAACTATTTTTTTTCTCGAAAATTAAACGACTTACGATAATTTTTGAAAGAGTAAAAGTTGTTTGTAATGTTATTATACGACTTATATAAAAAAATCAGCTCGATATTCCGACATCGTGATAGCTGAGAGCCTAAGTCCCTATTTTTCGGATTGTGCACCACTGTGGGGCGCAGCATACATACATACTTGCTCTCGACTTGCTTGACGAAATGATAAGGGTTTCTATATAGTGGACTTCGAAACCCTAAAAAGCAGCAACATCTATAGTCGATAAGTAATAACCGGTTTACGAGACTATCGATACTTTTAAATACCCGTTATTAGATGACACTTCTGAATCGATCGACTCGACTCCTAATTAGCTTTTTTTACCAATTATTTTTAGACCTAGCTACAAGTCTTTTTAGTCGTGACAGAATAGTATTGCCAACCGTATGGAAATAAATATTATTTATTAAGGGTAGCATATTACCATTACTATGGATCTCTCTGTCCTCACAGTTAAGAAAAAGAAGATGATTTAAAAATATGTACTTATTTAAAACCGTGTTAGTAGAGCCCTCATTCCACCTCATCATCATCAGGAGCTGTCATCATTGGATAGCGGGTCAGATATTGTTTATCTGATAGTTTTAAAATCTTTATTTGGCAACACATGACCAAATTATTTTGACAGTTGTAGTGAGTTTGTTAATTGTTTGTTGACGTCATGTCATGGTATATTATGATACTCTGCCTGGTATTTCTTTCCGAGACTCGTGAACCACGTGACCAACACAAGACTACGTCATCATGCTTGTGGGTTACCAGAATTACCCACTCTTATGATGTTTTTTGTAAATCATATAAGATACTGTCAACTAATAAATAAAATGTAAGTGTTGCTGTACAGTTAAAGTTAATACACACGTAAATCAAAATTATAAAATTATTAAGAAATATTTTAACCCATTGTTCTGAGATTGAATTTACCCCTTAACGTATTTTATTGAAATAAAGTGGCAATACTAAGTGACGTTGACTTGTGTTTCTCTGGGAAGGAAAGACCATGTTTTAATGGTTGACGTGTTTCGATTTCAGTCAAAATTCAGCTGCGAATTTATTTGAATATCTCCTATTATCTGAATAATTGCGATTACGTATATCTTACGGTTAGCTTTATTAAGGTGAGTTATTAATATATTATAGTTACTGTTTAGTTCCAGCTTGGTATAAACATTTTGCTACGTTTAGACGTGGCAGTGTAGAACATTCTATAATTCACTTGTTTACTTACAAATTTCAGGAAATAATGAGAAAGCTAAAGGGAGCCGTGAAGGAAACTGCACGTCAGAAGCGGGAGAGGAAGCAAGAGTTCGCTAAATGTCGTCAACAGATCCACACAGTGGTTTTGCCTACTTGTGCAGTGATATTTTTACTGATTTGCATTTACGTCTACTTCAAGACCCGGCCACCGACTATGCAGTACGCATAACGCAATAAACCCCTAGATATCTAAATCTATTGATGCAGCTGTACTTATTGATATACATGTGTAGGTACCTAACTATAAGTGTAAATACCTACCTAGTTAAATTTTAACCTTTCACTGTGTACTGATAAAAGTATCGTCGATTTAAAATACTATCCAGACAGTCTTAGTAGTAGAAAATCTTATTGTCAGTCCTCACTGGAAGTTTAAATTATTTATCTTTGTTGATGGTTGTGAAAACTAAGAATGGAATATTGGATTGTAACAGGTTCATTTATGCTGTCTCTCTAAAATATTACAGTACAGTATTGAAAAGAATTTATATAGAAGAATATTTATAGCATTCCAATGTTAACATATCAATTATTATCTGTAAATATTAGTACTTAAATAAAGCAACATATTTTATTAAACTGGAATTATTTTGTTACTTAATTAAAACTAAGGGTGATTTTAGAAGGAAATATGAATAAAATATCAACTAGAATCAACATAACATATTTTAATGCAACTACCCAAGGTCTGCTGTAAGAGATTTCTTTTTAGAAATAAGCTGACCTGTTGTGTATTGTTCAATATGTTATGTCCTTTGTGTTTTATTGTGTACAATAAACGGTTAAATCCTACTAATATTATAAAGGCGGATGTTTGTGTGTGTGTTTGTTACGACATCACGCAAAAACGGCTGATTAGATTGACATGAAACTTTGCAGAAATATAAAGGGCATCTGAATAACACATAGGATACTTTTACCACGGAAAATGTCTCATTCCCACGGATCACGCATTTCCAATATTTTTGAAATAGGTGGCGTGACTGAGCCGATTCGCGTTTTAAACGTTTTCGGCGAAAACTAACAGCGACATCTCTTGGCGAATACTTAATGCTTTTTTTCCCGCGGAATAATAGGTTGCAGCGGGTGAAACCGCTGACGGGCAGCTAGTAATAAATAATAATAAATCTTCTCAGTACATTTCAAACACTTTAACTATTTGATAAACTGATATCATCCGTTTGATAACAAATAATAATATTTGTATATTATGCACTGTTATATAATATGCATTGATTAAAATCTTTTTTGGTCTAAATATCACAATATGGGCCGGCGCACATAGACCGGACGCCGGCGACACTTTTCGCGCGACGCCTCCTGGTCGCGGAGCACACCAAGCGGCATTCTTCCGCGCGGCGTCGCCACGTGGCGCGTGCGTCCGCCGGTTCGCTAGACAGTGTTGCCCGCTAATCTTATTAAAAATAAATTGGGTGGTTCAGATGAATCCAACCTACCTATTAAAAATTAAAGAACATTACGTTACGATTGTCACTGAACTAATTTTTGCCACTTTTGAAAAAAGAAATGGTCATTTGTGTGGCTCGTTGGTGTTTGATGGATCGTATGGGTTATTTGTATGGGTCGTTGGTATTTGTTAGGTCGTAAGGGTTTATTACGTGGGTCGTTGATGTTTGATGGGTCGTAAGGGTTTATTACGTGGGTCGTTGGTGTTTGTTGGGTCGTTAGAGTTTCTTACATGGGTCGTTGGTGTTTGTTGTGTCGTAAAGGTTAATTACGTGGGTTGTTGGTGTTTGTTGGATCGTAAGGGTTTATTACGTGGGTCGTTGATGTTTGATGGGTCGCAAGGGTTTATTACGTGGGTCGTTGGTGTTTGTTGGGTCGTTAGAGTCTCTTACATGGGTCGTTGGTGTTTGTTGGGTCGTAAAGGTTAATTACGTGGGTTGTTGGTGTTTGTTGGATCGTAAGGGTATCTTACGTGGGTCGCTGATGTTTGATGGGTCGTAAGGGTATTTGTTTGGGTCGTTGATGTTTGATGGGTCGTAAGGGTTAATTACGTGGGTCGTTGGTGTTTGATGGGTCGTAAGGGTTTATTACGTCGGTCGTTGATGTTTAATGGGTCGTAAGGGTTTATTACGTGGGTCGTTGGTATTTGTTGTGTCGTAAGGGTTTATTACGTGGGTCGTTGGTATTTGTTGGGTCGTAAGGGCTTATTATGTGGGTCGTTGATGTTTGATGTGTCGAAAGAGTTTATTACGTGGGTCGTTGATGTTTGATGGGTCGTAAGGGTTTCTTATGTGGGTCGTTGATGTTTGATGGGTCGTAAGGGTTAATTACGTGGGTCGTTGGTGTTTGATGGGTCGTAAGGGTTTATTACGTGGGTCGTTGATGTTTGATGGGTCGTAAGGGTTTCTTATGTGGGTCGTTGATGTTTGATGGGCCGTAAGGGTTAATTACGTACGTGGGTCGTTGATGTTTGTTGGGTCGTAAGGGTTTATTACGTGGGTCGTTGGTGTTTTTTGGGTCGTAAAGGTTAATTACGTGGGTTGTTGGTGTTTGTTGGATCGTAAGGGTATCTTACGTGGGTCGCTGATGTTTGATGGGTCGTAAGGGTATTTGTTTGGGTCGTTGATGTTTGATGGGTCGTAAGGGTTAATTACGTGGGTCGTTGGTGTTTGATGGGTCGTAAGGGTTTATTACGTGGGTCGTTGGTATTTGTTGGGTCGTAAGGGCTTATTATGTGGGTCGTTGATGTTTGATGTGTCGAAAGAGTTTATTACGTGGGTCGTTGATGTTTGATGGGTCGTAAGGGTTTCTTATGTGGGTCGTTGATGTTTGATGGGTCAGTTAATTACGTGGGTCATTTGTGTTTTATGGGTCGTAGGGTTTATTACGTGGGTCGTTGATGTTTGATGGGTCGTAAGGGTTTCTTATGTGGGTCGTTGATGTTTGATGGGCCGTAAGGGTTAATTACGTACGTGGGTCGTTGATGTTTGTTGGGTCGTAAGGGTTTATTACGTGGGTCGTTGGTGTTTTTTGGGTCGTTAGAGTTTCTTACATGGGTCGTTGGTGTTTGTTGGGTCGTAAAGGTTAATTACGTGGGTTGTTGGTGTTTGTTGGATCGTAAGGGTATCTTACGTGGGTCGCTGATGTTTGATGGGTCGTAAGGGTATTTGTTTGGGTCGTTGATGTTTGATGGGTCGTAAGGGTTAATTACGTGGGTCGTTGGTGTTTGATGGGTCGTAAGGGTTTATTACGTGGGTCGTTAATGTTTGATGGGTCGTAAGGGTTTATTATGTGGGTCGTTGGTGTATTTTGGGTCTTAAGGGTTTATAACGTGGGTCGTTGGTGTTTGATGGGTCGTATGGGTTTATTGCGTGGTCGTATTACATATTACGTTTGATGGGTCGTATGGGTATAAGCCCTTACGACCCATCAAACATCAACGACCCACGTAAGATATCCTTACGATCCATTAAACATCAACGACCCACGTAAGATACCCTTACGACCCATCAAACATCAACGACCCACGTAATAAACCCATACGACCCATCAAACACCAACGACCCACGTTATAAACCCTTAAGACCCAAAATACACCAACGACCCACGTAATAAACCCTACGACCCATCAAACATTAACGACCCACGTAATAAGCCTTACGACCCATCAAACATCAACGACCCACGTAATAAGCCCTTACGACCCATCAAACACCAACGACCCACGTTATAAACCCTTACAACCCAAAATACACCAACGACCCACGTAATAAACCCTTACAACCCAATAAACATCAACGACCCACAAAATATACTCATACGACCCATCAAACACAAACGACCCACGTAAGAAACCCTTACGACCCAACAAACATCAACGACCCACGTAAGAAACCCTTACGACCCAACAAATATCAACGACCCACGTAATAAACCCTTACGACCCGTCAAACATCAACGACCCACGTAATAAGCCCTTACGACCCATCAAACATCAACGACCCACGTAAGATATCCTTACGACCCATTAAACATCAACGACCCACGTAAGATACCCTTACGACCCATCAAACATCAACGACCCACGTAATAAACCCATACGACCCATCAAACACCAACGACCCACGTTATAAACCCTTAAGACCCCAAATACACCAACGACCCACGTAATAAACCCTTACGACCCATCAAACATTAACGACCCACGTAATAAGCCCTAACGACCCAGCAAACAACAACGACCCACGTAATAAGCTCACGACCCAACAAACACCAACGACCCACGTAATAAACCCTTACAACCCAATAAACATCAACGACCCACAAAATAAACTCATACGACCCATCAAACACCAACGACCCACGTAAGAAACCCTAACGACCCAACAAACATCAACGACCCACGTACGGTACCCTAACGACCCATCAAACATCAACGACCCACGTAATAAACCCTTACGACCCAACAAACAGCAACGACCAACGTAATAAGCCCTCACGACCCATCAAACATCAACGACCCACGTAATAACCATTACGACCCAACAAACACCAACGACCCACATAAATAACCCTTACGACCCAACAAACACCAACGACCCACGTAATAAACCCTAACGACCCAATAAACACCAAGGTTGTAGGTACTTATATTATAAATATTTATTCAAAACAATGTTTAGATATTTTTTATATTGATTTATTTTAGTAATCGACACTTTTCTTTGAGAAACATTATCTTTTTTATTTCTATTGTGATGGCAACACCGGGAGAATGTCCGCTTGCGGCCTTGGGCCGCCCGGCGGACGCAAGCGCACTCAAGAGGCGCCGCGCGGAGTCGCGCGAATTCGCGCGGCGCCGCGCGAACAAATGGCGCTCGGACTTTTTCCGCCGCCGGCCATTATCGCCGTTACGTCAGTTGCGTACGGTTCATTTTCCGATTTCTCTGTTAGAGTCGCGCGACGGCGCGCGGAAAAGTGTCCACTCTGTCGGCGGCGGCCCTAAACAGTCTAAATGTTTCTAAAGGAATTAGGCATTTTTCATTTTCATATTTTCTACAAGTAAGCAGTTAAGAATCATACAGATAGCAAACAATACACAAAGAATTAAGAACAGCAGTCAGCCGCATATGCTGATTTTTTAGTAATTAATACAAAAAACTAGAAATGGGCTACAAATAATGACAACTTTATCCAAGAAAAATAGGTCTAACAGGTCTAACCATGAAAAAATAAATGCTACCCTACCTTCCATCATAAGAACAGCTGATCTAAGTAGCTAATTGGCATATCTACTTTTTGCTTCAATCAAATCTATGCTCCTTGGGAAAGTTCAAACTTATTACCAGCAAGAATCTAATTTACAGTGAAGTATTTCAACATTAATAAACCTTAATAAGGTAATTAAAAATACATATTCCATGCTTTTTTAACATTAACACAATAATTCACAGAGATCAAGTTAAAGTTCGATTATTATTCCTATACAGAGTGTTGGAAAAAAAATTCATCCAAAGTGTAATAAAGATTGATTTAGCTGCTCGAAAGCTTAGCTTTCGCTTTAGGTATATTTCGTTTTAACTGGGAAGTACTGGGAAGTAACTGGGAAGTGTGTGTTATGTGCTTAGAGAAAGATTTTTTAGTTTTACGGTTAGATCATTCTTAGGATGAAATGCAATATTTTTTTCTAACTCTCTGTATGATGTAGGAATGTTTGTACTACACTTGCTTAGCACCTACAGTTAATAACATTCACATTATTAAAAATATTGCACTAAAAACAAGAATACAATCTTCATTTTGAAATCACTGTTTTCATGTATTTATTGAAATATTTTATGTCGCGACAACGAGAGAAAAAAGAAAACATATAATTTCATACAAAAACAACGTATTGGTAACATTTAACTGAAACACAGTTACATGTTACCAATACATTGTTTTTGTATGAGACAGCCGATGTGGCGCAGTGGTTAGTATGCCTTTTTTTTTTTATAAATAATGGGTAAGCATTTGTCCGCAATCTCACCTGATGTTAAGTGACGATGCAGACGATGATGGAACATGCTTGCCCAGATAATGCCTATTCACTCTCGCCTTGAAAAGGCCCAGGTTATAACGTTCCGGAAACAGATCCGCAGGCAGGGAGTTCCACTCTTTAGCAGTTCGCATTAAAAATGTAGAAGCGAAGCGCTTTGCGCGAATTTGCGGGATGTCTACGATATAAGGGTGGAATCCCTGCCTGCCACGCAAAGGTTCCGGGTTCAATTCCCGGTGGGGTCACTCACAAAGTTGATATTTATCACTTTGTGAATTTGATCCCAGTCTGGTTAGGACAATGCAGGCTGAACCACCTGATTGTCCGCAAGTAAGATGGTTCCGTGCTTCGGATGAGCACGTTAAGCCGTCGGTCCCGGTTGCTGTCTATGATGGCGGTCGTTACACAACCATGTCAGAGGCCTGCTACTTGCAGTAGGCGGTTGAAAAACTCTGACACCAGGGTTCATCGGGTCATTGAACGACTCGGTATCCCACACGAAAAGAAAGAAAGATAGACTGAAACACACTGGAATTTGTTTTAACATTGTTTCAAAATAAGTTTCTGAGAGTCGCGAATCAAATATTCCCAAATAATTCACAAAACTTTTATAGCACACATCATTTCAATACTGAGTGAGTTCCACACTTCGCTTCTGCCTGCACATCCGTATCAAGCAGCCCACAGCCCACAGCGTCGCGAGCAGTACAAACAGCCCGCTCACCGCGTAGAACTGAGCGTCTATTGGTAGCTGGAGACGCTGGAATGTAAACAATAAACATAAATCATAAATCATTTATTTCTGTGAGACACATGTTACAATAGTTGTTGCAATAAAATAAAAGGATCAATGAGCTCTGCCTAATGGCGTACAGATTTACGCTTAAAAAGTAAAACATGTCAAATAAATAGTTTTATAAGGTCTACATTAATATTTTACATTAACAATTTATTATTAGTACATATTACATTATCCATCATCATCCTATAGGTGCGTCCACTCTGCCCGAGGCTGCTCGCCGCCTCACTGCCTCGCGCGGCTTACGCTCGTGCGCCGCTGGCGAGCCAAGTTCGGCCCAATTTGAACGCCTATAGTACGGTCATTCGAATAGGCCACATTTGACAGCTGTCAGATCCATACTAGGAAACATGGCAGCAAATAAAAATATACCTTATGTCATAGCAACATGATTTTGACAGCTGTCAAATATGGCCTATTCGAATGACGGTACTATAATCAATTAATAGACGCGTTGATTTTTGCTCGGCCCGCACGCGTTAGCCCGCGCACGAGCTGCGTTGCCTCGGGTGAGCCACGTGATCTTTTGGTCGTTCGCCGCAGCGAGGCAGCGAGCAGCCTCGCTTGGTGTGGACGCATCTTATCAAAGCCACAACAGTGAAAGGTGATATATTTCACAGGGAACGCTGTTGCCTATTCCCTGGGCGATTATCCCTTAGTCGCTTTTTACGACACCCACTGGTAGAATTGGGGCCACATTCTTAAGTGTGCTATAAACCAGTGTTTTTCAAACTTTTTGAATACGCGACCCCTTTCCAGACAAAAAATCAATGGCGACCCCCCATGTTGGGTCATCACAGAAACATAAAATTAATAATATTATTTATTCATTGGCGGATACAGAAAAACTACAAGCATTGTGCGCATTTTTAGGACATTTTTTTTAAGTAGGCTGAACTATTCAGGCAAAATAAGCCCGCATGTATCGCGAGAGAAGCGAGCGAGAATTTTTACGCTAAAAACGAGCGTAAAAGCTTAAACGTTAGTGAAAAACAGGCTGAAAAATACACGTATCGCGAGCGAAGCGAGCTCGACTTTTCACGCTACAAACAGGTAAAGAACGAATACAACATTGCATATGCATTCTGCATAAAATAACACTACGTTTTGAAAAATAAACATGCCCATTCTTTGTCACAAAAATTGTGTTTTACTGAATTCCATCCGACCACCCACCTGTGGTTCTATCTTGACTTTTAGCTTTTGCCGGCGACCCCCCTAGAAAGGCTCCGCGACCCCCCTGGGGGTCGCGACCCACAGTTTGAAAAACACTGCTATAAAAAATAATAAATAATGCAATTATAATAAAATACTAGTACACCGAATAATATCTGAAATTAATAGATCCATCAAAACTAATATGGAATGTTAAAAACAAATAAAATTATGAGAAATGAGAAGTAGTAACCTGTATGAGCACTAGTGTGAGTATGGACTGCAGGCCGGTGCCGATGAGGGTGTTGATGCCGAATATCAGCCCGAAGCAACTTTCGTCGGACAGCTGACCGGCGATTTTCGCACTGAAAACAAAAAAAAAAACTGGTAAATAAAAACAATATACCTATACCTACCATGCTAGTGTGTATGTAGGTACTTATTGCAAGTTAAGTAGGTATCTATAATACTGCTCAGTCATAGATCAGCTCATCTCAGTGATAAATTATGATAAGATAACAAAGATTGGATTCGGCTATGAGTGTGATAACATAAACATATACTCACATTCTAAAGCCTCCCATTATACGACAGTTGCATAATGTATTCAACCGCATAGTGGCAGGTGGCGGTGATACCACCTCAACGACATTCTTAAAGAGGGTTGACGTTATAAAATATTTCCAAATCCTTTTGCAACATGATTTTGTGCTCTAACAAAACATGTTGCGCCGACCTCAACTGATTTAGGATACGGGCAGTAAGATGATGTGATGATGATCAAATTGAAGTAAGAATAGAAGACTGTTACCTGGCCAAAGTGATGGTATAATGAAACAGCATCCCCAGGACGATATACCCGGCATACGACACGTATATGTTCGGTATGTATGTTGATAAGAATACCGCAACGGCCTGGACCGCTGCTACGGGCGCCGGTAAGCTGTGGCCCGAGTACAAAGACGCTAGGAACGCCCCTACAGCTCAAGTTATAGAGATAACGGTTGGCCGTAGTAAGCACACAACCTCTCTGTCTATAAGTAGCAAAACGCCAGTGACAGCACTATTAACCTCTATAACTTCTCAAAATTATGAGAAGTTATAGAGGTTTGGGCAAGCTGTGGCCCGAGTACAAAGACGCTAGGAACCTACAGTTCAAGTTATAGATTGCGTCTAAAAGTTAGAACGGTTGGCAGTAGTAAGCACACTATCTCTGTCTATCAGTATCAAAAGGCCAGTGACAGCACTATTAAACCTCTATACTCATACATTTGAGAAGTTATAGACGTTTGGGCAAACGAGTAAGGTAGACCCGGGTAATAAGGCCCACCTAACAACAAACCGAAATAAAACCTTTATTTTATCACCCTCAGGTAAAACAACGTTTGCAACGTATAGAAAAATTTACTATTAATTGACCTCTATGATTTTTTTAAGATTTTGAGAATAAACAGTAGCAATTTTGATCATTTTTTAAAACATCGATTTTTGGCCTTCCTAAACTGGGCATGTAATATAAGGCCCCTGCCAATTTTATTACGTTTGGAGTTAAAGTAAGCGTTAATTACAAAAAAAGGTACACTTACATAAATATTTACATACTACTGAACGTAAGTAAAAGCAAAAAGTTGTGAAATCATCAATATTTTCCAAAAAGACTTCACTTTCTCAGTGAGGAAGAAAACAGCCTGGCTATCGAAATTTCAGGAGCTAAGTGCAAAGAAATTGCTATAAATTCCAAAAGTATATTTGTTTAGCTTAGAAAAAGGTATTTATTTTTAAAATTACTTGATTTTTAATTTTCATACATTGGGCCTTATTACCCGTATTTGGTTGGGATAGCCCCGATTGCGGGTTGCAAGGCCCAAAAAAATGTGGTGTACAATATTTATTTTTATTACAACGTAAGTGTATGTAAAGTTAATTTAAACTTAAATTAAAACTCATGGGCCTTATAAGACTTCAACAGTGTAGGAAGCCCCCGAACAGGTCTTGTAAGGCCCAAGCAGCTACCCTGTGGGGCCTTCCTAACCGACCGGGGCCTTGCACCCCGTATTCACAAGTTATGAATAAAATAGCGTTAAAACCAGACACACCTACACGAATATCAATGGAATGATAAATTAATAAACACATTCAACAATAATCTACTAATAAATTGCAGTATTAACTATTGAAAACTACCGTTTAGTGGGAGCGCAAAATAGCAAAAACACTGGCCGTGCCCGAGGTCACCGAACAATCAGCCGTCACTGGCAAAATAGCGGCCACACGCGGCCCGCTCCTGCGTCCCTGCGTTCCTTTTGGTTCATTTTACGCTTGCTATGAATTTGGTGCCGACCGAACGTATTTTAAACGGTTTTCTGCGTTTGGGCCTTCGAAGACTGGGGGCCTTACACCCCCGATGTACCTTACAAAGACGCTAGGAACGCCCATACAGCTCAAGTTATAGAGTGCGTCTAAAAAGTTAGAACGGTTGGCTGTATTAAGCACACAACCTATCTGTCTATCAGTAGCAAAACGCCAGTGACAGCGCTATTAAACTTCTATAAAATCTCAAACGTATGAGAAGTTATATATTTGGGCAAGCTGTGGCCCGAGTACAAAGACGCTAGGAATGTCTCTATTGATCAAGTTATAGATTGCGTCTAAAAAGTTAGAACGGTTGGCCGTAGTAAGCACACAACCTCTCTGTCTATCAGTAGCAAAAAGCCAGTGACAACACTATTGACCCTCTATAACTTCTCTCTCATACATTTGACGTCGGTATCTATGGAGCAACTGCTTACATTTGGATAGTACGGCGCGAGGCGATACGCGCACTCTATAGCTTACTGTAATATACACTCCTATTCCAAAGCCTCCTATTATTATATGACAGTTGCATAAATGTGGGCGTCCGCGCATGAAGGGTCCAGTTGTAGGGTATTGAGTTAAGACCAGTTTCGGAATCTAGAATAATCCTTCTATCATACTGACTACAAAAAATACCATATTTTGAATATGTATTTTTTTTACAGACATCTAAAGTTGTAACTCTGAAAAAAGTGGTTTCGAGAAAATTGAGTTTAAAGGTTTAGGTTAAAAAAAAACACAGTTCTACTTATTTGTTACATAGGTCATTATTTTTTCATAAAGATTATACACTATTGTGCATTCAATTATGTGACCATAACTTTAATTTAAATAATCAAGGTAAGAAAATCTAGCGTGTGGATTTCAGAAAACACTAAAGCCGACTTCTGGTACCTTTTATTGCAAGGTATTAGTACTTAATGTTTTGACCAGATATTAACAGCCAGATGATGTCCTAGAACTCTCTTTTGCCTTTTGTACTGTTAGATTAAATATAAAGTATTAAATTATACGAAATTTTACATATTTCCATAAGATTTTATGAAACACCGACAAGTGGACCTTTTTTATGCTACACATTAGCTAGCGTTCAGAGATTTGGTATTTACTAAAATCCCAAAAAATCTATAGCGTAACGTATTATTTTACACTTACAACTTATTCTATACACACACGGCATCACACACGGCACACGGCATCTTACCACACGGTATCTTGCCACACGGTATCTCGACACACGTTACCTCGATATACGTTATTTCGACACGCGTTTACTCGACACACATTAAATCAACACAAAGTATCTCGACACACGTTAAGTCCGCCTTTGTGAATCTTGCTATTTACTTCTTTTACCAATATTGTAGGTAAATGTGTTTTGAAAATTGCCTATACCATATTTTTTCTCCAACAGAAACAAGTGGTGCAAGTGATTTTCAACCTTATTGACATAGCTTAGAATAACTCGGGTTTTAGAAATTCTTCTATAAATGCCATCACCTTCCTGCCCTTATCCCAATTACTTGGGGTCGGCGCAACACCTTTTGTTGATCACAAAATCGTGTTGAAAAAGGATTTGGCTTAATTTTACGACCGGCCGCCTACCAGACGTCAACCCTCATTGGGAATGCTTAATTGTGGTGGATTTACCGCCACCATACGGTTGGCCTTGGCTGTTTGGGTCGGGTTTATCCCTCGGTCGCCTCTTATGACCCCCACGGCAAGAGAGGGGGTGGTGCTATTCTACTCTGCCGGCACCACAATGCTACTAAATGTGTAATAATATTTAAAAATAATAAACAAATTTAATTTAAACAAAATAAGACAAATGTCAATAAGGATCAAAATTGCTTGTAGCACTCTATTAGCTTTAAAATTGTTAGTCGAGTCGAAAAATATAGTACAAGCAATTTTTGTCCTTATTGACATAACGATGTCGATTATTTTAATGACAAGATCACAATAAAAATATATTAAATCGTAGATCTTGTTAAGGCTTACAAATTTCTTAAAGAAAATAATAGCCTTGCATGCATGATTCCCAGGACTAACGAGGTTTTAGTTTGACAGCTGTCATCTGCATTGTGGATCTCGTCAAGACCTTCAGCTTTTTCGAAGCAACAGGTAGTCTACCATGCATAGTTGTCGAGATAAACGTATTTAAAGTAAGACAGATATCTGCAAAAATCTAGATAATGGTAAGGCCTACAACTTCCTCCTAGCAACTGGTAGTCTAGCGCGCGTAGTGACCGAGATAAACAAGTATAAAGTTTGACAGCTGTCGTCGAAAATATAGATCTGGTCAAGGCCTACAACTTCCTCAAACCAACTGGTAGTCTAGCGTGCATAGTTACCGAGATAACATGTTTAAAGTTTGACAGCTGTCATCGAAAATGTAGATCTTGTCAAGGCCTAAAACTTCTTCAAAGAAAGTGATAGCCCCTACGAAGTTATGGGATATGAAAAAACTTTCTGGCCTCCAACACAAAATGAACCAGACCACCAAATCTCTCCCTTCGTGTGGGACACCGAGTCGTTCAACGACCCGATGGGCCTTGGTGTCAGAGTTTTCAACTACAAGTAGCAGACCTCTGACATGGTTGTGTAACGACCGCCATCATAGACAGAAACCGGCACCGACGGCTTAACGTGCACATCCAAAGCAAGGAACCATCTTACTTTTCGAACAATCAGGTGGTTCAGCCTGCAATGTCCTAACCAGACTGGGAACAAATTCACAAAGTGATAAATATCAACTTTGTTAGTGCCCCACCGGGAATTAAACCCGTAACTTTCTGCGTGGCAAGCAGTCGTACTAACCACCACCAAATCATTTTGTATTTATCTCATCTGTCCCCATCCCACCAAACTTTGCCTCACCCTGCCTCACCTTGCCTCATCTTACTTCACCATGACCCACTCTGCTAAAGCTTGTTCCAACCCTGCCGAAGCTTGCCACACCTTGCATGTGTCAAGATAACAAGTGTCGAGACAACGTGTGTCGAGATATCGTGTGTCGAAGTACCGTGTGTTGAGTTTAACGTGGTAGAGTTAACGCTGTCGAGAAAACGCGAGTCGAGATAACGTGTGTCGAGATTACATGTGTCGGAATAACGTGTGGCAAGATACCGTGTGTTGATATACTGTGTGTCAAGAAAGCGTGTGTCGAGATTGCATGTGCCGAGATAACGTGTATCGAGATCTGTTGTGATGCCAATTATTTCGAAATATCTTTATGTCGACCTGACGTTGTCCACTCCAGTTCAGAGTGACAGTACAAACAGTATTTACGTTAAATACCTAAACCCAGTCATGAAAACACCGACTTGTCAAGACTTGCCGACATCTGGACCCTTTTCACTAAACTTTATCATTTAAAAAAAACATACTTAGAAACAAAACTTAAAAGTGTTGATTACATGAAATTGTAGTAAATTGTTTGTATAATAATATTCTTTCAAAATCTCAAAATGACACATTTTTACCCAACTTCATAAAAACGCAAATATCTCGGAAACTAAAAGCCGACAACTGGACCCTTCATGCGCGGACGCCCACAAATTACTATTTATATTTAAACTAAGCATAAAATAGTTTTGCAATTCTTACCTGGCCAAAGTGATGGTATAATGAAACAGCATCCCCAGGACGATATACCCGGCATACGACACGTATATGTTCGGTATGTATGTTGATAAGAATACCGCAACGGCCTGGACCGCTGCTACGGGCGCGGGCAAGCTGTGGCCCGAGTATAAGGATGCTAGGAACGCCCTTACTGGTCAAGTTATAGAGTGCGTCTAAAAAGTTAGAACGGTTGGGCCGTAGTAAGCACACAACCTCTCTGTCTATCAGTAGCAAAATGCCAGTGACAACACTATTGAACCTCTATAACTTCTTATACATTTGACGTCGGTATCTATAGAGCAACTGCTTACGGCGCGGGGCGTTACGCGCACTCTATAGTTTGCTTATAATATACGTTAATACATACACTCACATTTTAAAGCGTCCCATTATAGGTACGACAGTTGCATTAACTATTTATAATTTAACTAAGATTGTCGCACTTCTTACCTGGCCAAAGTGATGGTATAATGAAACAGCATCCCCAGGACGATATACCCGGCATACGACACGTATATGTTCGGTATGTATGTCGATAAGAATACCGCAACGGCCTGGACCGCTGCTACGGGCGCCGGTAAGCTGTGGCCCGAGTATAAAGACGCTAGGAACCTAGAGCTCAAGTTATAGAGTGCGTCTTTATAGATAAAGTTAGAACGGTTCGCCGTAGTAAGCACACAACCTCTCTGTCTAAGACGCTTGGAACGCCCCTACTACTCAAGTTATATAGCGCGTCTAAAAAGTTAGAACGGTTGGTCGTAGTAAGCACACAACCTCTCTGTCTATCAGTAGCAAAACGCCAGTGACAGCACTATTAAACCGTGATTAAACCTCTATAGAGGTTTGGACAAGCTGTGGTCCGAGTACAAAGATGCTAGGAACGCCCCTACTGCTCAAGTTGTCTACAAAGTTAGAACGGTTGGCTGTAGTAAGCACACGACCTATCTGTCTATCAGTAGCAAAACGCCAGTGACAAGACTATTAAACCTCTAAAATTCCTCATACATTTGACGTCGGATCTATGGAACACATGCTTTTGTTTTGACAGCACGGCGCGGGGCGATACGCGCACTCTATAGCTTTCTTATAATATACTCTAACTAAGACATTTACATTCTAAAGCCTCCCATTATCCTCATATTTTAAGTAAGTATAGTAGATTGTCGCACTTCTTACCTGGCCAAAGTGATGGTATAATGAAACAGCATCCCCAGGACGATGTACCCGGCATACGACACGTATATGTTCGGTATGTATGTTGATAAGAATACCGCAACGGCCTGGACCGCTGCTACGGGTGCCGGCAAGCTGTGGCCCGAGTACAAAGAAGCTAGTAACGCACCTACTGCTTAAGTTATAATAAGTTCTTATTAAATTCAATGCAAAGGTATGTTCAAGGTATGTTCTACTCGTAAAACTGAACAACTGTTCTCAGTAACATTATATCGAAATATGAAAAAAAATGGACTTCCAATACAAACTGACACATGTTTTGGTCATTTTTATATGGTAGGTCCAAAATGTTTCTTCATATTTCGAAAAAAATTTACTAAGATAAGTTGTTCAGTTTCTCGAATAGACACACCCTGTAAATATTTGAACTAAATTAAATAGGACCTTATATAGTGCGTCTAAAAAACTAGAACTGTTGGCCGTAGTAAGCACACAATCTCTCTGTCTATCAGTAGCAAAATGCCAGTGACAACACTATTGAAGCTCAATAACTTCTCATACATTTTACGGCGGTATCTATGGAGCAACTGCTTTCGTTTTGACAGCACGGCGCGGAGCGATACGGGTGCTCTATAGCTTGCGTATAATATACTCTAACTAAGACATTCATATTCTAAAGCCTCCGATTGTATTATGAGAGTTGCATTTACTATTTATAACTTAACTTAGATTTTCGCACTTCTTACCTGGCCAAAGTGATGGTATAATGGAACAGCATCCCCAGGACGATATACCCGGCATACGACACGTATATGTTCGGTATGTATGTTGATAAGAATACTGCAACGGCCTGGACCGCTGCTACGGGCGCGGGCAAGCTGTGGCCCGAGTACAAAGACGCTATAGTACCGTCATTCGAATAGGCCATATTTGACAGCTTTCAAAATCATGTTAGTGCTGTGGGTCTATTTTCTTTGTTCACTTGTTTCCTAGTATGGGTTTGACAGTAGTCAAATATGGCCTATTCGAATGACCGTACTATAGGAACGCCCCTACAGCTCAAGTTATAGAGTGCGTCCAAATAGTTAAAACCTTAGAGTATATATATAAGCAAGCTATAGAGCGCGCATTAGGCCCCGCGGCGTACTGTCAGAGTGTAAGCAGTTGCGGACGTCAAATGTATGAGAAGTTCAGACGTTCAGTAGTGCTGTCACTGTCGTTTTGCTACTGACAGACAGAGAGGTGGCGCCCAGACTACTGACGTCAATTCTTACTTTTTAGGCGCACTCTATAGCTTGCTTATATATACTCTAAGGTTAAAACGGTTGGCCGTAGTAAGCACACAACCTCTCTGTCTATCAGTAGCAAAACGCCAGTGACAACACTATTGAACCACTATCACTTCTCATACATTTGACGTCGGTATCTATGGAGCAACTGCATTCGTTGTTACAGCACGGCGCGGGGCGATACGCGCAATCTATAGCTTGCTTATAATATACATTAAAACATACATTCACATTCTAAAGCCTCCCATTATATTACGAGAGTTGCATCATTTTATTAAGGATAGAAGATTGTCACAATTCTTACCTGGCCAAAGTGATGGTATAATGAAACAGCATCCCCAGGACGATATACCCGGCATACGACACGTATATGTTCGGTATGTATGTTGATAAGAATACCGCAACGGCCTGGACCGCTGCTACGGGCGCCGGCAAGCTGTGGCCCGAGTATAAGGACGCTAGGATAGCCCCTACAGCTCAAGTTATAGAGATAACGGTTGGCCGTAGTAGGCACACAACCTCTCTGTCTATCAGTAGCAAAACGCCAGTGACAACACTATTGAACCTCTATAAGGTGAAAAAAAATCAACTGCAAATATTTTGATAGGTGAACCAGTCTATGAAACTGAACAACTTTCCTCAAGAAACATAGGTCGAAATATGAAAAAAAAACTTGGACCTTCCATACAAATTGACTCAGTCGACTGGTACATTTTGTATGGGAAAACCAAAAAATTTTTTCGTATTTTGTCCTATGTTCCTTAGGGAAAGTTGATCGGTTTCATGGGCTGGTTCAACTCTTAAAATATTTGCAGTTTATTTTTTTACATACTGTATAACTTCTCATACATTTTACGGCGGTATCTATGGAGCCGAAGATTGTCGCACTTCTTACCTGGCCAAAGTGATGGTATAATGAAACAGCATCCCTAGGACGATGTACCCGGCATACGACACGTATATGTTCGGTATGTATGTTGATAAGAATACCGCAACGGCCTGGACCGCTGCTACGGGCGCCGGTAAGCTGTGGCCCGAGTATAAAGATGCTAGGAACGCCCCTAATGCTTAAGTTATAGAGTGCGTCTATAAAGTTAGAACAGTTGGCCGTAGTAAGCACACAACCATGTCAAAGGTCTGCTACTTGCAGTAGACGGTTGAGAAACTTTGACACGGGTTCATTGGTTCGTTGGACGACTTGGTGTCCCACTCGAAGAATAATAATAAAAACGTCTCTGTCTATCAGTATCAAAACGCCACTGACAACACTATTGAACCTCTATACCTCTAACTTCTTATACATTTGACGTCGGTATCTATAGAGCAACTGCCTTCGTTTTGACAGCACGGCGCGGGGCGATACGCGCACTCTATAGCTTACTGTAATATACACTCCTATTCCAAAGCCTCCTATTTTTATATGACAGTTGCATTAATTACTATTTTTATTTTAAGTAAGGATAGAAGATAGTCTCACTTCTTACCTGGCCAAAGTGATGGTATAATGAAACAGCATCCCCAGGACGATATACCCGGCATACGACACGTATATGTTCGGTATGTATGTCGATAAGAATACCGCAACGGCCTGGACCGCTGCTACGGGCGCGGGCAAACTGTGGCCCGAGTACAAAGACGCTATAGGTAATATATAGGCCATATTTGACAGCTTTCAAAATCATGTTAGTGCTGTGACATAGGGTCTATTTTCTTTGTTCACTTGTTTCCTAGTATGGGTTTGACAGCTGTCAAATATGGCCTATTCGAATGACCGTACTATAGGAACGCCCCTACAGCTCAAGTTATAGAGTGCGTCTAAAAAGTTAGAACGGTTGGCAGTAGTAAGCACACAACCTCTCTGTCTATCAGTAGCAAAACGCCAGTGACAACACTATTGAACCTCTATAACTTCTCATACATTTGACGTCGGTATCTATGGAGCAACTGCTTACGTTTTGACAGTACGGCGCGAGGCGATACGCGCACTCTATAGCTTTCTTATAATATACTGTAACTAAGACATTCATAATCTAAAGCCTCCCATTATATGACAGTTGCATAAATTACTATTTATAATTTAAGTTAAGTAAGTATAGAAGATTTTCACACTTCTTACCTGGCCAAAGTGATGGTATAATGGAACAGCATCCCCAGGACGATGTACCCGGCATACGAAACGTATATGTTTGGTATGTATGTCGATAAGAATACCGCAACGGCCTGGACCGCAGCTACAGGCGCGGGTAAACAGTGGCCCGAGTATAAAGATGCTCTCTCTGTATTTTCGTCTGGGACACCGAGTCTTTCAACGACCGAATGAACATTGGACGCTAGGAGCGCCCAGACTGCTCAAGTTATAGAGTGCGTCTTAAAAGTTAGAACGGTTGGTCGTAGTAAGCACATGACCTCTCTGTCTGTCTATAAGTAGCAAAACGCCAGTAACAATACTATTGAACCTCTATAACTTCGCATCAAAGCTTCTTATACATTTGACGTCGGTATATAATGGAGCAACTGCTTACCTTTTGACAGTACGGCGCGGGGCGATACGCGCACTCTAGAGCTTGCTTATAATATACTCTAACTAAGACATTCACATTCTAAAGCCTCCCATTATAGGTACGACAGTTGCTTAAATTACTACTATAATTTAACTAAGATTTTCACACTTCTTACCTGGCCAAAGTGATGGTATAATGGAACAGCATCCCCAGGACGATGTACCCGGCATACGACACGTATATGTTCGGTATGTATGTTGATAAGAATACCGCAACGGCCTGGACCGCTGCTACGGGCGCGGGTAAGCTGTGGCCCGAGTACAAAGACGCTAGGAACGCCCCTACCTACAGCTCAAGTTATAGAGATCCCACCCAAAACATAAATGTGAAAGGCTGCCAAGTTCGATAATATTGGAATGCTTCGCCTATAAAAGAAGTGAGATCTAAATAAGTACCAAGTTCCATACACAGACCTCAGTTAAAAATAGTTACAGGAATGCACACTTGATTTTCCGCAGTTTGGAAAGTAGATTCTGAATAAATATCGTATTAAATACCTAAAATTATAATACTTACAAAAACGCAAACCTGTTTTTTCAGCAGTTTGCTTATAACATTTTTTTTTCTGTACTTTTAAATGATATAACTTGGCAAGTTTTCACACACTTTGTTATAAACCTACTAAACGCAATGAGTCAAGTATATAATTTTCTATTAAAACTTGCCAAGTTATATCATTACAAAGTACAGAAAAAAAAATGTCATAAGGAAATTGCTGAAAAAACAGGTTTGCGTTTTTGTAAGTATTAGAATTTTAGGTATTTAATATGATATTGTTAGGAATCACTGAGAACTGCAGAGGGCGTCGGAGTCGCGGCATGCAGTCTTGTGTCGATAACTTCACAAAGGTGGACCGCGCATCGCGAGGAAAGCGACTCCAACGAGCCTCACACACTTTGGCTCGACGCTTGGTTCGGTGCGGTTGTCATTTAGGACTTGCTATTTGGGAAACAGCGCGCGGGGTACCTATATTTCGGCTATTTAATTGTAATCTTTTTTTATGTAATTGGTTTCTTAGTTAATTAAAGGTTTTGTTCAGTTTTAAACGTGTTTTTTTTTGTAAATTTCGTAGCTTTTGGCTAATATCAGAAGCGGGGATAAATTCACGTAGTCTAATTCGCTTTGCTATCCAATACATCGGTTAAATTTTGATTGCATTCGTTATGAACTTTTCTTTAAAAAACCTCAGATAGTGTGTCCACAATCCTTTGTGAGTGTTGTGATAATTTGGTAAAAATTCTTTTGTACCTAGTCGAAAATCTAATGATTTTGTTTTCAGTAAATCGTAAGTAATAAATAACGTTTTATGATTTAGTTCGTGTGCATTTTGTAAATACTTCTCTAAAGGTACGTGCCGTAGTAGGTTAAATTATTTTTTTACAAAAATTAAAATAGAACGTCGGTAGGTCGGTAGTTTGCAACAGGATAAACCGTGTTTCTACGTGAGTTTAATTTTTTTTGGTCGACGTAATTTAGTTTCGACTTTGGTTTTTTTTGAGAAGATTTCTTTCTTTTTACAATGAACGACGAGCATCGTCGGAAGTCACGTTCTCGTAGTCGAAGTCAGTACCATAGCAGACGAAGTCAGGGTCGTTATTCTGGGAGTTCAAAATCTTCAAATGACGATTATAGGCGACAATTACAGGGCATTTTAGATCGACTAAATGCACTGGAAAGACAACCGTGCCCGACACCATCTGTGTCGCTGCCAGCCACAGGTACAGCTGGCAGAGGATCGACGCCAGGCACGCCACCGGGCTTACCACCTTTAGGACTACCTCCGTTGCCGTCTAGCAGTCAGCGCAGCCCGACCAGCGTGCGAACCGACCACGTGCCAGTGGCGAGCGTCGCTACGGCTTCGCAGACACCTGACAAGACAGCAACAAATGCAGATCCAGTTTTGCGGGCACAGTGTGTGGGTGGCGCCGGACATTCGGAGCACCTTGCAACCGAGGCATTAGCAAATGCGTTATTGTCCATCAATACTGCGGTGAGATCGAACCAACCTTACTACATATCTAATTTTGATCCTAATTTGCATGATATCGAAGTTTGGTGTTCCGAGGTAGATAGGGCAAAAGTGACAAATAATTGGAGTGATAATGAATGTTTGTCTAGGATTGGCAATTGTTTAAAAGGGGATGCTCGAACGTGGTTAAACGAGTGGGTCACCACAGATCGCAGCTGGAGCAATTTCAAGCGGGAGTTCAAACCTTTGTGCCCAAAAGCACCAAACAGGGCTAATATTTTGTTTGAGGTCATGAATACTTCTTCAGATCATTATCTCACGTACGCAGACTATGCACGCCGTTCTTTGCTTCGTCTGCGTATTGTATCCGGCCTGAGCGAGGAATTGATTTCTTCGATAATAATTCGCGGAATCACGGACCCTCAAATTCGGGCGGCAGCTACAAATGCAAAACTCATGCCAAAAGATTTAGTGGAATTCTTTTCAATTTATGTCAAACCTAAGTCTAATTATTTTACAAAAGAACAAAACGACCGCGGTAAAGTGAAGCACAAATGTTCAGATGATGAAAGAAAACGTCGTTATGAGTCTGGTGGGTGTTTTGTTTGTGGTCTACCAGGTCACATGCAGGCCTCATGTGGTAAGAAGCAAAAAACGGACCCCGTTTCTAATTCTAGTACTGTACCGCCTATTGCAAAATCGACATCAATTTTACCTGGTCAATCAATCTGTTCGTTTTGCAAAAAGCCTGGGCATACAGTTGAGAAGTGTTTCGCTAAGATAAAGGCAGATCAGAGCCGTGTAAACCGTGAAACGTAAATAAATTAGTTCACCTGTAAGTACGTAGCTGTAGTCTTAATGTTAAAAATTGTGATTTTCTAATTAAAAATAAAAAGTATTGGTCAGGGAATCATAGCCGAGCGTTGTGGTGCTTTGAAGAAATTTTCATTTTTGTGAATAAGACTTAATGTGACCCTTATCATGTGTGCTCAGGGAAACTTGCCTCAAAACGGAGATTGAGCAGCAGCTGGCTGCGCTTCTGGGTCGTGTGATGTACCTACCCAGGCTGCGGCAAAGTACATAGACCGAGGCAAGTGGACCTTGGACACGTGCTGCCTTTTTCATTGGTAAGTGGTGAGCAGACCTCACGCTTTTTCCGCGAGCAGACCTCGCTTGTGAGCAGACCTCACGCTTTTTCCGCGAGCAGACCTCGCTTGTGAGCAGACCTCACGCTTTTTCCGCGAGCAGACCTCGCTTGTGAGCAGACCTCACGCTTTTTCCGCGAGCAGACCTCGCTTGTGAGCAAACTTCACGCTTTTTCCGTGAGCAGAGCTTACGCTTTCTCTGCGAGCAGACCTCGCTTCGTGAGCATACCCCACCCACTTTCTTAATAGGTCTAATTTTGTCATGCAGGTGATGGAAGTAGACCCGGGGTATCCAGCCGACCAAGAGCTTCGGATTCTACGCCAGTTGATCAAAGCTTCGGGGTCCACTCCAGCCGGTCATGCTGCTTGCTCCATCCTTACGAAAACAAAGAGAACGAGGGCGTTCTCGCGTCAGGAGAGGCCGTGTTAGGAATCACTGAGAACTGCAGAGGGCGTCGGAGTCGCGGCATGCAGTCTTGTGTCGATAACTTCACAAAGGTGGACCGCGCATCGCGAGGAAAGCGACTCCAACGAGCCTCACACACTTTGGCTCGACGCTTGGTTCGGTGCGGTTGTCATTTAGGACTTGCTATTTGGGAAACAGCGCGCGGGGTACCTATATTTCGGCTATTTAATTGTAATCTTTTTTTATGTAATTGGTTTCTTAGTTAATTAAAGGTTTTGTTCAGTTTTAAACGTGTTTTTTTTTGTAAATTTCGTAGCTTTTGGCTAATAATATTTATTCAGAATCTACTTTCCAAACTGCGGAAAATCAAGTGTGCATTCCTGTAACTATTTTTAACTGAGGTCTGTGTATGGAACTTGGTACTTATTTAGATCTCACTTCTTTTATAGGCGAAGCATTCCAATATTATCGAACTTGGCAGCCTTTCACATTTATGTTTTGGGTGGGATTTCATTTATTTTTGTAAGGTTTATTTTCTTTTTTTCTTATGATTAAGTTAGTTAAGGAAATGTCTCATACTAATTTTCAGATCTTTGAATATGGACTATATGGAGTATGCTTCTTACAAAGAAATGGACTAGTTTTGTTTTATTACATTTTTCTACGTTTGCGTGGCAAAGGAAACTTTTTTGTTTTGTCATTTTGTATGCTGTCTTGTACGACTGACACGCTAGAGCGCATTGCCCAATCAATATCTTGGATTTTTTTTATACGTTTTCTATTTACTGATAAGCTTGCCAAGTCAGGGCGGTATTATGTACGTAGCCGGATATATTCAATTTTTACTTAACATAACATAACATAACAGCTACAACAGTCCACTGCTGGACATGGGCCTCCCCCTATCGGGGGGTATTGCCATACTCACCACGCTTGGCAGGCGGATTGGCGAGGATTCCCTGGATTAGTATCCCTTAGTCGCTTTTTACGACACCCACGGGTAGAATTGGGGTGATGCTATTCTAAGCCGGCATCACACGGCATAGCAATTACAGCAATTTTTACTTTACTTTGACTAAATTACAAACCTTCGTAACGAATTTTAGGTCGGTACGACCATTGGAAGATATAGATAAATTTTTTGTTTTACTTCCTTAGGAGTATGAATTTACACCTTCATTATTTTTAAAACCGACTCACACTTGGCCATTTTCAGATTTTTTCCTTTACTTTGACCTAAAGACCTACCTCCATGCCAAATTTCAAGTCAATACGACCATTGGAAGTGGTCTAGGTTCTTGATGAGTGAGTGAGTCAGTCAGTGAGTGTATAGTAAAAATAGCGATTTTCTGACGTCAATATCTCAAGACCTACAATAGGTACATTAATGAAATTTTGTATTTTAGATAAGTAAGTAGATCTCGACAGATACTAGAAATTTCATATGCGTAGATAAAATAGATTTTGAGTTATAGGTAGGTCGAACCTGGCCCGAAATGGTTCGTGTAATATAACCCACGGCCGGTGTGTCGGTTCTTTGCTCGAACTTGGCGGACACACTGCCGTGTGTCTAGATAACGGTTGGCCGTAGTAAGCACACAACCTCTCTGTCTATAAGTAGCAAAACGCCAGTGACAGCACTATTAAACTTCTATAACATCTCAAACGTATGAGAAGTTATATATTTGGGCAAGCTGTGGCCCGAGTACAAAGACGCTAGGAATGCCTCTATTGATCAAGTTATAGATTGCGTCTAAAAAGTTAGAACGGTTGGCCGTAGTAAGCACACAACCTCTCTGTCTATCAGTAGCAAAACGCCAGTGACAACACTATTGAACCTCTAACTTTTCATACATTTGGCGTCGGTATCTATGGTATGGAGCAACTGCTTTCGTTGTGACAGCACGGCGCGGGGGGATACGGACACTCCGTAGCTTTCTTATAATATACTCTAACTAAGACATTCACATTCTAAAGCCTCCCAATATATGATATGACAGTTGCATAAATCTTAATATATAAAACTCAAAAAAGACTGTCTGATCATCAACGCACAGCCTAAACTATTGGACCGATCAGGCTGTAATTTGGCATGCAGATAGCCACTATGATGCAACCATCCGCTAAGAAAGGATTTTTCGAAATTCGACCCCTAAAGGGGTTAAACAGGGGATGAAAGTTTGTATGAAAATTTTTATTCCTTCGATTTATTTGCTTCAAATTTTGTATATAGGTAGAACTTTAGAATTAATGAAGGACGTGTTTTTGATTTTTTCAATTATTAACCCCTGAGGGGGTAAGAAAGGGGATGAAAGTATTATAATTACGCGCAGGCCGCACCTTTGAAGCTACAGTTTTGAAATTTGGCACCCTTATTCTTAATGAACAGTTGATATTATTTTGATTTAGGAGTATTCAAAATTCATCCCCCGATGGGTTGGCATAGGGGATGAAAATTACGCATTGTCGTAAAAACCAAACCCTTGGAACTAGAAGCGTGAAATTTGGCATGTGTATTTTTTAAGCAACGTAGGCATCCACTGAGAAAGGATTTTTTGAAATTCAACCCCTATGAGGGTAAAACGGGGGGTGAAAGTTGGTATGATAATGTTTATTCCCTTGATATATTTGTTTCAAATTTCGTATTTGGAAAGAACTTTAAAAATAATGAATGACGTGTTTAAGCATTTTTCAATTTTAAACCTCTGAGGGGTTGAGAAAGGGGATGAAAGTATTATATTTACGCGCGGGCCGCACCTTTAAAGCTATAGTTTTGAAATTTGGCACACTAATTTTTAATAAACAGTTGATATTATTTTGATTTAGGAGTATTCAAAATTTATCCCCCAATGGGTTGACACAGGGGATGAAAATTACACATTGTCGTAAAAACCAAACCCTTGGAGCTAGAAGCGTGAAATGTGGCACGTGTATTCCTTAAGCAACGCAGATATCGATTAAAGTAGGATTTTTCGAAATTTAGCCCCTAAGGGGTGAACATGAGGGTGCTCTTTCCTTTATTTCTAAATTCAAAATTTGTAAATGTATTCAAAATTTCAATTTTTTACTTTGTTCAACGGTAATACACTATAGGTGGAGATTTGTTATTAGTCCGATATAATTTATTATTCTGTTCTAACTATTGTATAAAACTGTTAATCTCCCAAATAAAATAAAATAAAATAAAAAAATTTATTCCTTTGACATATTTCTTCAAATTACGTACCTATTTAGAAAGAACTCTTAAAATAACTAATTTCGTGTTTTTGAAACTTCCAATTTTTTACGCCAGAAGGAGAGGGAGAATGAGATGGAGGGGGAGGGGGAGGAGGAGGGAGAGAGAGAGAGAGAGGGAGACGGAGAGGGAGAGGGAGAGCGAGAGCGAGCGGGAGAGCGAGAGGGAGAGGGAGAGGGAGGTTGCCCCACTGCGCAACATCATCCGTCTTTTAGAATACTACATAACGTGTTTCAGCGTTTTATTTATATTCAATTCAACCCTAAAAAGGGAAAGGGGATAAGATGTTTGTATTTAAGTGCAACAAATCATACAGCGCAACATACTTAGGTATCTTTGTTATTTCTTATGAGTACGCGGGCGAAGCCGCGGGTTTAAGCTAGTTACTATTTATAATTTCACAAAGGATAGAAGATTTTCGCACTTCTTACCTGGCCAAAGTGATAGTATAATGGAACAGCATCCCCAGGACGATATACCCGGCATACGACACGTATATGTTCGGTATGTATGTTGATAAGAATACCGCAACGGCCTGGACCGCTGCTACGGGCGCGGGCAAGCTGTGGCCCGAGTACAAAGACGCTAGGAACCCTACAGCTCAAGTTATAGAGTGCATCTAAAAAGTTAGAAGTAAGCACACAAAAGCCAGTGACAACACAATTGAACCTCTATAAATTATCATACATTTGAGAAGTTATACCTAAAAGTTTGGGTAAGCTGTGGCCCTAGTACAAAGACGCTAGGAACCCTTCTACAGATCAAGTTATAGATTGCGTCTAAAAATTACAACGGTTGGCCGTAGTAAGCACAAAACCTCTCTGTCTATCAGTATTAAAACGCCAGTGACAACACTATCGAACCTCTTAAAACTCTTCATACATTTGACGTCGGTATCTATGGAGCAACTGCTTACGTTGCTCATAGCTTGCTTATAATATACATTAAAAACATACACTCACATTCTAAATCCTCCTGTTATAGATACGACAGTTGCATAAATTACTATGAATAGAAGATTGTCGCACTTCTTACCTGGCCAAAGTGATGGTATAATGAAACAGCATCCCCAGGACGATATACCCGGCATACGACACGTATATGTTGGGTATGTATGTTGATAAGAATACCGCAACGGCCTGGACCGCTGCTACGGGCGCGGGTAGACTGTGGCCCAAGTACAAATATGCTCTCTCTCTCTTTTCGTGTGGGACACCGAGTCTTTCAACGACCCGATGAACACTGGACGCTAGGAGCGCCCCTACTGCTCAAGTTATAGAGTGAATCTAAATAGTTAGAACGGTTGGCCGTAGTAAGCAGACAACCTCTCTGTCTATCAGTAGCAAAACGCCAGTGACATCACTATTGAACCTCTAACTTCTCATACCTTTGACGCCGGTATCTATGGAGCAACTGCCTTCGTTTTGACAGCACGGCGCGGGGTGATACGCGTACTCTATACCTTGCTTATTTATAATGTACATTAATATGTATACTTATATTCTAAAGCCTCCCATTTTAATTCACGAGTAGCATAAACTACTATTTCTAATTTAACTTATAATCTAACAAAGGATATAAGATTGTCACACTTCTTACCTAGCCAAAGTGATGGTATAATGAAACAGCATCCCCAGGACGATATACCCGGCATACGACACGTATATGTTCGGTATGTATGTTGATAAGAATACCGCAACGGCCTGGACCGCTGCTACGGGCGCCGGTAAGCTGTGGCCCGAGTACAAACACGCTATAGTACCGTCATTCGAATGGGCCATATTTGACAGCGTTCAAAATCATGTTAGTGCTGTGACATAGGGTCTATTTTCTTTGTTCACTTGTTTCCTAGTATGGGTTTGACAGTAGTCAAATGTGGCCTATTGGAATGACCGTACTATACCCAAGCAGCAACTGGACGTGCTATAATGGTCGAGAGCACGTTCCTTATTTCTCTTTAAGTTCTATAAAAGTTCTAAAAAGAGTCGAGTAAAAGCGCTGTAAACGTTTACTCGACGCGAAAAAGGCGCAAATTATTCAGACTAAAGTCCTATAAAAGAAGTATAAGCGCTGAGTAAGCAGCAAAAAGGTGCTGTAAGAGTTGAGTAAACGTGGTAAAAAACACTAAGAGTGCTATAAGAGCAACCAAAATGCGTATATGGGATATTTAGTTCTATAAACGCAATCGATTTGCCTTTATACAGATTAAATGTGCTATAATAGCAGCTGAATTGCTTTTATTCGCCTTTTTAGTGCTATGACAGCAAACAGAATGCTTTTACTCGACTAATAAGTGCAGTAAAAGATCTTAGGGAAGCTTTTTTACAACTAGTTACTGATCATTTTCATCTCCTCAACGATCGAGGCTGTGCTGTATAAAAATATTTGTAAAGCAAACTAAATAAGTTTCAAAGGTCATTTTATTAAGTTATTCAGCGGTACATGTGTCGATTTTTAATATTCGTGTAGTTACTCCAAAACATCATGCGCAAAAAGCTTTATTGACAAACCTAAAGGCATTTTTACATAAACATTCATGCGCCGCCTGTTTTCTTAAATTTGACGACGAATTTATTAAATTAAATATACATTAAATAATAATTGTATAAGCTAATGTCCATATTGGTAGTCTAGTTGCAGTTACAGCTCACTTATTCCGTTAAAAGTCGAATAAGAGTGCTTTGTCACCACATTTATAGCACAAGGTGTCGCCATGATAATATTTAGGGTTCCTTTGGTACAAGACCAAAAAACAAATTAATTTTTCTTTTTTATTTTCAAGGAACATTTTATTTCATAAAACAATGCCAGACTTCTTGGATGTTGATACCTTTCTTAACAAAGATGACAACTTGGCCAATTGCGCTGGCCTTGAAAGTTAACGCATTTTATATTATCAGATAAATGTAACGGATGTGGCCTTAGTACAAACGATAACTCAATCGGAAGAAGATTTCACTTTGTTCTACCTGACAATAAAATAAAGCGTGTATAAATATCTTTTGGTGTCGCGGTTGTGCTTATTTTGCTGTTTATGATCATTTTTTTAATGATGAGTGTTATTACTGTAACAAAATATTTTTACAACCCTTTGGTGAGTGTACGAACTTTATGCAAGACGTTTGCAATGTCACGCGTGATCATGGTGGCCAGCCAGCTCGGCTCATGCCATGCTGTTCACGATCACGATTTCATTGCTTGCGTCTACGGAACCACTTAAAACTGGCGGACTCGCACTTGGATGTGCACTAGCATTACTAGCAGATAGTTTTGCAGAATATTTCATCTGCTCCAACATTTTTTTAACTTTCTTTCGAAAATGGCCGCTTCTTTTCAACTTTTTCCATTTGTTTTTTCCATTTTGATAGTAAAATTGTACGAAAAACGTCTTCAAGATATCGACCGACAAAATGGACGGACTTGTGCTATTAATGTTTCCCAAAACTCTACAATTCTACTTTAGGCTGAGTGAATATCGTATAATAGCTCTTAAAATGACTACAGATCCTATAAAAACGTTTTGATTTCTATTATATGAGTTGCTCTATAAGCGTGCAATAACAGCAGCCATGTTCCTTTAAGCAATTCGATTGCATTTATAGAGCTTTTATAGATACATAAAAGAATGCTGAATAACGGCTGTATAAAAGCGCACTATTCAGAGAATCAGCTATTCTACTGCTATTACACGACTGTTATAGATCAATCGGTCGAATAACGAGTATTATAGCCACTTTAATTCAGCACCTGATAAAAGGTGGAGTAAAAGTGCTATAACATAGTGCTATAAACGTTTATTCGACGTCCTTATAGCACACATTAGCAAATATTGCCAAATAGTCGAGATAACTGCTATTATACGATACATGGGTGTTTTGAGAACGGTTACTCGGCTTTCATACGATTGAAAGCTGAGTAAACCAATTCTTATTCGACTTTTTTGCTGCTTGGGTAGGAACGCCCCTACAGCTCAAGTTATGGAGTGCGTCTAAAAAGTAAGAACGGTTGGCCGTAGTAAGCACACAACCTCTCTGTCTATCTGTATCAAAGCGCCAGTGACAACACTATTGAACCACTATAACTTCTCATACATTTGACGTAGGTATCTATCTACGGTGCAACTGCTTTCGTTTTGACAGCACTGCACTCTATAGTTTTCTTATAATATACTCGAACTAAGACACTCACATTCTTTTTTTTTTGTCGTATCGATCGGCTTTGGCTATATTAAATAAATTTGGACCAGAACTCAGCCAGGCGCACGGCTCACTCACATTCTAAAGCCTCCCATTATAGGAAATTGCATAAATTACTATTTACCTATAATTTCACTAAGGATAGAAGGTTGGATAGAAGATAGTCGCCCTTGTTACCTGGCCAAAGTGATGGTATAATGAAACAGCATCCCCAGGACGATATACCCGGCATACGACACGTATATGTTCGGTATGTATGTCGATAAGAATACCGCAACGGCCTGGACCGCTGCTACGGGCGCGGGCAAGCTGTGGCCCGAGTATAAGGACGCTAGGAACGCCCATACTGCCCAAGTTATAGAGTGCGTCTAAAAAGTCTCATACATTTGAGAAGTTATAGAGGTTTGGGCAAGCTGTGGCCCGAGTACAAAGATGCTAGGAACGCCCCTACAGATCAAGTTATAGAGTGCGTCTATAAAGTTAGAACGGTTGGCCGTAGTAAGCACACGACCTCTCTGTATATCAGTAGCTTCTCATACATTGGGAAGTTATAGAGGTTTGGGCAAGCTGTGGCCCGAGTATAAGGATGCTAGGAACGCCCCTACAGCTCAAGATATAAAGTTCGTCTTAAAAGTTAGAACGGTTGGCCGTAGTAAGCACACAACCTCTCTGTCTAAGACGCTACGCCCCTACAGCTCAAGTTATAAATTGCGTCTAAAAAGTTAGAACTGTTGGCCATAGTAAGCACACAACCTCTCTGTCTATCAGTAGCAAAACGCCAGTGACAACACTATATAACCTCTATAACTTCTCATACATTTGACGTCAATATCTATGGAGCAATTGCTTACATTTGGATACATTCATTCATTTATTTATTCGTTTACAATATAAATTGTGTTCGAAATTAATTAATATTACATTTACACATGACAATAAAAACAATCTTTGAATGTTACATTAAAAAATAAGTAACGACTACATCCAATTTCTTATAAATTATTAAATTAAAGTCATTCAGTACTATTCAACACAAAAAAACAAAAGCTCATGGTCAACAAAAACAAAAAATAGCATCCTATTAAACTGTCAAAATGTTATAAATTAAATACAATAATAAAAACAAGTAATAGTCGAACTATTATAAAATTAAATCCAATAATAGAAATGTCAAAAAATACCTAATACTAAATTTCATTAACAATTCATGATAAATTAAGTTAAAATTAAATTAGCAATGTCAAATTCTCAATGTCACAAATGTAAATACAAAAAAAAAGTTAAGCTTAACTATAATTAAAATGCCAAATATATTTCAACCCATATATCAGAAATCATTAAGATCGTAGCAGCACTTTTCCAAAAGATACGCCTTCAATTTGCTTTTAAAAGTGTTTACATTACTTATTGATTTTAGACTGATAGGCAACCGGTTAAACAAAGAAACAGCCAAAAGATAGTACGGCGCGAGACGATACGCGCACTCTACCTATAGCTTTCTTATAATATACTCTAACTAAGACATTCATATTCTAAAGCCACCCATTATAGGTACCATAGGTACGACAGTTGCTTAAATTACTATTTATAGTTTAACTAAGATTTTCGCACTTCTTACCTGGCCAAAGTGATGGTATAATGGAACAGCATCCCCAGGACGATGTACCCGGCATACGACACGTATATGTTCGGTATGTATGTTGATAAGAATACCGCAACGGCCTGGACCGCTGCTACGGGCGCGGGCAAGCTGTGGCCCGAGTACAAAGACGCTATAGTACCGTCATTCGAATAGGCCATATTTGACAGCTTTCAAAATCATGTTAGTGCTGTGACATAAGCTCACTCATAAGTTCTATTTTTCTTTGTTCACTTGTTTCCTAGAATGGGTTTGACAGCTGTCAAATATGGCCTATTCCAATGACCGTACTATAGGAACGCCTCTACAGTGTCTAAAAAGTTAGAACGGCTGGCCGTAGTAAGCACACAACCTTTCTGTCTATCAGTAGCAAAACGCCAGTGACAACACTATTAAACCTCTATATCTTCTCATACATTTGACGTCGGTATCTATGGAGTAACTGCTTTCGTTTTGACAGTACGGCGCGGGGCGATACGCGCACTCTATAGCTTGCTTGTAATATACTCTAACTAAGACATTCATATTCTAAGCCCTCCCATTATATTATGAGAGTTGCATTTACAATTAAACTAAGATTTTTCGCACTTCTTACCTGGCCAAAGTGATGGTATAATGAAACAGCATCCCCAGGACGATATACCCGGCATACGACACGTATATGTTCGGTATGTATGTCGATAAGAATACCGCAACGGCCTGGACCGCTGCTACTGGCGCCGGTAAACTGTGGCCCGAGTACAAAGACGCTAGGAACGCCCCTACAGGTCAAATTATAGAATGCGTCTTAAAAGTTAGAACGGTTGGCAGTAGTAAGCACACAACCTCTCTGTCAAAGACGCTAGGAATGTCCCTACAGCTCAAGTTATAGATTGCGTCTAAAAAGTTAGAACGGTTGGTCGTAGTAAGCACACAACCTCTCTGTCTATCAGTAGCAAAACGCCAGTGACAACACTATTGAACCTCTATAACTTTTCATCAAAGCTTCTCATACATTTGACGTCGGTATCTATGGAGCAAGTGCTTTCGTTTAGACTGCACGGCGCGAGGCGATACGCGCACTCTATAGCTTTCTAATAATATACTCTTACTAAGACATTCACATTATAAAGCCTCCCATTATGGTTACGACAGTTGCTTATATTACTATTTATAATTTTACCAAGGATAGAAGATTTCCGCACTTCTTACCTGGCCAAAGTGATGGTATAATGAAACAGCATCCCCAGGACGATATACCCGGCATACGACACGTATATGTTCGGTATGTATGTCGATAAGAATACCGCAACGGCCTGGACCGCTGCTACGGGCGCGGGCAAGCTGTGGCCCGAGTACAAAGACGCTATAGTACCGTCATTCGAATAGGCCATATTTGACAGCTTTCAAAATCAGTGCTGTGACATAGGGTCTATTTTCTTTGTTCACTTATTTCTTATGGGTTTGACAGCTGTCAAATATGGCCTATTCCAATGACCGTACTATAGGAACGCCCCTACAGTTCAAGTTATAGAGTGCCTCTAAAAAGTTAGACGGTTGGTCGTAGTAAGTACACACCTCTCTGTCTATCAGTAGCAAAACGCCAGTGACAACTCTATTAAACCTCTATAGCTTCTCAGAAATTTGAGAAGTTATAGAGGTTTGGGCAAGCTGTGGCCCGAGTACAAAGACGCTAGGAACTCCCCTACAGCTCAAGTTATAGAGTGCGTCTAAAAAGTTAGAACTATTGGCCGTAGTAAGCACAAAACCTCTCTGTCTATCAGTAGCAAAACGCCATTGACAACACTATTGAACCTCTATAACTTCTCATACATTTGACGTCGGTATCTATGGAGCAACTGCTTTCGTTGTGACAGCATTGCGCTGGGCGATACGGGCACTCTATAGCTTACTGTAATATACACTCCTATTCCAAAGCCTCCTATTATTATATGACAGTTGCATTAATTACTATTTTTATTTTAAGTAAGTATAGTAGATTGTCACACTTCTTACCTGGCCAAAGTGATGGTATAATGGAACAGCATCCCCAGGACGATATACCCGGCATACGACACGTATATGTTCGGTATGTATGTTGATAAGAATACCGCAACGGCCTGGACCGCTGCTACGGGCGCGGGCAAGCTGTGGCCCGAGTACAAAGACGCTATAGTACCGACACTATTCGAATGACGTCATACTTTCAAAATCATGTTAGTGCTGTGACATAGGGTCTATTTTCTTTGTTCACTTGTTTCCTAGTATGGGTTTGACAGCTGTCAAATATGGCCTATTCGAATGACCGTACTATAGGAACGCCCGAATAAGTTAGAACGGTTGACCGTAGTAAGCACACAACCTGTCTGTCTATCAGTAGCAAAACGCCAGTGACAACACTATTAAACCTCTAACCTTCTCAAATATTTGACGTCGGTATCTATGGAGCAACTGCTTTCGTTTTGACAGTACGGCGCGGGGCGATACGCGCACTCTATGGCTTTCTAATAATATATTCTTACTAAAACATGCAATCACATTCTAAAGCCTTCCGTTATATTTTATATGAGATTTGCATCATTTTACTAAGGATAGAAGGATTGTCACACTTCTTACCTGGCCAAAGTGATGGTATAATGGAACAGCATCCCCAGGACGATATACCCGGCATACGACACGTATATGTTCGGTATGTATGTTGATAAGAATACCGCAACGGCCTGGACCGCTGCTACGGGCGCGGGTAAGCTGTGGCCCGAGTATAAAGATGCTCTCTCTCTCTTTTCGTGTGGGACACCGAGTCTTTCAACGACCCGATGAACACTGGACGCTAGGAGCGCCCCTACAGCTCAAGTTATAGAGTGCGTCTAAAAAGTAAGCACACAACCTCTCTGTCTATCAGTATCAAAACGCCAGTGACAACACTATTGAACCTCTATAACTTCTCTCTCATACATTTGACGTCGGTATCTATGGAGCAACTACTTTCGTTTTGACAGTACGGCGCGGGGCGATAGGCGTACTCTATAGCTTGCTTATACCAGGGGGGTTTTACTCCGCGGTTTAGGTATTACCCGGCCGGCCGCTCCCTGAAGGGGCTAATCTCGGTCGGTTGTCGCGCGCGAGATTCCCCGCACATAGGTACCTATGTACGTATTCGGATTATTTCAACGGAAGTTTTGTTTTGTGTTTCGAAAGAGGATTAAAAACTAAAAAATGGCTAGCCATGGACCTCGCAAATACTATAGTGTAGATATATGTAAGAACAATTTAAAAATGAACACGGAAATAAGTTTTTTCGTTATTCCGAAGGAGATGGACAGGTAAGTTCCTTCTAAAATTGTATTTTGATAATTTTCAAATACTTGTTGTTATTTCTAACATTGGTCAGAGTATAGGTAGGTAATAGGTGTAGTTTGTGTAAGCTTCACTTTCTATCATCTCATAAGATAAGTAGGTAGGTAGGCGCTTACTATTGTATAATGTTACGCTAGCTTATTTTAAATTCGATTTAAAAGCACTTGCAATACTTGTCTTGTAGTTACCTAGAATACCTATGTACTGAACAGATAAATTAAATACCTACTCGATTATTGTGACAACCCCATGAGAGCGCGCGCGGCCGGGTCATTGTCCGGCGGCGTCCAGTGGAGATTGAGCCGTTCGCGCGCAGTAATAGGTTTCAATTTTGTTCGCGGGCGGCCGGCTAAGCCGAGAGTAGGTATCTTTTTATACCTAACCATGGCTTTTGTTAGGGAGTGAATTTTCTGTACCCTAGTACTATTATATATTCTGTGCTTATACATTAATACATGCACTCACATTCTAAAGCCTCCCATTATCAGTACGACAGTTGCATTTAGGTACTATTTATAATTTAACTAAGATTTTCGCACTTCTTACCTGGCCAAAGTGATGGTATAATGAAACAGCATCCCCAGGACAATATACCCGGCATACGACACGTATATGTTCGGTATGTATGTCGATAAGAATACCGCAACGGCCTGGACCGCTGCTACGGGCGCGGGCAAGCTGTGGCCCGAGTATAAGGATACTAGGAACGCCCATACTGCTCAAGTTATATAAAGTCCTATTAAATTCAATGCAAAGGTACCTATGTTCAAGGTATGTTCTACTCGTGAAATTGAACAACTGTTTTTAGTAACATTATATCGATATATGAAAAAGAATTGGACCTCCCTCCAATATAAACTGACCATGTTTTGGTCATTTTTATATGGTAGGTCCAAAATGTATTTTCGTATTTCGAAAAAATGTTACTAAGATAGGTTGTTCAGTTTCTCGAATAGACACACCCTGTAAATATTTGAACTAAATTAAATAGGACCTTACATAGTGCGTCTAAAAAGCTAGAATTGTTGGCCGTAGTAAGCACACAACCTCTCTGTCTATCTGTATCAAAACGCCAGTGACAACATTATTGAACCTCTATAACTTCCCATACATTTGACGTCACTATATATATGGAGCAACTGCGCGGGGCGATACGCGTACTCTAATAGTTTGCTTATAATATACATTAATACATACACTCACATTCTAAAGCCTCCCATTATAGGTACGACAGTTGCATTAACTATTTATAATTTAACTAAGATTTTCGCACTTCTTACCTGGCCAAAGTGATGGTATAATGAAACAGCATCCCCAGGACGATATACCCGGCATACGACACGTATATGTTCGGTATGTATGTCGATAAGAATACCGCAACGGCCTGGACCGCTGCTACGGGCGCGGGCAAACTGTGGCCCGAGTACAAAGACGCTCTCTCTCTCTTTCTCTCTTTTCGTGTGGGACACCGAGTCTTTCAACGATCTGATGAACACTGGACTCTAGGAACGCCTCTATAGCTCAAATTATAGACTGAGTCTAAAAAGTTAGAACGGTTGTAGAAATCACACAACCTCCATTTATCAGTAGCAAAATGCCAGTGACAACACTATTGAACCTCTATAACTTCTCATACATTTGACGTCGGTATCTATGGAGCAACTGCTTTCGTTGCGACAGCACTGCGCTGGGCGATACGGACACTCTATAGCTTTCTTATAATATACTTTAACTAAGACATTCATATCCTAAAGCCCCCATTATAGGTACGACAGTTGCTTAAATTACTATTTATGATTTATCTAAGATTTTCGCACTCCATACCTGGCCAAAGTGATGGTATAATGAAACAGCATCCCCAGGACGATGTACCCGGCATACGACACGTATATGTTCGGTATGTATGTCGATAAGAATACCGCAACGGCCTGGACCGCTGCTACGGGCGCGGGCAAACTGTGGCCCGAGTACAAAGACGCTCTCTCTCTCTTTCTCTCTTTTCGTGTGGGACACCGAGTCTTTCAACGATCTGATGAACACTGGACTCTAGGAACGCCTCTATAGCTCAAATTATAGACTGAGTCTAAAAAGTTAGAACGGTTGTAGAAATCACACAACCTCCATTTATCAGTAGCAAAATGCCAGTGACAACACTATTGAACCTCTATAACTTCTTATACATTTGCCGTCGGTATCTTTGGAGCAACTGCTTACGGCGCGGGGCGTTACGCGCACTCTATAGTTTGCTTATAATATACATTAATACATACACTCACATTTCAAAGCGTCCCATTATATGTCAGTTGCATAAATTACTATTTATATATTAAGTAAGTAAAAGTATAGAAGATTTCCGCACTTACCTAGCCAACGTGATGGTATAATGAAACAGCATCCCCAGGACGATATACCCGGCATAGGACACGTATATGTTCGGTATGTATGTCGATAAGAATACCGCAACGGCCTGGACCGCTGCTACGGGCGCGGGCAAGCTGTGGCCCGAGTATAAAGACGCTAGGAAGGCACCGACCGCTCCGAGAAGTGTTTGCATCGCCTCCACTGCACCGTTGTACGCCACCTGGAAGTGAAATAATAGGACATTGTAATTGTAGTGTGACCGGGAAGGTATGGTTTGCGAGGACAAATAGAACTTTAAGTATGAGCCGTAAGCAATAAATATAATTCTATGAGCCCCCAAAACTAGTCCCTATGATTTCCAAAAAAAATTATTTCAAATTTGTAACAGTAGCCGGATCCTGGTGCTTTAAATCAATACACGGAAGTAGCTTTTTGCGTTTGTCTGTCCGTCTGTCTTAGAATTTGCTAACTAACCACCACGCAACGGATTTCGATGAGTTATTTTGTAATAGCAGTAATAGATAGAATGATTCAAGAGGAAGGTTTATATGTATAACATATGACAGGAAAATGAATTTGAGTTGCAGCAGGTGAAACCGCAAGTAGCCTGAGGCTATGCTGCGTCGGCATATAGAGGGTCATCTCGGTGCTGATCCTTATTATTATTTAATTATTTGCATTCAAACATTGTTTCTTGACTAAATAAAAACATTGATTAACATTTGCCTACACTAATCTAACATTGTTTTATTGTATGAGAGATAGCAAGAAGACAAGTCTTGGTTGAGTCATTTACGCTTCACTATTAGCCTAGGCCAAGTACATACTTAGATAAGATAAAGGCAATGTTTACAAGCGTTCACAAGAGAACGTTTATTGTGAATTATACCAAGAGAATCTAGATAAGATTAATGTATGGGAATTTAGTTTTAGAGGAATGAGAATAATGTTTGGGATAGTGATCAGAACAATTTAGTTATATATTAGATTTTTTTTAAACAGAGTGGTTTTGTAACGCTCCCTTTTCTTGCTCATAGTTTGGTTGTATCTATGATCAGGCGACTTGTTAACGTTACGTTTTGTGGTCAAGTGCCGTTGGGATCTTTTATTGTTAAATGAACAAATATCACTCATTATGTAGGTTACGCGACTTACTTTTTATTTATTTGGTAGAGGGTCTGCTCAAGTCTGCTGCACGTAGGTCTGCGCTTGCACGAACAGTGCCAGTACTCCTATGTACAGTTAGGTAAGTACCTGTGCCTCTGGGACACTTACCGGCGCGTCGCTGGTCTCCTGTATCTGTTTCCACAGCAGCTGCACGTAGGTCTGCGCTTGCACGAACAGTGCCAGTGCTCCTATGTACAGTTAGGTAAGTACATGTGCCTCCGGGACACTTACCGGCGCGTCGCTGGTCTCCTGTATCTGTTTCCACAGCAGCTGCACGTAGGTCTGCGCTTGCACGAACAGTGCCAGTGCTCCTATGTACAGTTAGGTAAGTACATGTGCCTCCGGGACACTTACCGGCGCGTCGCTGGTCTCCTGTATCTGTTTCCACAGCAGCTGCACGTAGGTCTGCGCTTGCACGAACAGTGCAAATGCTCCAGGCAACAGTTAGGTAAGTACATGTGCCTTCGGGACACTTACCGGCGCGTCGCTGGTCTCCTGTATCTGCTTCCACAGCAGCTGCACGTAGGTCTGCGCTTGCACGAACAGTGCCAGTACTCCTATGTACAGTTAGGTAAGTACCTGTGCCTCTGGGACACTTACCGGCGCGTCGCTGGTCTCCTGTATCTGTCTCCACAGCAGCTGCACGTAGGTCTGCGCTTGCACGAACAGTGCAAGTGCTCCTGCGTACAGTTAGGTAAGTACATGTGCCTTCGGGACACTTACCGGCGCGTCGCTGGTCTCCTGTATCTGTTTCCACAGCAGCTGCACGTATGTCTGCGCTTGCACGAACAGTGCAAGTGCTAGCGTACAGTTAGGTAAGTACATGTGCCTGCGGGCCACTTACCGGCGCGTCGCTGGTCTCCTGTATCTGTTTCCACAGCATCTGCACGTAGGTCTGCGCTTGCACGAACAGTGCAAGTTCTCCTACGTACAGTTAGGTAAGTACATGTGCCTTCGGGACACTTACTGGCGCATCGCTGGTCTCCTGTATCTGTTTCCACAGCAGCTGCACGTAGGTCTGCGCTTGCACGAACAGTGCCAGTACTCCTATGTACAGTTAGGTAAGTACATGTGCCTTCGGGACACTTACTGGCGCATCGCTGGTCTCCTGTATCTGTTTCCACAGCAGCTGCACGTAGGTCTGCGCTTGCACGAACAGTGCCAGTACTCCTATGTACAGTTAGGTAAGTACATGTGCCTTCGGGCACAAATTAGGGAAATGAAGCGCGGGGCACCTATACAGATAGCTCACTTAGTACTAGCGATGATTTTGACGCTTACTGATTGTAGCTGCAAATAACTTAAATCTCAGGGGAGGTCAAGGTAACGAAGAAGATGGTTGGCACGAACGTCATATTTCGTGGATTAAAATTTGCTCAGAATAATATGTCGTTCTTTTATCAAATTTTGCCGTTTTGATATTCTTATACTTTGAGATTTTTTACAGTAACACCCTGGCTGTGTAACAAGTGACTATCGCAAAAATCTTGAATAAGGTCGAGTGAGCCTTCTGTAAACTCTCTATTTTGTGCCTTCAGGACACTTACCGGCGCGTCGCTGGTCTCCTGTATCTGTTTCCACAACAGCTGCACGTAGGTCTGCGCTTGCACGAACAGTGCAAGTTCTCCTGCGTATAGTTAGGTAAGTACATGTGCTTCGGGACACTTACCGGCGCGTCGCTGGTCTCCTGTATCTGTTTCCACAGCAGCTGCACGTAGGTCTGCGCTTGCACGAACAGTGCCAGTGTCTAACGTACAGTTAGGTAAGTACATGTGCCTTCGGGACACTTACCGGCGCGTCGCTGGTCTCCTGTATCTGTCTCCACAGCAGCTGCACGTAGGTCTGCGTTTGCACGAACAGTGCAAGTGCCCCGGCGTACAGTTAGGTAAGTACATGTGCCTTGGGGACACTTACCGGCGCGTCGCTGGTCTCCTGTATCTGCTTCCACAGCAGCTGCACGTAGGTCTGCGCTTGCACGAACAGTGCAAGTTCTCCTACGTACAGTTAGGTAAGTACATGTGCCTTTGGAACATTAACCGGCGCGTCGCTGGTCTCCTGTATCTGTTTCCACAGCAGCTGCACGTAGGTCTGCGCTTGCACGAACAGTGCAAGTTCTCCTGCATATAGTTAGGTAAGTACATGTGCCTCCGGGACACTTACCGGCGCGTCGCTGGTCTCCTGTATCTGTTTCCACAGCAGCTGCACGTAGGTCTGCGCTTGCACGAACAGTGCAAACACCCCGGCGTATAGTTAGGTAAGTACATGTGCCTTCGGGACACTTACCGGCGCGTCGCTGGTCTCCTGTATCTGCTTCCACAGCAGCTGCACGTAGGTCTGCGCTTGCACGAACAGTGCAAGTTCTCCTGCGTATAGTTAGGTAAGTACATGTGCCTTCGGGACACTTACCGGCGCGTCGCTGGTCTCCTGTATCTGTTTCCACAGCAGCTGCACGTAGGTCTGCGCTTGCACGAACAGTGCAAGTGCTCCCGCGTACAGCGCAGACCATGCGAGCACTTTGGGGCGACTGTACGCCGAGCGCGCGTGTTGGAATATCAGGGACGACGCTTCAGCTAGGTTCGTGCGGAAGGTACGCTGGAATTAAAACGTATTCGGTTTGAACTTCGGGACAACCGGTCGACTAACAAATCACATTTTATTCGGTTTGAACTTTATTCTTGTGGGACACCTTGTAAAAAAACAGACCACATTTTTCTCTCTTTTTGTCGAATAACGAAATGTGTGGCATATAATATGTACGTTGCAAACAACATTTATATGATTCAAGGGGCGACACTCGTAAAATCGTAAACTTCACAAATTGTGCCGCTTGAAGTGAATTTTATTTGAAATGTTTTGCTGGAAATACATATGTCTATTTTTACCATCTTCCGAACGAAGAAACTACGTTTTTTTAAAGTAAATATACACAAAAATAAGGACCAGTTGTCCAATGGTACAACTGGTCATGCGGGATAATTTCGTGTTCAAGCAGCGTGTACCTTAGGGTCCTGTTTCTGCAGTTTATCCAAAGGCGCTGCGTTGATGACGGAAGACCGTCGGTGGAAGTAGATGCCGTACTGCACTTGCGGCAACCAGCACGCCCAGAACGTGGCCAGGATCTGAGCTGAGGATAAACAAGGAATAATACTATGACTTTATGTTAAAAATAACAAAATAAAAATTAGCACTCTTTTTGGAGTTAGTGAAAATTTAATAATGGCTAATTGTTGTTTTCTTTCGATTTTTAACAGAGTGACAGAAATAGCTAAGCATTAAGTAGGTGCTACCAGAAAAGAGAGCAGTAGGTACATAACATAACATTGCTTAGAATTAGCGTGCGGTAGCGGCTAAGAATTCTGCCACCCCTATTCTACTCAGGATGTTTCATAAAAGGCGACATAGAGTTTTTGACCTTGGCTACAATATCTGCCGACCGAGCTCAACCGTATGGTAGCGGTAATACCACCTATAATAGCATTCCCATAGAAGGTTGACGTCAGGCGCCCGGTCATAAAATTAGGCCATATCCTTTTGCAACATAATTTTGTGTTAAAAAGACATGTTGCGCCGACCCCAAGAAAGGGCAAGAAGATGATAACATACGCACGACAGAGTAGCAACGGTACACACAGCATGGGTATGAATGAGACTATTTTAAGACTAGTCAATGAATTAAAATTGAAAGTAACTTCTGAAACTTTGCCAAAATGTCGTCACTGGAGGTGTGATCAGACGAGCTATGAATGACGCACACACAAACGTAAGTACGTACGTTACGATCTCTACACGTGATGTTTATCCAATTTATTTACAACCTACTACTACATGAATTGTACTTATAAAAAAAAGCAGGTCTATATTTTATACAAACAAGGCATGTGTAGGTAAATATGACGGAAATACGGACAAATCGACAAGTGGACGGATCGACAAATTGATAGACAGGTAGGTATACGGGCGAAGCAACGAAGAGATGGACATGCAGAAGTTTTGGACGCCATGAGTATACAGATAGACCTGTGGGCTTATGATGTGCACGGTAGAGTAGAGAGACTTATCTCGCGCGCTAGAAGACTTCAGTCAACGTGTCAAATTCTATGGATAGGATATTATAAAAACAATTTAAAGAATAAAAATATATATATAAGAAAATAGGTATTGAAGTGGCGGTACATTATTATAAGCCCACTGAATATTGCTCCACCAACAAGAGCTGAGTGGCTGAACCCATAAGTTAATAACGATCAGACAAACCTGAGAGTGTGATATAATTGAGATCCCGGTAGTCCATCAGGTTGAAGTGTGTCAAGAGCTGGGCTGTCACTCCCGAGATGAACCGGCCGGCCAGCGCCGCGATGCGAGTGTAGGACGACAGACAGACAGACAGACAGACAGACAGACAGACACACCTGTGAGTGTGATGTAGTTGAGGTCCCGGTAGTCCATCAAGTTGAAATGTGTCAAAAGCTGTGCTGTCACTCCTGAGATGAACCGACCGGCCAGCGCCGCGATGCGAGTGTAGGACGACACTCGAGGGTATTTGCCAGAGTCTACCTGCAGAGAAAGACAACACGTACGTTTTTAGACCATACATTGGAAAAATACCTAATTGGTATCTCTAGCCTATACCTATTTCGAAAATGAGTAAAACAATTTTGATAAAATTTATGGTGACTTAAGTTCATTTAAATTAACACCTACAATCCAGATCATTATGAATTGAAAATAGCGTTAAAGGTTACTAGCTCATAGTCTCAGAAGCATTGTTCTTTGGGATTCGTCGGGATACTTGCAGGGTTTTTCGGGATTCTTGATCTGATTAATATCGCATGAATCCTGGTAAGTCCTGGAGAATTGTTCTGGTACTAAATATTATCGATTTCAAGAGCAGATTCAATAAAATAGATTAGATAGATTACCTTTGCATAGATGTATGTCAAATAAGCAACTTCAGTAGCAATGTAAGTCCCGTAGAAGAGTTGGCTGGCCTGCAGCCATTCTAAGCTTTCTGTCCATAGCAGTATGCAGTACACTGCTATACCACTCAGTCCTGGAACATGAAATGGTAAAGAACTTTAGCTTTTTGCTAACTAAAATATTCATAACTTTTATGTTAAACTGTTGCCTGTGATCATGATCACAATTATGTGGGGCAATGTGAGCTGATGACTTCCAGAAAAACAAATAATTTAAAAAAATTGTTGCCTAAACCTGTTTTTAGTAACACTAGAATTGAGTCCATTATAAATTGCAGAAAATGATTCTTATTTGTACACTATACTTGTATGGAATTAAGGTCATACTCTGGTCCAATGAAATACAAATTATTTCGCATAAACAGTAACTGTGTAGAACTGAAGTAGATTTATTAAATGGGTTCTTTTATAAAACTTCTACTAACTAAAGTAATTAAAGCATAAACTATTTAGTAGAAATATAGGTATATTAAGAGGTTTATCATCATGCATGAGATTCATGAGTAGATCATGGCAGTAATTCAATTAATCTGGAATTCATAATGTCTGTTTGTGACATGACCATCAGTGGCCATGACCTGTGTAATTGAAACATGATGTGCGATTGTAACTATTAGCAATGTGGTAACAGATTTTTCCATCAGATCATGAAGAAATATGCATCATAATCATAATCCATTGTGAGATTTACCTGTAACAGTAACATGATACAAAAGATAAGACCCTCAGTTTATTTTGGCTATAGGTTTGTCATGCATGATATGATGACTTAGCATGATCGAAATCTCAAGAGTTACTTGTCTGGAGATACAGAGATTAAAAAGTTTGTCTGTCTGTCTAAAAAGATTGTTTATTTGCCTTATTTTCTCACAAGTTATGATAATAATAAATAAGGCCATCCCCTTGTTTGTAATTATGTGACTAGAAAATAATAAACTAACTGTTTTAAAAATACTAATGTAATGAGTGCCTTTTGCCATTATGGGTAAATCATAAAGCTATCAAGTAAAAGAATCCCATTAATAAAATAACCATTACCAATTCATATTACTTTTTGATATGGCGAATTAAGATAAAATGAGAGTCAACTCATAATACATATCGCCAGACGAATGAAGCATTTAGTTGATAGTGCCTATAAAATTTAAGCTTTGTTATGACTCTAGTTTATACTTCATCATAAACATAATAAATTAATGAAAAATGCTTTTTATCAAAGACTAAAAAAACCACTACAACTGTAGGACTGTCTATGAATGAAAAATGCTTCGGAAATTAGACAAAAATGAGAAGAAACTTTATAATTACCAGAAAGTATGATCACCGGCTTAAATCTCAAGAAGTCTGTGATCAGAAATATGACCACCAGCTGCGCCAAGTAGGAGTAAGTCCCGACTGGATACACGTCTCTGTTTAGCTGCTCCTCAGTCACATTCCTCCATTCCCCGGACAGGAACTCTGTGACAAATGGTTCTGATGGTCTGATCTCCCGCAGAGTGCCGAACATGCACAGCAGGAGGGTCACTTTGATCCAATCTTGCATTTTCACCGCCAAGTTATGTCACGAAACCTTTTAAACCGAGCGATAAGTCAACAGGTGATTTCGGTCTTGAGCGCGGCGGAGTGAGGTAGCCGCGCCGTGTGTGTCGACTGCCGCGCGGGAAACAGGCTTTACTGTGCCATTCGCACGACATTGGACCGGCGAAACCTGCTTACGTAAGAAGTAAATAGAAGATCGTGCACAACATAACCTCAATGAGTGTTCAGCACTTGCACGCTGAATTACACATGCAATAAGCTCTTAATCTACAAAACCTTGGGTCAGCGCATCAAGTTACTTCAAAACATATTCAAACTACGAGCTTTAATAAGAATTTCGCCAGTTTTACACTAATTTTGCACTTCACAAAAAATCGGTTTTCAGTTTCTCTTTCTAAATGTTTCTGCTTTTAACATTTTGAGTGAAAGAGACATACAATAAATTTGGTAGTGAGCTATCTCTGTCTTACTTACCGACATTGTTCATTATTGTAAAAATCTAAAAAAAGTGTGTATCCGAATTTTTATTTTGACGTAGCGGCCAGCTGATTGTCAATTTTGACAGATGATTCATATTGTGCCCGTGTGTGCGGTCGTGTTGTTGTTGTTCTTTATGAAAAAAACAAACAATTTGCAGATTTTCGATGTAAAAATGAAATCAGAGACTCGCGGAACAGTGTGGAAGTGTTCTACTTGTGATAAAGAGTTCAAATACGAGAGCGAGAAGCGCAGACACGAGCAGAGCCATGTTCCGCAATTCGAGTGCAAAGTTTGTTCAAAGAAGTTTAGTTTCGTGTAAGTTTATTTTATTTATCCAGCCTACAGTCCCTTTATTAGGACGCCCAACCAAGTCATAATCATAAGTGTGTTAGGAGCTAGCCTCCTTTGTGGTCATGTCCATCAAGTAGTACTGACACTACTGACTGACTGACACATTCAGAGTTACACAAAATAACAAGAAAATATACAATCCTATCAAGCCTACCAATATATTTATTTACTATCTTTATCATGGTAGCAGAGAAATAAAAAGTAGAAAATAAAGTGCGAAAAAGTTTTTCCGACAAGAGAAAAAGAATATTAGTATATAATTTATAATTATAGTTCTGAAAATATTCTCGCAAAAATTTTCACTAGAACTGTCAAACCATCGTCATGGAAAAAGCGATTGCGGAGACATCCAAAGTGCAAATAATGCATCTCAACGGTACAAACTACAAGCATTGGAGGTACAGGATTGAGACAGTCTGCAGGGCAATTCCAAAAGCTGAAGAAATCTTAGCTGGAAAATTACGCAAGCCTGTTGAACCGACAACTATTGAAGGTGGAGTCACTGATGATGCTGCTGTAGCACAATATCAAAAGGATCTACAACAATACTTGAGTATCGACAGTGCAGTATTGACCCTGATGACGCGAACATGACGGATGAGATCCTTGACCACGTCATGCGATACAAAAGTGCTAAAGAGGTATGGGATGAGCTAGAACGTCTCTACAGTGGTAGTAGTGAAGACAAAAGCTACGATCTATGTCTTAAATTCTTTGAATACAAAAAGGATCCTGAGCACGACATAAGAAAGCACATATCTATGTTGAAAAACATTTGGCATGAACTAAACGGCCAACTCGACACGAATTTGCCAGAGATTTTACTTATTTGCAAAATACTTGGCACCTTACCGAGAGACTACTTTGCTTTCAAGTCAAGCTGGCTTCTTATTACAAAAAAGGATCGGACAATAGACAACCTCACCTCTCAGCTCAGCGCTTATGAAAAGCGCTACTACCAACAAAAGTACAGAAAATACAGAAGAAGTACTAACTGTGCAAACTGGAAAAAAGAAGAAAGGCTTCAAATCTTTTAAATGTAAATATTGTGGCCAAGTTGGACATGCAATTCGAAAATGCCAGAAGTGGATTAATGATGGACGTCCACCAAAGCCGTCGAATGACGACAGAAAGCAGAAAACCAGTGTAAACATGACAGTGTTAGCTATTGATGATGGATTACCACTGGACAAAGATAACTGGTACGTCGACAATGGAGCGACAAGCCACGTTACTAACAGAGGTGACTTCTTCGAAAGCTTCGAGCACTTCAAAGGTTCACAGAAAGTTACTGCAGCAAATGGGCAAACCATCGAAGCCATAGGAATTGGCAATATTCGAGCAGAAGCCAACATAAATGGCAAAATAGAACATATTTTACTGAAAGATGTTTGGTACGTCCCAAAAATTAAAAGAAACCTTTTTTCAGTTCTCTCTGTACACGACAATTCTCCCTCGAGTACATTTGAGTCTAAGCCCAAAGAGTGTATTGTAAAAGTGAATGGTGAAGCAAAAGTAATTGGGACTAGAGAAACTAGAGGAGGACTATACAAATTGAAAATGAAATGTGTAGCCCCACAGAATTTACATGTCAACATGTTACTGAATAACCCACTGCAAACATACCATGAAAGGCTTGCACATCAAAATAAGAGACACGTTCGTCAAGTTATTGAACAAGAATTCGGTTTAAAAGTGGAAAACACGCAGTCAGAAATCTGTGAAGGCTGTGTCTATGGAAAGGCTCACAAGCAACCATTTGGCACCAGAACTAGAGCGACAAAGCCTGGAGAGCTAATTCACACTGACATTTGCGGACCATTTCCGTATTCAATTGGGAGAAAGTTAAGATATTTCATTCTTTTCAAAGACGACTACACACGCTATCGCCATATCTATTTTCTACGACAAAAGTCTGAAGCAGCCTCAAAACTTAAAACATTCCTCAAAGAAGCTGAAGTTGGGACATGTTATCAAAGAAATGTTGAGTGATAACGGTGGAGAGTTTGTCAGCGAAGAATTCAAACAGATCTTAACTGAACATGGCGTGAAACAACGCTACACAATGCCCCACACTCCTGAACAAGCTGGCTGTGTAGAGCGAGAAAATAGAACTGTAGTGGAAGCAGCGCGAGCAATTATGCATGCCCATGAGAAAATTCCTGATGGCCTATGGGCAGAGATAGTAGATGCAACCGTATATGTGCTGAATCGTACAGGGCCAACTAAAGTGCCTGGCAAGTCTCCTCACGAGCTGTGGTACGGAAAGAAGCCTGCGATAAAACACTTGAGAATACTGGGATGTAACTGTTATGCCCATGTTCCTAAAGCTAATCGTAAGAAGCTACAGACAAAAGGCCCAAAAGGGAATCTTGATTGGCTATGAAGGAGATGAAGGCTATAGAATCTGGGATAAAGAAGCCCACAAACTGATAAGATCCAGAGATGTTATATTTGAAGAAATACCTCTACTGGGTAAATCAAAGGAGGAACCAGAAAAGCCGTCTCCTGCTCCTTTCCAATACGCTTTCCCAATTCCACAAGAAAGTGTTATTGAAGAACCCTCTACGTCACAATGTGAGACGGAGATAGAAAGGCAACTAGAACAACCCTCTTCATCAAGCCGTGAGATGGAGATGGAGGTTGAACGTCATCAAGAGACCGCCATCGAAGAATTGGAACAGCAATATTCTGAGTTTCAAGGTCAACCAGAGATGGTCACTGATGAAATTGAACGGCAGTCCTCGGAATCAGACTGTGAAATGGAATCAGCAAATTCTAACTGTGAAATAGAATCAGAAGAACAGCAGGAAATTGCTCCTGAAGAAGGGACTAGAATGGTCCTGCGAAATCGAGCTAATCTGAAACCGCCGATTCGTTACTCTGATTATATCATGGCTTTAGAATCTGATGACATGTTTGAACCGAAGACTTTTAAAGAAGCTATGTCATGTAAAGACAAGGACAAATGGCAAAAAGCTATTGAAAGTGAAATAAATTCACTGAGAGATAACCAAACATGGGAGCTCGTCGAACAACCAAAGGGTCGAAAAGCGATTCCTTGCAAGTGGATATTTAAAATAAAGACTAACCCTGATGGTACGATTGATAAGTACAAGGCTCGTCTAGTTATTAAAGGATATTCACAAAAAGAAGGACATAGACTTTCATGAGACCTTCAGCCCAGTTGCAAGAGCAAGCACTATTAGAGCAGTACTAGGCGTAGCTGCTAAAGAGAAGCTTAAACTGGCACAATTCGACGTCTCCACAGCCTTCTTATATGGCACATTGGATGAAGAAATCTACATGCAGCCTCCTGAAGGCTATGCTGATGGGAAACAAGTCTTTAAGCTAAAGAAGAGCTTATACGGGTTGAAACAAGCCCCTTTGTGCTGGAACAGATGTATTACTGACTACATTGTAAACATCGGATTCAAGCAAAGTCAGCATGATCCCTGCCTATTTGTGAGAAAAAGAGGCCTACAGAAGATCCTGCTTGCATTGTATGTGGACGATGGATTAATTGCATCCAGCAGTGAAAAAGAGGCCAACCACTTCCTAGATGAAATGAGAGCTCGTTTCAAGATCACTGTGAAACCTGCAAGTTACTTCCTGGGAATGGAAATAAAAGGTACCCTGATGGCTCCATTCTGTTACACCAGAAGGCGTACGCTACTCGAGTACTAGAAAAATTTGGCATGGACAAATGCAAACCCGTATCAACGCCAATCTTGAAACCAGGTACAAAGAATGACCGACAAGATGGAGACAAGCGATTCCCATACAGACAAGCAGTTGGCAGTCTGGCATACCTGATGACAGGCACTAGACCAGACATAGCATACGCTGTAAGTGTCGTGTCAAGAAACCTGGATAATCCCACACTAGATGACATTGTTACCGTGAAGAGGATAATGAGATACATAAAGGGCACTATCGAAGAAGGCATAATGTATAGCCCAGATAAAGCCCTCAACTTAGAATGTTACAGTGATGCCGATCACGGTGGTGCACGGAGACCGGTAGGTCAACTTCCGGAATCATATGCTTATACGCTGGAGGCCCAATATCGTGGAGCAGCAAGCGCCAGAACAGCGTCGCTATATCCTCCACAGAAGCCGAGATTGTAGCAGCGAGTGAAGCCGCGAGAGAAATACTCTGGCTACAGAAAGTCATAAAGACATAACTGGGCAAGACTGCCAAGCGTCCCTTTGCGTGGATAATGAGTCTGCGATTAATATAGCAAGAAACCCACCAGAATTTCATCAGAGGACGAAACATATTCAGATCAGACATTTCTTCATACGTGAATGTTCTGAGAACAAAGCTATCGACATCCACCATGTGCCAGCAGCCAGGCAAATAGCCGATATGCTAACCAAAGCTTTATATGGACCCAGGACTCTGCTCCTCAAGAGAATGGCTGGGATTATATTCAATCCAACAGGGGTGGATGTTAGGAGCTAGCCTCCTTTGTGGTCATGTCCATCAAGTAGTACTGACACTACTGACTGACTGACACATTCAGAGTTACACAAAATAACAAGAAAATATACAATCCTATCAAGCCTACCAATATATTTATTTACTATCTTTATCAAAGTGATCAGAGCATTGTATTATAGTTGTTGAGGGGTTCATGGGTTCGTTGGAAAACTCGGTGTCGCACTCGAGGACACAGAAGAAGTTATTCATCGCTTCATAATACATAGATAATACATGTCCTATTTGATTGTAAGTACATACTTTATCATTGCAGTTATTTTATCTGACATGTAATATGTAATCACTCTCTAAATTAGTCATTGTCTAAGAGTGTGTTAATTTTATAAATTTGAGACATGTTTGTAAACATCAAAATTATTCCTCCAAAAAGTAATAGGATGCGAGAAGTATAAAATATTTGTTTTTGATGTCGAAGGGCACCCCACTGGTGCATAGGGCCTTCACAAGATGTCGCTATTTCCCCCAGTCTTGAGTCTCATATAAAATAATTGTTTTGTATGAATTCCAGGTCTGCCCTCCGTCGTCACGAGAAGCAACATGAGCGAACGAAGAGTGCGCATTGCACTACATGCGGCGGACAGTTTAGAGATGAAATACTGCTTAAAAGACACATACAATATGCACACAAAGGTAATGTATGATCGTTGTAGGGTTATAGGTATAGCACATAAGGTACCAGGAAGGGTACTTCAAAATAAATGAATTATTGTTAACCCCAGTTAAAAGATAGTAAAAATAAAGACACATTTTAATTATATATAAGGTCCTATTATATTCACTGCAAATATTTTAGGGGCAGATCAAATAAAATATAAGCATGTACTAGGCAAATTTTTAAAGAAATCTACACGCTAGTTTTCGAGAAAATTGCATTTAACTAAAAAAACACAAAACGAAAAAAGTGCACCCTGTTTGTCCTAGAAACTCACACATTGGTTGCTGTGATTGGTTGGTCGTTAGTGTGCGTGCCGTGTAAGTGAATTCTGTTTACGTTGCGGAAACGTCAGTCGGGTCAGTCAAAGGATGTTCACATAATTAATTAAAAAGTTTGTTTGAAAATGAAAAATAAAAACTAGGGTGTAGATTTTTTTTAAAATGCCTTAAATGTTTTTCTTATACATATTTACGCATGCCCTTAAAATATTTGCATTGAATTTAATAGGACCTTATATAGAAGTCTTTTCTAATAATGTTATTGAAGATTTTTATGGTGACAAGAATAATTCTCTTATTTTGGAGTACTCAAGGTAGCTAATCTGTTCAGACCATACCTATGACCTTTATCTCTATCTACTAGACCAGACATTTTTGTTGTCCCCATTACATTAGGGCTAACTAACCTAGCTAGCTGTTGTCTCAAAAGAGCAGGTGTTTTCTTCAAGTAAGAGGTAGCTTATGTTACTCAAGGAAAACTTTGTAACAATAAAAGAATTTTTAAATTCATTTCAGTTATTTTAGAGATTGATGAAAAAATTATAAAAGCCTGGCTTATTCGTTGCTAGGATAGTTACAAAATGCTTACCTACACCATCTTTTTATATTTCAGGAACGTTTCAATGTAAAAAATGCAATTCAATATTCAACAGCGAAGCAGCCCTACGAATACACATGAAAACCCACAGGCCTGAGTCAGAGAGGAGTTTTCGATGTAGCTATGATGGCTGCGGCAAGTCATTCAACTTCGCACACCATTTGAAACATCATGAACTCACACATTCTGATGAAAAACCTCATGTCTGTACTGAGTGTGGTAAACGTAAGTAGAGTGGGATAATGCTAACATTACAAAATTGTGCGAATGTATAAAGGAGACTAAAAGCATTTATTTCTATTTACACAGAAAAAGATAAATGAATGATAGATTTGATTAAAACGAAATGAGTCATTCAATACTCAATATAAAAATCAATATCACTTTCTGTCCTTTCTTAGTACAATTTTTATCTTTAATTTATCTAATCATATCATCTTCATCAAGCATTCCTAAGAATGGTTGACGTCTGGAAGGCGGCCGGTCGTAAAATTATTCCAAATCCTTTTGCAACACGATTTTGTATTCAACAAAATTGCGCCGACCACAAGTAATTGGGATAAGGGCAGGAAGATGGTGATAATGATCATCTTTAATAAAAAAATATTGATCCTGTTTCTGAATAACATTCACATAGGTGTTTTTCCCTTAGAGAATATTAGAGATAGGAAATCATTTGATACCAAACTTTGCCCTGACTTTGCTCCAGGATTCATCCAGCTCCATCACCTGAAGATCCATCAGAGGGTGCACAAGCCGGACAGCTGGCTTTCCTGCGCAGTGAGAGGTTGTCACAAAGAGTTCACCAATGAATATGCGCTGAAGAGACATGTTGCCACTCATAGTAAGTATTTTATACCTAACTAGCGGCCCGTTAGAGGTTTCACCCGCTGCAATTAATTTTTCCCGGAATGATACATATGTGTGTACAAACCTTCCTCTTAAATCACCCTATGTATTACAAAAACCGCACCAAAATCCGTTGCCTGGTTTAGGAGGAGATAGCGAGTTTCACGACAGGCAGAAAAGAAGCGACTTCATTTTATACAATGTATTGGTAATAAATAAAATGTATACAATTTAGTATTTTTTTTTTGCATTTTTCTGTCAGTTGTGGACATCGCTAGGCTAACTCATCTTTGATTTTAAAGCAATTTCTTAATAGAAAGTGGTTCACAGAGAAGATCTATAATTCATATAGGAAAATATCTTATTAACATGAAAATAAACACTAGCACATTCTAAAGCGCAATCGACTTAATTTTTAATTTGCTGGGCCGCACTGGCCCCAAAACATGTCTACTCGAGTACCCACTTTTTCACAAAGCTAGAAGCTACTATAGTCGAGAAGACCACTCGCTGCATTCGCGGCCCTATGGCGGTGCCTTCTCACTTGAGTTTACCACCAAGTGCCGCCGCGAATGCAATAACGACTTCGGTCTTCTTAATTATACACATACTTATGACAGCTAACGAAATTGTCTAGATATTCCTCAAGTCCAAGCCAGTCTCCATAAAAGGGGTTTAAAATGTAGATCTAGTTAAGTTCGTAGGGTGGCGGCATAATTTTATTTTTCAATATCGAACTTTGTCTTTCAGATAATAAGGACCTAAATACTGTGCCATCAAAATTGTCTACAAATGATACAATAGTTAAGAAAAGACATTTATTAGGTGAGTATTGTATCATTTATGTATTTTATCAACAACTGAGGAACTCGACGATATATATGTATGATATGTATGTATGACATTTTTAGACAATAGGATGACACCTGTCATTATAGTGATACTACGTGGTTCATTAAAGAATGGTATTGTAAATGGTGGCGGTTCCGTAAGTGGGAAACGTTTGAACGGTTTGACGCTAGTGCGAGTAAGAAAAAGCAATGATCTTCGACCGCCATTTAAAATTGTTGAACCATACACGATTTTTCTGACACGACCATCAAATTTTTGCCAGAACTCACGTGGCGATAGCGGCCGTATTTTTATGACTGTTAACTCTCTGCCTACTCCGCTAGGTATAAAGGGGTGATTTGTATATGTATGTTTATGTGTGTATTGTACTGTACTAAGCTAAACTACTTTTTGTTGCAGAAATTAAACCTCTCAAAAAACGGCGACGTTTTCAAGAAGAAACCCAAGATATTACAAAAGAAATTAAACTGCTATCGGTTAGTACATTACAAAATATTAAAAATGAATGCCCTAGTCCCGTTTTGGCCATACCTATTGAATCTGAAACGCCAAAACAAAATTCTACAAGTATAGAACAGGAATATAATGACGAAGTAGATACAAAAGATAACTTCGAAGAATTTGATACGAAAGGTGCTACAGCAGATGAAAATGTTGAGATAGATGATATAGATTTATCTGTAAGCAATTGTAAATCAGTATTAGGAAAATGCATGGAAACGGGAGATTCAGAACCAAATGAAAGTTGTTTGTGTACCCAAATAACTTCCGTAGATAAGGCTGTTGATTTTAATGAATTAAATGTACAAAAGACGAACATTAATGTTCAATTAAACATCATAGATGATTTGAAATGCATTGAAAAGAGACGTAATGACGTAAATGCTTGTGAAACGTGTGAATGTGCTAGTATATGTGGAATCAGAGATAAACCTGCTACAGATTCGATTGAAATCGATACTCCTGAATTAGAACTGAGAAACGACACAATTATTAAAATAAAGGATACTTTCGACCTAGACTTCGAAGGCATTAAAGATAAAAATAAAAATACACTTGAAAATAATGTGAAACCTAAAGTTAACAATATGATGAATAGTTGCAAAGATATATTAGGTAATTGTATAGTGAGTGGTAATGGTACGATTGGGGAAGGTTGCTTGTGTGCTCGGATGACTGCTGACGATCAGCAAATAATTGCTCAAGAGATCGAAGATCTTACTATATGCCCTAAAAACTGTTAATTTGTTAGACTGAGACTGTACTTAGCAATATTTACAAGTGACTTTGATTCTAGTACTTATATTTACCCACTATACTTATGTTTAGTTGTGTCTCCTGGGAGGTTATTGTAAATGATTAAAATGAAACAGGACACATTATATTTAACTTTAAATTTATTTACAACATAATTCTTTACAATTTCAACCATATTATACAAAATATAATCTTAGTTAACAAGGACTATCATTATTTTATTATTTTACAATCAGACCTCACTTCTGCTATCACTAAATTAAAATATTAATACGAAATGGAATGTATCTATAGTAGTATATGCAAATTAACATTATCACATACGGCATGGCAGAAATAGATGTATTTCATCTTAAGAAATAAAGTTTTAAAAATGTAAAACCTATTTACATCTTTTATTTTTCAAATACTTAGTTACTTAATATTTGTGTATGTGCCCAACTCAGATTTATGAAAATTGGATTATTTATCCTTATACATATTTAGCTATTGATTATTGGTAACAATTTTAAAACAAAGAAACTGAAGAATTGCTTACAATAATATGCAAGTCATTGAAATATTTTAGTTACTATTTAGTAAAATACTTACGCTTCACATACTTGTAGTAAATAAATATTCTATAATTCTCAAGATGATGACTCTCCTATAGTTTGACTAGTCTAATAAGTTTTTTATTAATTATTCTGCTGCATTTTGTGAACCGCACTATACAACATAGTTCTTGACAACATTGCATTCATTCATACATCATTGTTTAAAATAAGTGTTACGTGATAAAATTGATCGACAGCATCATCACAGGAAATAAAACAGAAATATACAAAACTTAATAGTAACTGAACTAAGTAAGCACGCACTACGCTTCGTTATTAATTACAGAATCCAACTTGCTCGCATCTAATGTCCTTCTATCACTTTTTTTTGGCGAATCACTAATATCGTTAAGTTTGTGGATATCTCCATCATTGTAACTTTTCTTTACATTTTCTTTTTCTTCACGTCTCTCTTCATCAATAGGAACCACGCTAAGATATTCGTTATCTTCATGTGTTGATTTAGTACTGCTAACAACAGGTACTGCAGTCTGTAGCTCCACTGTTGCTGTTTCAGTAGAGGATGGTGTTTCAGGTAACTCTGTGGTTTGCTCCTTTTTGATTTCTAAATCATCAGTGTCTTGTAAAAATGTTGGCACGACCACCTCCTTTTCCTCATCTTTCGCATTTTCCATATTTATTCTTTTCGCATCAGACGAGTTGTGATTTTCGTTATTTAATTCATTTAAACCATCCGTGTTAGAACTAGTTCCCTGTCCTTGCGTTTTTTCTGGTGTTTCATTAACTACTAATGTTCCATGCTCATCAGCAGCGATATCATGAGTTTCGTTAACATTAGCTGTATCGATAATATCATGCCCTTCTTGAAGTTTCTTTACAAGGCTCTTGTTATTTTCAACTTCGGGTAAAAATGGATTCATTTCCGTTTCATGATCCTCATATTCAGAAGAGTGGATATTAGATTTGGATGCATCTGATTGATTGCGTCCAGGAACTTCGTAAATCGTAACATTTAGATTATTTACTTGTGTCACAGTTTTGTCCTGGTTTTCTTCTGTAGGTATATTTGACAACATGTTATTTACCCTAATTGTAGAATCGTTCTGTAAATTGTGGACCTGTTCTTCATCGTTTTCCCAAACTGGTGCAGGTTCCTCTCTATTTATGTTCACAGACTTATAAATGTATTGACTTATTGTTGTACTTTGCACTTGATCAGTATTATTTTGTATCACTACATTGATCTTTTCGGAGGGCTTTTCAAGGCTTATCACCGTAACATTTTCAGACACTCCGGAATGTTCCGGCACACTAATGGTATGATTGGCTATAAACGTTTCTTTACTCAGAGTTTCTCCAGATATATTAGTAAATACAGGACTATCTTTTACCCTTTTAACTCTAGAATCTTCGGTGTCATAAGAATTGTGCATCATTCCATAAAATGGAGATTCTTTTTCTTTCGATGTACTTATGTCTAAGTATTCAGGTTCAAAATCATCTATTGTGTAGCCTTTGTTCATTATTTCTTCTATTTTTGTTATTGATGGTTCAGTAGTTGTATGTTTATCTTTATTTGAATCTAAAATCATGTCATTATAATTAATTTCTGAAACTGTTTCTGATAACCAATCTGATGCAGTAGTTGCTAGAATTGCCTCAGTAGTATTTTCTATGGTGTTGTTTTTGGTGTTATTGGCTCCATTTTCTATAGATTTTGAAGAACGATTGAATATCGTATTTATAACATCAAATGCTGTTTCAGGCCCTTCGGTGATCGCTTTTGCAGTAGTAGTCGTTGTTGTTGGGTTTGTTTTATTTTCCAAAAAATCCATAATTCCATGTGCACTGATTAATTTGTAATCTTTACTTATTGAGTACTCTGTCGATGGAGCCATCTCGTCTGGTAAAGTAGTAATAGCGGACGATTCATGTACAGGTGATATTTCAGTAGTAGTGTTTAATGAATTTGCTTCATCTAGTACTGATTTAATTTTATTAAAATCTGACTCTTCTTTAGCTTTATTTGTCACATCCTCTTTATCTTCGGTGGCAGTAGCATTTAACTTAGTTATATTCGTCATATCAATGTTAAAGCTACTATCTGTTGACATGATAATGTTACCAGCATTGGTTCTCGTTATATTGTCCAAATTTTCTATTTCATCTGGCTGGAAACTAGGTGTAGACACTGTTGTTGAAGGTTCCACTTTACTTTCTTCTGCAGAATTCAGGAGTGGACTTTCATTTTGTTTAGCTAACATATCAAACGATATTTCATCATCAAGACCGTCTGTTCTATTTGTTGCAGGAACGTCGATTTTGACTGTAGTCATTGAGTCACCATTCTGCAAGGGTTCTTCACTCAAATAAGTTAGAAGTGACTTTTTTTCGTGTTCACTGAGACGATCATAGCTTACTTCTGGTTTAATTTCTTCATATTCAGTCTTCGTGTCGTTATTGGTCATAGAAGTTGCAACAGTGGTTGCGTCATCCAAAAGTTTTGGTTGCTTTGAGTGTAAGTGATCCATTAGGGAATTTTCATAGGTTATCTTGTTCTGTTCAGTTGTCGTAGCAACTTCAAGTTCAACTTCAGGTTCGGGTTCGTTGGTTACGAGTTCTTGCTCAATTCCTCCCATAACTTGGTCCCTTTCTGTAACAGGTTTGTATTCCCACAAGGGCTTTTTGGTTGTTGTCATCTCTGATTCTGATGTCGCACCGTGTGTTAGCATATCCAATTGGTTGGTTGTTAGAATAATATCAGAGTTACGTTTCGGTTCAGATGTGGGTTCAGGTTGTACTGCAGGCTCAGGTTCATCGTTGTGTTCCGGTTTGACTGTAGGTTCAGCCGTGGGCTCTGGCTTGGGTTCATTAGTTGTTTCTGGTTGTGCATTGAGATGTTCGAGTCTTTCTTCAATACTTGTTTCGACTGATGTGGGCTCACGTTTAGACTCGGGTTCTGATGCAGTTTTCAGTTCTGTAATGGACACGGATTCTGGCGCTGCCTTTGACTCTGTGGTTGGTTCTGGCTCAGGCGCGGACGTTGAATCAGGCTGAGGGTTACCAGTTGGCTCTGGCGCGGTGGATAGTTCGGAATCTGAATTAATGTTCAGTTCAGGATCGACAGATGCGTCAGCCATCTGTTCTTGCACGGCCTTGGGCTCGATAGTTGGTTCTGGCTCAGGTTTGGGCTCAGTGGTCGGTTCTGGCTCAGGATTAGGTTCAGCGGCAGGTGCTGGCTCAGGATTAGGCTCAGCGGCGGATTCTGACTCAGGTTTCGGTTCAGGCTCAGGATTAGGCTCAGCGGCGGATTCTGACTCAGGTTTAGGTACAGTTGTTGGTTCTGGCTCTGGGTTAGGTTCAGCGGTGGGTTCCGGCTCAGGTTTAGGTTCAATTGTTGGTTCTGGCACAGGATTAGGCTCAGCGGCGGGTTCTGGCTCAGGTTTAGGTTCAGTTGTTGGTTCTGGCTCAGGATTAGGTTCAGCGGCGGGTTCCGGCTCAGACTTAGGCTCAGTTGTTGGTTCTGGCTCAGGATTAGGCTCAGCGGCGGGTTCTGGCTCAGGTTTAGGTTCAGATGTTGGTTCTGGCTCAGGATTAGGCTCAGCGGCGGGTTCTGGCTCAGGTTTAGGTTCAGATGTTGGTTCTGGCTCAGGATTAGGCTCAGCGGCGGGTTCTGGCTCAGGTTTAGGTTCAGATGTTGGTTCTAGCTCAGGATTAGGTTCAGCGGCAGGTTCCGGCTCAGATTTAGGTTCAGTTGTTGGTTCTGGCTCAGGTTTAGGCTCTGCGGTGGGCTCTGGCTCAGGTTTAGGCTCTGCGGTGGGCTCTGGCTCAGGTTTGGGCTCGGCTATCGATTCCGGCTCAGGATTAGGCTCAGCTGTCGGTTCTTGCTCAGGTTTGACTTCTTCGCTAGGGTTGCCAAAAACATGCGAATGTTTAAACTCTGTTTCTGTAGTAGTAGTCTCTGCCTCTACTTCTCCAGAACTTTTCCAATCAAAATAATTTCTTGGCTGTTCTTCTATTGGAGTTTGTTTTGTTGTGCTGCTTTCGCTGCCGATATCGAGCACTCTGAACTCCTTTTGTCTTGCATCTTCAGCCGGTTTTGGTGAACTTGGGTCTTGGCTTTCGAGAATGGACATGCATTTCTTAGAGTTGGCTATATCAATGATCTGTCCTCGTGGGCATGTACACATGAAGTCGAGGGTCGTTTCGTCAAAGGCACAACCGTATTCACAGTCGTTCATATTGAAATTGCAAAGGTCGAGCACAGGTTTAGTTGACATTTTATCTTCGGCGACATGATACACGCTTATCATGCGACTGTTTCTGTCAAGATAGTTGTCTAGAGCCATCTTCAAGGTGTCTGCTGTTAGGAGTTCATCATTCACCTCGGAACTGGTCTTTGGTGTCCAGTGGATTCTGTACGTGACTATAAGGGATCCCGGTCTGAAAAAGAAACATTATAATTAGTTCATGATATTCGTAACTGATTATGATTTGAATTTTGCCTTGTAAAACTCCAATTCTACGCATGGTCTCGTATAAAGCGACTAAGGGATAATTATCCAGGGAATAAACAGCAGCGTTCCCTGTGAATTAAAAACTGAACTACGTTCGCCCATTTGCCTGACAGTCGTGGCAAGTATTGGCAGTGGACTGTTCTGTTAGTTAAGGTTCACCTAAGACCATGATTACCGCGCCGCAGTCTACGTCTTATAACAACTTGAAACTTGTCAGGTCAGTTCTCAGTTGAGTGACGACAACAACGGAATACTGTTCTCAGTTGAGTGACGACAACCACTGAATATTGTTTAATATTCTAAATCCAGCAAACAATTTGCTTGAATAAAGAAAAGCAAACTCTGCTGCCCATTTCTTAGATTGATTCCTAATGTCTATTAATTGGTGAACGGTAAATGATCAAATTAGTAACAAAAACAAATAAACATGTTATTGTTGCTGGAGACTTTAATGTAGACATTTTAGTAAGAAATGCGTTCAGTGATAAATTTTTAGGTCTTTTTAAATCATTTAACTTGTCTAATGTATTTTATGAGCCTACTCGTGTGACGACTACTTCTGCCAAATGTATTGATAATGTATTTAGTGATTGTGACCCTGTAGATAAATGCATTATTAATTCTCTTCAGTCAGATCACAAGGGTCAATCCGTATTATTTCCGTTCAAATTCCATATTAAAACAATCAAAATAGAAACCAGGCGCATCACTGCTAGTAGGTTAGAAAAATACCAAAATGTATTGATGAAGAAATTACCATTCCATAATTATAACTTAGATAATCCTAATACCTTATACCAAGACTTTTTTAATTTATTAAGTGAAGAATTTGAACTGATTTTTAACATAGACACAAAAGAAATTAATACGAAATTTAAATTCTGTGATTGGGCGACCAAAGGTCTTAGGATTAGCAGAGATAGACTATTTGAACTTTACGAGCTTAAAAACATGACAACTGATGGCAGTTTTAATGAGCTGGTAAAAATATTCCAAAACTTTTAAGATAGCTTGTCTAATTGCTAAAGCAAATTTTATTAGTAATAAAATAAAGTCTTCAGACAATAAAATTAAAGCTGTCTGGAAAGTTATTAATAGCGAAACAGGTAAAACTAAGCCACGCGAAAATAACTTTTCCTTAATACTGACAACGGCATGATTAGTACAAATTCAGATGTAGCGCAGGAGTTTGAGTCATTTTTCACAAATATACCGCTAAAAACGACTGAATCACTGAACTCTTCACCATCAATTTCATCTATTTTACTGAAACAAAATGTAGATGTCTGCAATTCGGAATTAAAATTTCATCATGTTAGTCCACAGTGTATTTTAAAACTTTTAAAGATATTAAGGTTAAGAGCACCGAAGATTTATGGGGCATGTCAGTTAAAGTTTGTAAATCAGTGATTGAATTGTTAGCGCCATATTTGGCTGATATCTTTAATGATTGTATTGATCATGGCATCTTTCCCGATTTAATGAAAGATAGCAAGGTAGTTCCGCTGTTTAAAGCTGGCGACAGACAAGATCCCAGTAACTATAGACCTGTATCTATTCTGCCAGTTCTGAGCAAAGTATTTGAGAAGATCATACTCAATCAAATGCTGTCCCATTTTAATAGAAACAATTTGTTACACAACCAGCAATTCGGTTTTACAAAGGGACGTTGTACCACAGATGCTGGTGTTGCTCTGATGAAACATGTATTTAATGCCTGGGAAGAATCAAAGGATGCCATTGGTGTTTTTTGTGATCTTTCCAAAGCGTTTGATTGCGTAGATCATGAAACTTTATTGATAAAGTTAGACCATTACGGTATTCGAAACACAGCTCTAAAACTGATGAATTCATATTTAGATAATATAACTCAAAGGTCCAAATAAATGGCGCCAAATCACAGGGGCTCGTGTTAAAATTGGTGTGCCTCAGGGCTCTATATTAGGACCATTTTTATTTCTAATTTATATAAATGATTTGCCTTACATGGTACAGAACTTGTCCAAGATTGTATTATTTGCTGATGATACATCCCTTATATTTAAGGTTGATAGACATGCACAGAATTATGACGAAGTAAATCACACTCTTGGACAAGTTCATAGTTGGTTTACTGCAAATAATTTAGTTCTAAATGCGAAGAAAACAAAATGTGTATTATTTACTTTGCCAAATGTAGTACATTCATCGAGTAATTATGTACAACTTAATAATGAAAAATTAGAATTTACTACCAGCACAGTTTTCTTAGGGATTACTCTTGACTCAAAGCTACAATGGGGTCCACATATTACATCTTTATCGGGAAGATTAAGCTCGGCTGCCTATGCGGTACGTAAAATTAGAGAAGTTACGGATATTGCAACTGCACGACTTGTTTACTTTAGTTATTTTCACAGCATTATGTCCTATGGAATTTTGTTGTGGGGTCGCGCCGCTGATATTGAAACAATTTTTGTACTTCAAAAAAGGGCCATTAGAGCAATTTATAAACTTTGCAGTCGTGACTCCTTAGAGAACTGTTTAAAGAAATTAATATTTTGACCGTACCATGCCAATATAGTTACGAAAATATCATGTACGTCAGAAAGAATATAAATACTTTCACTAGAAATTATGAAAGGCATAACCGCAATACAAGGAGTAGAAATGAATTAGATCAACCTAAGTTTAGACTAGCCAAAGTTCGGACTTCATTTCAAGGTCTAAGTATACGATACTATAACAAAATACCGGAAGATATATTAAGTCTATCAGAAAGTAAATTTAAGTCTGTTATTAAGAAAACTTTATGTTATAAAGCTTATTATAAGTTAGATGATTATATTAATGACAAAAATGCGTGGACTTCTGAAATTCCAGCGCAGCACAAGAAACACGCACTCGTTTTGAATACCAAATCAGGACTTACAAGGAGTATAAAATTGTCATAATCAATTGTAACAGGCCACAACCTTCCGTGGTCTGTTTGGAAGGCGCTGAATAGACTTCGGTCGGGTGTCGGCAGATGTAAGGAGCTTACAAAGAAGTGGGGTTTTACATCTGATGACAAGTGCGAGTGTGGCGCAATACAAACCATGTCACATTTAATGTCATGCCCTACCTCTCCTGCCGCTTGCACACAGGAGGACCTGTATTGTGCCAACCAAAAGGCTATTGACGTAGCCACTTTCTGGGCACAGCGACTGTAATGCGGTCAATGCGGGGATCATTGCCATTGACCCGAAAAGAAGAAGAAGAAGAATTGTAACTTCGTCTTAATCATAATTTGAATTTTATATGTACCTACTTTTATTATATTTGATTTGTTTAATATTGACATTCTAAAAGTATTCTTTGTGAATCTACTTGGAAATAAAAGTTTTGAATCTTGATGAGTAGGTTGTAGGTATGCTATTTAAGAGTGTATGACTTGGTTGAGTAGGTACCTGACAGCAATAACTTCCACTTTGATCTTGTTGCTGTCCACCATGTCTCGGTCGAATAGAGCCTTCCTCATCGCATTGCCGAAGTTGTTGTTAAACTCCCTGAACTCTTCGCTGTCGGGGTTCAACAACTCTTCGGAGAAGTCCTCGTTGTCAATCCTCACTTCGCCTTCCAATGTTCGTGGCACTGGAAAAAGAAAAATCTTCTATGAAGTTCTGTGCTTGAAAGTATTATGCACTGAGTCGGTTTTTAGGACTAGAGATCTTTAAAAGTACGAGTTATTATTAAACGTTAAGCCGACGGCTTAATAACGTGATATTTACTGGCTATGATTACTTAGGGCCGCCGCCGACAGAGTGGACACTTTTCCGCGCGCCGTCGCGCGACTCTAACAGAGAAATCGGAAAATGAACCGTACGCAACTGACGTAACGGCGATAATGGCCGGCGGCGGAAAAAGTCCGAGCGCCATTTGTTCGCGCGGCGCCGCGCGAATTCGCGCGACGCCGCGCGGCGCCTCTGAGTGCGCTTGCGTCCGCCGGGCGGCCCAAGGCCGCAAGCGGACATTCTCCGGTGTTGCCATCACAATAGAAATAAAAAGATAATGTTTCTCAAAGAAAAGTGTCGATTACTAAAATAAATAAAAATAAAAATTATCTAAACATTGTTTTGAATAAATATTTATAATATAAGTACCTACAACCTTGGTGTTTGTTGGGTCGTTAGGGTTTATTACGTGGGTCGTTGGTGTTTATTGGGGCATAAGGGTTTATTACGTGGGTCGTTGATGTTTGATGGGTCGTAATGGTTATTTATGTGGGTCGTTGGTGTTTGTTGGGTCGTTAGGGTTTATTACGTGGGTCGTTGGTGTTTGTTGGGTCGTAAGGGTTTATTACGTGGGTCGTTGGTTTTTATTGAGGCTTAAGGGTTTATTAGTTGGGTCGTTGGTGTTTGTTGGGTCGTAAGAGTTTATTACGTGGGACGTTGGTTTTTGTTGGGTCGTAAGGGTTATTTATGTGGGTCGTTGGTGTTTGTTGGGTCGTAATGGTTATTACGTGGGTCGTAATGGTTATTACGTGGGTCGTTGATGTTTGATGGGTCGTAAGGGTTTATTACGTGGGTCGTTGGTGTTTGTTGGGTCGTTAGAGTTTCTTACATGGGTCGTTGGTGTTTGTTGGGTCGTAAGGGTTAATTAAGTGGGTGGGTTGTGTTTGTTGGATCGTAAGGGTTTATTACGTGGGTCGTTGATGTTTGATGGGTCGTAAGGGTTTCTTACGTGGCTCGTTACGTAATAAACCTAGTGTACCATCAAACACCAATGACCCGTAACTTACGACCCATCAAACATCAACGACACATAAAGCCCTTACGACCCATTAAACATCAACGACCTATGTAATAAAACCACGACCCTACAAACACCAACGATTCACGTAATTAACCACGACCCATCAAACACCAACGACCCACGTGCTTACGACCCATTAAACATCAACGACCCATGTAATAAATCATTACGACTCATCAAACATCAATGACCCGTAAGAAACTACGACCTATCAAACACCAACTATCTACTTTATTAACCCTTACGACCCATCAAACATCAACGAACCACGTAATACGACCCATCAAACATCAACGACCCACGTAATAAGCCCTTGAACCAACAAATACCAACGACCCACGTAATAAACCCGACCATCAAACATCAACGACCTACGTAATAAACCCACGACCCATCAAACACCAACGACCCCCGTAATTAACCCTTAAGACCCATAAAACATCAACGACCCACATAAGAAACCCTTACCACCCATCAAACATCAACGACCCACGTAATAAACCCTTACGACCCATTAAACATCAACGACCTACGTAATAAACCCTTACGACCCATCAAACACCAACGACCCACGTAATTAACCCTTACGACCCATCAAACATCAACGACCCACATAAGAAACCCTTACGACCCATCAAACATCAACGACCCACGTAATAAACTCTTACGACCCATCAATCATCAACGACCCACGTAATAAGCCCTTACGACCCAACAAATACCAACGACCCACGTAATAAACCACTTGACCCATCAAACATCAACGACTCACGTAATAAACCCTTACGACCCAACAAATACCAGCGACCCACGTAATAAACCCTTACGACCATCAAACATCAATGACCCACGTAATAAACCCTTACGACCCATCAAACACCAACGACCCACGTAATTAACCCTTACGACCCATCAAACATCAACGACCCAAACAAATTACGACCCATCAAACATCAGCGACCCACGTAAGATACCCTTACGTTCCAACAAACACCAACAACCCACGTAATTAACCTTTACGACCCAACAAACACCAACGACCCATGTAAGAAACTCTAACCAACCAACAAACACCAACGACCCACGTAATAAACCCTTACGACCCATCAAACATCAACGACCCACGTAATAAACCCTTACGACCTAACAAATACCAACGACCCATACAAATAACCCATACGATCCATCAAACACCAACGAGCCACACAAATGACCATTTTTTTTTCAAACGTGGCAAAAATTTGTTCAGTGACAATCGTAACGTAATGTTCTTTAATTTTTAATAGGTTGGATTCATCTGAACTACCCAATTTATTTTTAATAAGATTAGCGGTCACTGTCTAGCGAACCGGCGGACGTACGCGCCACGTGGCGACGCCGCGCGGAAGAATGCCGCTTGGTGTGCTACGCCATGGTATAATAAGATACTCCGCCTGGTATTCCGTTCCGAGACTCGTGGACCACGTGACCAACACATGTCTACGTCATCATGCTTGTGGGTTACCAGAACTACTCACTCTTATGATGTTTTTTGTAAATCATTTATGATACTCTTAACTAATAAATACAATTGAAGTGTTGTTGTAAAGTTCAAGTTAATACACACGTAAATCTAAATTATAAAATTATTAAGAAATATTTTAGGTCACTTTTCTGAGATTGAATTTACCCCATAAAGTATTTTATTGAAATAAAATGGCAATACTAAGTGACGTTGTCTTGTGTTTCTCTGGGAAGGAAAGACCATGTTTTATTAGACTATGTGCTACGCGACCTAGAGGCGTCGCGCGAAAAGTGTCGCCGGCGTCCGGTCTATGTGTGGTCGTTACACAACCATGTTAGAGACCTGCTGCTTGTTAAGGCCGCTATAGAGTTTTTCACGAAGCCCATACAATTTTCTCTGCCAGACCTCACGGAGCGTCATTTTGCGAAAAACATGGGGATGTTTGAATATTTTTTACAGTGATATTATGAATAAAAATAAATATATTTTTCTGCAATTGGATTAAGTACATCTTCTTAAATAACATATATTTTTTTTAAATCTTTACTACTGTTATTTTTTCATACAGAAGCCGTTATAATGGCGCATTATTTTGCAAAAAATCGTATATAAAAACGTGGTATTATTCTATATTTCTGAATAAAATTGTAAAATGTTCACTGTAGACTTTTTTCTCAAATATATACTCTATTTTTTTGTATAATTGATATTTTTTTATAGTGAACCAAAACTCTAAAACTCACGCTTGATTTGAGGTCTTTTCCTGAATTTTGGTTTTGTCGCTTTAGATATCGCTGTTTGTAACAGGTTTAAAACTAAAATGTTAATATTTACATTGTACATTTTGCAGATGAAGATATGCTTGATTAAATGTACAAGTAACATATGATTTTTACATAACGGTTTTCGAGAAACTCACATGTTTATAAAGCCAATTTGCTAGAAAAAATTGAATGCGCTCTTAAAGATGGTTGTAAAATACTAACATTAGGGTTCATCTAGTCGTTGGTCGACTCGGTGTCATGCCCGAAGAGAGGGAGTATGATTTTATTACTTCGGTGGTGCATAGAGAGAAAAGAGAGAGGTGGTGCATATCAAAATTATTCAGGACTTCTATCCTACATGTTATAAAAATATTGGCGATCTTTTAAATCAGGTGTTTACATGACGTTGTTTATTAGGTTATCTGTAAATGAGTGAGATGACCAAACTTACCATACATAGTACTATCGCTGCTTTCATCCGCCATGGGGAGGTTTAATTTCGTTGGAGTTTCATCAGCATCATTCGAAGATGGTTCTGGGGCTGGCTCTGGGGCTGGCTCGGGGGCTGGAGTGGTTTCTGCATGATCATGCATGCCGTGCCCCATATCTTCGTTATTTTCCCCATCATGTTCATCGTGGTCGATGGCGTGGGTACTGTGGTCGTGGTCACTATGGTCGTGGTCGCTATGATCATGGTCGGGACTGCCGATGCCGCCGAATGCTCTGGCTGATGATACTGATGAAGAGTTGTACTGGTCTAGAGGTGTTGGTGCGTTTGTGAACAGGATTCCAGCTGAAATAGACAAAAAATACATTGTAGATAAGTACATGACAAATGTGGCAGCGCAGAGTGATCTACCAATTAGGTACAAGTGGTCAACCGATTTAGATGATTTCATTTGATGCCGTGTGGTGTGGTGCCGGCTTAGAATAGCATCACCCCATATCTTCCTGTGGGCGTCGTAAGAAACGACTAAGGGATTCGAGAGCTTATGTGTAGGTATTGCAATTTAGGCGACCGGCTGATAACCTGTCACTATGGTGATACACAGTTGTCTGAATGACTCTCAAACTTTTGTCAGGCGCAGCGTGGTGTAAATGGCAGTTTTTTTTACAGCCGTTAACGCTCTGCCTACCCCGAAAGGAATAGAGGCGTGATGTATGTATGTATGTATGCATGTACCTATTTCATTTTATGGTTTCTGTATAAGATTACGGGCAGCCGTTGAAGACATTCAGCAAACTCAAACACAACAAAATCGTAGTTGGAGGATTATACCCAGCAGTGAAAGTCCCGCTGCTGAAAAAGTTATAGAAAATGGATTAATCTACTCACTAGCAGCAAGAACGATGAGCGCTATAATAGCAGCTGCGACGAGGGCCAGCAGCGTCCAGCAAAGAGGCCGCTTGCAGCCTCCTTTCTCGCCACGCTTGTCTGCTGTCACGTATAGTTTCTCGCCCCTGGATCAATATACTCACTAGCAGCAAGAACGATGAGCGCTATAATAGCAGCTGCAACAAGAGCCAGCAGCGTCCAGCAAAGGGGCCGCTTGCAGCCTTCTTTCTCGCCACGCTTGTCTGCTGTCACGTATAGTTTCTCGCCCCTGGATCAATATACTCACTAGCAGCAAGAACGATGAGCGCTATAATAGCAGCTGCGACTAGAGCCAGCAGCGTCCAGCAAAGAGGCCGCTTGCAGCCTCCTTTCTCGCCACGCTTGTCTGCTGTCACGTATAGTTTCTCGCCCCTGGATCAATATACTCACTAGCAGCAAGAACGATGAGCGCTATAATAGCAGCTGCGACGAGGGCCAGCAGCGTCCAGCAAAGAGGCCGCTTGCAGCCTCCTTTCTCGCCACGCTTGTCTGCTGTCACGTAGGTATAGTTTCTCGCCCCTGGATCAATATACTCACTAGCAGCAAGAACGATGAGCGCTATAACAGCAGCTGCGACTAGAGCCAGCAGCGTCCAGCAAAGAGGCCGCTTGCAGCCTCCTTTCTCGCCACGCTTGTCTGCTGTCACGGCAATAGATCAATATACTCACTAGCAGCAAGAACGATGAGCGCTATAACAGCAGCTGCGACTAGTGCCAGTAGCGTCCAGCAAAGAGGCCGCTTGCAGCCTCCTTTCTCGCCACGCTTGTCTGCTGTCACGGCAATAGATCAATATACTCACTAGCAGCAAGAACGATAAGCGCTATAATAGCAGCTACGACGAGAGCCAGCAGCGTCCAGCAAAGAGGCCGCTTGCAGCCTCCCTTCTCGCCACGCTTGTCTGCTGTCACGTATAGTTTCTCGCCCCTGGAACATGAGACATTACAAATTAGCAATAAATCGAAATAATCACTTTGTTTTCAGTTATCCGGCTGTAAACTAGACAGTTGTGAGTGAAGTTGGAAACTGTTCTTATATTCCGTAAGTACCATAGTCTAATAAAACATGGTCTTTCCTTCCCAGAGAAACACAAGACAACGTCACTTAGTATTGCCACTTTATTTCAATAAAATACGTTATGGGGTAAATTCAATCTCAGAACAATGGGTTAAAATATTTCTTAATAATTTTATAATTTAGATTTACGTGTGCATTAACTTGAACTTTACAACAACACTTCAATTGTATTTATTAGTTAACAGTATCATAAATGATTTACAAAAAACATCATAAGAGTGGGTAATTCTGGTAACCCACAAGCATGATGACGTAGTCTTGTGTTGGTCACGTGGTTCACGAGTCTCGGAAAGAAATACCAGGCGGAGTATCTTATTATACCATGGTAAGTACTAGTTTTTTTTAAAGCCTTAGGTGCTAGCTTGATTAAGTAAAACCCCCACTGGCAACTGTCCTTCCAAATTCCTCCTAATTATTTGCTACGACTTTGTTACGATATTCAACACTTGAATTTCAAAACGATCCAACGGTCTGAAAGACGATGCGACGCCATTTTTGTAACGGTTCTACATTTCAAACATGTTCGTATTTTAAAACCGCAAAAGCAGCTAAGGTAAATTTAACCAAAGTAATGCAATTTGAAGAACACAAAAGATTATTTCACATTTCTTGACCATGAATTTCACCAAATATGTAAACCATGATGAAACCACATATGTATTCGACTTCCGCAATCTATCAAACTCAATCACAAATTCAGATCCATTTAAAACAAAATACGCACGATTCCACATCTTCCGGCGAGTGTTCTTTGTTGCCTAGCAGGCTGTGGGCCTCTTCTGCCCTCTCTTGAGTGTTTTGAAGAAGGCTCTCAACCTCCTGTTCTTGCTCCATCCTCAGACCTGACCGTACGCGTGCGTGCTTACTCAGAACTGGCTGGTTGGCACGGACGGTTAGTTTAGTTCGGACGTATTTGAAATTAGAACTACCCTCTTCTTTTTTTGGGAAATATAAAGGCTATGTCACACTAGTGTTGTGAATGCGTGCGATTTTCGTATTAAAATTGTATGCCTCTTTGATATTTTTCTTTTAGGCATTTTCTGAGCCAATACTTACCTTCCTGAATCTTTGTATTTATTTTCTTATCGCGAATCGTGAATAAAATTTTGATGTTTTCCATTGTGATTGATGTGTTTGAAAATACCAGCGCAAATAATTCAAGCACATGTGGTCGGAACGCATAGTTTAATATACACCGAGACTAACACACATTGCATTGTATTGTATTGTGTTTCTGCCTATTGTTAAATAAACCATACAGAACCTGGAAAAACATTTTCTCCACTATTGATCTCGCAAAACAATACCGCAGTAGCGTACCTCTATTTTTGAGTTCTTGTGTTTGTATTAATTTCTATTATGTACTTTAATATTTTTGTTGCATATAATATTTCATTCATCATACAAATAAACTGATCAAAATATTTTGAATGCTATTTATAATTTAGAAAATAAAAAAAGTCATTTTATATTTATACGTATAGATTGTATCATACCCAACATAGTGTTAGAATTCGGTGCAAATTGACAATAAAATGTGCGATAAGCCCTAAAGACAAAATGTTAGTATACAAGGAAGTCACAGCATTATTAATCTAGGTTGACATTGCCTTCCTGTATGACCAGGCGCGCAGCAGTGGCAAGAGTAAGGAAACTGCGGCGTGTCAGGCGACGCGGCGCAGGCAGTCAGGCTCAGGTATTACGACCGAGTCCAGGCGAGGTCGATGCCCTTGCTTTGTTCCTGCGCCAGCGCACCCCCCTCTCTCCTGCCTCCCCGGTGTAACATACCGGCTGAACAATACCGCCCGGTCCTAGGGAGGTCGGGAGTTCGTATTTGTTGTTAATATATCGGATATTAGGATCTATTAATGATCTGGCCAAACAGGTTCTATGCACAGTTACTTGTAGGTTCCCTGCGGCTAGAAGCTACCTTCCCGTAGTCAGGGTTTCCGACTTCATTGTTGCGAATGTTTTTCATTACCAATGTACGTGCAACCAATAAAAATAGATACAGTATAGTTAGGGAGTCACACATCCGTAAATCTATAGTTTATACTCGTATCAGGAAATGTGCAACCCTAGGCAGCCTGGATCCATCGTGACCTCGCATTAAGCGGCGCTCTGCCACACATTTGCCAAGTCACACTCGCACGCCTCACAAGAATGCGAAAAGTGAAACCACTGTAAACCTCAACATAACTAACCATTACGACCAGCCAAATGAATGACGACTGTTTGGTTAGAATCGAGAAAAGCATGGTGTTTACGGCATTGAGTAAACTTCAAAATTAAAACAGTTTGCTTATGCGTCGAAGGTTTTCTGCACTTTCTTGAATAGTCAATTAGGCTCGTGAAGCTATTTTCACTTGAAATGCAAATGTTTATCCACGTTGGTATGGTGCCCCTACATGAATATTCAGCGTTTGGGTCGCCTAAGCCCAATAGTTAAAATACCAGTAATTAAAAAAGAATCCTGGAATCGGCTACTAAAAACAACATAGGTTGATATGCACGTTTGTCAACACCACTGCAGTTCAAGAGACAATGCCATAATTTCTTATGCATTATCCTTAAAAAAAGTTCCATTGTGTTGGGCCTATTCTGACCCAGTTTCCCACGCGTGGGCAATCGATCACTGAACCCATTGAGCAACTATCGGATGGTATCGCGTGAATGGCTCGAAATATCACCATGTCATTCCGTTGCACGCATTGTCACTACAATAGAGATCATTGTGCGTTGACATTAGAACTGTACGAATTGCGTACATGAAGTTGCTAGGTACTTATTTAGATTAACACATGGCACCCTTTGAAAACAATAGGATTAGAGGAGTGAAGCTAATGAAGTAACACGTCACACCACACCTGATTCGTGACAGCGATTTTACGTCCGATTCGTTTCGGGCGCGCCGGTGTGAGGAAACCTTTATTTACTTTACAATATGCAATTAGATTTTAGTTGGGTGTCTAGGGTTCAGTATCTTTTTTTTGAAAACTCGCTTTGGCCTGGAGATCGGTCCTGTCTTGTATGACAAACTGCTTCACTACTGACCACAGTCGTGTGGGGTCACCCAGTCGGCCGGCCTGAGGTCTGGCTGTAGCCTGTAAATTATAGCGCCGTTCGCGTCTGCGCCGTTCGCGTCTGCGCCCTCCGGTCAAGCGCGTTCAAGGGCAAAAGCGCATAATAACTGAGAATCAGGCAGAATGACCGTCTCTATGATACCCTTGTTGTGGTCTTCTATCACGAGCTTTGAGCACATAGAAACCTAGATTGAATAGGTACCTGTGCCTATGTTTGATTCCCAGGCTGCACGCATAAAGTTGATATTTGTCTTTTAGATAATGTCACTTTGTAAGATTGTTTTTCAGTTTGTTGTAGGATATTGCCATTTGATTAAGCTGTTGAGATATCGTGCTTCAGAGGACACGTCTACCCCGGTAGCTGTATATCCTAGATATATATCTGCGGTATCCGTTACACAAATAATAATGACACATCGTATAAACTCCGGAAAGTGACCATGTTTATTACATAGAAAACAGTAGGTAGGTAGGTATGTATAGAAAATAACAAACATGACTGTTAGCTTTCAACCATGTTCAACAGCATTAGATGCAATGTACTTAAATAAGTTGTCTTGACAAATTTTGAACACAACAATGTGGAATACTTTAAAAACATGTTTTCAAAAACTTGTGAAAGGCACTGCTTTTAAAATTACAAGGACTAGGTATGCATACCGGTCTTTTGTCACCAGATTTTCTTTCAGCAGAAAGTTTTTGTTTGATGTTGTTGAATATTCAAAAACATAACTACTTTCTCGAGACAATGCAATGCTGATAAGTGTGTCGTATTTATGTTTTTAAAAGCAATTTTGGTTGAACTTTCGAGCGTATTGTGCAATGGAGCACTGCAAGATTTTAATGCATATGTGTTCATCTTCTGTTGGCACGGTTTAGACAACAAAATCTGCTTGGAATTCGACGGCTAAATGCCTCATGATTCCTTTGAATGGGGTACAATTTATTTGTTTTTCATAACACCTACTACATGTTCAAATAAAGTGCTGTTATTCTAAGCCAGCATCACGCTTTTTGAGACATAGGGATTCGTGAAGAGCATTTTATTCCGCAGTAACATTATGATGAGATAGCTCGGATAACCATTAAACTATTTGTCTTATCTACCAGACTGACTGCACCAGCACAGCACGGCTCATGTCTTGTCGTGACGTGAATGCAGGTGCTGCACACTTCTGCGTGCTTTTGCAGTGTTGCATAATGTATATCCAAAGCTTAAGACAAGGAACTGTTGTGTACCATGTCACGATGGTCGGGACCGCATAAAAAAGCAATTTGTTTGGTACCTACATACTTGTAATGGGATTGTCTAGCTAGGTATATTCCTAACAAAAGTAAAATTTCCAGGTCCTCAGAAGGTCCTATAATGTTCGAAACATTCGCGAAAATATTTTACCTAGGTACTTAGCCTATGTTATCGTCAGTATTCTTTGCCTATGTTAGTTAAACGTTGTTACCTATTTATGATTTGATTACTTATTAGATTTATTATGCGACACGACAGATTGACACAAAACAAATTGCCTTGTGGGTTTTGAATGACACAGATTGCCAAAACCGGCGCTTGAATATCAGACCAGCTCATTGGGTTAGACAGGCCATCGCTCTGATGTGGGTTACTCCCGTCAACGGAGAATGCGGTTTGCGGTTGGTTACGCAACCGGTCGGCTGCGCCCGCGCAGCTAGCATACGTGAACGATCGCGCATGGCAATGGATTTAATTAGCGAAACAAATATTGCCCAAAAGAAAATAAAAATAGTTAGTAATAGAAGATTCGTTTTGTTTTATGCATTTTAGTTTTTTTTAGGACTGGCCCTTATTTATGGCCCCGGGGTTTAAACAAACAGCCCAATCACGCCCTTGGGGCGAGACTGGGCTAACGCGTTGTTCTGGGAAGAACAGATCGGACTATGAAGTTTAGGCATGTCCCCCTTGACTGGATAGGAAACCAACATTTCAAAACTACCATTCAAAAACATGCTAACCATTGACCCGCTTTTTGCTGTTTAAAATAAAATAAAATAAAAATACAAATTATGTACTGGCGATCCATTAACTATCTTAAATATTATTCTGTGTTTACAGTTTACATACATTTAGGTATAGTCTCCTCTTGTCTTATCTTTTTCCGACAAAGATCGCATTATTTTGCACATTATCGCCACTCAACCGTGCTCGCAGAAATCCACACCGGCCGTGAACTAAAAAGAATCCAACCACATTGTGACCAACAATGGATATTCTTATTTATATTCACGTGAGATCTGTTCGAATTCCTCGAGAATACGTTGGTGACATTTGATTCGAGTCTTCAAGGTCTAATGCTCCGATGAATAGTAATAGGAGGAACTGGTTGTGACCCGCAGTGTTATTAGTTAATACTGATTCAAAGTCATCAGAAAATAAGACAAAAATTTGGTGAATCAGATCAGAGGTCAAAGAGAGGCTAGAGGTGGGTTTGTTCGATGCTACCCATTTTCCCACGGAAATGAGGCGTTTTTCCTTGATAAAATGTAGGTACCCTGTTATTTAGAAATAATGTAGCGTTGAAGTGGCGGAAGAATTTTCAAAATCGGTTGAAGGAATCATGTTTGTACCTACAAAGTAGTCGTCAAAATATGGAAGGGATATCTGTATAAGGGAAGTCAAAGGTCGTTAGGGCCAAAGGTAACGAAGAACAGGCAAAAGAATGTCTGGAATTAACAATTTTGACCTTCGATAACAAAGATGTGGTTCGATTGTAAATTCTTGACCTTTCTCAAATAAAATTCAATGTTTCTCCTCAACAACGTTGACAAAACGTAGGTCAAATGCACTTTAGTACGTAGGCATAGAAACCACGAGCAAAATTTCTGAACAGTTGTGATTCAATTTCGTGCACGGAAGTCCGCAATTCAAATATTTAAATTAGTAGGCATCAGTACCAGTATTATGTGTGAATGAAAAGGTTTAGTAAAACGGCGAGCATTAATTAGTAGAAGATTTCCGCATGTGAAAATTCAAAAATAAAGACCCAGACCGTCATTCATCGAAGGATTTAGGGGCCTAGAAAGTTTAGACTAAAGCGGTAATAGACATACTTACCTAAATATAAATCTAGCCGATGATACGTGAACGGTACCTACCTGTACTTAGGTACAATGTTTATGTTTTATCGATCATACCTACAATAATACCTATAGATATCTGACTGGATTAAACCAAAGCAGCAATTTAAACCTAACTTCCAAAAGGTCAAGCATTCAAAAGGTAATTTCCGGTGCTATTTTAATTTCTATAATCAGTGCGGTATGCAGACCTGTCAAAGTGTGCTCGAGTGAGGTGCTGAAGGCTGAATAGCTCAGTTTCACTATCAAATCACCAAGGCCAGGGTATAATTATCTAACTATCGATATCGACACGTTCACTTTTTGATATTTTATTGTCTTATCGCAGGAGTTTCTGATTTTAAATCTTTGAGGGTAAAACAAACCAAACTGACTAAGGGATAATCATCCATGAAATGGACAGCAGCATTTTACGTGAAATTCGCCAATCTGCCTGCCAAGCGAGGTACCTACGGCAATACCCCCCGGAAGGAGATGGCCCATGTTCAGCAGTGCACTGTTGTGGCTGTAGTAGTAGAAGTTTAGTAGGGTCAAACATTGAACTTAGTAAGGCCCAGGTACAAAAACAACGTCCGGACCAGTTTAGGCAACATCATAAAAAGCTCATATGTGCAAAAAAGATGCACGGTGCCATTTCAACTTAATATTCAGTTTTATATTTTACAAGAAAAACACATTAAGACGAGATAAGGTCTCACACACTAAAAACAATATTATTTTGTTATTTTCTTTGTTCCAGTAATCCTTCTGTTTTTGTGACAAAAACATTAAAAGAGGTGACCTATTCCATGAAAGCTGTGATGTTTCAACCAGCAGCGGTATCGACCTAAATATGTTCATTTTATGTGTCGATGATTCATCACTTATAAGCGATTTTCTGCGTAGTTCCATGGAACTACTGCGAATGATTGCTTTTTCTTGCATCTTGTATCTATAATGTCGTGGTCATCTAGTCGACCATAATATGGTAATTGATACCTTCCAAATGACCAGGCATTATCCTGAAGCCGGTGGTTAAGTAAAAGGTGATTTGTCTGGAATGTGGTAATGAGTCAACGAGCATTCAGCAGATAGGACACGTTGAGACAAAATATGATAATCAGTCTCTTTGGCCGGTCAGGTATGCTGGGAACGCATAGCATTACAAATCAGGGCTTTGGTATTTGGGCTTTGTTTAGCTGAGAACTAGTTGGTTAGGTTTGTAAAGTTTGTATGGTAGGTATTTCTAAGTCTTTTGCAAAGTAGCTTACTCGTATTATGATTCTGTTGTCGTTTGAAGAATGCCCAAGAATTCCAGTGCCCTTTTGGGATTACGGTTGATCTGTCTCCGCTTTTCTCTACGTCTACGTCTCAGCCTTATAAAGGTACCTTAGATCTTGTCCAAAACCATACCAATAAAAAAAAAACTGGTTCGCGCCTCGAAAGAAAGCCATTGAAATCATTGCCGAGTATATGAGAATGTCCATATACTCAGTGTTAAATAACGAGCTCCTGTGTCTCGTCCGTGTGGGTGTAACTGCAAGATAAAGGCGCAATCATCGGTCAACAGTGTCTTCGACCTAAGCACCCCGCCATTAAGGGGAACGCCACACGCACCGGACGATATCGCGGCTCGTGTTCGTGACAGACACATAGCAGTCCACTGCTGGACGCTGTCACAATCTCCCGTTTTCGCCATACAGACAATACCATACCAGCCGTCAACTGGGGGAGAGCGTCCTACGCTACGCTTGCCGAGACGTGACGATCACTGTACTAAATATACCGGGAGTAGTAAAAAGGGTATAAGCTGAAAGGAGCCTAAGGTACTCATGAAACTAAACAACTTTCTCTATGGCACAAGAGCAGAAATATGAAAAAGAAATTGGTACTCTCATAAAAAGTCGCCGAACAGCTGATTGATTTACTATGGAAGGTCCAAATTTTATACCTATATTTCGACCCTTGTTCCATGGGGAAAGTTGTTCAGTTTCATGAGTACCTTGGCCTGCTTTCGGCTTGTTCTGGCTTGTTATACACTTTTGGTTACTCCCGGTATAACGATCAGTTACAGACCGGACCCGGAAATACACCGGAATGTCATAGGATGCGTGTGAGAACCGCCTAAATAAGAAACAAAACAGGTTGGGAGTTGGGAGTCAGCGTCCGGACGGCACGGTCCAGGATACCGTGCAATTAGTCGGGTAATTCGCAATGATTACCGCAACACGAGCCTTTGGGCCGTAAAGGGTCTTTATTGTCTCCGGAGATATAAAGAAAACACGTCGATGACTTCGTGTTATCGGAAGATTGCAAAGCTACTCCTAGTAGCAATGAAACGAACGCGCAAATAATGTGATAATTAAAAACCGTTCTAAATCGTCTGCAACTGTGATGTGTCCACGGATTTTCATGTGTTTTGATGTGTCTATGGAAATCATCCTCAATTAATCAAGGATCCTATTATAATATCCTTACATGGGGAGTTGGTAAAGTGTGGATTGGCCCCTGGTACTTACCTTATTCGAAACAACCGAAGACTGTACGTTTTCGAGCTATAAAATAATATTTACGTATCGGTACAGGCATCTTCGAGTCATCTGTGAGCCTGAGTACCAATATAAAAACAAAGTGCTTAATGAATTTTACCTCCTCCTGTTTATTATCTCGGGTAAAAACTACCTTATTTCAGCTAAGACCCTTAATATGCGGGTTCCCACGGTGCATCTCACGCACGTACGGGTGCCGGAGCCTGAAGTTTTGACCGTAATTAGCGAAATAAGGACCTTTTTTATCAAAATTACAGGGGCTTTGAACGATTTATAGTGTTTTTAACTAAAGCTTGGAAGCTTTTTGGGACTGACCAACGGTATTGGCGTTATGGACTCAAGATTACAAAGCTAGCTCCTAAAATTCTCGGACTCAGAGCTTTTTACGACTGAGATTCCTATCTCCAAGCGCCAAAAAGCAAGATGGGTCGAGATATCCCGGAAAACATTTCGTTGTTCTTTTAGCAAACCCTCCAAGCATTTAGAGGACGGCTACTTGGAATTGGCAAGTTCTGTGGCGAGTTTAAAATTAGAGTTTCAAGGACAGTGTCCAGTCAAACCACAGTCACACCGGGGACATAAAATTAGCTTGTCATGGCGGAAGCTTCGTGATTTGTGACGGTGGTGACTAATTTACATTAAACGCTTGAAAGGTTTATGTGAAACAACGCTTTAGTGAATGTTTGGAGACTGTTGATTTCTGGTCTTGAGCACAGCTAGCCAATACTTACTTTGTGTCTTGAGTCAGTACTAAATATTTATATCAGGATAATTCTGGGAGAAGATTTGGCTATATGAGCTTTAAGGGATCAGTTCTTAGTGATCGATACAGAAAAGAATGAAAGTTAATGTTCTGCCAAAAAGAGATTGGTCGGTAGGGTTATTGAACACGAAGTAAAGTAGAATTACCTCTGCAACAATAACTGGCATCCTAACAATGAAAAATAACATAAAATGGAACACAAACATGGACCACTGTTTGTTCAAACAGATGAGCAGTCATAAGAAGAATCTTGTTGTTATTTATACAGCGCAGCCAACCCTCAGATCGGCAAACTTGTTGACAAACAATTATGTGGAATCTCAGATACTTTCATGGACTAATCGTTAGCATAAGCATGGTGTTATATAAGTAGATACTGACTTCTATTTTCTTGTAGATATTGGTCACGTGGTTAAGCACAGGTAGAAAGGGAAGGCTTCCTATTTTGAAAATCGTTCTGTACCAACCTCATGTACTTCCGATGCTCGTTCACCGGAACGAAGTACTCATCGTAGGGGTTCGACGCATTCATGTCCACCTCCACATCCTTCTTCTTCGACCCGTTCTTCGGCGTCAAGTTTATAAGTTCCAGGTTGACCGCTTCCGGGGTCTTGGTCTGTCCGTTCTGGTCTTTCGTGTGTCCGTTCTGCTGCTGTGAGGTGAAGCTGTCGTTGTGGTTGTGGTCCTCGTCGTGCTGGTAGGCTCGGTTGTCGAAGGCGGGGGGCGTCGTGGGGGGCGGGGAGGGGGGCCTGTGCTGTGGTCGCGACGCCGTCATGTCGCGCGGCGACGCCGACCGGCTGTTGCTATCCATCACGCGAGGGGCTGACGAACATCTGGAAAGAAGAAAGGGTTTGTTAGGAAATAGTTTGAAGATCGTACTAGGAACGGAACGTAGCCATTCATCTTTTCATTCGGTTATACCATGTCCAACGGGGTACGATAGCTCCAAATTTTAGGTGCAGATATTTTTGGAGATATAGGCAGAGTCGGTACGATAAAAGTAAAACCTATTGTCTGTTGATTCGTCTATTTTTTGCGATATTGTATGCAAAGTTCATGTTGGTGTGAAATCGATCATGCTCCGCTTTGATGACAGCAAATTGCTGTTATTTGTGACCGCCGATGAAACCGTGTCTGAATCTGAACAGCAACAAAACAATTTCGTCACGTAATATCCATGATTCTGTTAACTAAATTATACCTAGAAGACAAATTAGTTTGCGATAAATCTTTCACAATTTTTTTGTGAAAGTATCGAGGCATTGGAATATATCTTAATCAGAGAGGATTATGGAGATACGAACAGAGATTTACTGAACTTTAATACACTTAGCTTCACTATACTTATACTCATCAATCATCATCATCATGAAGCCCAAGTGTAGTAGGTATGTACTAGACCCTACTTCATAATATTTTGTTCTGACTGAGAATCCCGGTGAGTATCACAGAAAAGGTCAAACAGCATTCAGAAGCTCAAGCTGCGCAAGAGACAGATTTACCTAAGCATTTCCATTTGGAATGGTGCCAACGGCGGGATTCACATGTAACTTCCTTTGCTGCGCTATTTTAGCGCTGCGTTATTGTTAAAATGCGAATTTTCCCCTCATTTATGTTTTGACAGACGCATCCTGCGACGCAGCGTTGTTCGATACGCAGTGCTAGCGGATGCATCTATCAAATCGTTTGTCATAAACCTTACCCACCAAAAACATTTACTTGTAAAAAGAACCAAGTCTCGCCCCTCAGTTCATCTACTGTAAAAAGTTGTGAGATCCATGTGATGCCAAGTCGGTTATTGATTTATTCAAGGACTACTTCAGGGAACTTTCATCTTAAGCTTTTGCGTAATTAGGTAACAGACATCATCTTACAGTAACTATATCGATATTTAAAAACTTTTATATTTACAATAACTAGAATGACCCGGCCATCGTACTAGACCATCGTATCTCACAAGCAAATAGTGTGCGATTGCCAAGTCATTCTAGTTATTGTAAATATAAAAGTTTTTAAATATCGATATAGTTACTGTAAGATGATGAATGTTACCTAATTAAAAGCTTAAGATGAAAGTTCCCAAGTAGTCCTTGAATAAATCAATAACCGACTCAATGGTACAATACAACTGAGGGGCAGACTTGGTTCTTTACAAGTAAATGTTTTTGTGGATCTCATTTCTTTTTGTAGATAGTCTTCCTCTTTCTCTTATCTGGAACTACTTCTTGAGCCTCAGCTACAGATTTCCTCAAAGCCCATCCGCAAAGTTAACTTTGTAATCCTATACATTTGTATGGAAATACAAAGTTAGTTATGCGGTTGCAACCGAATTTGCAGAATGTTATAGTTTTCCCTTTATTCATACACTAAATACAAGGTGTATTCTAAGTTTCAAGCTCCTCAGTTTGCTAGAAGTACCTTAGAATTTTGATGATCGGTCAGTCAGTCAGTCAGGCAGAAAATTAAGAAACTTTGACTAACTATAACTTCTAAACTACTGGTCCAAATTAAACGAAATTTGAAATGTATCGTGCCTATGCAGTGGTTAATAAGATATTTTAAAATGAGGGCTCTAAACTTATCGACAAGGGAGTTATGGGGGGGTCAAAAATGGCCTGAACTGGTTCGAGAAAAGGATGGTACGGCCGTGCCGCTTTCAGCTCGACTTGGTGGGGGCACTGCCGTGCCCCCAGATTCGTATCGTATCGGAATAAGATGGAAATTCGTATTGTCCTAACGCATGCGTTACGCAGCGATAAAAACGCAGCAACAGAGGTTACGTAAGTAAGTACGTGTGTTTCCCGTATGTCCCTGCCATAGAGACGCTTATCTACACTTCTACATCTACATAATAATATAATATATATATATAATAATATAATAAAGAGGAAAACTTTGTTTGTTTTTTTGTTTGTTTGTTTGTTTTTTTGTATGTATGTAATCGATAAACTCCGAAACTACTGGACCGATTTCGAAAATTCTTTCACCATTAGAAAGCTACAACATTCCTGAGTAACATAGGCTACTTTTTACCACGGGAAAATTCCTCATTTCCACGGGAAAACGGTTAGCAGCAGGAAAATCGGGAAATACAGCGGATATTACCCAAATAAGCCAAACCGCTTTACCGATCTTCGTAAAATTTGGCACTGATATTACTAGCATAGTAAAGATGGACATGGACTACTTTTTGTCAGCCCTCGAGGATCTGGAGTACGAGTACCTGATGAAGACCACCAGCATCCCATCTAAACTATAAAAGATACGGTCATGGCTTCATAGAAAAAGTTGTTCACCATGACGGGCCGCTTCTGCTGGCACATGGTCATCGAGGATCTGAGTACCTGATGAAGACCACCAGCATCCCATCTAAACTATAAGAGATACGGCCATGGCTTCATAGAAAAAGTTGTGCATCATGACGGGCCGCTTCTGCTGGCACATGGTCATCGAGGATCTGGAGTGCATGATGAACATCACCAGCATCCCATCTAAACTATAAGAGATACGGTGATGGTTTTAAGTAAAGTTACTCAGCATGGCAGGCCGTTTCTGCTGCCACATGGTCATCGAGGATCTGGAGTACCCGATGTAGACCACCAGCATCCCATATAAACTATAAGAGATACGATAATGGCTTCAAAGTAAGAGTTATTCAGCATGACGGGCCGCTTCTGCTGGTAAATGGTCACGAGAGTCTGGAGTACCTGATGTAGACCACCAGCATCCCATATAAACTATAAGAGATACGGTAAAAGCCTCAAAGTAAAAGTTATTCAGCATGACGGGCCACTTCTGCTGGCACATGGTCACGAGGGTCTAGAGTACCTGATGTAGATCACCAGCATCCCATATAAACAATAAGAGATACGGTAATGGCTTCAAAGTAAAAGTTATTCAGCATGACGGGCCACTTCTGCTGGCACATGGTCACGAGGGTCTAGAGTACCTGATGTAGATCACCAGCATCCCATATAAACAATAAGAGATACGGTAATGGCTTCAAAGTAAAAGTTATTCAGCATGACGGGCCACTTCTGCTGGCACATGGTCACGAGGGTCTAGAGTACCTGATGTAGATCACCAGCATCCCATATAAACAATAAGAGATACGGTAATGGCTTCAAAGTAAAAGTTATTCAGCATGACGGGCTGCTGGATCGGAGTAATGGACTTTTTACTACGGGCAAAGATCCAATTTCTACGGGAAAACAGGTAAGTAGCAGCGGGTGAAACCGCTGGGCGGGCTGCTAGTTAGTTTCATAAACTTGTGTGTTATAATATAACTCGAAATCGACATCTGTACCCACAGCCCATCCATACCTTCCAACCTTTCAATTAAATAATTTGCACATACCTAATCTGAGCAAATTCTTTACCAATGCCTGCCTTTCAATGTTACCTTACCTAATTGGTATTAGCATTAAGCTCGCATAATTACGTAACTAGTTGTGCATAGCAAAACAAACCAAGTAAAAGGTTGTTCGCCTCGCGGTTGTGCGCGCGTGCGCATACTGCTTATTAAGATTAAGGACAGCCAGGGAACGCAGAATAGTTGGCGCACACTAAACATCGTAAAGTCTGTAATGGGGCTTTTTCCAATCAACATCATCTCCCTTCTGAGGTTAGCGCAACATACCTGAATAAACCTTGCATAGAGCCTTGAATGAGGTTATTTTGAGTGTGCGACTACCACGATAAAAACTAAAAAATAACCGATTCCTACGATATTAGATATATAAATGAGCAGCAATATCGACAAGTGTAAATCCTTACGAAACTTAAATTAAGAGAAGATTTCAACATGTAAATTTAAGTTAAATAGGTGATTAATTCAAGATCACAAACAGATTGGTGAGGTCGTTTTCGTATGTCGCTTTTCTATTTTGAGATATATTTAAAAGTTGACCAATTAATTACAGCCTACGCAGCTGTACGTATACTAGTTTTAGTTGGTGGTATGGTTTTCTGTATGACCAGCCATTTAAAGATTATCCATCAGGGTTAGCTTCATTAGTTATAGTTACCTATCATCGGTAGCCAAAGTTTTGGTCAAATTAGGCTCAAATCCAGTCTAGAACAGATACCAAATACCTAGTAGACAACAGAGAGAGAAAGTCACGCAGAAACCTGAAATGCCTAAATGAGCAGGACGAAAGAAAGCAGCAAATTGTTTCACGCTGGACACTATCGTGTAAAACATGAAAACCAAACGACGTCTTATGGATCATCCAACTGGACTACCTCACAGATGTCATGTCGTTGCTTAGAGAAGTGCAGAAAACCGAAGGTACGACCCATAAAAACCTGACAAACCTTATGATGCGCTGTGGTCTCCGTATGTTGGGCTCGAGGACGAGCGAGCGCGTGTAGTAGTACCGCGCATGCGCGCTTTGAGGAACCCGCGGCTTCTTCCTGTACCGCGAGATCCGGACGAGGTTCCCTCCTCCTGGCATCGCGCTTTTTCCTATCACATTCCACAGAGAAACACATATTCTAAAACAGACACATATTCCCTACACTTAGAGCACCTCGCAGCCTACGCGCAACTAGCTCTCGAATGACCAACACGGCGGCAAAGTAAACAATAATGTTGTTTTCTTTGCAACAATGCGTATGGGATGCGTGTAAAAGTGAATAGGTTCGCGACTCGATGACGTAGGATACTCGTGCATGCTTCCAGTAGGATGGCAGTAAACCAGTTCATGCAATTTTAGGTCACGACTGGCGACTTGGCGAGTGTAAACAATGACTGTGTGAACTGAATCAAAGAAGTTCTTGGGAATACTACAATCCAGTGGAATATTTTTCAGTCAAAGATTATTAGAATAATAATTTATAGAATAGTGCAGTAAGAAATAATAAAGAAGTTTGTGTGCAAAGACATCATCCTGTAGGTACATTTTATATTTATACTTAATATTAATATAATAATAATTATTGTAAGTCTAGTTACTAGATTCTAAGGCATAAATAGGTACATTTACATCGATTATACCGACAGAACATGCCTATTTCGTTATTTTAGTGGAAGAAGCGAAAGGTCAACTCAACGGTAGCTTCGATGGTCGTAAACGCAAAGGTCAGGTACAGTCAAGCTCAGGTTAAGTTATACTGTTTGGACTTTGGACCGTTCTTATGCATAACTTACATTTAGTGGTTTGTATAGAACTGTTGTCATTAGATTTTCATATCGTATTTGGCATCGAGTCGATGAACAACAAGATGAAGCCTAAAATTCCAGTTACCACCACCAGAATAAAAAACAAACGACTTGGGTTACCTAAGTAATTACTTGCACCAACGGATTCACGTACCCTGCGATGCACGAAACAAGGAAAAACCTTACAGGATATCGGGCTCGGCAATGTCCTACATAAGCAAACCGGAAACAATTCCAAAGAGTGGTAATTTGACAAAATATCAACCTCTCCAGAAACGGACCAGGATCCTCAGACCTGATACCAAAGTCAATCTGCTGTTCATAGGAAGCATTGAACAAATTTGTAAGACAACCAAAACAGTTGTCTCATGCTTGAGATGTCTCAGAATGAGGTTATTCCAAATAAGGCGAAGTCTCGCGAGAGGCACGCACGCTAGACTTGCAGTCGTGAAAGGTCTTAGATCGACACGTTTACTATACTATTATAGCAAGTAGGTATAGTGGATGAACGGCATTTCTGTGTCTAGCTAGACATTTTGTCACCACACAATGTCTAAGTATGTCGATTGTTGGTTTACATACTATTTTAGCATATATTATAGGTAGGTATAGTGGTTGAACGGCACCACCCCCTCTCTTCCCGTGAGGGTCGTAAGAGGCGACCGAGGGATAAACCCGACCCAAACAGCCATGGCCAACCGTATGGTGGCGGTTGATCCACCACAAAAGCATTCCCAAGGAGGATTGACGTCTGGTAGGCGGCCGGTCGTAAAAATAAGCCACATCCGATTTTTGTGTTCAACAAAACGTGTTTCGCCGACCCCAAGTAATTTGTATAAGGGCAGGAAGATGATGATGAGTGGATTAACGGCATTTCTGTGTCTAGCTAGACATTTTGTCACCACACAATGTCTAAGTATGTCGATTGTGGGTTAACATCAGCAAGATCAAGTTCCTTTTTATCATTTTTGCAATTGACGCTAGCCAATACTTACTTTGTACAATCACTATGTCTACAGGGAGCAACAGAAAGGGTATAACAGGCCGAAAGGAGGTCAAGGTATTCATGAAACTGAACAACTTTCCCCATGGAACATGGGTAGAAAAATAAAATTGGACCTCCCATACAAAATCGCCGATCAGCAAATTGATTTACTATGGGAGGTCCAATTTTTTTTTTAATATTTCGACCCATGTTCCATGGGGAAAGTTGTTCAGTTTCATGAGTACCTTGACCTCCTTTCGATTTGTTATACCCTTTCCGTTACTACCGGTATAAAGGATTTCAATTCTAGGAAACCCGTCGAAATGAATCTCAAATAATTGTCAGACAAGGTGTAAATGACCGTACGGCCGTTTTCGCCTACCCCGCAAAGGATATAGGCGTGATGTATGTTTGTATTGCGTCTGTCGGTAAAGACGATTTTTATTTGTTACATAACAGCCACAACAGTCCACTGCTGGAAATGGGCCTCCCCCTATCGGGGGGTATTGCCATCTTCTTTTATTTGTTACAAAAATTTAATTAGGAAATTCAACTTAATTTTATTAAGTAAGCGTAAGTAAGTAGGTTACTTTAGTCTTCTTCTTCTTGTATCGTGTTGTGCATTAAACGCCTACCACTAATACGTTTTGATGTGCCTTGAAAGTGATGTGATGATCTAACTACATGTAACAATATTAATCGTCTAGACTTTTTATCACTTTGTATTTTTGCTGCTGGCCATTTCGCTTTCGTAACAGACGATTTATTCAGTTTTGAAATCTGCAACTTGATAAACCTAGCTAGATTTGGTTAACTAATTAATTATTGTGAATTATTCTAAGCCTAGATTATTTATAGTTATTGGGTAAGATTATGGAATTCTTACTAAATGTCTAGACTAATGTTTTACCTTATTAAATCAAGGTTGAATCTTTGTGATAAATAACGGACTAATATTGCAAATTATCGGTAATAAACCTCTGGATATTAATCTTGTGTACTTCTAATTATTATATTTCGTCGCTCTGTTCTTCAGATATAATTCTAGTTAACCATGTAGTTTCTTCAAGCTACTGGCATTCATCGCACTTTTAGAGAAAATCGATTAAATCGATCGATTTCACTCTTTTTTCTTTTTTTTTTTGTCTATGGCCACCCTTTCCTGTCGCCTGACAGATGGCCAAGTACTCATTCTTTAACTTGCGCGGCATGACTCGCACGTTTTTTTACAAAAAACGTAAAATAATTAATAAATTCAGTGTTAAATGTTGGGAAAACTAATTGTTTCCCTATTTAAACTCAGTGATACACCGGGTGAGTGATTTTTGGTATTTTTATGTGTCTTGATGTGATTGATTGACTGAGGTGTTTTTCACCTGATGCACCATTTTTTCCTTGACGGTGGGTCTACGACTCAATCCGCTGGAAAACCACACCATTTTTCCTAGATGGTCTCGAACCACTGGAAAGCCTGGAGGTTGACCGCGAGTCATCACGATGGCATTTTTGCATAGCAAAACATACGGTTCAAACTGGATCTATGTTATAAGTGTGCAATATATTCGCATAGGGCTTGCCCAAGCGATATATAACGTCTGGAGGTTATGCCGCGAGCTAACACGAAGGCAAATGTTATATAATACAAATGGTTGCTGTCAATCTTTATTTCGTTGGGAATCGACCCCAGTCTTCCACGAAATACATCTTAGCCTAAACGATGCCCAAAAGTCATCAGTAACGTCTTGAGTTTATACCTTGACAAAACCTTATAAGAATATCTTATAAGTACCCGCTACCGATTGAAATAATCAAGCAATTATTGGACACAACAGTACACAGCTTGACATAGACCTCTCTTTGTCTTATGATCTGTTTTTCACACGATCGTGTCATACCCAATGTATTCCTAAAAGTATATATACAATTTCTACTTAAAAATAGATATGTTAACTGTTATTTGGTCGTTACTCGAACCACTAGGCTATGTCACACATATAAGCTTGCTAGCAGAAAAACAACTGTTGATTTGTGTCAAGTTATTACGCGAGAGCGTCAACATTTTCACCTATGCGATTCAATTTATTCGCATAAGGTTACTGATAAGGAATACATTTATTTTTCCTCTTATATACGGTACGCGCCCCTTATTCCTACGAAAAAGAATTAACTCGAAGGCAATGCCACGAGATAATGATGTACTTACTAAAACATGGCTAAGATTCTATATATCATATCACATCACCATGGAATATTTCATTAATTACGTAAATTTGTATTTTATACAAAAACGTATCTATTTGTGAATAACACTATTGAAGTCTTTGCGAAACTTGCAACTAATCGCGACATTGTGCGCAGTTTTTTTTATACCATGGGAATACCCTAGCTCAAAATATACCCTTCAAAAATACAAGTAATTAATAATGCCAAATGCATAATATTACACGAGAAAACCGCAATATAAGTTACATTCTGTTAAAAGAACGCACCAATATTAGATTTACAAATATTTTTTTAAATCTACCTTCTTTTCGATTTACGTTTTATCGAACCATGGGGCAATTGAGTAGTGAAATGTCAATTAAATTTCACGTACCTATTTGCCTACAGGTGAATTAGAAAAATATATTGGTATACAAATACCGTATTAAATACAACCAAACCAACGCATTGTGCTTACTTAACATATGGAAAAAATGTTTCTTTATTGTACAAACATAAATGTTTGTACCCTGTATTTATCCTACTTTGGATACCCTGTATTTATAATACTTTTGATAAACCAATTAACTGGTTCTGTTCTATGCAAGTTTCCCGTTATTCAGCAAGATTTTAGGACGTAAGTTCTTTATAGAAAGAAAAGATTCAAGACAAGATTTTGTTTACTTCTTTCTAGTAGATTTATATTATATTATATCATATAATGATAGACACCTGCTCCAAAGCTTACTTCAATACGCTTATGGTCTTACCTTAAAAATCTTTTACAGTTTTTGATTTTCATTAAATAAAACAAAGGATAGAATGATTAGTCGATTTGACAATACATAACTTACCCAACCATTGGTTGCCCACCCCACCTCCCATAAAAAGGGGGGGGGGGGGGGGGGGGGGGGGGGGCGCTATTATTATTATTAAGTATAATTAATATAAATTAATTATTACTTACAATGTGATACTTTGATTATTCCATTTCATTTCATAAATTACCACATTACGACAAGAAATATAAAACATTATATTTTGAACACTAATAAATAAACCTATTTTGGGATTCACACTTATTTACCCAAACACATACATTTGACCAAAGCACATACATTAAGTATTCAACTATTCCTTATTAGGAATTGAATATTATGATTTTTTTATTTGTAAAAATATGTAACCTCTGTCCTAAGGTTATTTAATTTCAATTCAATTGGAATGTTATGTTACGAACACGTATTGCGAGGATAAAATTACCGAAATATTTTGGTAGTTGGATAAACATATTCTTCAGACAGATTAACTTAAATGACTTATGTCATATAGGTAATATCATGAATATTTGCTACCCTGTCGGTATAAATGAAGAGGAAAACGAGTAACTTTTATATTTTTCTATACTAAACAATAGAAGATAATAAAATTATCTTACCTAATTGGTGAACTATTTACTTCTTTTGTGATCAAACCTATTTAAATATAAGGTGGGATCAAAAATGTTATATCTTATTCCTAACTCGTTTGTTACGTATTTTACAAATACTATTGAATTATCTCAGGACCTAACAAGGTTGCTGTTAGATTTTATGTGGGTAAAAAAGTTGTTAATTATTTACAGTATTGTAAGGAATTCTCAATTAATTCGTTCTACGTAGATCCATACATTATGCACCACAGTAGACAAAGCGTTTTATTATAAATATTGTATTTCGTTCCAATTTCAATGAAATTACTTACGAAATCAATAATCTCCTAACCAAATGTTTCATTTTACTTGACTTCGTGTAAAAAATGAAAACGAGTAAATCTTTTTTCGCAATGTTGGATAACATTGTTTTAAAATAAATAGGTAGTCCTGAAAATATTTAAATCTTGTACTTCCGCTTTTCAACCAAGTACAAGTTGTTAAGTGATAAATAAATTTGGTCCTATTCTAGTAGACATTGTTTAATATTTAACAAGGAAATCATATTATTCAATTTTATTTTGTCATGATTAGAAGGTTACATGCAGTAACCTAATCGAAACATTATGTTCACCTCGTTCACCACAAGAGTATCCTTGAAATTTACAAAATTGAAAATTACCATAAACATTTTACATCAAAATAGAATGTAAAAAACTTAGTTCAATATTATTATTATGACATACAGAAATAATATTGAGTTTTAGAACCAATAACAATATTGTTAGGAAGAAAATCTGTCTTCCCTCGTTCTGCAGGTACACAAAACTTTAAAATAATAAAATTTATTAACAACCTATTAACATTCTGAGTATTTTGAATTGCTTTTTATTAATAAAAGCAATGAGAAAAATATAAGACATCAATAATAATATTAAATTTATTTATTGATTATTATAATAATATAAAATTAAGTGTAACCACATAAACGTAAATTTTTTACCGTTTTATTATTAAAAAATAATTAAATCAAGTGTAAACACATAAACGTAATTATATTACCGTTTTATCCAAAGTGTTGTTATTATTTGAAAGCAGACATTAATTCTTTAGGACATTAATTCTGGATGTCTGACTTATGACTGTTTTAGTGTTTTATTATTTTATAACCAAAATCCTGCATCATTAATTCTTTTAAAGTTCATTTATTTTAAAGTTCTTTGGGAAAAAATAGCTTTAATAATTTAAATGCTTATTCAAAGACTATTTATTTAATCTATGTACATGGATTACAATTTAATAATTATAATTCCTGTTTAAATAATCAAATTATAAAATTTCGTTGCTGTGGGAGTATACACGAAGTAAGCACAGTTAATTAAGTTCCTATATAATTTAATAATTTACGCCTTAATTAACTATTTTATGGCGATTATTTCCAAGATAACGTGAACTATATCAATAATCAAATATTTGTGTAGTTCAAAAATTATCCTACACGTATTCGAGTTTACAGGTACACTATAATGTACCATTCAAACCGAACTTGATGTAGTTTAGCCTAAAAAAGCTTTTGAAGCAAAACATTTTTCAGGTGTGTTTATAATCTTTGATAACTTTATATTTAGTTGAGTCAACATCATCATCATCACTGCTGGCTCACAGCGCTCGATGATAATGTAAAGATTATGGTTAATATTTAATTACCAGAAATAGAAAGAAAACTATGTTTTCACCACGTTTTTATTTCAACGCCTTAGAAATTGCTTGCTAATGTGTAACGCTCGTATAATTTTTGACATAAGTACAAAACAACGATAATCAGAACTTTTATCTTAATCGGGGTTTGTGGTGAACCTATTTTAAGTAGTTAACTTAAAGATATGTTTAGAATAAAATAATTTAAAGTGAATGTACCTAATCCCTACACATAATCCAACTTATGTTTAAGGACTGTCTGTACAACTGACTAATCTTTTCTATTATAATGTGTTGTGAAATACAACACAATATCTCTGAACATCTACATGGTTAACTAGAATTATATCTGAAGAACAGAGCGACGAAATATAATATATGATCAAACGAACTTACCAAGTGAAGTTCGATCGATATTATATGAGTCGCTCTGTTCGAAGATATAAGGTCCCTCCCACCCAAACCCAGTTGTATAATAGAAAAAGATTAGATCTACTGCTATCTCTAAAGAATGAGTACTTGGCCATCTGTCAGGCGACAGGAAAGGGTGGCCATAGACAAAAAAAAAAAGAAAAAAGAGTGAAATCGATCGATTTAATCGATTTTCTCTAAAAGTGCGATGAATGCCAGTAGCTTGAAGAAACTACATGGTTAACTAGAATTATATCTTCGAACAGAGCGACTCATATAATATCGATCGAACTTCACTTGGTAAGTTCGTTTGATCATATATTAGAGGCCATCCCAGCAGCGGTTTCACCCGCCGCTAACCTCCGCAATTATTAGATCGATTTTAAAAATCTTACATCTGTAGGAAGCTAGAACATCACTGAGTGGGATAGGCTACTTTTTACTACGGGAAAATATCATATTCTCACGGGAAACCGATTAGCAGAGTGTGTAACCACTAGACTAGCCTTTAGGAGGTACGTAATATAAGTCAAAATATAATTTTATTAGCATAAATCTACCATCAAAATGGTAGTTATAAAGTGTGGCAAAGGCAAACGACTGAGGAATGCCGCACTGAGAGGCTCTATTGCACAAATTCCTGATTATCATACTTGCCAACGTCTACTAAGAAATTCAGCCTGTTAATTATTTTACCAACAAGCTATAAAAGCAATGTAGCGGAATTCTAAAGGCATTTCAGTTGCGCAGGTTTTGGAGAATATTTGGCAACTAAGTAAATTGTGTTGGGCTTAGGAAATAAGTTGATGAGTAGGTAATAAGGAATGTTTGTAGAAATGTTTCAATAAGTAAGTACAATAGGTAAGTACATCGATTTTAGGGTTGAACGGTGTTTAAAAACTCAATTACCTATGTATAAGTATTGTGTAGATTTTTAAAATGTTAGAAAATATACCCTACAAAACACGACACTGTCTTCCAAGTTCAATGCCAATTACCAGTACCTAATAGGTAGGTATTATTATCATTACATAGACATGTGTAGTTCTCATCTCATCATAATAAATTGTGGGTAACCACAAAATCATCCACATAAATGTAGGTAATGCGATGATATTAAACTTGACCTGAACTGAATGGTGTAAAAAGCAGGCACGACCTAGTCCAAACTATTTAAGTAGGTAATACAATATTGTTCCTGTCTGATGCCTTTCACTATATCTGTCTGCTGCACTGCTAGCCTAAAGTGCTAAATTCTTAGCTGACTTCATGCAACAGCGGCAGACGACGACTGCACGCTGCAGCATTTGACGGTGTGCCGTCTTTATCATACGTGGTCATCCGGCCGTCGTCATATTGATGATTATGCTGTTGGAAGATAATGTCGAGGGACTTGTTGGACGGCACGTCGTCGACTTTTGTTGATCGACAGTGAACTTTGTGTCTCAGCGACCCTGATTGCCCAAACGCTGGGTGTCAATGACGCCCGATACGCAGTCAAACGAAACACTGTCTACATACGGCTGCAGTTTGCATTAGGTTATGAATTTGCGTCTTCAACTGTAACAATTGCACCGCGGATGAGTGGTCGCACACAATGCAGTTAGCGACATTTGACATTGTCGACTGCGGTTTGCGGTCGGCTGTGAACTTGCGTCTTAAGGAGACCTTAAAGACTGAACTTGACGCGACGTGGTGCTCTGTCAAAGTTACTGGTTTGTATGGGGATGCCAGTAAGACCAGGCGGCACGCCACGGCGCGCTCTCCATACTACGAACGACGCTGTCACGTTGACGGCGCACTACGTACGACGCCGCCGCCGCGCTAGGTCTTTATTTTGGCCTTTAAACTGTAACAATTGCACCGCGCGTGAGTGGTCGCGCACAATGCGATGCGCCCGCGCACAAGTTGCGCGGTTGCGCAAACGCTCGGCTTGATTAGCGCCTGATACACGGCCGGCCGGAACACTGGGAGCTTTGTTAGGAAGTATCAGCAGCAAAGCGATCAGGGGGTTTTTAATTGTGTGGTGCCGGTTTAGAATAACAGCACCCCATATCCCATATCCATATAGAAGCGACTAAGGGATTTGAGAGTTGATGATATTGCAATTTTGGGTGACAGGCTTACAACCTGTCACATTGGATGGTGATACACAGTCTTGTATAATGAATGACTCTCAAACTTTTGCCAGACGTGGTGCAGACAAATTGCCGTTTTTACAGCCGTTTACATTCTGCCTAACCCGCATGGGATATAGGCGTGATATATGTAGTATGTAAGTATGTTTGTAGGTACGTTTGTTTTGTACCTACACAGTAGCATATAGATACGGGACTAAACACGAAGTAAACGACCAAAACACTGCTTAGGGCATTGCTTCCCTTTAAAAAAAAATTCTAAGAGGAGACTTAAATTATTACCACAGCACAAAAATGGCTTCGCTTGCGCTTTATTACGTATTTTAGATATATATTTCCTGACATAAGAACTCGAGATGCCCCTGATTCTTATCTTATGTAGTCACTTCACGGTTAAAATAGATTGTTTTTTATTTACACTGAAAAAAGACTAAGCTAATGTTTATCTTAATCCAAATCAGAAAAACCGAATTGTCATACAAGTGTTAGAATCACATCCGTATTTAAATCTACTTAATATTTCAGGTGATGTCATACCTATTTATTTATATTTGGATTTCATCGTGTCACATGTATAACTACATATTGGACATCGGTTGACATCTAAGTACCTATTTATCGAGTAAATTCAATAAAATACTACTAAAACCCAGTAATGCGACAATTAATAGTCAAGACAAGATGCTAGTTGGTTTTTCATTTCCTCAGATATATCGAGGAAAAACCATCAAATGGAGGAAAAACATAAGTAAGGTAAGCATGTGAAGCATTACAGTACGGCCGTTCGAATAGGACATATTTGACAGTTTTCATTTTTTTTTTATAAATAATGGGTAAGCATTTGTCCGCAATCTCACCTGATGTTAAGTGGCGATGCAGACGATGATGGAACATGCTCGCCCATATAATGCCTATTCACTCTTGCCTTGAAAAAGCCCAGGTTATAATGTTCCGGAAACAGATCCGCAGGCAGGGAGTTCCACTCCTTAGCAGTTCGCATTAAAAATGTAGAAGCGAAGCGCTTTGTGCGAATTTGCGGGATGTCTACGATATAAGGGTGGAATCCAAACCGGCGTCTCATGCACCGGAGATGTTAATGCTATGACTGCTATGACTAAGATCTATTTTTCTTTGTTGACTTGTTTTCTAGTACTATTCGAACAACCGTGTAGGTAAGCTGTAATACACAGTTATACCTGCTAAGTTATTGGCAGAAATATACTAGAATAGAGCAATACCTATTATAATTATGAATAACAAGAAGAATAGGTAGTTATTCTATTATTTTCCGACACACTATTCCAAAGGTTGCCTATGTGGAAAACAAGGAAGTTAGGTATGTGACAAACTTCATAGTCATAGTTTAGGTATTACCTATGACATAATCGATATGTAGCAAGGCATAACATAGGTAAATAGGTACCTAGATATGGTATCTTATTTGTTTTTATTCATGGGAAATATTAAAACAAGCGTAAGTACAATAAATTACTTAACGCACATAAAATGCGGATACAATTCTATCTCGGTACCTATGGTTTATCTTCTTCTTTGAGTAGGACTCTAACGCCACGATGAACCTTGGACTTGCAATGTTCTGACCAGACTGGGAACAAATTCACAAAGTGATAAATATCAACTTTGTGAATGAACCTTCTGCGTCGCAGGCAGTCGTACCAGGCCTGTGGTCGTACTAACGTAGATACTCATGGTATTGTCGCGGTAAAATGCCTTATTACCTCGGAAAAACATATGAAAGCGAGTAGAACGTCTGAATGGATCGCTAGTCCAACATGTAAACACACATTTAGGCAACAGTTCTCATCAATTACGAAGTAACCAGGTAAGGTGCAACATGTTGCGAGAAACGAGAATTAGCAGACATCGAACACTTTGCTAATAACCCGTGAAGGACAACGCTTGTGTTTGTTTTCGGCTAATTAAGGCATTTACTTTAACGACGACAGGTTGTTTCATTTTTTACATTAGGTAACTTACCTACCTACATAGTTGGTAGACCAACAAGCAAGAATTGTATTGACCTCGAAAACGCCTCCAACAATTTTCACGCAATTTCATTTGTACTAGGGGGTTTCGGGGGCGATAAATAAAACTAGCTAGGTTTCATTCTCCTACAATTGTTTTTTTTAGGAAACTCGGTCAACCAGGTACTATTATTGGAAATCAAAACCAAGGTAGGACCTACCCTACCAATAGTCGCATTTAATACGGTTATTTGTATTTGTGTATTTATTTGACAAACAATTACAACATGTGGACGGACAGTTTATTTGACAATGTGTTCATCAATTTACCTAGGTAGGTACCTATTTGACAAATAAAACCAAGTTATCATGCGCTTGTCGGTTTTGAAAGTTGTTTGAAAGACACGAAAATTTTGGTGACTGCAAATCAAAACACACCCTACTAACATTATTTGAGTCGTTTGATCCAAAAAGAATATAAGAAAACTATCATTTTGTGTGATCTAGGCAACTAAACTATTGGTATTAAGTAAAGAATTGGTTTGGTACAAGTATAAAACATAAATTGGGCTTGTACGATTCTCACTTAAGATACTTATGTCGAAGTAGGTAGGTACCTTCAGATTTTGAGCCACGAAGCCGCTTCAGGGTTTTGATGCCAATGATTATAACACAATCCACGATCATACAAGGTTAATCGCTGGTCCTCTTATTGTTCGGGCATGCATTTCCAATTACTTGCACGTTCTATCAAGGCTTGTTTACGCAAAATCATCGGATTTGCCTCCGAAATTGCTTCAAGAATCTACAAGTGTCTAACAAGGCCGATCGGGTAAGGGCCATCGCACATTGTAGTACCGTCTGAGGCAAATCTTTTTCATCAACATCCACACTACAAAACGCTCCAATGCCGGACATGGACCTCCCTGATTTGAGGAGATGGCCACATGCAAAACTCATTGTAATAAAAGTCAATATCAGCTAGCACGAACATACGGGACCGTAAAGTCGGCAATATTGCGCTAGCCAATACTTACTTTGTGGCAATATCGACTTTATTTTAATTCCAATGCACTTTTTTATAAGCTATTGAAAACAGCTCGCTAGGTGTGCACCGACCCTGATGGCTCGATTTGTCGTATAACCCACACTTTTAGTCCGTCCATGTATTTTAAAGGCTAAAAGGTTCTGTTCGGCCTCCAACGCAAATGCCTTACATACAAATGACATTAAGTTCGAATAATCGAATGTTCACATACCTAGCTGTATTTCACTTGCGTGCTTTCAACATCCATTACACTTTTTGTGTGAGACTTGTGCTACACGCTGAGTTTTCTAGCAGCAATGGTTAATAAAAGCCAGTGGTAATACAGCCAATCAAAGATGCACAAGGAATCGTTGGCTGGTGAATATTGAGCAAACGATGAAGACTGTTCCATTGCTGTTTTTGCTTGAGTCATCTGCCATAGGTTTAGTTTGCCAGCAGCAATGTACATCTAAAGAGCCTAGGATGCGCAGGAGTCGATCCATGGTGAATGTCTCGCAATCGATCGGTGGGTGCATTGCGCCACACTTGGATCTGCATACAATTGTAAATCTAACTAGTTCCATCCGAATGCGTGCTTTAAATAAGGATGTTATAGGTTAAGTAGGTAGGTATCAGGAAAGATGATTGAAAAGGATGATTTATCTAATAGGTATCTGCATCTTAAAGTGTTTTTTAAGATGTTATAGGATTCTTTGAATAGGTATGACAGCAAACATTTCCTCGCGACTTTGTTTGTTTACTTCTTAGATAAATGATTGCCTCGCTGTGCTCGGTAGATCGAGCACTATCCAAAGACTTCGTAAAAAAGTGCCAAAATTTGTATATCCGTTTATTTGCAAAGTGCACTTTAAACTATGAATTTTGCTTTTCACAGCACGAACGAGGTGCATTTTTAAAATAATTGAGGAGTTGTCTGAAGATGATTCCGGCTCATGTTTGATTGCCGAATTTTACTAACGTAAGTAGTAAGTCGACTCAATCTCCCGAGCGCAGCGAGGCAACCATTTAGGTATCTAAGGTATACCAATTCAACATTTTGCGACTAGGTAGGTACACTACATACGCGATGTGAATTAAGATATGACCTTTTGACGTAGCATAGATGTCTTCCCCTATGGAGCGCCCTATGGTCGCGAATGCAGCGAGTGGTCTTTTCAATTATGGCTCGTTATTCACTACTAAATATAAACGAGTTTAAGTAAATAAGTAGTAGAGTCATAAATTATCATATTTAGTGTTAGCAAGCATATACGTAGGCAAGCTATATATTACAGGCTGGCGCTAGTTACTACGAAACTACGATATTACCAAGCAAATGTATTAAAAATAAAAAACCCGACTGCGGTAATTTCAAAGTTGTATTTCGGCATAAAAATCCGCCAACTTGAATTTATGAATTTTTTATATACCTAGCCAGTGTCACTCACGCTGCTAAGATGAATCTAACGACACCTCACATGTCAAGATCCTCCCAGCCGTTTGGGCTGTAGACTGAAACCCATGAAAACGATTTTTTGGATAGGTACATACACACATAAATACTTACAACATACACTCGAAAAACATGACCCTCCTGAGGCAATCGGGTAAAAATACGACTAGCCTTGCACCATTTTAGTACCTTAAGGCGATTGGCCTCTAAAGCAAGTGCCACAAATCACAGCTAACCAGTTAAAACATCACTAAACGAATTCACCATAAAACTAGGCACATGTCTATTAAATAGATATCTGTATATTAAATCGTGTGGCCTTCAAGACGGCCATTATGATTCTCATTAGTTTTTGGGGCCATGAGACGAGCGGACGAAAATCGTTGTACCTGAAAGTTTTAGCGATTTCCTCGCATGGTATCAAGTTAGTATAATAAGTATTGAGCACAATTAAAGTCTGACATTGCATTTCATAACCGTGTTTTGACCGATTTTTATTATTTTCAGATTTCCTTTTTCTAATATTTAATATACAAGTTGTAAAGGCAGAAAGAAGCTCAAATTGCTGCCAAAAAGGGTCTCGTCAAATGGCATTACATTTGCAACAGCTATTGAATTTTTACTGTGAATTTTGGCAGTTTTTATGGCCCATCCAAAGGCTGTGCGGGTTATGATGCCAACGCAGATTCCCATGGTGCCAACTACCGACTACCAACTATCCATGCCTACTATAGTCACTTAAAGGCAGTCTGTGGCCTTTATCACACGTACCACATGACATTGCGGTAGGTATAGTATGAGGATGGTACGATAGTGCGTTTTCGTGTGTGCGTCTACATGCAGTTTCATACAACACAAATCACCAGTAGAACATTAAAATCTACCACTGGACATGAATCTTTCCGTATCGGGGGTATTGCCATACTTAATGTGCTTAGTGTGCTTAACTGGTAGATTTGTGAGAGCAGTGCTGGATGTTGCATTTAAAGTTACTGCTGCTGCCCATGTTCACAGGTAGATTTGTGCTGATGCTACCAGCCAGAATCACACGGAAAACCATTTGTCTGCCGTTATACCAATTTATATGGGGTGGGCGCAACATCACACTACGCGGCAAATACCGCACAATATTGCATCAAATGTGAGAACCACCTAAACGCGTGGGACAAGCGCCCAATTGTTCTTGCTTTCAATCTAAGCCCACATTCGTCATGCCTCCCGCGAACTAGCTGTAATATAAGCTCGATTGTTATGATTTAATTGTTTAATTGGCGGACTTGGGCATGGCGTGGTTGTAGAATTGAATTAAGCCGTTAAAGATACTATAAAATAAACTGTTGCGCAACTGAGGTTATGTTTCTTTTGTCGCTTGTTCTTCCGACATTATTTCAATTCACAACCGTTGGGCCCTTTCCGTTAGATTACCTTCCGGTGCGAAAGCTTGTCTATGGGAATGCAAGGGTCTAGGAACCCTTGCATTCCCATAGACTTGCATCAGTTTGTTTTATCTTCGACCCTGTTTCAGGCTGTGTATCTCTACTCTAAGAAAGATGAGTCTTATCCACCCATTTATAAAAAACACCTCAGTAAAACAAATGTCTAAACCAGTTTAGAAAGCCTTAACTGCAGTTGCCTTCAACAATAGTTCTAGACAGCTTTTGTGGTTGATGTTCGAAGCTGTGACTCAGTACGCGTGGCGGAACTGACCTTCGACAACTTTCATAAGGAATCTCAGATAGTTCCGGTCTGTGGGTATTATCGAGCATTATCTACGTAGACGTAGAATTTATGTGGATAGCCCTCATACTTCTTGCAAATCTTTTGTGGCCGGCACATTGGTTATGTTGTCCTACGTATTGCGTCATGATCTTCCTGCTCTTATCCCAATTACTTGGGGTCGGCGCAACACGTTTTGTTTGAACATAAAATCATTCGCGGTATTTTAGATTATTTAAATATGACATCAAAGATATTTCGCGCGCGATGTCATAAGTATCCCGTTACTAATTGCGATTAAATGTAAATTATCATATTAATAAAGGTTCATCTGTCAAGTCAGAATTTAATATTTTGATGCTGCTATTAGATTCGTGTTTTAGGGTATTAGGTATCTGCTATGTTTTACTATAATTTCATTGGTAAGATTAACATTTTGTCACATCCAAACTACGTTTTCGTGATACTGGCTATATTTCGTCTATTAATCAAGTGTAATAAATTCCTTATTCCAGTTGCATGACAAGTAAGCGGTTTAGCAACAACCACCTCCACAGTCCCACTACTGGTTACTACAAGTGCTGCTGTAATGTCCCAGTGTTGTTACAAATTAGTGTTGATTCTGGAGTGCAGATTCCTCGGCTAAGATAGAGGCGAACATTTGACGCTGGTAGCCGTGAGGTAGCGGCTAAAAATACTGCCACCCCTAGTCCACTCAGGGTGTTTCGTAAGAGGCGACCTAGCGTAGAGTTTTTGACCTCGGCTGAATATCTGTCGACTATGGTCACCCGTATCGTAGCGATAATACCACCTACAATAGCATTCCCAAAGAGGGATGACCTCAGATAGGCGGCCGGGCATAAAAAATAGTCAATTACTAAATATTGCTACATGATTTTGTGTTCTAAGTTAGAACACCAAATCATGTTGCGCCGACCCCAAGTGATTTGGGATAAGCGCAAGAAGATGATGACCGACTCCATTTCAGGCATAACATCTTAATTTATAAAAGTGTCAACGGTGGATGTTCTAAAATCATTGAAGGGTCATGAAAAGGGGACAACACCTGCCTGTTAGAATGCCTTCCCTTAATAAAGGGTTAAAGTTGACTCGCCACACTTGGACCCGTGTGGACTTTTGCTATCGGTCTGTCGGTCCTCTGGTCTCGGCCAAAGAGTATTCAAAAATCGCCACGCTTCTCAGGCGGCGGGTTGATAATTTTGAGGAAAACGTAAACCACACCATAACAGCCACAACAGTCCCCTGCTAGACATGAGCCTCCCCCTAAGTATCGGGGGTATTGCCATACTCATATGATGGTGCATTTGCAGGGAACGCTGCTGCCCATTCCCTGGATGATTATCCCATAGTCGCTTTTTACGAGGTAAAATTGTGGTGATGCTATTCTAAGCCTGTTGCGCATTTCCCGGATGTATCGGCCTTTTTCCCACGGGTTAATATATGATATGACGATGATTCTAAATTGACATTTGCCGTGCTGTCAGAATCGGCGCCATTAATGTGACAATGGTGTAACGGTGACCTCGCCGCGACTTTGGGTAACAGATAAGCGTGGAAAGTAATTGTTTCGTTATTGTTCAGTTGTTATGATAAAACTATGATTTAAGACACGTAATGTAATTAAAATTACTTAATTCATTAAGAGAACACTACACTTTAGTGTCACTAAGCACCCTAGAAATAAGTACAAGGTACCTTGGCGGATTTGTCCTTAGAAGTTTCAGAATGCGGGTTTACGTGTGAGATCGCAAAATATCATATTAGAGTCAATTTTAGAAAACTTGCTTTGGTTCAATTTCAATGCCGTAAAGATATCTAATAATGTAATAGAAGTTTAAGACATGTATGATTCAAATTGAATAAAAAGTCGTTTTAAGTGTAAATCGATAAACTATAGGACGTTCTCACGGCGCATTTAAATAAAATTGTGTTCAGTCGTCGTATCATCGTCTCAAAAGTCTATACTAAACTGTTAGCACCACGATTCCTCGAAACTGCGCCTCTGGCAGCGAATGCACCCACGCAAGCGAGGTGTTTGACGAAGGGTTGTCACTTTTTTAGGGCATCTAGACAAAAGTGCTGTTGCTTGCACTGTCGCATAGTATTTCTTGTAACACTATACTTTGAATTCAGTCGTCATCTTAAAAGTCTTTACAAAATTGTTAGCACCACGATTCCTCTGGCAGCGAATGCGCCCACGCACGAGACGTGTTTGAACGCGCGAATTTCACAAAGGGTTGGCACTTTTTATAGGGCGTCTGAAGAAAGGCCCTTCGAATAGAAAATATTTGAAAGCTAACAAATCAATTGTATGTCAACAATTGACAGCCGTCAAATATGGCCTACTCGAACTGCCGTACTTTAGATAAAAGTGCTGTCGCGCATACCTAGTCTTGCTTGTAACACAATACCTACCTGTTTTGTATTTAGTCGTCATCAAAGTCAAAAGTCTGTACTAAACTGATTAGCACCACGATTCCTCGAAACTGCGCCTCTGGCACGCACGCGAGGTGTCTGAACGCGCAAATTTCACAAAGGGTTGGCACTTGTTTTAAAAGGGCGTCTAGATAATACAAGTTTATGTTCTCCAGTAAGTTGATATTCAAACGATGATTTCGGATAAAAGTACTTCCCATAATAAGTGCAGACAGTCAGCTGATCGTGGAGGTCAAAAATTTTTTTCGTCTTCTAAATTAATTTCATAGAGGAAGTTTTTCAGTTTCATGGTCTGAATGCACCCTATCAGTATTAAAAACCGTATGAAACTTATTCGAGCTCTGTATCCGATTAAATTGCCAGGCTTGGCAGCCCTGCAAGTAAATTGGTTTCGTTTGCAATTTCTCCCAAATGATACTTATGAGGAAGTTTGATCGATGATCATTACGGCTGTGATTCGACTGGCTGTTGCCGTTTTAGGCAGTTCGGTGGTCGCCAGGGAATCAGACTGGTAATGAGGTGGTAGAGTCTGGCCAGCGAGTCTTTGGACACGGAAATGGCGCCAATTTTAAAAATCTTTCACATGTTAACACTGAAAAACTACAATAAAACAATTTTGATACTTACTATTTTTTTGTTTTCTGCTCTTCAGTTTGTGTTTACCTTGCCGGTATGTATGTATGATGTTTCTACCGGGAGTAACAGAAAGGGTATAACAAGCCGAAAGGCGGTCAAGGTACTCATGAAACTGAACAACTTTCCCCATGAAACATGGGTCGATATATGAAAAAAGTATTTGGACCTCCCATACAAAATCGCAGATCAGCTGATTGATTTACTCTGAGAGGTCCAAATTTTTTTTCATATTTCGTCCCATGTTCCATGGGGAAAGTTGTTCAGTTTCATGAGTACCTTGACCTTCTTTCGGCTTGTTATACCCTTTCTGTTACTCTCGGTAGATACATCATACATACATACCGGTAGGCAAGGTAAACACAAACTAAAGAGCAGAAAACAAAAAAATAGTAAGTATCAAAACTGTGTTATTGTAGTTTTTCATTGTTAACATGTTGCCATTTGAAATATTTGAATTATTTGACGTCCAAAGACTCGCTAGCCAGACTGAAAGAATCCGGTTGAGGGGTAATGATGTGATATTATAGCGGGTGTGATTTTTTATATTCGTATACATACGTCTATCCCTTGCGGGGTAGGCAGAGCATAAACGGCTATTTACACCACGTCTGACAAAATTTTAAGGGTCATTCAGAAGATTGCATATCGTCATAGTGACAGGTTGTCAGCCTGTAGCCTAAAATTGCAATACTCATCAGCCCTCAAATCCTTTAGTCGCTTTTTATGATACCCACGGGATAGATATGAAGTGGCGCTATTCTAAGCCAGCACACAACACGGCGAAAACATTCGTAAAACCACTTGAAAACTGAAAACATGCAGTGTCGTTTGAATTATAGGTAGTAGCGAACTAGAATTATTGTTATATGGTGTTACGGTAATTTATTTTGAGACTGAACAGCGGTTTTTAGTTTTTAATCTAAGTACTGCAATTTAAGAATCAAACAGTAGGTAATGTTTACATATTTTTCTTTTTTTAGTTTGTTACTCATTAGTTGTATTCGTTATTCATTAGCGGAGATTTTATCACTAAGCCCAAGGTCTATCAAAATTCGATCAACGCTTCACGGTTTTTAAAATGACCTCATTGCTTTTAGAACAAAAAGTCAATCAATTAGAAGATGAACGACCTTTTGGGTAACGTCACTGAACTTGCTCGAACCGAATGACTCGATATTGAGTCACAGTTCCCATCACTGTTTCCTTCTTTGGTGGTTTACAGACGGGCGACATGTTACCGAATCGACGGCAGTCAAATGTCGACAGTTGCAGTTGTAGTCGCAGCGATATCTCTTTGACGGCAGCAGACGACATTTATCCCAGCAGCAAAGAGAGCAGCTGACAGCGACTAGAAGGCGTAATTGGGACTAGTTTATGTCATTTCGCGTACCCTGGTCGAGGCCAACTTACAGCAGTCCGCTGCTATAGCCGAGTAATATGTCAGTTGAGTACGAGCCAAGAGTTAGCCTTTTGACGTTCTTTCCCTAAACTGAATAAAAGCTAAGTCTTGGTTCCAAAATGTATGTAAAATGGCCCCCTCCAGAGTTAGGAATCTTTTTTTTTCCGTAATATTACTCCGTTTAAACAGTTCCCCGGCTAAGCTGATAGATTGTTTAGTTTCGTATCAAATGGGCGCGCGGCGCTGGCAACACTGTTCGTCATTGTCTCGTCCTGTGGCCGTGCGCTCGCATCGTTGATGCGAATTTTAATTATAAATGGTGTAATTTAGTGTGCTTTCGGTTTTCTCGTGTGGTTTTCCCTGTTCGGTGGGGAAGTGAACCAAGTGGATTTGGTTCCGGCGCTTTGATTGAGAGTCACGCGGCCGCCGGCAAAATATAACCTCACTTTTCGTTCGCTCGCGTCGTGGCTGCCGATAGCTACATATTTTTAATTGTTTTCTTGATTGGAGGCCAACGGGGCCGATTTCTCATTCGGAGAGAAATCTTTTAGTCATTTTGTGTTAAAAAAACATTATTTGATGTCGAACTATGAACAATAGTGAACCCAAGTGCTTGTGAAAACTAAGCTGTGAATCTGCGACTGATTGACGGGACGGAGTGCCACACGAGCTGGTGTCCGGTGCAGTAAGTCTAGTACCTAAATTCCAATCCAAAATGTCTTCCTCCAAACCCTGATACCCTTTTTCCTGTCAAAAACTAGACTTACAAGGAAACGGCGGCGTCATGGTTCGCACGGTAAGCAATTCGCTGCTAGGCCCTGTTTAAGTAGACTTTGGAAACAAGAATTTCTCGGCCGGAAACTTTCCGGAACAAAATTCTCTCATTAAATTTATTTTATTTAGCTATAGTAAAGAGCACTACGAATCGTAGTCAAATGTTGTTCGAGGCTGATCGACCATTTAGTTTTAGATTTTAAGATAACTTTAATTTGCTTCCACTGCGCTAAGATCAGCTTCGGAATCAAACATTTTTGGTAGCAGAGCGTGGTTGCTTTATTGCAACATAGTTAGCCGTAATTTAGTATTAAGCGTGTTTTTATATTACCCACATATTTTATTAATTTTGGAAAATATTGTTTCGGTTTTTTTGTGACTGTATTGTTTGCCTAGTGAACGGTACCTTATCGGTAAGGTCTAGGCCAGTCAACTAACATTTATTTTGTGGTATTTGTTTACTGGTTTTCGTTTTATTAAGTCGAGTGTGTAAAAGTTGGTACCATGGCTCCTCGATCGCCAGGTATAAGGCTGCTATAAAGACAGAATTAAGGTGGTTTACTACCACAGCGGCAATGATCGGCCGCGAGGACCGGGAGGACGCGCTCTTGAAAAGTGCACTACAGGCAGATGAACGGGTTCGGGTTGTGTCGGAACACCTCACAGAGTGCCTCATGCTCCTTGAGGAAGCTCCTAACCCTGAAGATAAGGAGCTGGTTGAGGGCGATGTAAGCCAGTGCTTGGAGCTGGCACAGGACATTGCGCAGGCAGCTGCGGACATATCTAGGCGACGTGACGGAAAGGAAAAGCCATTCCGTGGTAAAGTGGGACAAGGATTACAGGTGCCTCTTCCGCCTGTTACGGTTCCAGTCTTTGCAGGCGATTACGCCGACTGGCCGGCGTTTGAGGACCTGTATAGCAGTGTGGTCCACACACGGACGGACATAACGCCGGCGTACAAGATGGCTCAGCTGATGTCCAGGCTACATGGAGAGCCTCATGAATTGCTGACGCATTTGGCTGTCTCGGATAGCAATTATGAGGTGGCGTGGAAGATCCTTACCGACCGGTATCGAAACAAGCGCCTGATTGTAGACAGGCTGTTAGACCAGTGGCTGTCAATACCAACCATAACGCGAGGTACGGACCTCCGCGAGAAAATCTTCCACCCAGTCAGTGTCGCGGTCAGCGCACTAGAGCGACAGGGTTTGCCAGTGGCGGGCTACGGTTATATCTTGGTCCACACAGTGCTTCGCCGCCTGCCGAGCGAAATGGTCGCTCGATTCGAGCAGCTCCATGGGGGCAAGTCCTCGGACCACCTCCCGACCTACGAGGATCTGAAGTCGTTCCTCGAGGCCGAAAGCAGGCGAGTGGACGTCCAGGCTGGTGAAGCCCCACGCAAGGAGACCTCTGCCCCTCGCCACCCGGAACGGCCGGGTGCACCGGCGCGAGGAGGCAACAGTAGGCAACCCAGGCGGTACAACACCGCATTGGAATCAGGGTGTGCCTACTGCAGGAGACAGGCCACGGGGTAACAGCGTGTCAGGAGTTTGCTGCGCAGCGGGTTCAGAGGAGACGGGGTGTGGCACAGCAGAGGCGTTGGTGTTTTCGGTGCCTGGGGCCGCATCAGGTGCGAGAGTGCCCTTCAAGCACCAACTGTAGGTACTGCCAGGGTGCACACCATCCGCTGCTCTGCATGAATCGCTCCGGAGGCGCCGGGGGCAGCGCTGGATCGGATCAGCGAAGGGAGCCTGCCCACCAAGGGAGGGAGCAACGCTCCCCACCCCCTCCAAGGAGGAGCCCACCTCCGCATCAGTCACAGGGACAGGCAGGGGGACGTCAACAGTCGGAGCCCACTTACCAACGGACGTGGGGACGATCTCCACCACGGCAGCAGGTGCCGGATTGGGGAGGAACGACACGGGAACATGGCCAGGACACCCATCCCAGGTACGGGATCAAACGGGCGGGTGTCAGGGGAGCACTAGGCAGCCACCAGGGTACATGCAGTATTCTGCGGGCTTGAGCCACCTGGTTGGGTCTCAAGACCCACGCATGCCTCCGCCTATGCCTGAGTACCCGCGGCTACAGGCGCAACCTCGGTACGGACGTTTGCCGTCGGGGTACTATAGAACTCCAGCCATGGCCTTTATGGGCAGACCTCCCTACCAGCAGGAGTGGGACCCATACACAGGTTTGGGTAGCGAGGATACCCCGCGGGACGCGGCCTCACCGCGTTTAGATTCCCGCTAGGTAATCGCCGCCTACTCATCAGCTTCGGCTCCCCGTCCAATCACGGTACTTTTGCCAACGGCTAAGATTTGGGTATGGGGATACGGTGGCCGGACCATTCAAGTAAGAGCCCTACTGGATACAGGGGCTCAGGGATGTATTGTATCGAGTAAGCTGGTGAGTAGGCTAGGCCTAAATGTACAGCCAAGTGCGGATGAAGCTGTAGGCATCAGGGGCCTAAATGTGCCTGACATTCGGGGTCAGACGAACTTTGAGTTCGCATTAGGTAGCACATGTACAGGGTCAGCTATCAAGTCTCAGCCGTGGTACTGGATGAAGTGGTTGGGAAACTCCCTCAGGTTAGGTTACCACCAACGGTACGAGGGCTAACCACAGGGTTGGAGTTAGCTGATCCTGATTTTGATACTCCTGGTACGGTGGACGTACTTCTCGGGTCAGACGTCCTCGGGAGATTATGGTGCGGTAGGAAGAAGGTACTCCAGGAAGCTGGTTTGGTGGCCGTAGATACCACAGGGGTATGTTGTTTTCGGCCCAGTTTGGAGACCTCAGGACCTACCAGAAGGGGATACGGTCCTCTATGGTAGTGTGCTGTCAGAGGTGCTGCAGAGGTTTTGGGAGTCTGAAGAGCCGCCCACGGCGGACAGACGGAAGCCAGAGGATGACGAGTGCGAGTTGTTCTATCAATACAACACTGCGAGATGCCCGTCAGGCAGATTCGTGACCAGGCTACCTTTTCTCCCAAACCGCCCCGCTTTAGGTAGTTCGCGACAGCTCGCGGAACGGAGACTACTCGGAATGGAGCGGAAGATGAGGCGAGACCCAGCACTTCGGCAGAAGTATATAGAATTCATGCGGGAATATATTCAATTGGGCCACATGTCGGTGTCCAGCCTGGATTGGAGGTGTGTCGAGCATTATTACATTCCACACCTGGCTGTCTTGAAGTCACCTGAGGCGAAAATACGGGTGGTGTTTGACGGTTCTGCTCCTACCTCGAATGGTGTGTCTGTGAACCAATGTTTGCACGCGGGTCCTAAATTGAACCGGGACATTGTGGACATTCTCACAGACTTTCGTTTGCACCAGGTAGCGTTCGTCGCAGACGTCAAAATGATGTTTCGCCAAACCATGATACATCCGGATGACCGTAGGTATCAGCTGATTTTGTGGCGTGAGAGCCCAGATGAGCCGATGGTCACATACGAACTTAACACGGTGACGTATGGACTTAAGCCAAGTCCGTATTTGGCAGTACGTACGCTGCGAGAGTTGGCCGCACAGGAAAGGGTAAGATACCCTCGAGCCGCAGCAGTACTGGATCGCGACGTCTACGTGGACGATATCTGCACGGGTGCTGATAGCGTGGAGCAGGCGCTAATTCTACGAGACGAGCTGATCGCGATCATGGGTTCAGGAGGTTACGAGTTGCGGAAATGGTTGTCCAGTTGCCCAGAGCTCCTGGCTGGTTTGCCAGGCGAGTTCCATCAGGACCCGCACCTCTTTGAGAACCCGGACAATCCAAATACGTTGGGCATCCTCGGGGTGCAATATAGGCCAACGCATGACGTATTCACGTACAAGATCGAGCCCGACCTTTTGGAGAAAACTTGGACTAAGCGGTCGGTACTGTCGACAATCGCTAGAACGTTCGATCCTAACGGATGGATCGCCCCGGTTACGTTCATGGCGAAGTGCTTTTACAAAGGTTGTGGCTAGCCAACTTAGGATGGGACGACCAACTCTCCGGAGAGTTGTTGAAGGATTGGCTCAAGTTTGTGACCACCTTACCAGGGATTGTGCACATCGCGATACCCCGCAAGTTAGTCCCATCGGTGGGATGTAAGGCTACCCTACATGGGTTTTGTGACGCCTCGGAGCGAGGGTACGCGGCAGCTGTATACCTTCGGACAGCAAGTTCAACGGGAACTGTGCACGTGCGTCTGGTTATGGCCAAAAGTAAGGTGGCACCAGTCAGAACTAGATGGACCATCCCCAAATTGGAATTGGCAGGGCAGCTCTTCTAGCGCGCTTGCTAAATCATGTAACCTGCAATCTGTGTGGTACCATCAACTTGGATGAAACGGTGTACGCGTGGACTGACAGTCGGATAGTTCTGTGCTGGTTGCAGACGTCGGTACATACACTTGAGGTTTTCGTGGCAAATCGGGTGTCACAGATTACGGGGTCGGAAACTCCGTTAGTGTGGAGGCACGTACCGGGAGAATGGAACCCAGCGGACTGCGCTTCGCGCGGGTGCAGGGCACCTGATTTGGTGAGTCACCCACTGTGGTGGGGACCTTAATGGCTGACTGAATCGCCGCAGGAATGGCCATTCAACGAGTGCAGGGCGCCGCTTGGGCCACCTGATCGAGGTTTGCGAGTGAACGTGGGGCAACTCGTACCGAAGCCTAACCCAGCCTTCTTGCTGGAACGGTATAGCTCCCTCGACAAACTTCTTGGGGTGACAGGTTGGATCAAACGGTTCGTGAACAACTGCAGGAAGCCTCAAGCAGAACGGAACTTTGCACCAGTCCTCTCGCCTGCGGAACGGAATGCGGCTCTATGCTCATTAGTTAGAGTCGTCCAGGCGGAACATTTCGAAGAGGAGGTCAGGCTGCTCAGGGATGGACGTGGAAAGCTGAAGGGAGGAATTGTGCGCCTCAACCCATTCCTGGATGAGCAAGGTATGCTCAGGGTTGGAGGCAGACTTCGGAACGCTAGCCTGCCCTTTTCGGCTCGGCATCCACTGTTACTTCCCAAAAGGGGACCCTTAGTTGAGCTCTTAGTCAGGGATCGTCATGAGAAAAACTCGCACGCGGGCTGTAATGCGCTATTGGCCATCCTACAGCGCGAGTTCTGGATCTTATCGGGACGACGAACGGTACGTAGCGTTGTGTTTAGGTGCTTGCCTTGTTACCGCTTGAAGGCAGCCACAATGCAGCCACAGATGGGAGATCTTCCACCGGACCGGGTGACGGAGGCCTGGACGTTTGCAGGTGTGGGAACGGATTTCGCAGGCCCTTTCATGGTGAAGGCATCACGCCTGCGGAACGCAAAGTCTATCAAGGCGTACTTGTGCGTGTTCGTGTGCCTAGCCACCAAGGCCGTCCACTTGGAGCTCGTGGCCGACCTTTCTACGGAGGCCTTTTGGCAGCGCTGGAGAGATTTACGTCGCGACGAGGGCGACCAGCGCTGATCAGGTCGGATTGTGGTACCAACTTTAAGGGTGCTGATCGGTGTATGAAAGAAATTGTAACGTTCTTACGGGAGAACGAAGAAGCCATCAGCACGGGCCTCTCCCGTCAGGGCATTACCTGGGTGTTCGATCCACCAGCGTGCCCTCACTGGGGTGGTATTTTTGAAGCGGTTGTAAAGTCCGCTAAGACGCATTTGTTGCGCGTTGTAGGGTTAACAATTTTGACTTTCGAGGAGCTGGCGACCGTGTTTTGTAAAATTGAGGCTGTACTCAATTCGCGTCCTTTGTGTCCGCTCAGCTCAGACCCAAATGATTTAGAGGCCCTGACGCCAGGGCATTTCTTAATTGGCCGCCCACTTAACGCCTTGCCGGAATATCCCTATACGGAGGTGAATAGCAATCGTTTGTCGCGTTATCAGTTGTTGCAGCAAATGACTCAAAACTTTTGGAAGCGTTGGTCGCTTGAGTACTTGCACATTCTGCAGCAACGCCTTAAGTGGACGGACAGGACTGAACCCCTGCATTGGGGATCTCGTTCTGGTTAAGGATGCCAACCTACCGCCACTGCGTTGGCGCCGGGGGCGCATTCTCAACCTGTTTCCGGGTAGTGATGGCACTCCTCGAGTTGCAGAAGTTCAGGTGGGGGATTCAGTTCTTAAGCGAGCAGTAGCTACATTATCACGCCTGCCATGCATAGAGCGGACCGATGGGTCGGTCCGGGGCGGGTGAATGTTTAGTTTCGTATCAAATGGGCGCGCGGCGCTGGCAACACTGTTCGTCATTGTCTCGTCCTGTGGCCGTGCGCTCGCATCGTTGATGCGAATTTTAATTATAAATGGTGTAATTTAGTGTGCTTTCGGTTTTCTCGTGTGGTTTTCCTGTTCGGTGGGAAGTGAACCAAGTGGATTTGGTTCCGGCGCTTTGATTGAGAGTCACGCGGCCGCCGGCAAAATATAACCTCACTTTTCGTTCGCTCGCGTCGTGGCTGCCGATAGCTACATATTTTTAATTGTTTTCTTGATTGGAGGCCAACGGGGCCGATTTCTCATTCGGAGAGAAATCTTTTAGTCATTTTGTGTTAAAAAACATTATTTGATGTCGAACTATGAACAATAGTGAACCCAAGTGCTTGTGAAAACTACGCTGTGAATCTGCGACTGATTGACGGGACGGAGTGCCACACGAGCTGGTGTCCGGGTGCAGTAAGTCTAGTACCTAAATTCCAATCCAAAATGTCTTCCTCCAAAACCTGATACCTTTTTTCCTGTCAAAAACTAGACTTACAAGGAAACGGCGGCGTCATGGTTCGCACGGTAAGCAATTCGCTGCTAGGCCCTGTTTAAGTAGACTTTGGAAACAAGAATTTCTCGGCCGGAAACTTTCCGGAACAAAATTCTCTCATTAAATTTATTTTATTTAGCTATAGTAAAGAGCACTACGAATCGTAGTCAAATGTTGTTCCGAGGCTGATCGACCATTTAGTTTTAGATTTTAAGATAACTTTAATTTGCTTCCACTGCGCTAAGATCAGCTTCGGAATCAAACATAGATTCATACTACCTGATTCATAGAAGAAGTGGACCCGAAATATTAACATTATTGTTGACGTCTTGCTCAAATGTCATGTAAAATGAAAAAGACGCAAACAATATAATGTTGCCATTTCAGATCCTTTTCTTTTATGAATCAGGTTATATGATTTGTGTCTGCGCACTGTCGCCACCATTCGACTAGCTGCAGACTGCTGACCGCTGCCGTCGAAACAGTGCCGTCAGTCTGCAAGCAGCCTTTCAGTTCAAATCGTAATTCTGTTTTATCTCATTCCCCCAGTTTTACGATCAGGCCCGAGAATTGGATTCTCTTTAACGTTCGATGTGCTATTAAGTTTTTTGTTCTTTTTATGTCTATTCTGCTGATTTAGTATAGGTGCTTATGATTTCCCGTCGTTTTTTTATTGTTCGCGTGTCTATGGCCGTGTTCCTTAATCGATGTTGTCAAGAGAAAACAGTTTGATATATTATATTTTATCGTTTTTGTAACTATGTACAGTTCTTTTATAAGCATAAGAGGTACTGGTAATGTATAAGATTTTTTTTGTCATGTCGATCGGCTTTGGCTTTACGAACTAGCGAAGTCAGAAATTTAAATAAACAGGACCATATTTTGAAAATGAGAAAATGGAAAAATTCAACAGCGACTTGAACCCGGGACCGTGGGGTACCGTCCCACCGGTCTGCCAAGCCAACTGAGGTACGGGCGCCTGGCGGACCCCGGTGAAATTCTCAACCTCTTGATGCTCGTCTCGAAGCTAGGTCTTTTCTCATTTTCAACTTATGAGATAATAGCACTGTTTAGTGCATTGAAAATCCCAATAAATAGGACCATTCATTTCATACAAAAGACATCAACTCGTAACAGTACAACTTTTTAGCCCTTTATAAGGCAGAACATGATATTATATTTATTGGTTTTGAAACCTACCTACTTGCGGGCATCTAGAATGCGGTAGTTTAAATAAAAAGAAAAAAATTTCTTCCTATATCTACAATTGTACAACTTGTCTCAGTTCATTATTTATGCCCATTGTTCCAATAAGGTTCCAATCATGTTTAATCCATTTACCGAAGTAGACAATTCCAGTTAGCCCTTCTAGATAACAAGGCCGCGCATTCCAACTGTTGTGGAGAGTTGTTGACCAAGATCCAGTCATGATCTCACATGACAATAGTGTGTAAACCGTGCTTCGGAGGACACGTTAAGCCGTCGGTCCCGGTTGCTGTCTTAGACGGCGGTCGTTACTCAACCATGTCAGAGGCCTGTTTTTTGCACCAGGCGGTTAAAAACTCTGACACCAGTTAGTTGACTTGGTGTCCCATACGATGGAAGAAGAAGGATGGCTAGAAAGTTACCTAGTGCCTTTTAGGACAGTGTACCAAAATTCTCCCAACTGCTGCAGATGTTGGTCTATGACTGTGCCTAGTTAAGCCTATTGGTTCATCTCAAGGGCCTGGACTAGCACCGGTACACTCACCCTAGTTCTAAGCCCTTCTAGATAACAAGGCCGTGCATTCCAGTTATCGTGGCGAGTTGTTGACCAAGATCCAATCATGATCTCACACGACAATAGTTCATCGGGTCGTTAGATGATTCGGTGTCCCACAAGATACAAGAAGACGGATAACTATAATGCTATCTAGTGCCTTTTAGGACATTATTTGACATTTGTTGGTCTATGACTGGTCCCGGGTTTATCACATTTACCCTACCTAAACTGGTGCAGTTATTAGTCTATAAATGATGCCTGATTTGGCCTATGGATTCATGTCTGGAGCCTGGACTACCACTGGTACTCCCACCCTGGTTCTAAGCCCTTCTAGATAACATGCCGCGCATTCCAGCTGTCGTGTTGAGTTGTTGACCAAGATCCAGTGGTGATACCTTGACAATAGTTAGATTGCTGTCTAACGCCTTTTTAGAGTACTAAACCAATTGAAAAAGATATTGGTCCATGACTGGTGCCTGGGTTTAGTACTGGTACATTTACTCCAGAAAATTCCACTTTAACAATGAATATTGGTTCAACTGGTGAAGATATTGGTCTATGACTGGTCCCTGGTTCAGCACTGGTACTTCCGCCCTGGTTCTAAGCCCTTCTAGATAACAAGGCCGCGCATTCCAGCTGTCGCGTTGAGTTGTTGACCAAGATCGGGTCGTGATCTCCTGACAATAGCTAGAATGCTGTCTAGCGCCTTTTTAGAGCATTAAACCACCTGGAGCAATGATTGGTCTATGAATGGAGCCCTGGACTAGAACTGGTACTTCCACCCTAGTTCTAAGCCCTTCTAGAAAACAAGGCCGCGCATTCCAGCTGTCGTGTTGAGTTGTTGACCAAGATCGGCTCGTGATCTCCTGACAATAGCTAGAATGCTGTCTAGCGCCTTTTTAGAGCATTAAACCACCAGGAGCAATAATTGGTCTATGACTGGTCCCTGGTTCAGCACCGGTAGTTCCACCCTAGTTTTAAGCCCTTCTAGATAACAAGGCCGCGCATTCCAGTTGTCGCGTTGAGTTGTTGACCAAGATCGGGTCGTGATCCCCTGACAATAGCTAGAATGATGTCTAGCGCCTTTTTAGAGCATTTAGCCGCCTGGAGCAATGATTGGTCAATGACTGGTGCCTGGTTCAGCACTGGTACTTCCACCCCAGTTCTAAGCCCTTCTAGATAACAAGGCCGCGCATTCCAGCTGTCGTGTTGAGTTGTTGACCAAGATCGGCTCGTGATCTCCTGACAATAGCTAGAATGCTGTCTAGCGCCTTTTTAGACCATTGCAACAACTGGCGCAGTTATTGAGCTAATCTAGACTAGCTTTTATACAATAGGTACAGTCGTAAAGAGACTTTAAATTATAGCTCTCTCTGGTATTTTTAGTAGCAGTTAAAGGTATCATTATCATCTTCCTGCCCTTTATACCAAATCGATTGGGGTTGGCGCAACATGTTTTGTTAGAACACAAAAGCATGTATCAAAAGGATTTGGCTATGTTTTATGACCGGCCGCTTGCCTGATGTCAACCCTCTTTGGGAATGCTATTGTAGGTGGTATCACCGCCACCATGCGGTTGACCATAGTCGACAGATATTCAGCCGAGGTCAAAAACTCTGCATCACCTTTTACGAAGTTAAAGGTATGTAAGTCTCAATATAAACACTGAATGCTCCATACCATGTTTATCACGAACATTTTATCTTGAAAATGATTAATTACATTTTAAAAGTTGCTTAGTTACATTCCTAAGCATAGTTGTTACAAAATACTGTGGAATTTGCGCAAAATAACGAGTAACATTTCATTAGAACAATTCACCATTTATCTACTTAGAACCGGAAGCAACCGAAATTCCTGAGCAAGAATATAGTGAATCATCCACAAGACTAGCTTTAGAAGGCTGTTACTAATATTGAAGTTATTATCTGTGGGTGTTTGTATCCAACAATTGCCTGAACACTTGGATCAACAAGGTATCACTTCTCTGGAATTTGGGCGTGCCTGCCTGCGTGTGCGCCAGTGCAATCGTAGGTAGTTGGTTTATTCATAAAGTTATCAAGAATCCCCAGTATAATTTGATCCCTTAACTATTTAATTCTAGCTGCGTCAAAATTGGACACTTAGCTATTTTATGTTTTTTGAATATAGACCATAACGTAAAGCAACACAAGGTGTTCTCCCTTGTTAACTTTACATGTGGTTGATAATGAAATTCTTCAGTTTATATGCTCAGCTGTTTATTAGATTTTTTATAGAGGTAATGTAGGTAGTTGAATACCAAATTTTAAAACACTTCTCGTGTTAGGTACACAATTTTTGGAAAACTTGCAGAATTTTCCACCGCAGGTAGACAGTCGCTGGGAACTATCCCGGTCGATAGAGCCCATCCACGCGTTAGTGGACAAGATATACTAGCTTAATTCGCAGGCTAGATTAGAACCGCGGTAGCCCAGTTGGTAGTAGCGTCGGCAGTACAGATGCCGAAGGTAGCAGATTTAAATCCCGCCTGCGGTGGAAAATTTTGCAAGTTTTCCAAAAGTAATGTAGTTTAGCTTATTCTTAGCTAGACTGTACCTTTGTCCAGTTCTATAAAAGCAATTCTACTGTATCAATTTGAATTTGTGTTGTTGTTGGTCTTAACATAGATAAGCGTTATTTAATTAAGTCAATTGAAAGATAGTATTGTCTACTCGTTAAAACACCAACCAGAGTTGTTACGAAAATTACTTTCAAGAAATCCTATAAATTCTCTCAAATAAACGACTTGGCTCCACCCGCATCCCGCATACTTCAATTTCATCTCAATGACTCATAAATTTTCGACCATGACTTTTATGAAACTGCAATGAAGTTAAACCTTTCGGCGTTTCGATTGAAGCTTAAACGTTAAACTACTTGTAATCAACAATCGCATTAACCTACAAAATGTTAAACACCTGTTTTAAAAGAAAGCTCCATAGCCCGAACAGACGTCGTTAGTAACAAAGTTTCACATTGATTATTGAATGCCCATGGTAAGGTTATATAACTTGGCAATGAATTGTGCAGCCTTCAGGCGATATTGGTCGTATAGTATGGATATGATCGCATCGTTTCAAACTTCGTTTCAATAGTACTTTTTTGAACCTTTCGAGCAATTTTGCGGGCACAAGTGTAGGTATTTCCAATAAAAAAGAGAGAATTTCGCAAGATTGATTTCTGCAAGATGAAATGATTGAATTTCGTAGGTAGGTATATGCATACCTACAAAAGTTATAGAAACATACATTGCAACTGTGTAAGTTAATACATTTCCATATGCTTACAGAAAAGTCTAATAAAGCATAATATTAAAAGCATATTATTTCAAATTAAGAATTCATAGCACGAACCAATCAGCGATCGTTTCAGCTTTGAAATGCCGCATGGTTGCTGCGCACGCGTCGCCATTTCCGCCGGATGTCGCGCGAGTTTTATTGCTATCTCTCGCTAGTCTTCTTAGTCATCATCATGTTGTAATATGGGACTTCGAATCGACAAATGACCCATAAACTCTGATTTCCTTGTTCTGCTATCTATTTGGCCTCTGACGCAGATTTAAATGAGTATGCGCATTTGAACGTTGTGTTATTTACATTGGCTTTAAGACAGTTATTTTCTCTCCAGCCAGCTAAATAACGTGTCTGCTTCATATAGAAATAGAGAGTGGTAGAGTAGATGACTATAAGCCCGCCTGACGCTGTAAGCATTTAAACTTAAAACATTTTTTAAATTGACCACCAATAAGGCGTAAAACGTTGAAAAACAATACTGCTGTTTTCACATAATGTGTCTGCTTCATATATGTAGAAATAGAGAGTGGTATTGTGGAGTAGACAACCATGAGACACCGGCTAATGCTGTAAACATTCAAATTTAGAACAATTTTCTAGGCACTGGCCGCTAACAAATAAATGAAACCGTTTGAAAACAACTGTTATTTTTATTTCTCTCCAGCCAGCTACATAACGTGTCTGCTTCATATAGAAATAGAGAGTGGTACTGTGGAGTAGACAACCATGAGACACCGGCTAATGCTGTAAACATTCAAATTTAGAACAATTTTCTTGGCGCTGGCCGCTAACAAATAAATGAAACCGTTTGAAAACAACTGTTATTTTTATTTTCTCTCCAGCCACATAACGTGTCTGCTTCGTATAGAAATAGAGAGTGGTAGAGTAGACGACCCTGGGACACCGCCTAAGGCAACGCCTAGTCACTGACTTGTCGTGTCAGGGTGATAATCTCATTAATGAATTGGGTGCTGAATTTTAAAGTACCCAGCAATTGTGTAAACGTTATAGATTCGTGACAAGCGTTTTATGGTCACATTTACTCCAAGAGTTTTGCAAGTTTTCTGACAATGGACCAGTGGGACAATAGTACATTGTTGTCGAGGCTGGGAAAACAAGGCTTTGCTGGACGAGTAGAGTTTGAAGTCCGAGCCGTAGGCGAGGACTTCAATTATACGAGTCAAGTAAAGTCGTTTTCCTCCGAGGCTTACATAGTGCTTTTCTCAAAAAATGCTAGGAAATAAAAAACTAATTACGTACCTACTTCATAAATATGTTTTCCACGGACACTTTGGCTTCAGCCCTTATATTTGGCGGCGTGCAATCCATTTCGATACTACTCACATCTGTATCCATTTCATTCCGTTTAAAACAAAAGAAACTACAATACAACAGCCCCAATCATTAAAATTTTCACGTTTTCCCAGTTTGTTTTTCCACCAATTGTGTACTTTTTAATAAATAGACCTTTAGCAAGGCACAGTATTCATTGCTATTCAGCCATTCTAGGTATATGTTTAGTTCATACCTTTTTTTAACCTATTGGTCCATTCTGGATAGGCAAGGGTTATAAAATCATACAGCCTTGTCTTGAGTTAGGTCATATCAACTTTTCATACAAAATTACGTTCCGTTCTTATGAGATTCATAGAGATAACTATTTTGAATTTATTACTTATGTGGTTTAGCGTGTAACGAATTTACTTTGCCGGACACCAGCAAAGGATTTCCATACAACTTTGCTGGCGCGATCGGAGACATGACACACAATGGGAAACTTTGCGTATTCTTTTTTTGAAAGAAATGAACATATTTCCTAGCATGTTTGAGAAAAATATTTTACCTACTATCTAAAAGATCGAACATCTCTTCTGAAAAAAGCAATTTATGACTGTATAAAATATCTTATTCCCGCGGGTAAGGGCTCCTGGAAGCGCCTGTAACCAAAAGCAAGTGTGCTATGACAACTTCGATAGTGTGATAAAAACTGTGATTCAAGATGATAACAGGCATTCTCTTTGGATAACAGTGCTACGTATTTTTTGTGGCGCGGACTCTAGTAATCATATGAAATCGAGAGTGTATTTGACACTAGGAGACCCTGACAACACCCACAACAAAACCTGCGCCTGCGCGTGCGATCATTCATTTGGTACTTGCGCAATACTTTATGGATTTAGCTATCTGTGGAGACTAGGTGAAGACAAAGCTAGGCATCAAGTTTACGAGTACATTTTGGGGATGGTGAGGCAAAAGATTACATACATACATCACGCCTATATCCCTCCCTAGCAGGGTAGGCAGAGCGTAAACGGCTGTAAAAAACGGCCCTTTACACCACGGTTTACAAAAGTTTGACAGTCTGTCAGAAGACTGTGTATCACCATAGTGACAGGTTGTCAGCCTATCGCCTAAAATTAACAATACAAATTAACTCTCAAACCCCTTTGTCGGTTCTCACGATACTTACGGGAAAGATATGGGGTGATGCCATTCTAAGCCGGCACCACACGCATTAAGGTCTTTTATAATCATTTTTAAACTTTTTCCTTTGTTTATATTATATAACTTAAAGTCTCCTTCTGTTGCTAAACTATGTCAAAAATAATTTATGATTGATTTAATTTTGCTTCCATTAAATGCAGCAACATAGTGAAATTATTCGCTTTTGTCATGTGAATTGGTCTTAATAATAAAGTCACAGTCTACTTATTATTAAATGGAAGTCGATCTGACTTCATTTCACGATTCAGCACTCGTATTATTTACTATAGCAATATTTTTTTCATGACACTGACCTACTGTTTGGTAGCGAGACTAATATGTATCTGTGTTGTGGTCATGTTTATTTATTTGTTCAGTCAACTCTAAGCCATCATCATCTTCCTGCCCTTATCCCAATTACTTGGGTCGGCGTAACACGTTTTGTTGAACACAAAATCATGTTGCAAAGGATTTGGCTTAATTTTACGACCGGCCGCCTACCAGACGTCAACCCACCTTCCGTCCAACCCTTCAGTCAACTCTAAGTATATGGTGTAAAAGATCTTTGAATACAATTTAAAAATGCTAAATCCTTTATCTTTTAACCCAACTGCTTACGTTTTTGTAGAGGTTTACGTTTTATTAGAGAATGTGTTTACAAAGAAATTATTTTTCACTGGCTACAGCCCAAACGGTTGACATATGAGGTGTCGTTAGTGCGAGTGGCACTGGCTTTATTAAAATGTCATAAATTCAAAACTGTGGATTTTATAATCAATATATAAGTTTAAATTGCTGTTTTGTTTTTGTTATGGTTTTGTTTTTAATAATAATATGTACTTGCTATTCAATTTGCTACTAAAAGCGGCTCGCGCCAAGAATGGTTAGACGTTCACTGGCCGTCACTGTTCTTTTTTTCTAAAATGATGAGAAATGTAAATTATATTTAACTACACAATATTTGATTTGAAATATAAACCTGAGGTAAATATCATATTTCATTTTAAACCCTTACACTTGCACTATACCTACGCGTTGATTTCCTTCAAAAGACAAAACTCTATACTTAATGAATTCAGGCTAATTTATAAAGGAAATGATGACTCCTCATTTAACTACATCAGCGCCATGTAATTGCCTACTCAGTTTAACGAGAGGAACTAGGCACATGGCTAACAAGGTAGAAAAGGAAGTTATTTATTTGAAGATGTTAGTTCTGCAAGCATTCAAGGCCAGCTATGATTGCCTCCTAGAGTCTGTGCTCGTATAGCGTCATTTGGCGCATTCCACATCTCAAACTATCAAATAATTTTAAAACATATTTTTCCGTTAAAAGCTACCTAATCTAATCACGGCTATTTGACTAGGTACGAGAAAACTTGTCTCTGCGGTCCATTACGTTACGAACGATAACAGTCCAGTGCTAGACATGTGACTCCTCTTATTGGGTATATATATACCCATACTTATCACGCTTGGCAGCCCTATTGGCGACCGAATTACGTATTGCATACGCACTGCTTAATACGCAGGGCCAGCTGCTGCCTATTTCCTTTTGAATGTGTATCTGTCACAGAAATATGGTAGAACTAGCTGCCCGTCAGCGGTTTCACCCGCTGCAACCTATTATTCCGCGGGAAAAAAGCATTACTCGCAAAGAGATGTCGCTGTTAGTTTTCGGCGAAAACGCTTTAAACGCGAATCGGCTCAGTCAGCCAACTTTGCAAAATTATTGGAATATGCATGATCCCGTAGGAATAAGACATTTTCCCGTGGTAAAAAGTAGCCTATGTGTTATTCTAGATACTCTTCTATATTTGTGCAAAATTTCATGTCAATCTAATCAGCCGTTTTAGCGTGATGTCGTAACAAACACACACACAAACATCCGCCTTTATATTATTAGTAGGAATAGGATAAGGAATTTGTACGAATTTCTAGGATTTTGGCCAAAATACGGGATATGGTAATATCGAAGACTTCATTTAACCATCGTCCTGAACAAATCCAGGAATTAGGCCATATTCCTTACAACATATCTATTACAACACTCACTGGGAGAATTGGGGTGATGCTATTTGAGCCGGCATCTTACAGATATTATTATATTTAGATAATTAAAAATAACCTTGTTTTGTGGAGCATCGCGTTGATGTCTTTTGTATGAAGACTTTGATTTCCGTAATTATTTTAAAGCGGATGTTGATTTAAAGATACTAATCTATAAATTTTAGATCTAAATAAAGGAAATGATTCATATAACTTATAATTACAGGCTACATATGAATAAGTTGCCTTTGTTGTGAATATCTCCTTGGAAAATACAAATAAATAATATCCGTATTTGTAATACTTTCCGCCTTTTATAGATCAGAATTCTTACTTCTAGAATTCTCATACAAGGTGTAAGGGATATCTCTAAATATGAATATGATGCATTCAGGAATATCTTCCCATAAGATTTCTTTTTCAGGGAACGTAAAAGTTTTTGGCTTTCCAGGGTAAATGCAATCAACTAATCTTTTTCGTCATATCTTGACCTACGTTCCAAGGGAAAAGTGGTTCCGTTTTTTGCCCTGGATGTACCTACCTACCCTGTCAGTATACGGAGGGCTGTCCATTACACACCGTATTATAACAAACCATCAAAAAGTACTAGGTATACATATACTGCGATGCAGCTAGAATTTCCTCTATTGAAGGAAAAATTCTCTTAACTACGAGTTAGACTGGTTATAAGCATTTCATAATCATTATATATATGTTACCGGCCAAACCCGATTTTAGGATAAACTAGTTTTTCCTAGGCCAAAGTAGTTTATCCTACATGCGGTTGGATAAACCGGTATAGACTAGGCTAAACCGGTCCGTCCGATGGCCGATAGGAGAAACTAGTTAATCCTAGGCTGAACTAGTTGAGCCTAAAATTAATAAGTACGTTTCAGGATAAACTGTTTTGGCTTAGTTAAAAATGGTTAAGCCTACAGTGACGTAGCTCTAGAGGGTAAAGGGTAAAGTTGGACATCCTGGAGACATCAGACACCCTGGAGACTCGAACACCCTAGAGGGTGGGGTGTAGCATTGGATACTGAAGGCTCGGAAGCCCTGGAAGGACGCCCTATTGTGAGGCACTACGTACACCCTGGAGGCATCAAACACCTGTAAGGCTCGAACACCCTGGAGGATGCGGGGTAGCATCGGACACCCTAAATGCTCGGACGCTGCCTGCCGTGGGCTGGACTCTCACAGACACCTGTGATGTGACAGCTCGTGAGAGCTATCGCCGACAGCGACGTTGCAAGTGCTCGCATCAGGGCCTACATGGTGTCTGACGCTACCCTGACCCTCCAGGGCAATCGAGCCTCACTTTACGCTCTATCTAGAGCTACATCACTCTAGGGCGTCCCTCCAGGGCGTCGGAGCCTTCAGGATGTCCGATGCTACACCCCACCCTCTAGGGTGTTCGAGTCTCCAGGGTGTCCGATGTCTCCAGGTTGTCCGACGTTACCCTTTACCCTCTAGAGCTACGTCACTGTAGCTTTAACCATTTTTAACTAAGCCAAACCAGTTTATCCTGAAATGTACTAATTCATTTTAGGCTCAACTAGTTCAGCCTAGGATTAACTAGTTTCTCCTATCGGCCATTGGATGGACCGGTTTAGCCTAGTCTATACCGGTTTATCCAACCGCATGTAGGATAAACTACTTTGGCCTAGGAAAAACTAGTTTATCCTAAAATCGGGTTTGGCCGGTAACATATATAATAAAACTAAGTTGATAAAATGTACGTGCCGATAAAATTTAAAAAGGATTCCCGGTACGATAAAGGGACCTATATTGTGCAATAGCCCTTTATCTCCCCTCGAACAAGAAAGTTCCCGTTTTAACTTAAAGGGCGTATTTTTAAAGATACAAGGGTTTTTTCAATCTCTAAAGTAATGGCGCCATCTGTTGTCGAGTAATCGAACTCCACCTTCAGTTCGTGATCATTGATGCAATCTGTTTTAAAAATTTATCTGTTTTATATTAGACCAAACAGATAAATACCGCGAGTGAAACCGCGGGCGGAAAGCTAGTGTAGGTAATAAAATACTTGTTAAGTTCCATTATCGATTTGATAGTGCATGTTGTAAATAGCATAATTAACGCAATACTGATAATTAGGTATTACCTATTAATTAAGAAATAAGTACCTGAGAAATGTCAGCACTTTATGGTACAATACTATAGGTAGGCAGAGGGTATACGGCTAAAAACAGCCATTTACACCACGTCTGACAAGATTGAGAGTCATTCAGAAGACTGTGTATCACCACAGTGACAAGTTTTGACTAGGGGTAAGCTTAAAACCAGCAATGTGCTGTGCACCTTGCAGCCACCCATTTCTGCTCATGTGACTTATTTGGACTGAATTTATGACATATGTTTGTAATGTGTAATGTGAAATAAATATATCGGTATTTGTATTTGTAAGTTGTCAGCCTATCGCCTAAAATTGCAATACACATCAACTCTTAAAACCCTTAGTCGCTTCTTTCGACACCCACGTGATAGATTGATCTGAGATATGGGGTGATGCTATTCTAAGCCGGCACCACACGGCAACGTCGGAGTAGTATAATATCTTCTATATGATAGAGGTGAAATTAGATTGGACTTATCTCATCACTTGGGGTCAAGTTAGTTTTTGTACACGTGATGATTATACAATCAATTTATTTGATTGATTATACTATGTTTGTTTGATGATTGAAATGATGTCGAGAATACAAAACAAACTAAGCGGTTGGTCTGTTACGTATTATATTGAAAATGAAAGAACAACGGAGTGTAAGGGACGGTGTAACGAAAACTTTGCAGGCGTGATCAGACCATGAAACTGAACAACTTTCCCCATGGAACATAATATAGTGCCAAACGAAAAACTCAGCTCGTAAATTTTGTATGTAGATCGTTTTTTTTTCGTTTAACATCATATGTCCATGAGAAAAGTTGTTCAGTTTCATGGTTTGAGCACGACAGCAAAATTTTTGTTACACCGCTCCTTACACCCTGTATGAAGCATTACCAGCGGCATATCAAGCTTTCATACAACTATTAAGAGTCGTGTCTTATAATAGAATTGCCTTGTGATGCCGCCTTAGAATAGCATCACCCCATTTCCTTTCCGTAAATAACTTAAGGGTTACGCATATAAGTATTGCAATTTTAGGCGATGGAATGCCAAGCTGTCATAATGGTGAAACAATTAATTTTTGCTTTCTATTTAAAGTTAGCTTGCAAAACAGTGAAGTTGTAGTGATGCATAACAATTTCTCTTGAACCTAAAATATTCGTGCAAACAAAAGAAAGTCTTTCCCACAATTAATCATATCATCCGGTTTTTAATCTAGTGTCTGAAGAGAGTGGACTGTTATTGCTGCATATAGGTAGACACACTTTCGTAATCGATAGCTCAGTAGCAGAGCCGGGTTCGATCCCCGGTCGCTGTATGTTTTTGTTTTTATTTCCTATTTTTATTTGTGTTATACCTTCGTTTCAGGGTTTTCTGGAAGATTTCGCTATTATTGTTAAGGTTCAATTAACGCATAGTGCCAGAATAGACTAATACCTACTTACCAACATATTTGTATTACACGATGGTCTGTACTTAATTTGTTACTGAACCAAAAAGGCCTACCAAAATGCAATTCTACGACAACAAAATGTAAAAAAAAACTCTCCATACAATACTTATTACTAAAGTATCCTCTATTCTCATTTTAATTGCACGACGGTTATTTCATATAACCTCTGATATCATCGTACTATTTTACAGTTTCTTTGATCGAATTTTGTAACAACAGTCTTTTGTTAGGTATTTAATTTCTGCAGCTTTAGAAGAGAAAGCTCAATTTAGTTTGTATGGCTCTGTATGGGCGAAAAAGAGCAAGGAAATGACACAGAAGGAAATCTACAAACGACTAGTGTAAACAAAAAAAAATCGTCGCAGTCACACTGGGCAACACCTAAAATACACGCTAATGCAATATACGAGAAGTAATTTTGCTTCATTGTAATGAGTAATTGTTGTGCAACCAAAAGAAAATATTAATTTAGTCAAGTATAGCGGTGGATCGGAGGTAGCGTGATGTTTTTGTCTTTTCTGTTTAAGCGCACGCCAAGTCTGAGTACGACGTCTGTTTGGCTTCACTTTGGTTGTTTATATGGTTTCCTTTGGTAACATTCCCTCGTTCTGAGATGGGTGAATGGATGCACGCGTTCACAAATAAACGGGCTATTTGTTGAAACAAGCAAAGTGATTTGTTTGGCTTCGTTCCGGACTATTATTACGTGTTGTTACAAATGGTAACAGTTATTGAGATAGGTAACTGTTATTGGATAGTTTAGTCGGTAGTAGTAAAAGTGTTAAATGGCACTAGTCAAATGCAAATTGTTAACCTATGGTGCAACTGTTTCTCAGAATAACTGCTAACTTTCAGTTATTCTTCAGGAAATTCTCTTCGGCAATTTGTAATGCAATATGCTTACCGACCTTCAAACTTGAATTATTTCAATATGACACCCCATGATGATGATGTTAATGACGAATTCCAATAAATCACTGATGGACAATTGTTCATTTTACCAATCCTAGGTTTAATAGTTACTGTTCATAGCGGTGCGGAATGTATAGTACAATTTGGTTGCACATATTTGTTGTCATATTCATCCCATCCAAAAATTACCCTGAAATATCAGGCCAATACGAGCATACGGCATACCCAGTGATAAGGGTAATGAGATCTCAAGTAGAGCCAAGCTTCTGTATCTTCACGCGAAGACTCCACTAACCCTCCAAAGGTCACAAACTCTAGAGCCAGTCAAAATTATTCTACGCCTAGACTCTACACAACGCGGACAGTTACTTTTGACCCATGGACTAGTCTCACTTAAGAGGCTACTATACCGAGCTGAAAGTTCGTGAGCTGTCAGTTGATAAAAATATTTCTGTCTCATTTATGCATCCCACCCGTCCCGCAGCCATAAAAGAGACAGTTATAGCTCGCTACCGAAAAATTTGCGTTCTGGGTTTACCAGGTTCCCCGTTTGGAATCGCCACCAAATTTGTTGATAGTGGCATTATTTTGCTGCCAATAAAATATTCTATGCCCGTATCATTTGTTTTGTTGAAATTATTGTCATATTTAGAAGATACCAAGGCGTAAACTTGGTGATAATTTTAGAGCATTTTGCCACGGCCATATCTTTTTTTAAATGCATTATTACAACCAGAAAAAGAATATGGAGCATAGATCTAGTCCAGAAGAGTTACCGTGCCAAAAATTGAGTCGATCGGTTGCGAATTGGCAGAGGATACGTTGAAAGCACTTGACTTTCGCTATCGTGCGTCGGCCAACAAGTGCCAAACTTCAGTAAAAGTGTAAATTTTACACACATGCTAATAGGCGTATCACTTTCGCTTCAGAAGATACTTGTTTTCGCAGAGGCCTACGATTCATGCCGGAGCAATATTGACTTGGGCACGACAATTCACGACATGTGTAGAAACCTTTATTACCTACGATGTGAAAATAGAAAATTGTATAAATTATTACTGGATCGTAATTATATAAGATTTGTGTTTTGTGTCAGAATTTCACAGCAAGTGTTATAGAGATATGTTTGATTATCCCATAGGTAAACGTAACTCAAATAAATTTTTCATAGTTATTTACTCAGCCTTACCAATAACGACTTACATAATCTGTGTATTTTCCGTTCATGAAAACAAAACAATGTAAAACTTTAAAAAATCTATCATGAAAAGTCAGAGGCATTTGATTCTAATCGCTACGTTACCGCATAGAAACAATAATGTCGTAAAATATTTACGTCGTCGATGAATATTATTCATGACGTTTATGTTTATCTATACGTATAATAGTTTAGTATATGTATGTTTATCTATACGTATAATAGTTTAGTGTATAGTTAGTATATGTCGACATCTATGATGCGCGGGTCACGAGCGCCACGAGTGGCACGAGCTGAACCCGCTTTGTGATTTCACTCAAACTATGATAATATTAGCTGTAACTATTTTGGATTGAATAGACCCATCTTTGTGTATTTTATGGATGGTGGGTGTTTATTCAATCCCCCGTAATTTCAGTTTATAAGTTTTTTTAAATTAAGGGTTTTCGTCTTCACGTCACACCTGTACTGAAGCAGTTCTGCTGCTGTCCATCAGCTGTCCCAGAGTATGATGTGCAGAAGTAATGACACGAAATAAATGTCCTAGATAACGGGAAATATTACCTTGTAGGATGTTTTTATTTCTGTGACACAAAAAATAGTAGATCAGATGGATTATTGATCAGATGAAATAGGGTATCAGATGGATCAGATTAATTTGCTGGATGGATTTCACGCAAAAACCGGATTCGGCAAACCAAGCTCGAATACTTCTATTTGCTCGTGATTTTATACATCTCTCCTAATTTTGCCGAAAATATAAGGTGAAATTTTACTAGTAACCGATACCGGAACCTTAGAATGGGCTGTTAATAAGACAACTTGCCCAAAGGAATAAAGGTCGAAATATGAAAAATTTTGGACCTCCCATACAAAATTGACGATCAATTGATTTAAATTACTATGGAAAGACCATTTTTTTCATATTTTTTCCTACGTTCCTTCGGGAAAGTTGTTGCGGATCACCAGCCTGTTCTGCATTTTCGCTATAGGTCACTGGTAAAATTTTACCCTATATGAAGTAGCGTCGTAGTTATATTGTCAATAAATTTACATAGTAAGAAACTGATAGTAGTGAAATCCGCTAAAGGCTAGGACACGCTCTTCACGTCACAGATAGCCAATAGCTAAGCATACATTGAGAAAGGTCACGAGAGAAGCTAATTGATAAAGCATCTCAAGAGAAATTTGTGTGAAGGTAACCTTACTTTTGCTATATGTACATACATACATATCTCTTGCAGGGTAGGCAAAGCTACACCACGTCTGATAATAAATAGTTTGAGAGCCATTTAAAAGAATGTATCACTATCGTGACAGTTTGTCAGTCTGGCACCTACACTGTGAAACACCACCGTATCATCACTCTACCAACTGAGTTACACAGCGATCCACAACCGCCAGTTGAAATGTAACGATCTCGTGGTACAAGTGTAAAGTAAGTACATAACCTATGTAGTTCACGAGTCCAAAAGATGGATATGCGATATATGCAGTGGATTCGTAAAAATCCCGACATCAGTTTTGATTGATTATATAGAATTTATGGATTAAAATATGGATTAAATTAAATTTTCCAAGACATAATAAAAATAAAATCAGCCAACCAGTGAATTACTTATGTACCAGGTAGGTATATTGGTATTTACGACAACATCATTTTATTATCTTCCGCTAGCCAAGTAGTAAAGTACGAGATTTACTTGCTATTAAACTCCAGAAAACAGCTATAATACCGTACTTTATGTATTTAAATGATGTTATGTAATTGAAAACATAAGTATTGGTATTTAATGTTGTGTTTATCGTTATCCCATTGCATAATTTTAAATATGTTATCGATTCATAAGTAAACCGCCCGCTTGCTGAGAGTTTAGTCGCAGACTTTTTCTATTTACTTAAAATATGACAACTCATTCAGTATTGCAGAGATGTCACAGATATGATAAAAGAACAATCCGAAATTCCGTGGTTGTATTTATTAACGCGTTTGTTGTAATGTAAATAAATGTTTACTTATCAATATTGTTATTATTGCGTGCATTTTTAGAATATCTACAACCTAATTATGAAGACGGATGTGATTCTATGTTAATAAGTTCTCGAAATTCTGACAGCCGTTCCATCAGAGTAATATAATGTATGATCAGTGTATGATGAACTTTGCGTGTGTATTAATTTGATCCAAAAGCGTTCAAGTCTGGTTCTACCCATCTGCAATAGGCTGAACGGCTGTATGCAGCTGCAAGCCATTGCCCGCGGCCAGACGACGGTCGACGGCCCGTCTGGCGGGAAAGCAGTTATGCCTTATTCGGGGAAGAGAACACTGACGACTTTCTGCTACCCTGGTATCCGCGATCTTGCCATACCAGCCGTAGACTTAGTTTTTTGCGTGATTTATCGATATCGATAGGATGTCAACGCGTGCCAAGAATTCTGGACATCTGCTACACGGGATAAGTTCTAGTCTAGCTAGAAAAATCATCAATGAATAATTAGGTAAAATTTATAAGTAGTTATGATGAGTTCTGCTGCCGATTGGTGCCGGCTTAGAATAAATAGCATCATCCCATCTTTCGTAAAAAGCAACAAAAGGATTTGAGAGTTGATGTGTATTGCAATTTCAGGCTGACAACCTGTTACTATGGTAATTCTCAATCTTTTGAATGACTCTCCTGTTAATTAGGTATCTCTTCATTAGTTTTCACGAGAATCTTAACTTAGTTTCTTAGGACGCGAAGAATTGGCGTTTTATTAGAGGTTTCATATTTTATCATCTTAAAATCCTAGGTGAAAATGACAAGGACTTTATTTGAAGAACTAGACTATATAAATAAACTAATGGAGCCGATTAAATCGTCCATGTAAACAGCGTGCAATATTTTTGGTAAGTCAGCGTTCAGAAGATTGCAGAAGTTTTTGCCAATCACAACGCAAATAGCTTGCAAATAGCCGATAAGTGTTTTGCCCGAGGTCATCGCCTCACGGCTGTTAAATCAGTTTTAGACCATGAAGATGCACATTTAGGTTGTCTAGCAAATAAATACCTGTTTGAAAATTGTAAGAAAGTAAGAAATAAAAGCATAAAATAGCATCACCCCAATTCTACCTGTGGATGTCGTAAAAAGCGCCTTACGGTTATTTATTCAGGAAATGGGTATCAGCGTTGCTTGTGAATAAAACATCTTGCACTGCGCTTGCCAATCCGCCTGTCAAGCGTGGTGAGTCTGGCAATACCCCCCGAGAAGTGGAGGCCCATGACTGCTATGGTAGTATGTAAAGGTAAGAAATCTTTTGTAGAGGTTTTTGTCGAAATTTATTGCGCTCAAAGCATGTTGAAATAGGATTTGAATTAGTTTTCCGCCCTGTCTTCAAACCGTTTTTGAAAATAAATGGAGTCACAACCGTAACACCAGTTTCAAACCTAAAATGTAAAAAAATCTTGTATCTCAGAATCGATATCTCACACTTGCTTTTAACCGGTATAAAGTGTCAATTTTGGTGGTCTTGAGCAACGACATACCGATGTTTGTATAAAGCTGTTTCAGAAGGAGGGAGAGTTGAATCAGTTATGTAAGGAGAACAGGTTCCACTGAAACTAGGTCGAAGCTTTCCATCGGCCTTCCCCCTTTCGGCGAGAATGTGATCGGTAATGTTTACTAAGATGCCGCAAAAGTGCATAAAATTGTTTGAACGTTGTACGGTAAAACTCAGGCTGGGTTAGACAATTTGTGCTCTCTAGCATGCGACCCAGGACATAGATTTTCTCTATATTTATTTATTATTTATTATTTATTATACTAGGTCAGCCAACATAATACATACATCACATTTCCATTAAGTTGAATAGTAAAGTTTTAAGCTAATACATATCACACTTAAAGGCTAACACAACATGCACATAAAATATTTTGTCATTGTATTGAAAATTATTCATATTACATATTTTTAAATAAAGTATTTCTAGTACCAACTTATATCAGTCCATTGAAAATACATGTAAAAATTAATCTAAAAACAAAAACATCATTAAAAATCATTATATAAAATCAATTCATTAAAACTATAAACTACACAATTACCTATGTCATGCAAGAAATACAAAAATATAAAATTAATACAGAAAAAATAAGATAAAAAATCATATACTTAAGTGACTTATGAGATATTTAAAAGAGCTCATGCAGGAAATAATCTTTAATTTTATTTTTGAATTTTTCTAGGCTATCGTGAAAAATGTCTATATCAAGTTCCTTAGAGATTTTGTTGTATGACTTTACAATTCTATGAATGGGTGCCGAAACACCAATGTTAGTTCTGGCTGGTGGGGCTTTGAATGGGACATAATGTTTACTTCTAAGATTAGGCCTGGGTACAATTATTCTTAACTTCTGAAGAAGTTGTGGAGAGTCTATTTGACCGTGGATAATCTTATATAGAAAGCATAGATCGAGCATGGTCCTACGATTTGCAAGAGGAAGCGTCCTATACTTTAATAATTGGTCATTGTATGTAGGATGGTCTCTTAATGCCCTGTCGTTAAAGGCGATGTGACGCAAAAACTTTTTTTGGATACGTTCTATGCGGCTTGAGTGTACCTCATAGTAAGGGTTCCAAGCTATTGAACAGTACTCCATACTCTTATGACAAAAATCTTCACTTGTTTTGATAAATTCCATACAATTTGAGACATCTTCAACTTTCCGCGCGCGGGTAAGTCTCTCTACATTGTGCATGTCAGCCATACTGGAGTGTCTAACCTGACATGAGCTTTGACTGTGCCCGATAGTGCACTCTCTTTTAAGGTATTAAGTCTGACAAAACCCAAAGTGCACGGCCTTGCCGGTAGGGCTTAAAGACTCAGTGAAAAATATAGAGTCGCATCCAAAGAACCTGCCTCAATGCCTGATGATGATTATCCTACTACTTCTTCTGATAAGCATTAGGTATAGAAACTTCTAAAGAAACTTTCCTACGGTACTATAACTTAAACTTAGTAGCAACATTTATTGAAGCACTTATTTATAAAATAATGACCATCAATAAAGTTTAGCGCAATGCACGAAGGAAGAGTAAAACCTTTATATAAAACCAAGGTGAAGTTAGCTATTAAAATTATTTATAGGGGCTTTGAGAGAATATCAGTACTGTTAGTTATTAATTTTAACACTGTTGGTTTTAGGTTTGATAATTGCACTTGTCTTGGTTTATTTTGTGTATAACGTAAACAATGATGACAACTGACAGATAAATAAGGGTTGCTATTATAAAATATTATATTCGACAGGAGTGGGACTGTATTTCGTCGTATGATGGACCAACGTATTCAATATCCCTTTCATTGGTTTATTAACTGACAAGGATAGTACTATCAAGTTGGCCATGCAACGTTGGTCCGAGTATAGTACGAAATACAGTACCAGATGAATATGTGGTGGTGTAGTGAATCGGATAATTTGCAAAAGTTTAAAAATGTAACGGTACCGTCAGACATTCTGTATTAGGACTTGGTATAATAAAGACGTGTGAAGTGATGTAAACTATTAGTGTTACTTTTATTATAATTAATACTTCAGAAGTGTTACTCCACGTGCTATGTCTAGGCTCAAGCTACAATAAAGTGAAATCGCTGTGGGTTTTGCGGCAGCGAAGCGGCATATGAAATCCAAAAAGACGAATTAAGAAACGCCTTCTTCTCCTTTTTGTGTGGGACAATGAGTCGTCCTACGACCCGATAAAGGGCCTGCACCAACTGGAAGAAATGGTGGAGTCGTGATGATGCATGATGGATCAGCGATTGGATTGAAATAGTGGAACCACTACGTCATGGATCATCGCGAACTGTTCGCGACGAAGAGGTGTTATATGCAAATATTACAATAGATTCCATAGTGGCCGTTATTCATTAAGGTACGTCTGAAAATTATAATTATTATGTACCTACCATGTGTTAAAAAATGATAAAAGATTAGATTCAGATCGGTAGGTATTCGAAAATTTTACAGTGACGTTTGAAAAAAGAAAACAAAATCACACATATATGTCCTTTACACATCACGCCTATGTCTTTTGCGGGGTTGGCAGAGCGTAATCGGCGAAAGAAACGTATATAGGGTAATAATAATGATGAGGGTAATTTCAGAAAAAAAATGTGTATCGTTATTGTGCTCATTGCCTAAAATTAGATCGCAAAATGAATCCCTTAATTCCTTTATTCGCTTCATATGTATGATGCTATTCTAAATGGACATAACACAGTATAACCTGTTACAATACTATTTTTTTTTCCTTTCTTCTACTTCATGATGTATCACCGGGACCCTGGCAAAATATATGGATCCAATGAGATGCTGATGGGCTGCTATCGACTGGAGAAAAAGCGGCAGACGCAGATTCCTGGAAGGACAGCAATGTAGCTTTGCAACTGAAACATTACAATATCATGCAAAATCATCTCCCGAGACTATTTATATAACAGGTACGAAAACCGGTACTCATAACTTGGTACTTTCATTAGTTAAATAAGTACTTAATTAGTTTCATGTTGACAACCTACTGCACTGTCATCTCAAGTACACGAAACCGCAGTAGGTCTACAATACTTATCAATCAATCGGTGTCAATATAGTTCTTATTCTAGCTTAGGTCTTTGAACCACATACGCAGGAAACGGTAACACAAAAATAATAATAATTACGTATGTTCTTTTTCTCAATTTACTAATGTTATTCTTTTTCACATGTTGCGAACATTGGTTGGAGGCATTGCGGAATCTTTACGCCAAGGACAAGTGATGGAAACTGGCACCGGCAACATTCAGCCATGGACAAGACCCTGATTGCCGGAAAGAAGTAAATAGAAGAAAGAAAATCATCGAGGAAAATTACGTTATTATTGGTATTGGTGGAAACTTACTATTGGTCTGGGGCCGAAGTCTGCTAAATAAAAAATCGTATCGGTTGCATGTCTATGGCATGTTATTGTCTCGTATTCTGCGAACAGTTTCTTTATCTATTTTTTATGGAAAATCACAATGGCAATAGAATGATAGTCGAGTATCGCTAGCATTACATTAGCTAAAAATTAGCAGGCTTGGGGCCCTGAGGTTATGTGGACTACAGTGGATATATATATTCTTTTCTCGATCATGATTGCTTAGTAGTGGATAAACTTAGAAAGTTGAAAGTAGGTATGTGGATAGTGTACTAAATCTATTTTTATATTTTATATGTATTCTCCTATAAAATTGGAAATATGAGTTGTTATATCGAAAGTCAGAAATGAGCCGTTGTGTACAAGGAGGTGGATACAATGGCACGGCCTGATTTTTACAATGGATCATAGTGGATAAAAACAGAAAATTTAAGAGTAAGTAAAACAAATCAACTCAATTAAAAGTTATCCAATTTAGTCAAAATTTAGAATCCACAGCCGATCGTATCAAGATTAAGATAATCTTAATAATAGCACCAAAAAGCTTTTCACACATTACTATTTAAAAAAAAACCTCTAGATTTTATTTTATTTTGTACTGGGGGCAATCATTTTTCTATTACATTTATGTTTATGGGTCAAGCTCGTATAAGCAAGTAAGCAAGTAAGCAAAGCAAGTAAACAGTAAAACAAGCAATTAAGTAAACAGTACTACAAAGAAATCTCTGCAAAATACAACCTGTTACATAACTAACCAAAAATAAAAAGGAATGTTTTTCATTATCATCAATCGATGAAATAATCACATCACTAGTCTAGGTCAGGTGCTACACTACCTGGCGAACAAAGTCCACTTCGGCATACATTGCTGATTAATTTAGTTTCTTGTATTGATGACATTCATGTAATAGCCAGCAATGTCGACCGAACTGCGCTGCGCCGCGTCTGTAACTTAATTTGATTTTTGAGCTGTCAAAATGTGTGCTGCGATGCCACGATTAAAATTAAGTGAAATTGAATTTTAAAAAAATAGTTTTTGATTCTCTAAATTTTTTGTTAATTGATTCTTTGCAACGAACCTTTCCACACCATTTCTGATTTATTTGTTGTTTTGTCACGTTGTACAATTTATGAATAATGCGTATGTCACATCACAACTGGTGTGTTATACTTTCATGCTTGGGCACGATAAGTTAGCTATGTTAAATAATAAAAATGAGTATTCCCACAGTATAAACAGGTTTGTCCGACAATCATAGCGGGTTTATCTCACAATCAAATCGTCCTGGTCCAATCCTACTGTCATTTATTGATCATTGAGCAAATAGACCGCGGCCGTTAAATGCTGAAATTCTTAGTAATTTAATATTTCTATCTTGTTAGAATTGTTTTTAAGACGACAAGATAAAACTGAAACGAGATGAGACTACAGGTTGGGCGCATTAAAAAAAAGAACTTATGGTGTATATGTAACCTCTATTTCGATCTGATGTAATCTGTCACTACAACAGATAGTTATCCTTCTTAAGCCAAAGTTAAATTGTATTATAAAAGTAAGAAAAAAATGCATAATATACAAAATTACAAAGGTCTGACGACTGAAGTATCAAATCAATTATGCATAACCCAATTAATTATTAAATTGAACAAAATACATTATACACAATGGTCAGACGAAAAACAACTATCACAAATTAGGAAAACGGCGCGCGGGCGCCTTACCAGATGGCTCACTCAGTACTAGCGACGATTTTGACGCTTACTGACGAAAACTGGAAAATACCGGAATCTCAGGGGAAGTCAAGGTAAATAAGAACGTATGAAGTGGTTGACACGAATGTCATATTTATTGGATTTAAAATTGACTCAGAAGCATACGACATTCTTTGTCAGATTTTGCTGTTTTGACGTTTTTTTATATTTAGAGATTTTTGATAGTAGCAAACCTGGTTATGTAACAAATGCCAAATAGGGTTATGTAACAAATGCGAAAATCCGAAATAGGGCCGAGTGAACTTTCTGTGTACTTTCTATTTTGTGCAACTATCTTAAAAATATGAAATTAAGTTAATTAAACTCTTTGCATCAAAACACCAATATCAGAAATTTCTCAAATGTATAGTATTATATTGTCTTTTTATTATTATTATTATTCACTGGTAAAGCACAAATTTGCAATAATAATTGAAATAATAACAAGTATTGTCTAAAAAAAGCGAGATACATTGTAGTTAGATACTAAGCTTCCCCAAATTTTGAAAGATACTGTTGCCAAATTAGATTTACGGATGTTTGTTAAAGATTATGAACTAAGCCAGATACTCGTACGTGTCTAATATTGTCTATAGTAAAAAAAAAAAAACTAATCAATAGTCATTATGGTTACTGAGCTTTCTCAAATAATAAAAGATACTGTTGTTGAGCTAGATTCTCATAAATTAAATTTTGAAGATTGAGAGTTGGAAAGTTCTGAGCAAGATTCTCAGAGTTATGTTGCCGAGCAAGATTCTCGGTGGGGGTAGAGTTACCGAGCAAGATTCTCGGTGGGTTCTGTGTTGCCGAGCAAGATTCTCGGTGGGGCGTTGTGTTGCCGAGCAAGATTCTCGGTGGGGGTAGAGTTACCGAGCAAGATTCTCGGTGGGTTCTGTGTTGCCGAGCAAGATTCTCGGTGGGAGTTGTGTTGCCGAGCAAGATTCTCGGTGGGGGTAGAGTTACCGAGCAAGATTCTCGGTGGGTTCTGTGTTGCCGAGCAAGATTCTCGGTGGGGCGTTGTGTTGCCGAGCAAGATTCTCGGTGGGGGTAGAGTTACCGAGCAAGATTCTCGGTGGGTTCTGTGTTGCCGAGCAAGATTCTCGGTGGGGCGTTGTGTTGCCGAGCAAGATTCTCGGTGGGGGTAGAGTTACCGAGCAAGATTCTCGGTGGGTTCTGTGTTGCCGAGCAAGATTCTCGGTGGGGCGTTGTGTTGCCGAGCAAGATTCTCGGTGGGGGTAGAGTTACCGAGCAAGATTCTCGGTGGGTTATGAGCAAGATTCTCAGAAGTTTCTACTAAAAAAATAAATAAATATGAAAATATTATGATAAAGTTTGAGCATTCTCAGTACCAAATAAAAAGGGACGTCAAAATAACAAAAGAAAAATAATGATGGTTTATATTTATGTTAAATATTAAGATGTGTTGATAAATGACTGTAATATGAGTAATAAACGAATTGTTTCGAAAGCTTTGCGGTTAACAATTGAATATAAAAAAAAAGCAACAGTAATTTAGACAGAATAGAAAACAAAATTTAAAAATAAATAAATAATAATTTATAAGCAATAGTCAAATTATTGACAAGCTACAAAATCAGTGTGAAATCAAACGCAGTAATCTCATACCAATAAAAACAAATTAACTAACAACGGATGTCAAATACTTACTGAATTACTTTTCTTAACTTACTGAATTACTTTTCTTAATAACCATCACTATCTAAGAAATAGAAAAAAAAACTCTTACGAAAGCAAAAAAAAATATTGTATACCTATTGGATATTTTTAATTTTTGGTAATTAAAGTACAGTAAAAGAGTCTTTATATCATTACGAGGACGCAATGTGTTGTCAGGAATAGCCGAGTATGTGAGTAATTTAACTCAGAGCTGGCTCACAAAATATTATTATTTTTAGTTGTAAGTGTTACGTAATTGTTAAATATTAAGGTTATTCTACAGTTTATTTCGTTTTAAGATTGTTTAAAAACCTAAACTTTAAGATTGTGATAAATATTTTGAGTAACAGATTTAATAATAACATTATTATAAATATTTAAAATTTGTAATAGTAAGGGTTAATTACGAGGGCGTAATTATGATTCAGGATAGGCCGAGTGTTAGTTATTAATTTTAACACTGTTGGTTTTAGGTTTGATAATTGCACTTGTCTTGGTTTATTTTGTGTATAACGTAAACAATGATGACAACTGACAGATAAATAAGGGTTGCTATTATAAAATATTATATTCGACAGGAGTGGGACTGTATTTCGTCGTATGATGGACCAACGTATTCAATATCCCTTTCATTGGTTTATTAACTGACAAGGATAGTACTATCAAGTTGGCCATGCAACGTTGGTCCGAGTATAGTACGAAATACAGTACCAGATGAATATGTGGTGGTGTAGTGAATCGGATAATTTGCAAAAGTTTAAAAATGTAACGGTACCGTCAGACATTCTGTATTAGGACTTGGTATAATAAAGACGTGTGAAGTGATGTAAACTATTAGTGTTACTTTTATTATAATTAATACTACCTATAGAAACGTCTTTGTCTAATAAATCGATGTCTTACAATGTATTCATTGAATTGAGTTTGGAGATATCACACAATTAGTGCACTAATTTACCGAGTCAAGGTAATACTTCCAGGCTCACCAAACGACAGACAGACAGACAGACAGACAGAAACACTTTATTGCTCACATTAAAACATAGATACAAAAACAAAATCAAAACAAACAACATAATACAAGCAAAGGCGGCCTTATCGCTTTAAGCGATCTCTTCCAGGCAACCCAGCACAGAAAGAGAAAATTTACAAACATAAACTATGAGTAGCTGTGGCAACACATAATTAAACAAGCTTAAATTTCTAAAAAATACCTCTTAACAATATTATTATAAATATGCGGTCATACACATTTTCAAGATACAAAATATATAGTAAAATTATATAATATGATATATAAACGAACATTATATAATAAGACAACTAAATATATAATATATACATACTAAATATATATAATACATATTTATATATACAATATACTATACACATAATAAATAAATATAAATTAAATGCAAGATTTAGCCAGGAGATGACTATGTAGTCTTGTTTTAAAGATGGCAAGTGACTCTGAGTGACGAATGGCATGAGGCAACTCATTCCACAGGTGTGCAGCCCTCACAGTGAACGTCTCCCTGGAATATCCACTCTGCGAGTGCGCACGCTGAACTCTGAGAATGTTGTCAAGCTTAGACCGAACATTCCGACTGTGGTCCACACCTAAATATTGAAAGCAGTCCTTCAAGTAGGGAGGGGAAAGGGGAAACGACCTTAGGCGTGCGATCCAAAGTCCTTAAACTCAAACTCAAAATTATTTATTTAAAGTCGGATACAAAAATATCACTTATTGATAGAAATTTTACACAGAAATGGATAATTCTTTGAAAAACTGAAAAGCACAATTTTCTTGTTTTATAACAATTTTGCCATCCTAGTATAGACGCGGCTCGGACGAGATAAAAATTAAAAATAAAAGCACTGCCTCGGGGCTGGCCGGGCTAACCACACGGCATGTAACCTTACGCCCACACCACCAGTAAATAAAATCAAATTCAGTCAAGATTTAAAAAAGTTTTACGTGCGTACATTAGCCTACACGGTCGAGAGCTATCTTATTGAAAAAAAAACGGTCTGCTTTCGAAACGGGATCGTTTTTATGCAACGATTTTTGAACTAGGAAATTATAACAGTGTTACTGTAAATACGAACCTTGAATGTAAACTTGACACGTATTTACATCACGACTTTCTGATTGATATATTGACGAACTGTAACGTATAGTTAAGCTTTAAATAAATAAGTGGTATTGCACGAAGTAGGTTTATTCGTTTCAGTCCAAGAATTTCAGATTTGTTTGAATATAACGGCACAGGTAGTTGTATAAGTACAGTACAGGTACTTTATATCTCAGTCGCCGAAATTAAGATAGTATCTATGTACCTACTTGTGTTTATGATGTATAAGCTTTTCTGCGCGCGTGTTGTCATATCCCATACAAGGTATACCTATCTAAAATTTGTGAGTCGTTATATTATAAGAAACATTTGACGATGTTCAATTTTCCCTTGCAACAGTTACTTTGTCGTTTTCACAATCAATACGTACACGTATGAACTGCAGTACCTAACTAACTGTAACATAGTTATTATGGCGTAAGTAGTTAGGTACTAGCCAATTAATCGTTTATAATGAAACATAAAATGATCAGTATTTTACAGCATCTATATACAACATAATTTCATACCAAATTTCTCAATATTATGAAAGCTTGTTCGACTTTCTTGAATGTACTTCGTAATTTAATCGCATAAGTAAGTTAGGCATTTTGAAATTATGCATATCTCTATGGAAAAGCTCGTAACCTCTTGCGACCCAGCTCTTGATACTTTTTAATAGGTTTTGAATTCTAAATGCGGGTATACTAATACTAGCCGTAGATAAAGTTCAAAATCTACCAGACGGGAGCCGAAGGTTAAAATTTGGACTCTTCTTGTTTTGTTTCGAAACGAAAGCTTCAATCGTTGAATCATGTATATCATTGGCATTGAGTGTAAGTAGCCACGTATGTCTCAATCTCAACAAGCATTCACTCAAGCTTGGAATTCAGCATTGCAGGTAGCCTGGGCGAGACAAGTTGCCATATAGTTGCCATATAGACAGAGGGCCACTCCCTGCACTTTCCCTCCTCTCATGTCCACAGCGAGGTTTCTGGCAACTCGACAATAGCGTTTCACAAGTTGTTGGAATATGTGCCTTACGAATAAATTAAAAGGATGATAGTAAACTATAATTTCTTATTAGTCCAATCAATTAAACTGTTGAACTACTGAGAATAGAGGCCTATATCTTGCAAAAAATAGCCTTTTTGCAATGTTTTTATAGATTCCAAAACTTACAAATATCAGGTTTTCACTATATTTCATTTCACTATATTAATTTTCACTATTTTCACTATATTAATTTTCACAATATCAGGTTTTCATTAGTGACTGATAGCGAAAATAAGGAGAAACTTTCCGAAAGAGGAGGATCGTAGGTCGAAATACGAGTATGACAAAGAAAATATCTCCCATACAAAATTGGCAATCAGCTGATTCGAGTTACTATGGGAGGCCCAATTGTTTTTCATGTTTCAACCTATGTTCCTTGGGTAAAGTTGTTTCTTATTTATTACCAGCCCGTACTGGATTTTAGACACATTAAATTACATACAATACGTTTCGAAATGGTAACATGCTCGTACATTTTGTTATAGGATATTCAGTTGACGCATCTATTCCATGTAACATGTGCCCATAACCTTGCCTGTCAAATTGTGTGTGTCCACCAGCCAAGGGCGAGCGACCGCATCACCGGAACATCGCCATCACAATGACAGCTGTTTTCGCGGCGCCATTTTGAATCAGATGGCGGGAAAAATAGTGCGGTGATAATAGGGTTGATACATTCTCCCACAAGATAAGGGCTCTCTATTTTCATAAATATAAATGAAATTACAAATCTGCTTATGTAAAAAATAGAAAATTGAATAAAGTATCACTTGAAGTCAAAAATTATTAAATGTAATCTGTCATTCTTTGAACCTTTACATGTCCAAAGCATATGCATTATGGCATAAAGGTATGTTTTGAGCAAGGGCTAGACGGGGTGGTTAGGTAGCAAGTCTTGCGGTTGGCTGAACACCTGTTCCACTGGCCTTGACAGCGAAGTGTCGCATCCAAGGGCGGGTTATGCCGGATGTGCTGCCGGAACGAAGCTATCTTGATGACAGGTGTTTTGCGACACCATGCCTTAATAGCGGGCAATCTACAGGGGCAAATTAGACCAGATTTTTAGGGCTGCTAATAAAACTAACATAAATTTGTCAGGGGGAATTTCATCTTATAGAATAAGTAACAATTTGATCAGCGAAACGTTTTCAGTCGAATATGGTAAACCAACTGGCTAATTACGGACTAACACATTTTATCTAATGTTTCTTTATTTACACGTTTACCTACGTTTAAATTGGATTGTAATATTTTTTGTACAAAATAGTTTATTAATATAAGAACTGCACTGAGCGGCATCTTGTAAAGGCAGGTGTCTGATCGGATGACCACCTGCTCTACAATATCTAAAAATAGAATCGCAGGAGTTTTTGCATCGTACCTAGACCTTTTGCATCGTATAAAAAACTTATTCTGTATAGTCTAATGAGGTGGTTCAAATAGTGGCGGAAACAAAATCCACTCTTTAAATGGTCCCGTTTGTGTGTGAAAGGGAACATACAAATGAAATGACAACCTGTGACGGGCGCAATTGGTGATGGGATTTTGTAAAAATACTTTTGATAAAAAAACAGGATTCATCAAAACACCGGCAAATCATCCCACGCCGCTTAGAACCTCCATTTTATTTTTCTGCTATTCGTTCTTTCTCACTTTTCCTTGTTGACAACCCTGCAAATTCCGATGTTGTAAGTGAGTTCTCTATTACATTATGACTGTAATTCGTTAATTATCGTAATCCAGTTTTGATTGACGGTAATGCAGCGCTAACCTGAATGCCTTGACATGTTTTTTTCGTAACATAGTAAGCAAGTAGGTAAGTAACCGAAATGCGCCATTAGAGTACCAAAACTACTTACATAGGCTTTTAAGAGGAAAATAAGCAACCTTATTTCTGTAAACTGTGTGGCCTTGCTTCTGTTGCAAAAATCACTTAAATAGAAACAAAAAATAGACTTGTCATATCACTATCACTTTACTTTTTTATCAAAACATGTTAGTAAGCTATCATTGCACCGATCGATGCTTGCCAAATTTAAATCTCTTGATGCTCGTCTCCAAGCGCCCCGGGTTCGAACCTCGGTCGATGCATGAAATTTTTTCAATTTTTTATTTTCATTTATGAGAATAATATAGCACTGTGAGTGCATAAAATCCCAATAGATATGTTGGTACTTACGAGTTTATCAATTAAATAGGACCATTGAGTCATCATTGCAGAATGAGAAACACTATTTTCTTAAAAGTTGAATGATAATGTGTCATCGGCTCGTAAGTATTACATAGCTGCGTTTAGACGTTTTTTATAGTCATCAACTGTGATGCGTATAAAATAGGCTTCTTCCTGATTTTTTTGTCAAATAAAAACTATACCTTTAGTCGTATCTAATTGTAGGATAATCGCTTGTTTTTCAATTAGGTACACGATTTGTATTGTACACGTTTGGTAAAATTACACGTATATTTAAGTTTACGTAGATTGCAAAAAACCATAGGTTAGGAACTACTCATCAGAAGCGCGTTGAGAGGAGAGATCATTTTACACTTGTTGTTCTTGAAAACTCTATGAAAAACTAGCTAATGTTGACCTCTTATATTCGAAGTGCCTATTTACAGCAAAAAATAATCATTCCGCGTATGTTTATCGGAGCGAACATGATGATGTTGCAATTTGGATTTGTGTTAATGTCGTTTTTTTAAAAATGTAAATAGCACATCATTGGTTTAGCCATGATAATGGCATCATTCATCGTGACTTCACGATCATGACGTCGACTTATATTATGGACTTTTATCCGTGTAGTTTATAATATTTGGTCGTTCAATTCAAATCAAAAGGAACCTTATGGCGGTAACTAGAGTCTGAGATATTATTAATCAATTTGTAAAATAACTCAAAAAGAGAAGATTTTTTTACTTTTGTATTTTTGAATAGATGAACCAATTTACTAATTGTGGATGTGTATATTGTGTACATACAACTTTCCGATACGTCAATTTAAAAAATCCTGCAGCCATCTAAAGTTGACTAAACTTTACCGCCATAAGGTCCCTTTGGATTCGGACGACCACATATTATAAGGTTTGAAATTATCCTGAAAATATTTCGAGGATCAAACTTGCAAAGAACAAATTTTGTCATGAAATAAAGTTCGAAATTAAATAAATTTTTGAACCTTACTGGTTCTGAGACAAATGGTACCTTCGGGAGATAAGTATAAAATAGTTATTTTCTCCTATGAGTTCCTGTAAAACAGTTCTGTGTCATGGACGGTTTTAATAAAAACATCATAAAAAAATAACACGGATAAAGATAGGTATATGCACGTGCGAGTTGATGACCTTTCTGAAATACACCTCTTTGTCGCACACGCCGAGGTTCTGGCAAGTGTAACAATAAAGTGGAACTTCAGGGTGGTCATGCACTCGCGTGTGTTGTAGATACTAGATAGTTACAAACACAGTAGCGTGGTATCTGTAATGGTCAGCCATTACAAAAGTTACTTACGATTCAGTGTTCCGAAATCAAAATCGACCTCTTCCGACTTATCCCGACGTTTCCCAACTGAAATTACGACTATAATTTGTTATAAAAAATAACTTACCAAGGCTATGCAGCCGAAAAGAAAAGCCTGGCTATATCCTGGCTGTATCCTTTAGCACCAAAGTTTCACTTCAGTCCACTTTATAATTGAACGAGTTTTCGTGCAAAGGAAAAGAACACTTATTTTAGTATTTCACTATTGACAGTCGCACATTATGAAATTCGTTTGTAAGTTTCACGATCGAGTGGGTTCGTTACATGTCGTACACGCAGTTTCTTCGTAGCACCTTTTATCTGAAACAAATGAAAAATATTCTTTAGCGTCGAAAATAAACTTGCTTATATCCTATCTTTCTAAGTACGTACAAGTACTTATAGCAATCAACCCACACATTTACTAATTACTTTAACATAGGTTATAGTACCCCTACAATATATAAGTTACTCTGTGACTTTCGGCCGCTGTGGGTTATAGTTACCTAAGAGTTTAAATAAAATGGGATATGTATAGAAATTGGTGTGGTATATCATACATAAATACATACATATATTTCGCCTACGCCTTGCGGGGTAGGCAGAGCTTAAACGTCTGTGAAAACGGACATTTACACTACGTTTGACATCAAACGTAGCGACTGCACGACTGATAAATACTCATGATAATACTCTAAATACACCTAACATTAAGTAGTTCAGTCTAAGATAATATCGAATTTACTTGTATTGCATGTAATACGTAAGAATTCTAATAATGCACATATCGGATATAAATAAGTAGGTATGTAACTAAGTGATCATTTCAGACAACGTACCCGCATACCGTATAATTTTCAATTGTACCTGCGCTTAAAGTGTGAGAAATAACTTTTTGCACTAATTCCATTGCTATTAGTTTTCTCATTGTTTTTATGTATATAATTCATTTAAATGCCTGCATTCTTGATGCAAAACAATACTGTACGAGTATGAGGTATGATATGATAGATATAACATTTCTTTGTTACCGTTGCATTAAGATACTAAATACCTAGATAAATTCAAGCGTATTAGGTGAGGTACCTGAATGTTACAGTCTATGGCACGCTCCCTAAAGCTACGGCCTAACAATGCATTTAAAAAAAGTTAACTTATGTAGTATTTCAACTGTATAGGTATAGGTAGTAGGTATACAATCGCGGATATAAGTATTTGAAGTTTTCATTTAAAAAAATAAAGTTTTGAGAACTTTGATAACACGTACACTGTTAACGCGCCTTAATATAATCAAAGATTAAAACTGCAATAGTGCAAAAACAAAATATCCTAAGTACCGAAGGTTTGAATGCTTGGACAAGAATGTGAGAGGCAGGCATGTGACCGAGTCAAGGAGGACTGATGCGGCCACTGGCCACCTCTATTACATAATGTAGGTACATTCAAAATATATATGAACATCTCAATAAATTCATCAGCTAACATACCCATTTCAGCTGCTATTTGTTTTTCTAGAATACCAATATGTATTTCAAAAGAGCTGAAATATGAACAAACAATACAATCTAACCTCAGAGAACCTGCAAAATGCAAGAGCAGTTCGATTAATTAGCCTTGGGCAGGTCTTGAGTGAAAAGACACTACCTAGGCAAGCATGCTCCAACATCACTTACCAAAGGTGAAATAGCAGACGAATGCTGGCCTTATAAAAAAAGAAAAACTACCTTGGGCACAGAATAAGTAGAAAGGGCTTAGGAATATAAAAGAACTCTATGGGGGGTCGGACAGAAAGTAAACGTATACATACAATACCTATATTGAAAACAAGATGATGCAGAACAAATTTGAAGATTTCGTATTTTATTTTTGAAAATTCGTCGTACTTAGTACTTAAGCCGTATCTTATTTTCATGCAAATTTTTCAGGTTGCTGCAATGGTTTTGGAGGTTACAAACGCGTGTTTATAAATATTTTTAAAACTTACTAATGAAACGTCACTAAACAATCGAAACTAATAAAGATTGGTAGTAAGGTGAGGTAGTTTATATGTGGAATAGGTAGAGCTGTAGATAATGTTTTATTCTAGCTACATATGTCTAGCTATGCAATTTTGCAAATTGATATTTAATGATAGCTTAAGTGAGCAATAATCAAGAATATTGAGTAATATGTTGTGTTTAGCAAAAAACGCATTTTGTTGTTGTTTTTAGGGCAAGTCCTTGATCTAATATGTATAGTTTAGGACGTATAATTTGATCCAAATCGGTTTAGCGTGTCAAATAAAAATGGGTCAAATTATAATACCTAAACCATCAGAGGTATTCAGACGTGGTGATTAGGTACGACCGTATTTCTAAGACCTTATATACGGTTACATTTAATGAAGTACAAATCTCTTGAGGGTGTGGTCTACTCACAGCACTGAACAACTTTTGTTAGAAACTATTCTTCGAAATATGAAAAAAAAATTGAACCTCCCATACAAAAATGTTGGAAAAGTGTGTCACTTAGTATGGGAAGGCCATTTTTTTTCATATTTCGAATTAAAGTTTCTAACAAAAGTTGTTCAGTTTTGTGAGTAGACCACACCCTTAAGAGTAATAATGTAACCCTATACAACGTGTTACAAAACAACCCATAAAAACTCCCATATAAATGGAGTTCATTGTGTATGGGAGGACCAAATGTTTTTTTCATATTTCGATTCATGTTCCATAGGGAAAGTTGTTCAGTTTTACGAGTACCTTGACCTCCTTTCAGCTTTATTGGTTGTTTTGTAACACCCAGTATAAGCTTCGCCCCCCCGCAAGGGATAACGGCTTAATGAGTATGTATGTGTCAGTCACTACCTATCAACAATATTCGAAACACGAAAAATTCTGGCATCAAAAGGTGCGAACAGGGTTACACTCGCCAAGTGCCCAATCACACGGTCGACTGCCCACTAATATCCAGGGCGAGTTGCAATGCAACTGCAACTGGCCTGGCCGAATATTGCGCGAGTTCGTGAACCGACGCATTGGTGGCTGCGTGTGCGCAGGTAGGCAAACGTAGGGCGAACGTTACGGTCCCAAACCAGGCACCAGTCATGTACTAATCTTGCTTATTTGAGTAAAATAACACAGAATGGCACTTTTTTATATAGCATTAATTTGATAATAGTAATTTATGCAACTGCCTAATAATGAGAGGCTTTAGGATGAGAGTGTCTGTTTATCACACGAGGCGCAGCCGAGAGTGATAATAGTTTGACACGAGCATTCTAAAGCCTAATTATTTGCAGTTGCATACACTATTTTATCTACACTCTACAAGAAAAACTATGAAAAATGATTCAAACCTCCGCACTGCACTATGGCGATTGCAAGCCTATCTACTGAACCACCAACTGAACGACTTTTATACATAAGTTACTTTTTAACTAAACGTTAAAGTGGAGGCTCATAAAAACTGAAAAACTTTTAAAATTAAATAGCATTTATCGGTGAATTTTAATTCGAAAAATGATTTGAAGCAAAGATTTAATAATAAATAAGTCCTCATAATTTCAAGTGTCGTCCCGCCGCGGGTGACACTTGTTTTTTTTTTCATTCGACTTACTGATGGCCAGTGTCAAATTGGAACAGATTACAATTTGGTACGCGGGTCAATTCGTTTAATTTTTTTTCAAATACTAGAAATCGAGTTACTTTATGTAGCTGCCAGTAGTATGAATTTTTTTTTAAAGGCTGTATATTCGTAATGCAGTTCATTACGTTCGTACTTTCGATTCTGTAAAACGAATATTACGAACTGAGTGTAGATAAAATATATTATGATTAAATTATACTTAAAAAACTTAAAAATCAGATAACACGCTTATTAAGTTGTATCTATCAAATATTAATAATACCAAGGTCACCCAGCGATCGCGACAGGTTTCCCAAAACCGCTCGTTTGTATGCCCGCATGAATTCTGAATTTAAAATTCTTGATTCTTAATTCAAATGTCAACCGATTCGACCGACCGGCCTCGTGGCCGATTGCATTGTAAGGTTAGGTTAGGTTATCTAACTTTGATTAGCAAATCTTGAGAGATTATTTTGGTAAAAATAGCAGTTACAAAATATTTTTCGGAGGCTAGCGCTAACCAGTGGCTTTCGTTTGAGCCTTTTTTATTTCATGACTTAAAAGAGACAATAATGTCAAAGTTGCTTGTGAAGGTACGAATAACAATAATCAAACTCTATATTTATTCTGCTTTGATCAAACTCTACATTTCAGACATTTCACTTTTACCACACACGCTAGCCTCGGATTAGTAACTCGGTGCAAGTTGACCTCTATTACTATTTCTCGATTTCTTGCCACTGACAGGTAACCAAAATACCTACTTGTTTTGCGTAACTATTGTCAGATTTCTACACGTAACTAATGTGGATATTGAAGACGCAATGTTAGAAATAGGGGTAAATAAATATTACTTACTAAGATTTAGGATTGACGTTATGTTGTGTTTGCACATGTTATTGAAATAATTTACAAACCTAATATGCTATGTTAGTATTTAGCATGAACGCGATATTTAAATACATAAAGTCGTCTTTGCGTACAGATGTACAACCCGATTGTGTTTTGTTTTAGTTACTGTTTATTTTAATAAGGGACTTACTTAGTCGTCGGCCAATCGAGTGGAGTAGGTAGGTATAATAAAAAATAAAATACTTAAAAAGAGATCACATCATATCAGCTTAGGTATAGCTGTCCACTGCTGAACATAGTCCTCTCCCGGAATTCCTCAAAGCACTATTTCCTCTTTTCACAGTCCAGTCGCTACTAGTACCACTCCTTTGAATCAGGAGCGGTTCAGCAGTCCATCTAGCCAGAAGGCGTCCAACGAAGCGACGTTATTTATTATTTTTCAATTCAGCTTATCTCTCTGACATAACAATTTCGCAACATTACTTCAGTAGCATCATCTGACTACATCGCAATTGCATCCAAATAGTTTATTGGGATCAAATGAACAGGAAGTAAGTAACCGAATCACTATTTGGCGATGCGGTGCCATTACGTAGTCACTTAGCACTCCACAATCTCCACACTAAGGTGCCAGATGTGAAAGGTGACCGCAAATCACGTTTACTCACACTGCAAGACTGTAAGGTTAAAGTTGCAAGCGGTGATAGAGTCGTCAAAATATAAAACAAGAATTTATTGCTCTAACAGATTTTCTTGTGGGAATTGGCTGGACCTGTCGCCAGAATGCCTGCTACACCATGAGCAAAAATAACAACTACTTGGGTCCCTCCTAACGCAAAAATGGCACGTGGTCGTCCACGAAAAAGGTGGAAAGACGAATTACATATCCTCGCTGAAAACTGGTGGAAATGGTCCAAGATAGAAAAAAGTGGAAGACGGAGAGGGAAGGCCTTTGTCCTACAGCGGGACATGTCTGGCTCAAAATAATAATAAACTGATTTTCTTCACTCTATGATTTGTGTTATTTTGACATGAACTATCTGCATCTGTTGTTTGGAACACACTACTTTAAAAATGAGCACTGAACATTAAAAGTTGCTTAAAGTTCAGTTTAATTGGCAGATGCTACTACCGTTTCAGTTACTTCGCAGCCAGACATTACGAAAGTCGTGATTAGATCATTCTCATCATCAAAGGTCATTCTGAACCACTTCCTTTGATTTTGAAGATCAGCCTTGTGACATAATGTGCACTACCCTGTCAAATTGCAATGCTGTGTGACATCATATGACCTTATTTAAACTGGTACTGGGTGTGTACCTTGAGACAATCGAAGGTGGTTTTCTATTCACATTAACCAATAAGAGTTTCAAGAGAAACCACCCTATAAATACACTTTTATTTATGTTCTACGTGCTGCGTTGTATCGACAATGTACATTATGTGTGGCCAAGTACCTTGACTTATATTTAACTGACTTTCGATCCAATAAGGTCCTACTTTAATGAATCCGGAAGCTTGCAGTCGCCGATTTTGAGTGGCACGTTTCGTCTGACCTTACTTTTCTGAATCACCAAAATAAGCTGCTGCTTATAGGCGCCAGACGAAAAAAGACAGAATAAAAATAAAATGAAGGCTGAAGAAAGGAGGAAGACATTTTGCAAGATGATGAGTTGAATAGCTCGTAAAAGTGCAAAGCAAGAGATAAATTATTTAGATAAGCATAAACGTATCCGCTATATGAGCAATATATCTTAGCAACCGCTAGATTTCAATACAGAATTTTAATACTTTAATTAACCTAGGCTAGGTTGATATGTAACCTAGCGTTCGTGTAATTTGTCTCTATGTTTGTCCGCACTGACATAAATCCATGAAACCAAAATAATATTAAAAATAGACAGTTGAAAGCCTGTAAGAGCAATAAGATCAAGATAACCTCTCGACCGTCGATTCACCTTGAAACTTGAGACGGATTTCCACTACAAGTGTCAACCAGGCGTGCTCTTAAGTTGTCGAATGTCTAGTGGGTTGTCGTCTGACCAGTTGCATGCAAGGTTATGGTTGGCGCACATAAACCCTAACTGAGAGTCCTTCTAGTCCAAGCAACAAAAGAGGTCTCGCAGATATGGCGTTGACATCCGAAGAGAAAATATGTCATACGAACACGACAATGTTCGAATAAAGCCAGTTATAACCTCAGGATCAAGATAACCTCTCGACCGTCGATTCACCTTGGAACTTGAGACGGATTTCCACTGCAAGTGTCAACCGCGCGAGCTCTCAATGTAGACTAGATTGTTGTCTGTCCAGTTGCAATGAGTAGTAATGGTTGGCTGGCACACATAAATCGAAATGTAGAATCCGAGCAAAGAAAGAGATCCCGCAGACTGCAGAGGCAACGCTGAAAGAGTACGTACATAGTAGCATGAAATCCAACATAAAATAGTTTTGTAAAAAACCACTGTGAATATTCGAACTTTCAAACAACAATCGGAAAAAATAGTCCGTTTGTATTTGTCTATGGTCTTTCTGAAACTTCTAAACAGTCCGTTTAAGTTAGTTTGAGTGCTATTAGCCTTAAATCGACTGAATGGGTGGGCGCACGACGAAGGTAGACGAGTTTATCTGTCGAAATCAGATAACAGACGAAATAACGAGAGTACTTTACTTTGATTTCAAATTGGTAGTTTTGATTGCTTCAAAGAAACTAAAAAAACTTTAAAAATAATTATCGTCATTATCTGCCTGCTCTTATCCCAGATCAGTTGGATTCGGCAATGATAGAGACAAAAATCATGTAGCAAAAGGATTAGGCAATGTTTTATGACTGACGCCTGCCTAACGTGAACCCTCTTGGGGAATGCTATTGTAGGTGGAATCACCGCCACCATAGTTGACAGATATTCAGCAGATATTCAAAAACTTTACGTCGCCGGTGGCAGTATTCTTACCTTCGCTACCACACGACAATCTTTTCGTGAGAAGTGAGAGGTTAAAAACACCCAACTAGCCAAAAATTAAGCAAATTTTCTTGACGTATTTATTTATAGATTCAAACTGAGCGATTTTGTTTAATTTTAATGACCAACTTGCACAATTGTGACATGAATAAATATGGCTGAAATTTGCAAGTGTTGCGAGATCGGATCGAGTCGATCTGGGTTAGGTAATGATCCAACAATAAAGTCACTATTCTACAATGTTTTAAGGTAGCCTACAGGTATTCTGAGACTAGTAAAAAATCGATATATGGGTCATTCTTCAAAGGGTCGAAAATTTCGGTCACAGGGTTGTAAATGCTAAACTATACAAGTTTAGACATATCGATCGATTGGACATGATTTAACACTTCAATACCTATGTGGAATCGATTAAAAAGACTTATTTTATGTTCACTTAGTATTTCAAAACCCAGTCTAAAAGTTGAAAACGGAGGATTTTTGGTGTTCTCCGCGTGTCACCTCGCACTAACTTTTACAAATTATGATTTTACTACTTTCCTTATGTTTTGTACGTATCTATTGTATATCAAAATAATCGTCATAAAGCAATATATTAGGTGAATGATGAAGAAAATATGTAATGCGTGTAATTTTAAAAATAAACCCGAATATGTATCGGTCACACGATTTCGGACAGATAGCCCAAGCGTGGTAAAATCAGTCATAACTTCTAAGATTATAACCGTATCCAGCTGAGTTTTGTTCCTCAAATTATTATGATATGCTTCAATAATCAAGCAGAGTGAATGGGCACCTCAGTGTCCAGAACTAAAAATATTTCCAAAAATAAGGGCTGCCACAAGTTTTACTACCCTTGCATGTAAGTTACGTGGATTTAAATTTCTTCTAGAATTAATACTCTTAGAGATTCGTCTTTTACAGGGCTGATTTGTAATATAGTCGGGACGATTGGTCTATAATTTTATTTAGATTCAATAAAAGATGGCCGAGTTATTATCAAAAATACTCTGTTTTGTAATCTACGTGGAGTAATTTGCGTGGCAAAATACCCACGTAGCTTACAATTCTTCCCACGCAGATTACATAATGGTTCTAAGAGTTAAAAAAAGGTTGAAATGACCATTTTAAATACTATTATTTTACCTAATATTCATTAAAAAACACATGAAAAGAATGCTTTTGGCAAATATCATCAAGTTTTTGAGTTTTCATATCGTTATACATGGACATAAATTTTTTACCAATTATGATGGATTTGAGTGCATGTTTTGTCAAAACATACTGGTCATTGGCTCTATTTAACCACCTAACTACGTCTCGCAGCAATTTTTCGATGCCAGTGATCGTTGTCTCATAGGCTTGATGTGAATTTTGAGGCCAAAAGTCAAAACTGTATGGTAGATTAGATAATATGCCAGCGACTGTATTGAGACAAAGTGCCCCTGATTTATCTCTTGTGCTGACAATCTTGCTAAATTTATCTCCGCTTGCACTACCTATTTATAAAAGAAGTACAATGTCAAAGCTCCCTTAACTTGCTTATGTAGGTATCATTGGTTCATAAACAGGGCGATAGCGTTAACTCGATTTACTGTTACGTCATGGTGAGGAAGATAGCCTGCTTAGCAGTCTTCATCATATTTTTATTCAAAATTATGCTGAACCAAGACCTGCGCGACCTTATTCCGCCAGCTCCTTTCCACCATAGAACACCTGTAAGTATATTTGGCGGGATACCATCCATATTTAGTTGCCAATCCACCAATTTGGACTAAGCACTCTGAATCGTCTTTCATTATGCACACTGAAAGACAGGAACTAATTACCTGCATCTGTTGATTCCAAAATCATAAAACCTTTTATGGAAACTTTTTATGGAAGTAGTGAATAAAGACTTATTTTCCATGACCTGTTGCCATCACAGACTCTATCTTTGCCTTATAACTTAGACTTAAGTCAAGAATAATCATGTTTCAAGTAAAACTTATAGAAATACAAAGATAAAATTGACTATGTAATCTGCGTGGCCTGATTTGTAATCTGCGTGGCACACAAAATTTTAAAATTAAATTTCTCGAAAAGTAATTGTGCTAGCAAGGAGCACCAAACTGTTCTATTATCGTGAAAGTATACAGAATCATATTTCATTGTCATCATTTTTAAATTGCTTAAATTAAAATTTGCCACGCAGCTTACGCGGAGAATCGAAATCTGAATAATGACCCATATCTAGTAAAAAATAGCATGCGTGCTATTTGCGTATGACTGACTGAACTTTGAAAGGCGAGGAGGCCAAAAGATCATTCGATACTGCCGGGTTCAAACTCGACACTTGTTAGACGTATCCGTTCAGATATGCTTACCTTCATAAACAGCCACAACAGTCCAGTACTGGACAATACTGTCATCCATTTGAACGGTATTTCCTTATTCTCACATGAAAGAAGATGAAATACGCTTGGCAAGCGAATTGGCCAGTGCCAGATGATGCTTTCACAGGAAACGTTGTATTTCTTTTTGGATGGAGTTATCTCTGCAAAACTGACGGGTAGAGTTGGGGTGATGCTACTCTAAGCCGGCGTCATACGGTCAAGTATTCTTGCAACAACATAGTCCCCGTTGCGTTGCCGCAGCCGGGTAAAAAGTGCAGTGTGGGTGCAGCCGGCGGTCGGCAGTCGAAAGTAAGCGGACCGGTCGTCGAAGGTCGCCGGGCGGCCGCTTTTGTCTAACGCTGACGTTGAATCAGAAGCGGTAGCGAATTTGTCACCAAGTGATATTACTTGTAAGAACTGACGACCGGAGCTAAGGCTCACTCGCAAAAGGTAGGAAGCTAGGGCCCACATGAAAGTTTGATGGGATGTTAGGGGTCACACTCACAGAGTTTTGGTGGAGAGCTAGGTTTCACCCAAAGGGTCAAATGCAGGAGAGTGTGATATAAGTAAGCGGACTGGTCGCCGAAGGTCGCCGGGCGGTCGCTTTTGTCTAACGCTGATGTTGAATCAGAAGCGGTAGCGAATTTGTCACCAAGTGATATTAATTTTAAGAATTGATGGCTAAGGCTTACTCGAAAAATTTTGTGTGGTGCCAGGGCCCACTTGAAAGTTTGATGGGAGGTTAGGGGTTACTCAGAGTTTTGGTGGAGAGCTAGGGTTCACCCAAAGGGAAAAGGGAAAGGAAAAAGGAAAGTGTGATATTAGTAAGCGGACCGGTGGCCGAAAGTCGCCAAGCGGCCGCTTTGTCTACCGCTGATTTTGAATCAGGAGCGAATTTGTCACATGTAATCCTTTGTAACCAGAGCGTCAACGATTTTATGGTCGGTTCAGCTTCGAGCTGAATCGCTGCGCTGGACTGTGGTAGTATCGCTGAAACAGTATACTCAAATATACCTTAATTCATTTTCAAGCTAGGATGAATAAGAGGTTAAATGAAAATGCCATTTTGAGTAAGTTTGCGAAAAGAGCTAATTAAATATTGCTTGGTATTGCTTAGATGTTATCAACTCGCTATCACCTATCGCTTATATTGTCAATCTGCAGAAATTCCACTGCAAAAACGCATACAGCACCACTCCTACCACTGAAAGGTTTTGCTTCTCTTTCCAACTGATCACGTTTTCTATCTCTAACCCTGTCGCACTGGGGCCCATGGAAAGCTGAATACCTCTAAAGCTTTTGAGGCTTTGTATGGGCGTCATAATAAATTGAAACCTTATCAACAACATCTCTTTTCAAATGTCATCGACCACATATGACGCGACATCTATAGATGTCAAAAGGTCACGCGTTGTTCATGGAGAAACGAGTATAGAAATAGCACTTATACCACAGAAGAATAGTGCTAATGCTAAAAGATTAATTATTTATTAATGATGGATGATTCACGTGATCTTTCACTTGAACGGTTAACATTTAGCCTAAAATAAAATCAGCAAAATAATGTAAAGAAAAAGATCGAATCAGATAATTTTGTAATAAAAATGTTTTTCTAATTGCCAGTCAAATATTCTGAAGAATTTAGAACAAGCAATCGTTTTACGGGTGTTGCCACTCTGCTCTACTAACACCATCAATACCTACGGGGAATAAAATGAAGTCTCTTTTTGCGTTTCTTTATCTGTCTGTCTGTCGTGAAATTCACTAACTCCTCCCAAACCATGCAAAGGATTTTGATACGATTTTTGTTGTAATAGATATGGTGATTCAAATGCAAGGTTTGTATGTAGGTATAACACATGCAAAAATGTGTTGCAGTGGGGAAACCGCTATTGGGCCGCTAGTTAGGAATAAAATCGTGATTTGATTGTCTAACTGTTCTGTATCTATCAAATGTTTAAGTTTAACTCGTAAACCAAGCTTATTAATGAATAAATAAAGCATTATACCGTGATTATAGGTACTTCGCGCAATTCACAGATATCGTTTCGGGCATCCCGAGATTTGTCAGTGTGTGTGTGCTGCGACGCGTACAGATATATTGCGCACACATACAAGCAGCGCTCGGTGCGGTTGTTCTAAGATAACTTACTTCCCCCTTCCTTATACTATGATACAGATTTTCATTATGACACTGCTATCTGTATCATTAAGTAACCCTTACAAACCCTATTACAGATTCGAAGGTAGCTAAAGTTGTTCATGCTTAAAAGTAGTTCAGTTTCAAGGTTGTCTCAGTTCTGAAAGTTGTTCAGTTTGTACAGAGTTGTTAATTTTTTAAAGATGTTCACTTAAGAGAGTTGTTTAGTTTTAAAAGTTGTTCAGTTTTGAAAAATGTTCAGTTTTGAAAGTTGATAAGTTTGGAAAGTTGTTCAGTATTGAAAGTTGTTCAGTTTTGTGAGTTGTTCAGTTTTAAAGTTTGTTCAGTTTGAAAGGTTGTTCAGTTTATAAGTTGTTCTGTTTTGAAAGCTGTTCAGTTTTGGAAGTTGTTCAGTTTTGTAAGTTGTTCAGTTTTAAAAGTTGTTTGGTTTTGAAAGATGTTCATTTTTAAAAGTTGTTCAGTTTTTTTAGTGGTTAGTGTTAGTTTTCAGTCAAAATTAAAACTAATATGTAGATCCTATATAGGACCATCTTACACTGGTTGGTTATTCTTAGTGACTGTTTGAGAAACCAGTATAAGTTGACCCACCAAAGGATAGGTTGATGTCGATATATCCTATAATTAGAATACTGGATTTTTACACGCTATTTTTGTAGTTCTCATTGCCTGCCTAGACTAATCAATCAGCGTGCTATATGTTTGAGACGGTAAATACGTTTGGGGTAAGAGAATGCGTTTGTGCAAATTAATTAAATTAAATTAAATTAAAAACGTTTATTTACCATAAAAAATTACAGAAACAGCTATTCCATAGGGCCCCACACTAGGCTATGCCTGTATCGCGGCTGCCCACTCGACTTTACCAATAGAGCTTAATATTATTTAACAAAATAGTATTATGAAACTAACATAAAACTAACAATGGTACCTTATACTAATTCGTATAAAAAATTTAACAAAAGAACAAAACACTTATATTATTGTTTTTAGATTATTAAAATAACTTGAGCATTTAGAAAATTTAAGTACGAATAATTCTTATAAAATTATATAAAAACTTAGTAAATAAAATACATAGATAGTTTATATAAATTGCATACATGTATATAATATATAGAATAGAGTACTTTAGTAATAAAATTAAAGTAAAAAGTGATTAAACAATAATGTTTAATATTGATTCAGAGGAATCATAGTCCAAAGATTTCAACCATATTGTTAACTTACGTTTGGCTTCTGTCAATTTGCAGTCTTTGATATTACAATGTTTGTTGACTATTGAATAGATGTATGGAAAACTGAAAGTACGAAATCGTTGAGCAAAGGAGGTATTTACTTTAGGTGGCTTGATGTAATAAAGTCGCTTTTGTGATAGAGTTAACTGTTCAGAACTAATGAAATTTAACACTGCCTTATGTTGGTCTAAAGAAGCTTTAAGGATAAATAACTGCCGGACTGTTAATACTTGTGCATCCTGGTATAGCGTGTAGGTCGGATATCTAAAAGGTTTTTTATAGAGAACCTTCAACACCGATCTCTGAGCTCTTTCTAATATGATCATGGAAGACTTACATGAGTTTCCCCAAAGACCTAAGCAGTACGTGATCACTGACTGGCATAAGGCTGTATACACCATCCGGAGGACGCTTTTATCAGCACAATCACGAAGAAGCTTCATAATTGAGATAAGCTTCCTAACTCGTCCGGACAACGCACGAATGTGTTGCTTAAAAGATAGCTGTTCATCTAAGACGATGCCGAGATATTTCAGCTGCTTAGATCTGTCTATGGAATTGCAATCACACATATGAGGAGTTAATTCTGGTAAGCAATTGTGAACTTTGATTGAGTTTAAGTCAATTTGAGGAGCGGTTAATATGGTTTTATAAAAACACATGAATTTTGTCTTATTTGTATTTAGAGTAAGTAGATTTTTACTTAACCAATCTGAAACTAGTGCCATACCTCTTTCAGCTCTATTGAAAACTTCTGCCCACGAATCGCCAGTGAAAGTTATCGCCGTATCATCTGCGTAGCAGATGACTTTTGAGTGGGTATCATCGTTAAATAAGTTTGAGATATTGTTTATATATATAATGAAGAGAGTCGGACCTAATACGCTCCCTTGTGGAACTCCATATTTAATTTTAGCAAAGTTACTTGTATGGTTGTCTACTCTTATACATTGACTTCGGTTTTCTAAGTAGGAGCGGAACCATTCTAACGGTAGCCCTCTTATTCCGATGGCTTCTAGCTTTTTGAGGAGAATGTTAGTGGAGACCGTATCGAAAGCCTTGGCGAGGTCAAGGAAAATGCCTAGACAGGGTTTACCCTTATCCAGAGCTCCCGACACGGTATCCAGTAATAAACCTACCGCATCTTCAGTCGACTTCCCACTTTGAAAACCGAACTGGCTTGTTGAAATGATGTTGTGCTTATTTAAATATTTTACTAGTCTGCGATTAACGAGTTTCTCGAGTACTTTTGAAAAAAGGCTTAACAGGGAGATAGGTCTATAGTTGGATGGGTTATCTTTTGGACCAGCTTTATGAATTGGAACTATAACAGCTTGTTTCCAAATTTCAGGAAATATACCACTGGATAGACTAGCATTGAGAATAAACGTGAATGGTTCTGCAATCAGTGGAAATATAGTCTTAAGAAATGAGCTATTTATCCCGTCAAGCCCTGGCGCACTAGTTTTATTAAGAGAATGGATAATGGATTCAATTTCTTCTGTATCTGTAGGAGCCATATAGAAAGAATGGGGCAAATCATTTCGGACAGGGACACATTTTAGTAACTCATCCTCTGTACAGTTAATTTAAATCAATGTCGCTAATTGTTTCCAAAACCACTGGTTCGATTTAATTGTCGTTATCATATCGGTTGACCATGGTCGGCAGATATTCTGATATTGTAGCTGAGGCGAGGTCATAGGTAAACTCTACGTAGCCTTTTACGACATGTTCGGGAAAGATATGGAGCGATACTATTCTTAGCCGAAACCGCACAGCATTACACACAGGAAAAAAATTGTAACTACACGGAAAACTTACAGAATAATTGGGCCAGTAATTAGGTAATTATAATAAAATAATATTTAGGCAGCGATTACGAGTATTTGAGTAACTATTTAGGTATTTAATATACCCTTCTTCCTCATGACCAAACTATTTCGCCTAACTGATTTGGCTAAAATTGACCTAATTAAAACCAAGTTACATTCCCTTAATTAGGAGTTTATTTTTAATATTTCCATAGTTTATCCTGTGAGTTAATCTGCGGTTTATTGATTGAAATATTCGTTTCGGCAAAAATGTTGACTTTACTTTACTTACTTATTTTGACCTTCAATCAAACCCTTGCGGGGTAGGCAGAGGTTATACAAAATCTGCAAAATATTGATGATCTGATCACATCAATGTCTTGATGCCAAACCATGATTACAAAAGTAATCGTAATCATTTATCTTAAATCTTAAATTTTAAGGCGCCTATAAAGTGCTTTAAGTGTCTCGCTTTAAATGGAAACTGGAATTGGATCGATTTAAATTACTTGATAAAATATCCGAGCGAACTGTTTGAAATATCTTTAGAACGAAACGTCAAACATCTTTTATAATATGAAGGTGTTTTGTGTCCTATGTCTTCGCAGAATATTTTTACATAAAATTACTTTGACATAAAGACGTCTTAATACGTATCGGATTGGCGAGTCAAAGAAAAATCCGTTGTAAAACCTTATTGTTGATAGGTAGGTAAGTATGTATGACTAAGATATATAGAAACCCACTATTCATGGCCATTCATTGGGATCTCCACCCTACCTTCATACGAATATGGTTTATGTCCAACGGCATCGCACAACGCTGCGTTGACGGATGCATCTGTCAAACCGTTTGACATAAACCGTATTTGTATGAAAATAACGTGGAAGATCGAACAAACGATGCACAAACGGACAATACCCTGTTTTTCGCCTTAATTACAGTGAATGCGAAATTAAAATTATCGTTTACTGACATTTTTACATTGTTCTCGTCAATCCGTCTCTGTAGACTGTCGAGCAAAGCAAGCACCGAGAACTTTTTTAAAGTTCGAGGTTACCAAGTCCAGAACTGGATCGTTGTAGCGATTTGCAATGATATGAGATAATATTATGATAACTTTCTGTTGTGACTTGTGACAGTATTGGCAATGCAGTGACTGGATGGTGAAAACGGGAGATAGTTCCTTTCTTAGAGTTTCTTATGGCGTACCCTAGGGGAGCCCATCGTTTGGCATTGGATTGCTATAGACTGATATGATGTTTATGCCCACGTTTCATCGATTAGTCACTTGACACCTACCACCAATGCAAATATAGCTGACTATTACACAAGCTGCCACACAGCCGCAGCCGTAATAGTGCTTAAGTGTTTGTGCTATTACACTAGACAAAACCAAAAACCAATGGATTTGATAGGCGTGATTAAGCTTCTGATAAGTTGGAGATGGCTGATATAGCTATGATATGGTGACTATTGGTGACCAATGACCATGTATTTACACAAATCAATAAATAGTCACTTGACACCTACCACCAATGCAAATACAGGGTGTTAGGAAAAGTACTGCTTTCCTTTTGAGGGATGAACCAGCCCATGAAACTGAACAAATTTCCCCAAGAAACATAGGTCGAAATATGGAAAGAAATTTTGGGCCTCCCATAGTAAGTGTGTCAGTTTCTATCTATGGGAAGACCTTTTTTTTCATATTTCGACCTATGTTTCCTGGAGAAAGTTGTTCAGTTTAATGGGTTGGTTCATCCTTCAAAAGGAACGCAGTACTTTTCCTAACACCCTGTATAGCTGACTATTACACAAGCTGCCACACAGCCAGTCGTAACAGTGCTTAAGAGCGCATTAAATTTTTTCTAGCAAATTCGCAAATATTGGCTTTATAAACATGCGAGTTTCTCGAAAACCGTTATGTAAAAATAATATGTTACTTGAACATATCTTAATCAAGCATATCTTCATCTAAAAAATGTACAATGTAAATATTAAGATTTTAGTTTTAAACCTGTTATAAACAGCGATATCTAAAGCGACAAAACCAAAATTCAGGAAAAGACCTCAAATCAAGCGTGAGTTTTAGAGTTTTGGTTCACTGTAAAAAAATATCAATTATACAAAAAAATAGAGTATATATTTGAGAACAAAGTCTACAGTGAACATTTTACAATTTTATTCAGAAATATAGAATAATACCACGTTTTTATATACGATTTTTTGCAAAATAATGCGCCATTATAACGGCTTCTGTATGAAAAAATAACAGTAGTAAAGATTTAAAAAAAATATATGTTATTTAAGAAGATGTACTTAATCTAATTGCAGAAAAATATATTTATTTTTATTCTTAATATCACTGTAAAAAATATTCAAACATCCCCATGTTTTTCGCAAAATGACGCTCCGAGAGGTCTGGCAGGGAAAATTGTATGGGCTTCGTGAAAAGCTCTATAGCGGCCTTAAGTGTTTGTGCTATTACACTAGACAAAGCGTCGTTTCGCCGAGGGCGTGCCGCGGGTAGGAATTAGCACGTTTATGCTTTATAGCTGGGTAAATACTAGCAGTCGTGTCTCAAGTTATTTACCAATAACTAGCGGCCGTGTGATGCCGGCTTAGAATAGCATCACCCCAATTCTACCCGTGATGTTATATTGTGAAGCCCGTGTGCTACCCGTGAAGGTATATTTATCCAGGGAATGGGCAGCAGTGTTCCCTGTAAATGCGACATCTTGGCCCTGCGCTCGCCAATCCGCCTGCCAAGCGTGGTGAGTATGGCAATACCCCCCGATAGGAGGAGGCCCATGTCCAGCAGTGGACTGTTGTGGCTGTTATGGTTATGGTGTCTCAAGTTTATTTACCAATAACTAATCCAGTTAATAGTTTCACTCGCTGTAACTCATTTTCCCGCGGGAAACCGTCAAACCTTAAACCTATCTCTCACTCTACCTATTACAAAAAAACCGCATCAAAATCCGTTGCGTGGTTTAGGAGGCTTTTGTGAATTATACGACAGACAGAAAGTAAAACGACTTTATTTTATACTATTTATATTATTTATATAAATAATCAACTTATACCTACTGGTTTTTCCTAATCCAGTATAGGTCTGAACCCGTAACTCTTATATCAACCTACCCACTAAGGGCTCAACTTATACTTGCTTTTCTTACTTAATATACCTACGCAAGCCCAGAATAGGATTGAACCCGTAACTCTTATACCAACCTACCTATTTAAGGGCTTAACTTATATTTGCTTTTCTTACTAAATATACGCAAACTTAGTATAGGTTGAACCCTTCACTGAATACTACTTTACTGCTCATAGTACGTACGTACCTAGCTGCAATATCATGCAAATTCTAAAGTGTTGTTAGTTTCTGCATTCCAGAGTGACAGTGGCATAATTACTGAGCTTGTTTTGACAAGACAAGTAGTAGGTACCTACAAGTGAATAGTAAAAACTGTCCTACTCGTACGTAATCAAGAAGATAAAAAAAACTTAGATACATTTATTCGTACTGTATTTTTTAAAGGATTGTATGTTTCATAATAATATTATGATCAAAAATAAATATACTGTGAAATTTTACTAGTGACCGATAGCGAAAACTCAGAACCGGCTGGTGATAAGGAACAACTTTCCCCAAGGAACATAGGCCGAAACTCGAATAAAAAAATTTGACGTCCCATAGTAACTCAAATCAGCTGATCGGCAATTTTGTATGGGAGGTCCAAATTTTTTTTCGTATTTCAACCTATGTTCCTTGGGGAAAGTTGTTAATCATCACGTCATATCACCAGCCGGTTCTGAGTTTCCGCTATCGGTCACTAGTAAAATTTCACCCCATATTTCTTATTCAAAATCAACAAAATATGCTCATTGGCAACAAGAAATAAGGCGCCTCTACTCTAAATTTCGGTAATTTAAACATATTTGAGAAATCAGCCGTTTTTGGAGATATTGTGTCAAGAGCAGCCTTACTTTGCAAAACATTCACCAGAATTTGCAGAATGTTCTCCGTTATTGACATCATTAAAATGCAGCGTGCAAACCATTTGCAATTTTTGCATATATTGCGCAAAATAAAATACATGCAAATGTTGGTATAAATATGAATATGGTACTGAGAAACAGGTGCTAAAGTGCGTTCGCTTTAAAGAAGCGAATAAAAAAAATAGGGTCAGAGCACACCTAGTGTGCATTACCGCGCGTATTGTTTAGTTGATAAACGGGAAATGAAAATATTGGAAATAGTTGCAGGGGTCTGAAACATTAGTCAATATGTCTACTGTCATACAATCATTTCATTACAATGAGGTGGAAAACTGGGAACTAAATGGCGCTACTCGTGACTGCGCCTCTGTGATTGGTTGATAATGTGTCACTCCTTCTTGGTGCGTTTAGGCGCAGCCCTGGCCCCTTAGAATGCAACCACGCGACATTCAAAAAATTCAAAATTAAATTTATTAGATTCTCTTTAAGAAAGTCACATTCTAATTTAAAAAAACTTAAAAAAGAGAAAATTTCTAATGTAAAATTTTCTCTTTTTTATAACAATTTGTGTTCCTACTCTAAGCGCGGCTCGGGAGGGATAAAAAAATAAAATAAAGGCACTGCCTCGGGGCTGGCCAGGCATTGATTTTATCTACTCACTTGTTTTGATAAAGTCCATAATATTTTGCATACCTTCTTCTAGATTAGTCTCTTTTTAGACATACTGACTGGTATCACTGTCTTCAATAAGCTTTGGGTTTTCTTGCTCATTATAATAAGGGAAAATTTGCTCTTCTTTTGATTCCCGGTGTGAGCTAACCTTAACGTAACCAACCGTAACAATATGCACAGTTTTATCAATACCGGAAGCGAGTTTCAAGGGGTGAGTCAGTAATCAAAAAGCCCTGACGTAACTTTTTATGGGGGTGTCGACAAAAACCCCATCGATTGCACCGGCACGAATTAATCTCCATAAACATTATAACATGGCTACATCAACAATTAAGCCAGCTAAACACCGTGACAACAAACTCAATTCCTGCAGTACTAGCTCAAAATAGCATCACCCTATTTTTCTCTCGCGGATGTCGTACCCACAAATAGTATATACATACCTAGTAAGTAACTCAAATCAGCTGATCGGTTATTTTTTTATGGGAGGCTTTAATTTTTTTCCATTTGACCTTGACGATGGTTGTTCCTTATCACCAGCCGGTTACTGAGTTTTCGCTATCGGTCACTAATAAAATTTAATCATGTAGGTAATTACACTCTCTCTGCCTACCCTGCAAGGGCTAAAAGTATGTGTTTGTATGTATTATGACATGGTTACATCAACAATTAAGCCAACCAAACACCGTGAAAGCGTAATACGATTGGCTAAGTACGTTCATGGGAAGTTTTTTAAAGGTCATTGTCCGGTTTAAAGAGTGCTGCAATCTCGTAAAACCAATGAATCATCGGACGGTTTAGTTTTTTCTTTATTAAAACGGTTTAATCACTATCTGGATCTCAGGTAGACACAATCAGTGCACAATCACAAAGCAGGCTACAAGTTTACAGGCAAAGTTCAATATCCATTGCGTAGCCGGCCAGCCGTTATGGAATTAGTCTATCTATAGTTTGTGGCGCTCGAGTTCGACTTTTTCTTCACTTTTTTGCCAAAAGTCTTCACTTGTTTAATAAATCCATACGATTTAACAAGTCTGAAATTTTTATCACGCGCAAGTCTGTTTACAGTGCGCATGCTGGCCGGACAGGAATACCTATAACCGTCTGTCGGCTACGCAATGTAATAAAAAAAATGTCTTCTAGACTTGTACCCTGTTGTTTTATAATAAGGGGCACAACACAGATGGTACGATTATGATAAAAAAATAATTAGGTACCTACCTAAAATTGAAACGGTCTAATCTAAAGTCTGGCTTCGAAGCTTAATAAGCTTGCAGACCTTGCAGTTTCTTGTTCCGTTTTGATTTTTAATATTTGAACCAATAGTCGTCCCACATTTTTTTGGGTACATTGAATATGTAAAGCTACATACATATAGAAGATCCGCGTACTCTATGTACGTACATAGCAAGAGGTAGAGGTGTTAAAATGATGTAACAATATTTTAAGCGTCTCTTTTAGACAAAAGCAGTTAAGACGTTATTCTCACAGCTTAGGTAAAATTACAAAACAGACGTATTTTGCCGACGTACTTTATTTCATCTATTTCCAGACGAAACCACCCAAATTAGAATAAAGTTGTTTTTTTGCTTTTAGATTAAATAAAATGGGCAGGTATTGAATAATAATAAAAAATATGAAGCGAAGGTCAAAAAGTGCGAACGTATAAAACCAGTTCGCGAATGCATCCGTTGGGGCTCCGCCAGAAAACATTCCAAATTCAAATTCTTGATCGAAAAAGGTCAAGTTTGAGTCAAATATTTGAATCAAATAACGAACATATGCCGATAAAGTTCATGGTGTTTGTAATAAGGGTCTGAGCCGACATACACAGTCAGTAGAGGAATTTTAAATTGTGTAAGACATCTTGCACAGTGAATCTTCGAAATACCGTGTGTCTGAGATGAGGTGGAATTCGACATTTAAAATCTTTGATTACGCTCATACAGACCATATTTGGTCTACTTACCTAAGTTACCTATGATGAAAGTATAAAATCTAAATTATTACACAAATTAGGTGTTGTCATTATGCAGGTGGATTTGACCTTTAAAATCTTAAAACGCTAAATCGGACCTTATTATGTCTACTATGATGAAAGTATAAAATACCAAATTATTACACACATTATGTGTGATGTTCTTACATTATGTTTACGTTGTCGGATGTGCAAACGTGATGATAGGTCACGTTCCGTATCATCATGATCAGCCAGTAAGTGCTGGTAAATGGTAAATGGCGTAAAAACTATCTATCAACCATATTACAAATACTTGAACATCCAATTACTTACTATAAAAGTTTTAAAATTGTCTCCAGGGACTTCGAAATCGCATAATTGTAACTACACTCTACCTGGTGGAAATACATAGTTATTTTTATATTAAAATTAGTTGAATAAGATAGCTCAACTTAAGGTATATCTATGAAAATAACTAAGTATTCATTCAGAAATAATTATTTTTACACATTAAAAGTTCCCAAGAATAAATTCCAAGGAATTTTCAGACGATCCCGTTGATGTCTTTTCTTAAGACGTTTGATGCCTCGTCTCTACTTTTCAGCAAAATTGTTTTATTTTTGTCCACGTGGTATTTGTTTTGAGTAGAATAGGTTTACTTACGTCTTAAATCATTTATAATTTAACGTTTAACACGTGGAATATTAAATTAGCCGATAATCTGCTTGCAAATTCTTAAAATTTAAATAATAATAACGAAAAACCACCAACCTGTACACGGAAACAGATAAAATCACACAGGCACAAAATCCTCAAAAGAGTTCGGGGCACTGGCACAGTACAAAAAATAAAATGTCAGTAAAATAAAAAAGAAAAGGACGGTTAACGTTCCGGATTTGAAATTGGAACGGCGGCGTCGGCGGTGCGCGCGCGAGTGGCGACCGGTCGCATGCGCCCGCCCTGCGGAGAGAGGTTACGCTGCCAAATTGAGAAGGCAGGTTGATTACTCACCCCTCGCGTGGGGTTACATACGGACGAACAGGTGGCATACTGATTATTTTGTTTGTCGCATTTGGTGCATTAATGAAAATTTAATAAAAGATGAACTTGGTATTACAAACAAATGAAGTAGCAGTAGTAGCAGACGTGTCATTTAAAAATTTATTTGATTTAGAGGTACCTATTTTGTAAAAATCTTTTATTTTAATCCACCTGCTTTGTGCGTGGTGAGAATGACAATTACCCTGATTATGAGGAGATTCATGTCCAGCTGTCGACTGTTTCGGCTGTTGTAGTAGTAGTGAATTAGTGATATGATATTTCACTGAAATAGTGACATGACATGACATTGCATGATGTTGTAAGACGGACTAAATCAAGAAGTGTGCCGAGCTGTTTGTGACAGTGTTCAAGTTTTTTCCCTTTTCCTGTGGTCCTTGAATGAAGTAGGTAATTGTTACGATTTCCACTAAAGCCGGGTTTACACGTTACGAGTTGGCTCGGACCGAGTGCACTCGGATTACTACTCGGACGCTACTCGTAACATGTAAACATATATCCGAGTGTACTCGGATGTCACTCGGGTGCCGGCACCTAATCAGAGTCGAATCGGATCGTGTTCTACTTTTCCTTGCAACTCGGATCTGCAGCTCGGATGTAAACAAAAATAATCACAAAAAATAATGTGGCTGGATCGTGATACTCTCCGTTTTGTGGAGTTTTATGAAGGAAAAGAAGTGTTGTGAAACGTAAGACATAAGGATTACAAAAACAGAGATACCCGAAATGCCGCTATTCAGCGCATTATACAATGCCTTAACACAAACAGTCCATGATGTAAACACGAAAATAAATAACATTCGCATTTGTTATGATTCAACTCTTTTATTAGCATATCTGCAACAACTGATACATCTTGTAAAAGCAGATAAGTTTGTTCCATGGTGAGTGTGTTCCAAAAGATCACAAAAAATGGAATGAACTTTGATAGGAGTACACTATGAAGCGTGTAAACCGGTATAGGAGTACACTCGTATGAAGCTAACTCGTACGAGTGGACTCGGCCGTGACTCGGTCCGAGCCAACTCGTAACGTGTAAACCCGGCTTAAGAAGCTGATTCGTACGAGTGGACTCGGCCGTGACTCGGTCCGAGCCAACTCGTAACGTGTAAACCCGGCTTAAAGGACACTGTAGAAAATAAACGCTGTTAAAAAAATGGTAATTAACCATTTCAAGCGAGGATTTTAATTTTAGAACTAATTGATTGAATTTGTTATTACTACTATTTTGAATAAATTTGTTCCAGACCAAGTTCTTTTTTGTCGGAGAGGTTTTTGCACGATTTTGTTTAAAAATAAAACAAGTGAGTGAATGTAAATTAGCTTAGGTAGATTAGTCTGTTTTTGGAAGGTTTTAGCAGGTTTGTACATTTCTAAATGCATTCAAATAATTCTGTATTAATTTTAGTTTCTACCAAGATGCGACTTCAAGGTTATAAATTGATAAGCAGGTATTCTTGGGTGTATGTATGACTCATAAGATGACATTTAATACTCATAAAAGTGTGAAAATAAGTATTTAAAAGAGTAGATAATCTGCATGTTTCGTATAATAAATTCAAAATGCAGAACACGTTTAGTTTATTTTTATACTTATTTTGCATCCATTATAGCTATTACCTACTATGTGACAAAGTGAAACCAGCGTCAATAAAAAATGCGTCATCCGATTAAATGTTGTTTTTTTTTCAAAGTCTTGCAGGTAGGTATATCGAAAACAAAAAATAAGCAGGTTGAAGCTGTACAACTACTTAAAAATAAAAATCCTTAGGGTCTTTTTCATAAATGCCAAAAATCTCCAAAACAAAATCGTAACTTAGCTAATGGAAATTTTCGGTGTCTCTCCCAATAAGAACAGACCTGTGCCGTCTCAACTTGTCCGCATAACACCGGCGCGCGCGCAGGTAAAAGGGCTACTTCACTTGCTCTGTCCTGACACTGGGTTTTGCATACATTGCTGCCGCTATGGTCGAAGATAAATGAATATCAAATGAAAATTATCTCAGCTGTGTGTTGATGGCATGTCAGTTTGGTGGTTTTGGTAGCTTCGCAATTTTTTTTGTAAGTATGGAAAATCGAAGTGGCAATAGAATGGCAGTTAAGTGTCGCTGTCATTATATATATTGGCATAAAATAGCACGCTTTAGACCCTGGTCAACTTGAGTTCATTTTATTGACGCCTATGCGATAACCAGCATCATCGGCTTGCCCTTATCCCAATGAGGTCTACGTAACATGTTTTGGCTTTGTTAGAAAACAAAATCACACACAAACTAGGGAGGCGCCTTTACAGATAGCTCATTAAGTACTACCGCTGATTTTGACGCTTACTGAAATTTGCTGAGGATCTCACGATAGCTAAAAAGATGGTTTCCATGGGAGTACGCGCGGTAAGCCAACTTGCTCGTTTTGCAAACCGGCGCGATTCGCCAACTCGCTTTCTGCCGACTGGCGTGCTAGGCCTACTTACGCCATTCGCCGACTGAGCTATTGGTAAACTATAGCTATAGTGTACAGTCAATTACACATTTTTTGAACATTTTGCATATTTTGGGATTATCGAATTTTAGCATGAGTGAGGTAAATTTTTGTTGGTTTGCATCTGTAAAAAAGGTGGTTCAGTTTTTAAAGTTATTCTGTCTAAAAAGTTGTTCAGTTTTAAAAGTTATTCAGTTTTAAAAGGAGTTTAAACTTGAAAGTTGTTCAGTTTTAAATGTTGTTTAGTTTAAAAGTTGTTCAGTTTTATAAACAACATCACAAATGAGATTGTAAGTCTATGGCTATGCGTAGGTATGCATGTGTAACGATGACGTCTCCGATGATCGCTTGTCTGACAGATGTCATGTTGCGCGTCGCAGTCTATTCTGTGGAGCTTGCCCCGTAGAGACAAAGCTACATATTAGAGACGCGCGTCGCATCGAAGACGGTTGACGGTCACTTTTCTGACAGATGCCATCCCACGCGTTACGACGCACGTCTTCTCTGTGGAGCTTACGCTTCAAATTTTTTTATATGTAACAAGTCATTTAAAAGGTTGTTCAGTTTATCCCTAGTAGGTATTCAAAATTTCATATCATGCCATATTACGTTCTCGTATTTAATTTATTTTGTACAATAATACAGATCCATAAATTTATTTCCTGTATTAAAATCGGCTCAGAATCACATTAGGTACGTTCTTGTATCAGATTTAGAGCTGTATTTGGTGACAAGTGACAATCGCGATAATCCTAATTAAAGGGTCAAGTGATCCTTCTGTAAACTCTATTTTGTATCAAAATCATGTAGCAAAATGATTTGGCAATGTTTTATGATCAGCTCATTCCCAAAGAGGGTTGACCTCTTTGGGAATGCGCTAACCAGCAATGTACGGTAAAGCAAGCGTCAGGGCAGGGAAGTGAAAAAGCTCCATCTGTTATCGCCCGCGGACCTACCCGGAATCGCGCACACGATTGCACTGCCCGTTCTGCCGCTCTTATTGTAATAATAATAATAACTTATATTATACTTAATAACTGCCACGGTCATGCGGGCCTGATGTTTTTGAGTTGGGAATGGGGAGCTTTTTGATTCGTCCTCTGAAACTCGTGACTGAAAGTACCTACTTAGTTCCAGTTTTTTCATGATATGTGCACTGACTGAACCTACGAGGAAGTTTAGTCAATGAACAATTTGTATGATATATGATTTATCCGGAATATCATGATTTTATGCACATTTTATCAGAATTGCAGCTAACTCTTGCTTTTTGTTTGTGAAATTAGGCTTTTTGGAAAACTTGCAAAATTTCACCATTTTGAACCTGTAAATTTCGACATCAATACTGCCGATGAAGCAAACGTGACTGGGGCTCAATTCTAGCCAGCGAATTAAGCAAAAGTAGCCTGGTCACTAAGTTCTACAACTAATTCATTCTTTATCTACAGACTGAATGTAGTCAAAGCTTTTCAAGTCAGGCTATTATTTTGCACACGAGAAGTAACAACGAGATGTCAACCGTGAAGTTCAAATAATAATAACGAAGAAACCGTTGACCCATTGGGCCTGATTTCCTTTGGTAACCTTAGCCCCCGGCATGTGACAGGAAGTGGGCCGAGACGGGGCAAGTGGGACTACACGGTGGTGGGACTCCATCGGCACTCGGCTGTGACCGAAAGTCCGAGTTGCTACTGCTAGTAAGGTAAAATACACACGTAACGTTCGCTTTTGCGCTATTTTTTCGTAGCACTATCGCATGCGTTAAGAAAATGCGACTATCCCCTTGACTGTCCCACTTATAATAATAATAATAATAATCCTTTTATTTCAGGCAACGAGGCCCATATAAAATACAATAAAACTATAAAATATGACTCACAATCTAACATAAATACTATAAATAAACTACAATCACATGACTTAAGCTACGTAGGCACTTTACGTGACGGCGGCGACTCACGCTCACGTTGCACGGGGGGTCGATAGCGCCTAAATACGACACCCTGTGGCCAGAAATCTTCTCGAATGAACCCGCACACATATTTCTGGGGAACCGACAGAACAAACGACCTAAAATTGGTTGTCACTTTAGAGTCCAGCTGTCGGATTTCCAAGGTCAATCCGGCGGGAACCCGCTGAAGATCCTGGCGAAGTTTAAACGTCTTATTCACGTGCTGCATGATGTCCTCCGGTGTCGTGTTACAGTCCAGCCGGGACACATACAGCTGCGCGATCGGTTCGGCAGCCTTCAGCGATGTTGAGGCTGCAGTAGCGGTGCCGCGTTTATTACGGTTGCGACGAAGTCGGCGCTTCCTGGGTTCTACCAGCGTGTAGCCATCCTCGTCAACAATCGCTTTAGACGCGGCATGTTGATCTTTAGCCACAGGTCTTGCCTTCTGCTTCCCTTTTTTTATTTTAATACGAATACGGTTTATGTCAAACGGTTAGACAGATGCATCCGCTAGCTCTACGCATCGCACAAGTTTGACAATGTATTTATATGAGAGTGATGAGGTCGAAACTTGTATTGTCCTAATGTCCTTAAACCCCGTAGGAAGCCACAACTTTTTATAAACTAAAATCATCCATAAAATTCACGATTGCTGACCTACCTAATTCATTTTCCTATACTTTGACATGCATGTAATTCTGGTGGAATTGGCAAAAATATTGCAGTCCTTTTTTGCCCAGTCGTGTAAAAACACCAAGATTAAAATAGTTTCTTGAATTAATAGAATGATTGATGATCTACAAGACATTTCAGACACTTATCATGTTTCACAGTATACTCTATCCATTTTTTTTATAAATTCCCGCTAATAATTATTTTTCCTTATAGGTATTAAATCAATACATAGTATAAAATGAAGTAGCTAATTTTTCTGTCTGTTGTGGAATCTGCTGACTCCTCCTAAACCATGCAACTTGCATGCAACAGATTATGATGCGGGTTTTGTAAAGAGTTTTTAAGAGGAAGGTTTATATATGTATAAGACATAGATAACGAGAAAATGCCTTTACCCCGCGAAAAAATGAGTTGTAGTGGGTGAAACTGCTAACGAGCCGCTAGTTTAGATATTAACTCAAAACAGTGACTAATAGTTAGGTATCTGTTAGACTGACTTTATGACTAAATCTTAGGAGCCGAATGTTTCTGATCTGAAAGTGAGTATGACCTCAACACCCACCCTGCCACCCATACCCATCCTTCCGAATGCATAATGAATGAAAAATATTGCTTATTCTAATAATTATAGTTACGTCTTTCGTTTTCTCTCTCTCTCTTTCTCTGTCTTCCTTTCTCCGAATATTTCTGATATGAAAATGAGCACGACCTCAACTCCCACCCTGTTACCCATACTCATCCTTCCAATACGTCATTGCTAGTGCCACTCGAAGCAGAATTGCACCCCTACCTGCAAACCTGCGTCTCCCTGTTCGGTGTTACTCAATGAGCAGTATCCTTCAGATCCGATCCGATGAAGACATCATGAGGAAGGTAGGTAGGTACAATAATATCTCATTGTGCAACTCATAGCAGAATTGCACCCGTACCTGCAAACCTGCGTCTCCCTGCGCGGTGTTGCTCAATGGGACGCATCCGTCAGATCCGATGATGATGTCATGGGGAAGCCGCGCTGAATATCTCGTTGTGCAACTCATAGCAGAATTGCACCCGTACCTGCAAACCTGCGTCTCCCTGCGCGGTGTTGCTCAATGGGACGCATCCGTCAGATCCGATGATGATGTCATGGGGAAGGCGCGCAGAACATCTCATTGTGCAACTCATATCAGAAGTACACCCCTACCTGCAAACCTGCGTCTCCCTGCGTGCGCTATGTTCCAATATGGGATGCGTCCGTCTTCTTCATTCAACTTATAGAAGAATTGCACCCGTACCTGCAAACCTGCGTCTCCATGCGCGGTGTTGCTCAATGGGACGCATCAGTCAGATCCGATGATGATGTCATGGGGAAGGTAAACTAAACAACTCATTGTTTATGCAACTCATAGCAAGATTGCACCCCTACCTGCAAACCTGCGTCTCCCTGCGCGGTGTTGCTCAATGGGACGCATCAGTCAGATCCGATGATGATGTCATGGGGAAGGTAAACTAAACAACTCATTGTTTATGCAACTCATAGCAGAATGGCACTCGTACCTGCAAACCTGCGTCTCCCTGCGCGGTGTTGCTCAATGGGACGCATTCGTCAGATCCGATGATGATGTCATGGGGGAGGCGCGCAGAATATCTCATTGTGCAACTCATAGCAGAATTGCACCCGTACCTGCAAACCTGCGTCTCCCTGCGCGGTGTTGCTCAATGGGACGCATCCGTCAGATCCGATGATGATGTCATGGGGGAGGCGCGCAGAATATCTCATTGTGCAACTCATAGCAGAATTGCACCCGTACCTGCAAACCTGCGTCTCCCGTGCCGGCGTTGCTCAATGGGACGCATCAGTCAGATTCAATGATGATGTCATGGGCAAAACACGTAGTAAGATTGCACCCCTATCTGATGATGATGTCATCCATTTACGCTCATCCATCCATATCATCCATCCAGCGCTCTAACTAGTCCGTTGTCGTGAAGAAAGTACTTGCAACTCTGACAAACAACCATTTGAAGACAGACAACTAATCTATTATCAGAATTGCACCGGTACCTACCTGCCTGCAAACCTGCGTCTCCCTGCGAGCGCTATGTTGCTCAATGGAAGGGACGTATCCGACAGATCACTCAGATCCAATGATGATGTCATGGGGAAGGCGCGCAGAATATCTCATTGTTTGATCACCGTCAAGGATTGCCAGATAAACTTTCAACTGTAGCGGCATCGTGGTTTAAAAAGCCTACCCTGTGACGTCCCACAGATACGGGACCCTCTCACAGACAAGGAGGGTTAAACTCAGGCTAGTTTTAATTTTCCATTTCGGCTATTCCACTTTGCTGCATCTCGTTTGCTCATCACAAGACAGAAGTGCTCGATTAAGATAATCAAGACGATTTTGGTTTGTAATCCTATTAGACATCTTCAATACATGTTCCCCTGTTTACTTCCGCTTTGCTTTCCTAATTCAAAGTGGATTAAAACTAAAAGAACACAATGCGTTTGTCTTTCTATTCTACAAATCATAAAAGCTCGTAAAAAACCAGCCAACCGATGCCGTGTGAACAAGCGAAAGCGTTCTTGTTTACCATCCCGAAGCTTTACTGTAAGAATGGCGAGACACGAAATAAAGAATTTGCACGGTGCAAAAAACTTCAAAAATAAAAACCGGCCAAGTGCGATTAGGGTTCGCGCGCACGAAGGGCTTCGTTCGTACCATTTCACATTCAATTAATGGCAAAAAAATTACTAACGGGAAAGTATTTATATTAATCAGCTTTTTAGTAGTTTTTGTTTAATACTTATTTCTTGACCTTATTTAATTAAAGTAGGTATTTGTCTTACTTAACAGAAATAAAAACGACGAGCAAATGTCAACTGTTTAATTTAACAATCAAGGTTTCTGATTGGAATATTAGATACAACCTGGGGCCGAAGTCTAAATAAAAATCATTTCATTTGAGTGTCGATCGATGGCATGTCAGTTGAATGGTTTTGGTCGTTTCGTGTATATATAAAATTATAGTGGTAATTGAAATGAAATGACAGTTGAGTGTCGATGGTATTACAATAAAAAATTAGCAGACTTGGAGCCCTGAAGACAAACGAACGTACCTACAGCCGGACATCATAATCTCAGAAATACGGCCCCATTTTGAACCTTTGCGTACGGAACCCTACAAAAAGCAGGCTTGAGGCACTGGGAACTACAACGGTCAAAGGCAGGCGGTTGGAACAACAACGAAGGATGAGTCATCACAGGATACGTTATAGAAGGCGTTCTACATATCAGCAAGCATTTCGTGTTGCTCATTCAAGGGATCAACCTGTTTTGGCCGTTCTGAGTAACTGATATGGAAATCCAGTTTTAATGTTGACTTTATAAAGGCGTAAGTTAGTTTTTAGTGATCTCTTTTGTTTGGGATTGGGATTGCGCATAAAAGAAAATATGAACCTAGTTATTGTAAGCAAGCAGAATGTATATGAGTTCCCTTTTTACCGTTTTCAATGGGCTCTAATTTTTCCATCGGGGTAAGAATCTGTGGGGTAAGATGAGGTATTTGTTACCTAATTTGATTTTAATCTTTTTTTGTGATGACAGATTCCTCAGGAATGCGTTAAACGGTGTTTAAAAAATTGCAGCCAGATACTATGGAAGATGATGAATGATGATGTGATGATGATGGATGGCTAATGACCGAGTCAAAAAACAATCACCAATTATGGTCACTTAACACAACAAAACAGGATAAATCCACTGAAATGCCTTCTAGTAAAGCAAACTTTGGTTAAATATCTTTTGAGTACCTACCTACGTATAACAAGACATTACTACTAGGGGAGCATGAACATTTTGCCAGAAAGTGTAGCATTGCAAATTATGAAAAAAATAGTTTACTATTTCTATTGACCGTGTTTTGCAATGAAAGAATCCTTGTGTAGTAATGGACTGCTCTGATAATAATAATGCTGGTTCGAGGAAATAAACTTGGGTTTATTAATTAAATATCAAACTAATGTGAAAATACGTACCTATTATCAAGAAGAAAAGTATGGCACCACCGTTGCCATAGCAACTTATAAACATCTCTTGTTGGTGTTGCCAACATGCAATGCAACTTATAAAAAGAATAACGTGCAATTCGCAAACAAGTACCTTCTGCAAAGGATGCTTAAAACAAGTAAGTAGGTACTTTGATTTGAACCTAAGTGTGAAATATCACATCCTGCGAATAAGTAGGAAACTAAAGACCAAGAAAAGATTGACAAGAAAATTACTTTTCTCAAACATGCTAGGAAATATGACAATTTCTTTCAAGAAAACAATCCAGAAAGTTTGACATTGTCTGTGATTTTGTAATTTCTGAACGATTTCTTTTTTACACACCAGCAATGGATTCCAATCACTGATCTATATTATCTATAGCACTGGATAGGACGTACTCATTCAAATGACAGCTTGTTCCGTGTCCTCAGTTGATGCGCCACCTACCTTTGTTCCACAGGAACTACTTGACATATGTGACGTAATTTTGAAGCGAATTTCAAACCGCCAAAAACGCGGCGTGATTATTCAAGTTATTCGTTAAATTTACTTAATATTTGCGTGATATTTTGTTCAAATTTGTATTAGTGGATCTCAAGAAAGATGCCGAAGTATGTGTTTTGCAAAAAACGTTGCAAATACGGATGTAAAACATCATTTCACAGGTAGGTGTACTATATGGTTATTTTTACCTAAATAAATGTATGAAATCGTACCAAAATACCTATTTACTATCTGACGATTGTCTGCAATAATATTTCAGCAATATCTGATTAATATTGTAATGATATGCAAGAAAATTTAGTGCGAAACTTATTTTGCTTACATGCACTAGTGTTGGGTATTTATTTATCGATAAAGCGAAATAGTTATCAATTTACCAAGGGCTGATACTGTTCAGATTAAGTATGTAATAAAATAACCCTGTAGGTCGGAATTCGCCTTTAGCGGTACTGGAAAAAAAATACCATTTAGAAAAAAAAGCGATTTATTGTAATATTTTTTTACTTAGCTTAAGTATACAAGTCCTTAATTGATTTACATTTCACGACCTTGCTGTATTCATTATTTTTGCATTAATTAATTAGTATTAATTTATTTTCAGATTTCCTTCTGACTTGACTTTAAGAAACCAATGGCTTGAAAACATGAACGCCTTGAAATGGTTCCCAAATTCAACTCATTTTCTTTGCTCAAAACATTTTGAGTCTAAATGCACGAGTCCGACTCGCACTTGGCCGATATTTTTTAAATTTGTAGTGGATCATAGTGTATTTTTAATTTCATGTTACTCAATTTATAAATGTTCCTCTCATTAAATAATATTATTTCGTTTAAAGCTTTTTGTCTGTTATTTGACTTTATTTCTGAAGTTTGTTTAGTGTATTTTTAATTTTGTGTTACATAATCTTTTACATAATTTATAAATGTTCCTATCATTAAATTATATCATTTCGTTTAAAATACTTTGTCTGTTATTTTATTGCTGAAGTTTGTTTGGGTTCCATAACCCAAGTCTAATGAAAATTCGATAATAAAATCACACTTTTTCATTACTACAAGGTATTTTTATTGCTGCGTGCATATTTTGTTGGTTATAACTGAGCTGGGAGCTGTGCCGCAACTTAACGGATTTACTCCCTTTCGTACTCACGGGCCTTACACTACTGATGGATGACACCTATCTACAGCAATAATACGCAGCAATACTGCTACCCATAAAGCCAGTGAATGTGAAAGACAGCGAAACTGTTGCGACACAGCACAGCTTCGATAATTAATTACCGACAAAGTCTGCATGCAGCAAATAACTACCCTTAAAGTCACCGAGAAATTTATTTTGGAACAAATTTCATCATAGTAAATGCATAGAAATAATCAATCATATACATTTATAGAATCTAGATTATTTTCTTTGCACCCGCATATGATTTTACGATGTTAATCATATCATCGATATGTTGTTATTATGCACCCGACTTTTGGACATCACTAACTCTTACAAAATGGCGATTTTCCCGATTTTCAATGCATGTCGAGCGTGTTGCCCAGTCCACCTATCCAGTGCCATAGATAATATAGATCAGTGATTCCAATACAACTTTTCTGGCGCGATATCGAAATCGTTCAGAAATTACAAAATAAAAAAAGAATAACTCCTAATCCACATCTTGATTTAGTAATCAGTAAAACAACTTTTTATATCAAATTACTATAAAATAAATTAAAATCTTTATAATTTCCTAGCATTTTTTTGAGAAAAGCACTATGTAAGCCTCGGGGAAAATGACTTTGCCAGACTCGTATTTTTAAAGTCCTCGCCTGCGGCTCGGACTTCAAACTCTACTCGTCAGTCAAAGTCTTATTTCCTGTCCTCGTCAACAACCTACTATTGTAGTGTAGGTACCTACTTGTGTTTCTGAGTATGTCTGACAACTGTGCATCAGATAGGCCATTCGCCAACTTTGTGTCCTGCCCACACACACGATAAGCACACAACTTTGATAGAGCCAAAAATAAAAGTAGAGTTAACATTTGTTCCCTATAATACCTAGATCTATAAGTTTGTCTGAAAACGTAATATACAAGGAAAGGTATAAAATTTTGGTTATACAAAAAAATAAAAAAAACGTTAATTAAATAAATATAAGTTCTTATCTGACTTTTGATTGAAGCTAAACGCCTTATTTCTTATACAGGGACGCGACCCAGGCATAAAGCAGTAGTCGGGTAGGACGGGGGCATGGGCCTGCCATCGGGTCGGAACGAGACGGAAGATGTGCGTTGCTTGTTGAAGGCAAGGGGCACGGGGTCCTTGAATCACTGATTACGTCATAATTCCCTTTCCAAAGCCTGGTGAAATAAAAAGTCGCAGGCATGGCGGCAGTGGGCGATAACATTTTGCTAGACTTTTAGTCGTGCTAGCTTCATGCTAGCTTTTATTAGCACAAGAGAGTTTGCGTTGGCATTTTCATTAGCTCTGCACATGCTACTGCGGGTATAATAAACCTAAACTACAAACAACTCAAGAATTGCAGTACCTAGATACTTGCTGAATATTCTGCAAGTTTACTCTCTAAACTCTGACAATCGTCCTGTCCTGACGTCATGCGCAGCTTTCGGAGGAATCCAACAGATGTCGCTGTACGGATCGCTTGAATTTCTAAAACGCGGTGTTGAGATGTCTTCCTCGAAACTACATATACCCGGCGAACACCGAGAGAACTCATACTTACCTGGCACAGGGGATACCGTGATCAAGAAGGCGGTTCCCCCAGGGCGAGGCCTTTCCATTGCACTGCGGTTGGGTTGACCCCTGCGATTATCCCTAATGTGGTTAACTCGGGTGCGTAATTTTTGGTAGTGGGGACTGCGTTCGCGCCGTCCCCCCCGTATAAGTTAAAAATTCACGAATTGAAACTTGCTTGAAAGGTTACTATATGTTGTAATGTAATTTATCCGTTCTGTTGCCTGCCGCCAATACTACACACACCATGCTCTTATCCCATGCGGGGTAGGCAGAGCGACAATGGCACAAATACTAAGTTGATTTTCGGAATTTTCGTTGTACCTAGGTATAACAAAATTGGTACCTCTTTACCGTTTTTATCACGTGCAAACCAGAAACGATCTCATGAGGTATTTGCAGACGGCCACCTCCTCTTGACCTAACATTTGCTTATTCACTCATTTGGTGTCAAGGTGAAGCAATCTTTCCGTTAAACTGGTTTCCGATAGAGAATGGATTATGCTAATTAATAATTATTACGATGTAATATTATGTGACCGGTTTACCTAATCTAGTCTAGTGTCATAAAGTCATAATGATCATACGACCTGGTTCAACAAAGAATGGGATTATAAATGGCGGCGGTTTCACCAGTGGGAGGGAAAAAGCATGAACGCTTGGTAAGAGTAGTGCGAGTGTCAATTTTCTTTTTATATAGAAAAATTAAATGATAAATGATTATTTTATCTCGTTTCATTTTTTTAAATAAATTATGGCCAACGATACTTAATAATTTATGTAAACAACTTTTGTATGACTCGGTGACAGTTATTATTACAATCTGTCCTTATCTGTCATATGGTATAATGCCAGCTGTCTCTTTCAGATTTGTTTACACTTTTTTTCTCGTCTAGTTGGCCTTTTTATCTCGTCTAGTTTGGCTGTAATCTTCATTCATTATTCAGAAAGAAAATAGGGGAATACGTTTAAATAAAAACGCAGAAAACAGGCATCACTCGGGTATCATCTTACAATTTTTTTTTTTGCAATTTACGTGGGTCTAGCGCCGCCGCCGCTTAGGGTCACATGAGTCACTTCCTGACATGAAGTATGAATACCCATTGATTAATAACGGATGCCTATTATACCTACAGCTATAACAGTACCTACCTATATAGTCCGACAAGTTCGTGCGCGACCTTCCTGCGGGGTACAGACGGTGGGGGGGCGAGGAAGCACGGCGCGGATGCGCGCGTCTCCCTTCTCCGCTACACTTCCCGCTACCCGCTGACATCTCTCCCCCAACGTCTGTCACCCCTAGGGAAGGTCGCGCACGAACTTGTCGGACTATAGTAGGTGTATTCTGCCCATCTTGACTTGCACAGACATGGTCACTGACTCAAGCTCTAAAATTCAAACTCAAAGTTTGCCAACGTGCCATGAAACGAAGTATTTTACATGTGAAAAAACCGAACGCATTCGAAACACTGACCTTTGCACCCGGATAAGCTTTGAAGACATCGTCAGAAAAAACTGCAAAGCTATCTTGGCATGTCATCCGCACGAGCCCCGAAAGAAATACCAGAATTACCATTAAATGAATCCCGGAGGATGGTCGCCGACGGCGAGGTAGACCACGCACAAGATGGAGTGACAAAATTGACAATTTTTGTGAGCACAAGAGCAATGGACCGAAAATCAACACGGTTTCGTGAAACAAAAGTCCACTGTTTCAAATTTACTAGAGTTTAAAAATTATCTTTGTTCAAGTTTTGCCAGTGGAGGACAAGTCGACGTAATATATACAGATTTTTGCAAGGCGTTTGATAAAGTCAACCATACACTTCTCTGCTTAAAATTGCAAGGTTATGGTATTCACGGGTCTTTACTGCGGTGGGTACATTCATATCTTTATAAAAGAAGTCAGTTGGTTACAATAAAAGGGCATACATCCGACGCAGTTGAAATCAAATCTGGTGTTCCTCAAGGATCCCATCTAGGGCCACTATTTTTTATTATATTTATAAACGATCTCATTGCTAAACTTAATTGTCCTAATCTGCTTTATGCCGACGATCTCAAAATTTTCTGTAAAGTTACTACTATTGCTGATTGTACCGCACTTCAAAATGACGCTGATATTGTTTATAAATGGAGTAAAGAAAATTGTATGATACTTAATATACGAAAATGTATTGCTATATCCTTCACAAAAAAACGGAATAGACTCGATTTTAATTATACTATTAATAATGAAAATCTGGAACGTAAAACAGTTGCAAAAGACTTGGGAGTTTTGTTTGATGATAAGTTATCCTTTCGAAATCACTATGACTACATTACTAATAGAGCTTTTCAACTGGTAGGATTTATTATAAGATCAACGAAAGGTTTCAAACATCCTTCCACCATTTTGCGACTTTATTACAGTCTAGTAAGAAGTGTATTAGAATATGCTGCCGTTATTTGGTCTCCTAGTTATATAGTTCATAGTGATAGTATAGAAAGAGTGCAAAAACGGTTTTTAAGAATGTTGTGTTATAGATTTCATTATGGTCGCACACTGTATCACTACGTCGATAGATTGCGCCAATTTCATGTAACTTCTTTGTCCATCAGACGAAAACAGGCTGATCTGATAAATCTGCACAAGATTCTTCATTCTAGACTTGATTCCTCAACTTTATTGTCTCAGTTAAACATTAATACTGCCCATAATCTCCGCAAACCCAAAACTTTTCTTCTCCAAACATATACTAATAATACATCTTATTACAATCCAATTGTGAGAATGTGTCGTCTTTATAATGAAATATCTTGTGCTGATACAGATATCGATATATACGACTCACGTTCTTACGCCTTTAAAAAGACTGTCTTAAAAACTGTAAAATGAGTAAGTTCTAATATAAATTTAATTTTGATAATTTTAAGTACCTGCGTGTACGTACAATTCTAATGTTCATTGTTTAAGTTATTATATCAAGCTGTGTAAATGCGCTTAGGGTATCAGTCTAGTTCTGAACTGTAATGCATCTATAATAGGCAAAAATGATTGTTACCTGTTGTATTTACCTAATAAAATAAAATAAATAAATAAAAATAAAAATCCTGTCAAAGAAGAGGGGAGGTCTTTGCCCAGCAGTGGGACGCACAAATAGGCCCTATGTGTCCCACCTGTGTCTGTAAGCAGGATGTTTTATCAGGAAACTAAGCAAAGTTAAGTAATAGAGCTACAAACTCAAGTCAGAAAGAAGGCGCCATACATCAGCAATTTGGCGGCGAATGCAGCGAGTGCCGTACAGGTGACAAAATAATTACATTCTTTTTATTATGTATAGAAATTGTGTTTATTCACTTTTAATTTTTAAGCACATATGACAAAAAAGTATATGTATATGTTACAGTCAAAACCCTTAACCAGTCAATAACGTTAATGACTGGCAAAACCAGTCAATAACGTTATTGCCTAAGGTACTCAGTCAAAACCCTTATTGACTGATTTTGTCTAATAAAATCAGTCAATAACGTTATTGACTGACGTGCCTAGTCAAAACCCTTAATAGGTATGTCCTGGTTGGTCTTAGATCACCATCAGAACCGTTAGATGGTCGCTGCCAGAGTGGAAGTCTACTGTCTCGATCGCCGGTTGTTATTCCATAAGGACATGCCCAAGTCGTAGACGGCTCTTCACTTATGTTGACGGCAGCAAATACGTGGCCTCCCCTCCCAGAAGTCATAGACCACCCGGTAGTTACTCGAGGACTCGGGCTCAGTGCCACCGGCGAGCGAAACAGTAGACTTTCACTCTGACTGCCTCCATCTTCTATCTTCTATAAGATGCATTTCAGTGAGCGTGCACAATCGCCCCACGACCTGATTATCCCTATTCCACCTCCGGGGATCGCGTCGCTGACTAGGATTACTCCTTTTATCAGCTGGTGAGATAGCAGACAAAAGCGAGCCTATCTTATTTTAAAAAAATATATTTCTATCCTGACGGTTACTATGCAGTAACCACTCCTACTCGCCGCATCGCACCATAGCTCACCGCACCGTACTGCTACCCGCCGCATCGCATCTAAACTAACCGCACATCGCTCATAATCTCACCGCAAATCAGTGCTACTCGCCGCATCGCACATCGAAACTCTCCGCACCGCACTGCTTTTCGCCGCATAGCACATAAACTCACCGCAACGCCGTGCTACCCGCCGCATGGCTCATAATCTCACCGCAAATTAGTGCTACTCGCCGCATCGCACACCGAAACTCTCCACACCGCACTGTTTTCCACCGCAAAGCACATAAACTCACCGCAATTCAGCGCTACCCGCCGCATCACACAACAAAACTTCCCGCACCGCACTGCTTTCCACCGCAAAGCACATAAACTCACCGCAATTCAGCGCTACCCGCCGCATCACACAACAAAACTTCCCGCACCGCACTGCTTTCCACCGCAAAGCACATAAACTCACCGCAATTCAGCGCTACCCGCCGCATCACACAACAAAACTTACCGCACCGCACTGCTTTCCACCGCAAAGCACCTAAACTCACCGCAATACAGTGCTACCCGCCGCATCGAACACCGAAACTCTCCGCACCGAACTGTTTTCCGCCGCATTGCACATAAACACACCGCAACCCAGTGATACCCACCGCATCGCGCACCGAAACTCTCCGCACCGCACTGATTTCCGTCGCACTGCACATAAACTCACCGCAACGCAGCGCTACCCGCCGCATCGCACATAAACTCACCGCAACGCAATGGTTACTGCATAGTAACCATCAGGACCGTTAGATTTTTTTTCAAAACCCTTAATAGGTACGTCCGACCCGGTGGTAGCAACCTAGACTGCCTGGCTGGTCTGAGATCACCATCAGGACAGTTAGATGGTCGCAGCTAGAAGAAAGCCTACAGCCTCGCTCGCCGATTGAACTAGGCGGGAGCCTAACAACCACCGTCGTGAAGTCTATGGCATCTAGGAGGTGAAGCCACGTATACGCTAATGTCAGCATTAGATAGTGAAGAGCCGTCTGCGACTTGGGCATGTCCTCAGGAATAACAACCGGCGATCGGGACAGTCAGCCAGCCAGTCTAGGTTGCTGCTACCGGGGCAGAAGTACCTATTAAGGGTTTTGACTGGGCACGTCAGTCAATATCGTTATTGACTGCTTTTAATAGATAAAACCAGTCAATAAGGGTTTTGACTGAGGCCCTTAGGCAATATCGTTATTGACTGGTTTTTCCAGTCAATAACGTTATTGACTGGTTAAGGGTTTTGCCTGTAACATATATATCTGAAAGAATAACAGTTTAAGACAAGAGTTAGTCATTTGTCATTCATGAGATTTGCGTGAGTCCATGCTTTGTCGACATCTGCCGCGCCCTTTGGCACGCACACGATACGTCTTTCCTGTATTCTAAGCTTCCTATTCATCGACTCTACTATACTATATGGATGGCTCAAATTCACATCGTTCACCTGACTGATCATGTAGGAAAAGTATATATCTCTAAAATGCTTATCAGGGAATTCTGGTTGACACATAGTAGCCCAGTAAAGGTTACCAACACTATAATTCTTTTTGTATATTTTGACTCTAAATTTATGAGTAAATTTTTTGAATTTTTCAATCAGTTTATCCTTTTCTTGCCAATTTGTCATTATATTCTTTTTCAAATAATCAGGGAGCTTAATTCGCGCTACGCCTAATCCTTCGTTCTCGAAATACTTTAAGTACGCCCAGTCAGTTGTGCTCCTCTTGTTCAATTTGCGTTTATCTTTATCTGACAATGGTCCATACAAGCGCATACGCATCCACTCTTTAAGTTCTCGCGTCTTGTGGATGTCTGGCAATCTTGCTGCTATATTTATTAACCGAAATTGCCTTACGGAGCAACGCAAGTAATCCTCTACTTTAGGGTGAGAGCCTAAGCAATCCGGATCACGAAGTCTTTTGTATTTTGACTCCTTCTTTCTTCTCTTCAAGTCTTCTCTAGCTAATGCCACTACATCGTGCGAATCGATTGACATGGGTGCTATACCCAAAAGACTATCCTCGTCCCAAATAGTATGGATTTCTTTTTGTAGCGCTGCTATTTCTCGATCACGCTGAAAAATATTCTCCATCCTAAACTGATAAGGATTTCTTGATGACGGTCTTAGAAAGTATGGTTCTTCATCATCTTCGGCAGTAAAATCACCTTCATTTTTAAAGTCATAGCGATGGCCACATTTACATTTTTGTTTCTTTACGTATTCGAGTATAGCCCCCTCAAGTCTATGCATACAGGTGCAAGGAGGAGGAAATTTACGTGGTAACTCGTCTTTTATCCCCAAGTGCAACATAACATATGCCCCTTGGAACTCCACATGACCTCCGTGTATAATATGACCTTTTAGAGGCGTTCTTACCATATTTCCAATAATAGGACGTGGTATGCCACGGTAGAAAAATATTCCCATAATAAGATTATGTTCATTCACTAAAGGTGATTCAGGGAATCGAGGTTTCCTTTTTGTTTTTCTGAAAGTTGGACACAATGACCTGTCGATACCATATATCTTCTTTTCCACCTTGAGGATCATTTTTGTTGGGCGTCTTCTTCTGCTACTTACTTCTGGAGGGGTTTGTGTGGATTCTTCTTCTTTAGGTCGTGGCGGGACGGGATAGTACCCAGCTAACTGCATGCAGTAATCTATATCTAACGTTTTCTTCTTGGGAGGAGGAGGCGGTGGCGGTGGTGGCGGTCTAGGTATAGATGGTTCCTGCTGGAATGGCGCATTCAGCCAGCCCAGGTCTGGCAGTGGATCGGGTTTCTTCCTCTGTGGCTCCTCCGGAAGCCACATCGGCGCTTTCGTCTTCCACAAGTAAGGGGACTCAGGACGTGCTTTTTGTTTTTTATGCGACGAAGATAAGGTACTAGATTTTTCTCCATTCCACGCAAATTTCATTGCAAGTAAACGCTTTAATTCAGGCAAGCTCAAATAAAATATGCTTGACAAAATAACTCTTTGGTTTAGATCGTAATAGTAACGCTTTGCTGAAATCTCGTGATCGTACAAAGTATAAAATAATATAGCAAAAAATGCCATTGGATTCCCTTGGGATTTATCTATGGATTCGAAAACATCCACTACATGGGGTAATGGAGATATATTTAACACGCTCAGGATGGACATAGTGCCATATGGACGCGCGCTTATCAAATCATGCTTGATATTGAATTCTAATTTATCGAGCGCGGCTCTTTGTCGAGTGCTCAGAACTTGATACCACGTAGGTCCAACACTCTTTTTAATATTTTTGAGAACTCGTTTTTGTCTTTCTTTGCGAACAGTTTTCAGTTCTTCCATGAATAATTGCCGTTCGGTGGTTTTTCGGGTGAATATTAGCCGCATTTTTCGTCTTCGCTTGTGATCCATTGGAATTGGAAGTTGTTTTGAAGAAGGCTTCGCAACCAATTTGTTCCCAACATCTTCTTTGCTGCGCGTCTTCGGTGTAGCAGTCTTACTGGTTTCATGACTTGACTTTGCTGAGATTTGGGAAAGAGTGTGATGTACTGGCATCATGCGTTTACTTTCCTTTTTGTTTAATTTGTTTTTCGCATGATTTGCCAACCCTGTAGAACTCGGCATATCGAAGAAAACCGCTTTTATATTATATTACTTAACTGCCTGCAGATACAAATATCACATTTATTTAAAGCAATTTTGCCTGGATTCCGAGATGTGCATCCTAATTAAATAAAAATATTGCTAAAAGCTAATAAAAACGTGAAACACAACACTCATGTTTCTTTTAGAAAACATTGTTGAAACATTGGAGTGATCTGTCTAGATGTCAGGCAGACAGGCTAACTCGGCTCAATAATATAAAAAGTTTGAGAAAAAGGTCCCATCACAGAGGAGAAGAGTTATCTATTCTAGGTATTTGCAGCTGTAAGCTTTCACTGGATGTTCCCTCCCTAGTAATAGTAACTCGATTCCTTAGCATCATCTGTACCTGTACTATTCGAGAAAGCAATGAACATTTTGAGATGGCTTGGAAAGCGGATTGGCCAGCACTGTGCGAGATGCTACTTAGGTATGCAGGTAACGCTCATTCCACAAAGTACCTATTGGTGCTCATTTTCTGGATTTCTTCATTCCATTTTGTTCACCGTTTTCGACACTCACAAGCATTGTGGCGTTGCGGGTGGTGCTTCAAGTTGGCCCCACATGACAAATAGCGACACCTATGGACGAAACCTGGGCGAAACCAGTTTATAACTTTAACAAAACATTTCTATAGTGAACTTACACAGGTATGTCAACAGACTCCTATAACGCGTTTGTAGATTAGGTAAACTTTGCGAACTAAATGCGGAAAATACAAAAGTCCAAACAGTAACGCATAATTTTATTTCACTAGGTCTACTTATCTTAATCTACCTATTTACATTATAAAAATCAATATAATTCAAAAATAATTTTGTGCTTTATATTTTACAGAAGAAGTTGCCTATGGTTTTCAATAAAATGGATCAAGCACTCTTTGCTCAACAGTAAATATCAGGCAGAATGATGAAAAATCCTTGAGTATAATTTTATGGAATAAATACCTTTATATCTACAAAATTAGTAAAGGTACACGCTTACTTACTAGACAAATCGATCTATAAGCACTTAGTTAAAAAATGAAACTATATAATTATAATTACAGATATCTACATAAAAACTTTCAGAGTATTTTAATGATACTCAGGAACGATTATGTTAAGGCTGCCTTAAACAGGGCGGTACCAAAAGACCCACTTTTCCCAAAACGCTAAGCTCAACAGGTCAAACTGAACACCTCTCCCGAAGGACCAAAGTTCAAAGCCTAAAAATAATTAGATCTCCCGTACAAAATTGTAGGTTAAATTTTTTTTGGCTTTGTACTTTGATCCTTAGGAAAAGTTGTTCAGCTTGACTTGTTAAGCTTAGCGTCTTCGGGAACGTGGATCGCACCGTATCGTATAAGGCAGTACAAACAATTTTTACTGCTTCCTCCGGTGTACGATTACCTTTACATCAGTTCTGTAAAGCATCATATAGGTCTGACAAAGATTTATCACTGTGATCCAAGCTTCCGAGGGTTTGTCTGTAGCGAGGGTTTATTTGACACCAAGGACTCTTATACCTGGAACTGAGTACCATGCTCTTCTTGGCTAGAGGATGAACCTGCTTTTCCTTGATCTGAAGCATCACGATGGGTTGATGAGCCTGTTATGTTGGTGGGTTGATAGGTTTAAAAACATTTATTCACAAAAAGAATTACAAAAATTCACTTGATAGACCTAACCATCCTGCAGATTACTTCAGGGAAGCCCTGAACCGTTGATCTAGGCTTCCATAGGAGGGCCTGTATCGAGGGTTTCTTTGGCTCCAGGGGCTCCTGCGGTTCTTGTAGCTGGAGCAGGCGATCAGGCTGTTCATTGCTGGTGGACGGGACTGCTCCACGCTGATGCCGCAGCGACGGCTGTCAAATGAATGGGATAAGTGTGAGTACTTCCATGATGAACTGGAAGCGATAAAAGAACATAGAATGTACAAGAAATTACAGGAGTTAAAAAAAAGCCCGATAAAGGGATGAGCTCTTAAATAAGAAGAGGGATTTCAAAGCGCATTCGTCGTTTGTATGAAATTTTTCATTTTAAATGTTCCTAGTTCTTAAGAGCACCCAACTTGGCAATTATAAGAGCAATTCAGTTCATTTTCTCATAAAAATCCGCTCACCTCTTTTCCCTGGGCGGCGGCAAGATATACTTGTCGCCAATAAGCACGCTCTCATCCAAAGTGCCATCAAGCTGAAGCAGATCTCCAGCAGATACTGACACATCCAGCTTCTCACGGTCGCTGATCCAGAGGTAGAAGAGTACTATCAGCATCTGTTAAGAAAGATGAAAGAACAGTCAGCCATACTAAGCAGAGTACTTTTTCCTCATAACCCACTATGTCTCGTTTGCACGTGAGCGAGTTCTCAAGTAGAGACCACACCTCGGAAAGTGTAGCGTTGTTTGCCCTACAGCCAGATCCACCGAAGACATAAAGAAGATGGCTGGTAGCGACTGGATGGGCAAAAAGGAAGTTCGTACCTTATGGCGTACCCTGGCCTACGTCCAGCAGTGGACTGTTACAGGCTAGTGGGATATGTTGTGTGATTGTGGACCTTTTCAAAAATCTAGAGTTGCGGAAGAACCCCAACAATTCATCCTTCTTAAAATAATAAAAGGTACAACATCCGGTTTTGTAAAGCTACTATTATCAATTCTTAAGTAAGTAGATAGTGAAAGTTGCTATTGATTGATGACTTAACGATCACCTCCGCTCATTAACTAATTGTTGCATGGCTTCTATTGTTCTTATCAATTACAATGTAACCTATTCATTTAGTAGGTAAAATAGATAACACAAAAAGAAGAAGTTGTTGGCGTTGGACGCCCTCCGGCCTGATGAACCGACTACCCGGGGCCGTGTCAAGTATCCTAAGATTGGGAGAGGCCTCCGTCCAAAAGCGGTCTGCTGTATGCTTTATCGCCAACTCACCACACAGATATGCAGTATGAAAATGAAGACTGTTGAGTTTCGGAATCCGATGGAGTCGAACAGAAGTCCAGAAAGCGTCGGGCCGATGAAGGCTCCAAGAGCGAACGTGGAGGTCCACATACCGGACACGAGACCATACGTCTCTATCGTGTTTGGAAGACCACTGGAACTGGAAGAAAACAAGAGATTATTTTAAAAACCGTCAAAGATTTTTGAGAAGGGGTTGTAAAGAATTCATTACATAGATTTTGCGTAGTAAAAACTGAATAAATGTGATAAAAACCGAGTAAAACCTTGATCAAAATTTAAAGTGTCATCATATTCGCTATGACATTTGATTTTGGATTGCGTAAAAGATGCGTAGGGAGGGATTAATATTCAGTTAGGTGGTCCTATTTATATAGTTGTAGACATAGGTTATAGAAGAAACGATATTCGCGCGTAAAAGTATTCAAACATTTAAACAACCGGTCGTTGAACGACTCGGTGTCCCACACGAAGAGAGAGAGATTCAAACAATTCAAATTTCACTACCAATCAAACATGTTTTTTCCATTTTGCGGCTACATACAATGTTGCAGTACATTCTCAATCACATGATTGACCCTCAAAAATGCTAATATTCCAGTTTTGAAGGAGAAATTGGCTGGGTGCAGATGCAGAGCAAAAACTTTGGCAATTTTGTTGTCGATCATTATATTTCGATTAGTAGTGTTTCTTTCGAGGATTCCATTAATGGTGAATATTGCAGCTGCTGGTTGCAAGTTAAAGTAAAAACTGTAGGTTCTCAAATCTTGATGAAATTCGAAGCTAAGTGGGAATGCCAATACAACATTTCCAAAGACGGCTTCATTTGGATTACGTATTGGCACACCACAGCCGATGACTTATTTGTAGTGGGGTAGTGGATTACTACCTACTATCTTTTGCGTACTAGAGGTGCCGGGTTCGATTCCCAGTCAGGGTAGATTTTTGAATATTAATTTAAAATGTGGTTTGATAAAAGTATGATCTGTTATTTGTCAGCAATGTTGCTGTGTGTTCTTGGGTCTGGGTTTTATTTTTCCGTATATTATTGTCGCCTAGAAATATCTTCAGAATGTGTCGTGATCATGTGTATAAATGTTTCATACTTACATCGCAGTGCTAAGTGCATCTGAGAAGGAAGCCACCAGCTGACAACCGAGGCCCAGTCCATGTAGGACGAGACCTACTATCGTCACCCACATTATTCTGCAAATAAACGAACAATACGTATATTACCTAAAAATTATGATGCTAGAGATTTTTCTTAAATTTTAGTGTCGTAATACTGTAGTTCATTAATAGAAATTACGATTTTTAAAAATATGTTTTCAACGATTTTGCACGCGTGTTGTATCTTATATCATAACATAAATAGAACCTGATTATGCTTTTTGTTCCTCTGGGTGTATGAGCTAATAATAATTGAGTTTTGCTCAGCCTTCATTCTGTTAAGCAAACGCCTGACAAAAACACTTCACCTACGTTGGCATATAGAAAAAAGGTACCGCTTCAATCAGTAGAAACCCAGCTGCTATGAAAACGCAGCCCATGATGCTTGATGTAGTGTCTGTCACACAGTTATCAACTTTGTTTCCTCTAAACAGCTCTGATAAATACAAATCCTTACGTACGTAGGCGTGTCAAAGAATGGCGCAGGTCCGATGAGCAGGAACCCAGCTGGTATGAAGGCGCAGCCCATGACGGTCACGTATTTTGGCTTGATGTAGGGTTGGTCGTACAACTACCCAACTAACACCTCCCCTACTAAAGCTAAGCTCTGTTACATGTAAACCCCTTACGTAAGCATGTCAAAGAATGGTGCGAGTCCAATAAGCAGGAACCCAGCTGATATAAAGGCACATCCCATGACGGTCACGTATTTGGGCTTGATGTAGGGTCGGTCGTACAGCCACCCAACTAATACCTTCCCTACTAAAGCAAAGCTCTGATACAAGTGATTCCTTACGTAGGCTAGGCATATCGAAGAAAGGCGCGGGTCCAATAAGCAGGAACCCAGCTGAAGGCACAGCCCATGACAGTCACGTATTTGGGATTGATGTAGAGTATGTTAGAGAGCCAGCAGCCTCACTCTTGATCTGCTAAAGCTAAGCTCTGAATCCTTACGTAGGCATGTCAAAGAATGGCGCAGGCCCGATGAGCAGGAACCCAGCCGATATGAAGGCGCAGCCCATGACGGTCACGTATTTTGGCTTGATGTAGGGTCGGTCGCAGAGCCAGCCCCACGCTGGAGCCGACACGGCGTACACCCCACCGTTGATCACGAACATCAGCCCCAGGACTATGTGGGAGAAGTGGAACTGGAAATTAAGAGAGAGATTTTTTATTAAAATAAGGGAACTACCTAAGAGGCCCGTACTGGTATCTGGCCTAGTCAATCCATCTGATATCCATTTGTCGTGTGGTGCTTAGAACAGCATCATCATATTTTTCCCATATGTGTCGTAAGATCAAGTTGAGAATTCATGTGTATTGCAATTTTAGGCGACAGGCTGAAAACCTGTCACTATGGTGATACAGTCTTTTGAATGACTCTCAAACTTTTATCCGATGTGGTGTAAATGTCCGTTTTTCCCAGCCAGTCTAATTTGTATGTATGTACTTGCGGGGTAGGCAGGGCGTAAACGGCTGTTAAAAACGGCCATTTACACCACAAATCACAAAATTCTGACAGTTGGACCTACTAACCATATTATTATTAAGCATTACATTAAGAAGCCCAATCGCAGGAATGGAGTAACTGAGAAAAGGGACCACACGAGTCGACAGCTTCTTGCTCACCTGTCTTAGATGAGGTTCCAACGTGGCCTGCAGGAAACCAATGCTCATGCTGGTCGAGATAATACTGATGGCGGCTAGCAACACCCCTGGGATACGCAGTAGTGAACCCATTGTTGCTGAAACACAAAATATACCCAAGGGTTAGTAGGTACTTAGTAGCGTTGATTTGCAAGTGCGAAAATTACTTGCATTGAAAGTTATGCAAGCTGCCTCAGGAGCTAAATATGTTCAAACTGTTCAACAGGTGAACTAAAAATATTATGATAGGACTGAAAATTGTAGCTACGACTTTGGCTACCTTTGACGTAGCAAATAGCTACGCTACACCGTAATACAATAACTTGCATTTAGGAACGTCAAATTAATGCTGATTAAACAGTACAAAATGTGAAAAAGTTATTCTACCTCAAAGTGCGTGAAATAGATATACACAAAAGCAAATAATTTCTATTAATACTGCCTTTTCTAGGCTTGAGTGCGCCTACATAAAAGTATAAAGCAAATATTGAAAACGTGATTGCATCAAAATGCTGTAAGGCATTGCAAAGATTGGGGCTTCATTCAGCAGACTTTTCCATGTTTTAGTTTATTTAAGCTTTTTAACCGACGAAAAAGCAAGAGAGGAATTCTCAATTCGTCCCGAACTTTTATTTTTATTGTAATATAACGAACAAATCTGCGTACCTAAAGAAGTTTCTAAGTTTTTCTCTGACTAATACCTGTCCAACTAAATAATATAATAAAGTCATCCTAACTTCTTTTTTCGGCAATAATGGTTTCAAAGTGAAATGAACGTCCAGTTTAAAAACTTATTAATCATATTACTAAGATAAGAAAAAGTGCGCCACAATCAGTGCATTCACTCACTGGTAAGACGACACAGTACTTTATTCTGTGACGCCTGACGATACTACGTCGAGATATCGGCCGGGTTGTTTTGTTGTCGATAACAAGGCATTGTACCTACTTGTTTATGTACAAACTCCAGTCTATGGAGACGATACAGATGCTTGTCACTTCTGGACTTGTAAATAATGTAGATTTCTAAAAATAGGGAGTTGAATCTAAATAAGGGGTGACCTTATCTTTACCCGTGTCGTATTGCGCCTAGCGCCTATCGCTATATTTGTATTCTGCTCTCGTAAGAGACCTATCACGACCAACCCACGGTAATAAATTCATATTTATCGATATTATGTGAATAATTTTATATATAGGTAGGAGCATATTGAAAGCAACACATCTTATCAAGCAACATACATACTACGCAGTAAATGATCTAAGGTAGGCCTCAACTTAGTACTAGTACAGGTATATTATATGTAGTATATTTTGTGCCTTAACTGACTAAGGGTATGCAATTTCAAAGTACATTTCCTATTGAGTTTACTTTCATTTAATCGCTTTACTTTCATTGCAATTTCAAAGAGACTTACGTCCAATAGGTCTAACCTCTTCGTCATCATGATTCCTTGATAATGCAAGACAACTCATGATGGCAGCACAGAACAGAGCTGATCCCAGTACAGCAAATGGCAAAGTGTAATAGAATACTTACGTCCAATCGGTCGGACGTCCTCATCATCATGATTCCTTGGTAATGCAAGGCAACTCATGATGGCGGCACAGAACAGAGCTGATCCCAGCACAGCAAATGACGAAGTGTAACCACTGACGCAGTAAAGAACTTTTCAAAAAAGAACACTTACGTCCAATAGGTCTGACGTCTTCGTCGTCATGATTCCTTGGTAATGCAAGACAACTCATGATGGCAGCACAGAACAGAGCTGATCCCAGCACAGCAAATGACAAAGTGTAACCATTGACGCTGTAAAGAACTTTTTATGTAAAGAACACTTACGGCCAATAGGTCTAACGTCTTCGTCATCGTGATTCCTTGGTAATGCAAGACAACTCATGATGGCAGCACAAAATAGAGCTGATCCCAGCACAGCAAATGACAAAGTGTAATCACTGACGCTGTAAAGAACTTTTTAAATAAAGAACACTTACGTCCAATAGGTCTAACGTCTTCGTCATCATGATTCCTTGGTAATGCAAGACAACTCATGATGGCAGCACAGAACAGAGCTGATCCCAGCACAGCAAAAGGCAGAGTGTATCCGCCGACGCTGTACAGAGCTCCTCCAAGGGTCGGGCCTACTATTAGGCCTAAGCCGAAGAAGGTTTCGAGTGACGCCTGGGGAGAGAAACAGTATATTTTACTCCAACAAAATGTATTCTAGCAAGCAGCTCTTTCTTTAAAATTCAAAATTTCGTTTTTCATTGAATTATTTTTACATTGAAATATTGTCTACACATTAATTCGATACTAGTAGCATGAAATATCATGATTACATATTGAACTAAGTAAAGGCATTTTGAAATGCAGTTTCAAATGCATACTACTGTCCCGATGGCGTAGTGGATAGTGCCCCTGCCTTCTACGCCAAGGGTCGTGGGTTCGATTCCCACCGAACACAAATATTTGTAAAGTTATAACACCCACCGAACACAAATATTTGTGTTTAGTCTGGGTGTTTTCTATGTATAATATGTATATATAAAAAAAAAAGTATTATAAGTATTATATCAGTTGTCTAGATCTCATAGTGCAAGCTTTGCTTAGTTTGGGGCTAGATGGCGCTGTGTGGCTCGTCCAGAGATATTATATTTATATTATATTTATAGTTCGAATTATTACGGGCAATGGAGTCACCTAGTCCGGGGACTCTAGCATTTGATGAATGAACAGTATTATGAGGAGAATATAAGTACTTACAAACATAGTAGCTACGTTGTTAGGAAACTCCTTGGCTATTATAGCAAAAGAGGCGGTGAGGAAGGCTGCATTGCCCATAGCCTCCACTATACGGATTCCAAAGCTGAGTGCTATGAATGGGATGTGGCCTTCCACCTTGTCTAGTAACCTGTAGAAAAAAAGTCCTTGTAATCACAAAAATTATAAGGCATGTTTTGAGAGAGCCGGAGATGTTAAAAAGTTCAAGTTCACATATGGTGTTTGATTAGGTAAGCTATAGAAGTAGGGAGGGACCTAGCACTTCTATCTAATGATCGCTACATTTAGATTCGAATGTGAAGGGTGGCTTATGCAAAAATACTGGAAGATTGGTAATTCATATTCCTTTAAAATCAAGTGGACTAACAAAACATGCGGGCCAAAATCCTAACAATAGTATTTCTCAATCCTAGAAACAATTTGTGATAATTTCTGTCACGGACAATTCGCGACAGGCTCGGCGTATCATTACTTCTGGCCAATTATTAAAATTTGACAGTTTCGCAACTAACCCTGCGTTGTTATAATCCAAGGGTATAGTGGTTTTACTAATCCATACTAATATTATAAATTCGAAAGTAACTCTGTCTGTCTGTCTGTCTGCTACGCTTTCACGCCTAAACCACTGAACAGATGTTGATGAAAATTGGCATGAACATAGATAATAACCTGAGAAAGGACATAGGCTGCTTTTTTCCGCGGAAAAATTCCGTTGGAAAATTGAAAATCCAAAAAACGATTTATTCAGACGCCCAAAACTACCTACATAAAGAAAACACACAAGTATCCGTGGTTGATATTGCTCTGCAGGTTTTGTCAGGCGCTCAAAAAAGATAGTAATATCTATGGTAATAATATGCTTACTGCTTAGGTATCATCAAGATCTTGCTACCAAAAAAAAACATTGCATGTTAATTTGTCCGAATGCATAGTTCATGAAAAATGGGAGGATGAATGCCTACGTAGGTATCAGAATGGCCATCGCGCGCCATATGAAACATACTAAACGCATCAAAACACAAAAATGGAGTTACACAAAAGTTGTTAAGGTTGATGGGAAGCTTCTGCTAGCGAATAGACAACGTAGGTTTGCTGTACCTGATGTAGACCATCAGGTGCACCATAAGGTGCCCAGATGAACTTTAGGAAATACAGATATGACTCTAGAGCAAAAGTTGTTCAGCTCAATAGGACGCTTCTGCTGGTGAAAAGATATCGAAGGTTTGGAGTACCTGATGTAAACCATCAAGTGCACCAACAGGAGCCCAGCTAAACTATAAGAGATACAGATATAACTCCAAAACAAAAGTTGTTCAGGTTGATGGGACGCTTCTGCTTGCAAATAAACAACGAAGGTTTAGTACCTGATGTAGACCACCAGGTGCACCACCAGGAGCCCAGCTAAACTGTAAGAGTTACAGATATAACTCCAAAGCAAAAGTTGTTTAGGTTGATGGGACGCTTCTGCTGGCGAATACACAACGAAGGTTTGCAGTACCTGATGTAGACTATCAGGTGCACCAACTGGAGCCCAGCTAAACTATAGGAAATACAGATGTAACTCCAAAGCCTAAGTTGTTCAGGTTGATGGGGCGCTTCTGCTAGCGAATAGACAACGAAGGTTTGGAGTACCTGATGTAGACCACCAGGTGCGCCAACAGGAGCCCAGCTAAACTATAAGAGATACAGATATAACTCCAAAGCAAAAGTAGTTTAGGTTGATGGGACGCTTCTGCTGGCGAATAGAGAACGAAGGTTTGCAGTCCCTGATGTAGACCATCAGGTGCACCATAAGGTGCCCAGATGAACTTTAGGAAATATAGATATGACTCTAGAGCAAAAGTTGTTCAGCTCAATAGGACGCTTCTGCTGGTGAAAAGATATCGAAGGTTTGGAGTACCTGATGTAAACCATCAAGTGCACCAACAGGAGCCCAGCTAAACTATAAGAGATACAGATATAACTCCAAAACAAAAGTTGTTCAGGTTGATGGGACGCTTCTGCTGGCAAATAGACAACGAAGGTTTAGTACCTGATGTAGACCACCAGGTGCACCACCAGAAGCCCAGCTGAAATATAGGAGATACAAATATGAATTCAAAGCAAAAGTTGTTCAGCATTATGGAATGCTTCAGCTGGCATCTGTTGGCAATGCAACTATGGTTTGAAAAATGTTTTCCAACAATATTTGCCTGCTGATTATCTAAAGCGTGACGATTTTTAGGATGCTGGTAAGGAAATCAGAATTTTGAACAGGTTTAAGGAATGAAACGATACGAAGTTCGCGGGTACCAGCTAGTAGTTATATAAAATCCTTGACAATCTGCATTCCAGCACAAATTCTACGCACGAGCGTGTTGACACTTGAAAAATATTAGTAGGTAGGCAGGCACTCATAGTTGATTAGATTAAAAACGAAGTTCCAATAAAAGACATGTTTGGAGATTTTCCGTCTTAACTTGGTCATAGTTCTAAACATATTATTTTATGTCAAACTTGAGTGCTACGTCATATGACATTGACGACAAATCACGAAGTTTGATCCGAGCCCCCAATATCAAACTTATTTTTCATATTAGTACTCATATAGCCTAGAATCGTATTTTGTTGAGATTACGAATTAGCTTGGCAGACTAACAAACGAGGTAACACCACCAGCTATAATTACTCCTTGCAATCACCTACCCGAAAAGGATGGCACATGTTCCTGCAGTGAGGATCCCAGCGTTGAACATCAGCTTGGGTCCCACTCGGTTGAGGTGGGAACCGTAGTAACTAATGAAGTTACATCACCAGTCCTTTCAATCACCTACCCGAAGTGAATGGCGCATGTTCCCGTAGTGAGGATCCCTGCATTGAACATCAGCTTAGGTCCCACCCGGTAGAGGTGGGAGCCGTAGTAATAAATGAGGCAAACCCACCATCAGTCATTAGTCCTTCCAATCACTTACCCGAATAGAACGGCACATGTTCCCGTAGTGAGGATCCCAGCATTGAACTAAGGTCCTACCCGGTTGAGGTGGGAGTGTGGGAGACGTAGTAACAAAGAGGTAGCACCACCAGCTCTCATTAGTCCTTGCAATCACTTACCCGAAGAGAATGGCACATGTTCCCATAGTGAGGATACCAGCATTGAGCATCAGTTTGGGTCCCTCCCGGTTGAGGTGGGAGCCGTAGTAACAAATGAGGCAACACCACCAGCTCTCAATCCCAGCGTTGAACATCAGCTTGGGTTCCACCCGGTTGAGGTGGGAGCCGTAGCTACAAATGTGGTGACACCACCAGCTGTTCTAAGTCCATCCTATCACTTACCCGAATAGAATGGCACATGTCCCCGTAGTAAGGATTCCAGCATTGAACATCAGCTTGGGTCCCACCCGGTTGAGGTGGGAGCCGTAGAAGGGGCTGATGAGGAAAACGACCAGCTCGAAGATCCCGAAGACCAGCCCATATTCTGTCGCTGTACAGCCTTTTGACTCTGCCTGGGAAATGCGAAATTCATTACTTTTCTATCGCTTTTAGAGCTAGTAGGTACGCGCGTACACTGCTTTCCTAAATTTTCAAGTCTCACGTCTACTATGTGGACCTTGGGCCTTAGTGGAGCTTTCGCCAATCTACCAGAATATGAATTGACAAAAAGGGTATAAAAATTGATGAAAGAACTTAAATAAATAATTTATTGTAAAATTATAGTACCTCGTCTCGTACTCATGCAATTTGAATTTCTGTAACAAAACCTATATACCCACGTATATGGCGCTCGCTTCGGTGGTAAACTCAAGTGAGAAAAAGGGAACGCCATACAACTGTGATACGGCGGCTAATGCAGCGAATGGCCGTCTCAACTATTGGTAAAATTTATAGCTCAAGAATTAAAAATGCGTTCGCGGACATATTCTCCACATAAACTCTGCATATTATATTCTGTGACGTCAGTTTATATAGCTTTGTTTACAGTAGGAAATCATAAAATCCTTCTATAAGCTTATCATAATGTGTATTGAATAGATATTACTCTAATAATCAATATTACCTACTTACCTACTAATAAAATTTGTATACATTAAAGCGAGAAACACATGCAACATCCGTTCGTGCGTCATTCATTCGATTCTCCACCGAATCAAACAACGCTGCGTCGACGGATGCGTCTGTCAAACCGTTTGACATAAATCGTATTCGTATGAAAATAAGGTGGAAAATTGAACAATTTCCACATAAACGGACGTTACTGTGTATTTCTAGCGTAACTTCCACCTACCTATAAAAAAACTCTAACATTATTGGTATTTAATAACTACACTAATATTATAAAGAGAAAAGATTTGTTTGTATGTTATTAACAAACTTCTAAAGTACAGGACCGATTTCATCATTAAATTTTACATCATTAGAAAGCTACAACTCTGTCGTAGGCTTTTTTTACCACGGGATTTTTTTTATTTTCTCGGGAGAACGGTTAACAGTGAAAACAACTTTTTAAAATGGGCAAAATGATCCGATTCCTACGCGGAAATGGGTACCCTAAGTATTAGCGGGTGAAACCGTTAGGGGCTGCTAGTTCTTAATAGAATACATAAGTACATAATGTATCACGCCTATATGGCTAGCGGTGTAGGCAGAGCGTAAACGGCTGTAAAAAGTGGCAATTTGCACCACATCTGACAAAACTTTGAGAGTCATTTAGAAGATTGCGTTATCACAAGAGTGACAAGTCAGCCTGTCGCCTAAAATTGCAATAGGTAGCAACTCTCAAATCCGTTAGTCGATACTTACGACGCCCTCGGGAAATATATGGGATGATGCTATTATAAGCCGGCACCACACGGTAAATATGAATAACTATATGAAATACCAGTGTAAGATGATCCGAGACATGTAAATTGCTGATATTAAGTTACATAACACTACTTATGTTAATTACATACATGCAGTAGTGATAATTATATTATTAGTCGAGTGATAACATGTTATATCAACGCATACAAAATTGATTCTTGATTATTATCGTGGTTTCTGGAATGGACTATCCGTACTTGATCTGAATACAGCTAGTATCATCCAAGTATCATTATTGAAAACTAGGTCAATGTTGGATTGAACATAAATAAACGTCTAGACGTAAACTTTAGAAACATGTGGAAGTCAAAGATTTGTACTAGAAATTAGGGAAACGGCGCGCGGCGCGCCTATACAGATAGCTCACTTAGTACTAGCAACGTTTTTGACCGTTACTGGCTTTAACTGGAATCTCAGGGGAAGTCAAGGTAACTAAGAAAGAAGCTGGTTGCCATGAATGTAATATTTCTTGGATTAAAATTGGCTCAGAATTATACGACGTTCTTGTATCTGATTTTGATGTTTTGACATTCTTCTACATTGAGATTTTAGACAGTAGCAACTGTAATATCGTGGGCTTTAGGTAGGGGTATTTAAATAGTAAAACACACAGTACTATTGATAGATGTAAGGCACTCACCAAACACACAGTAAATCACGTCCGCTTGTAGTGACAGCTACGAGCGAACTGAACGTACGCGAATGTTCGGTGCCGAACACTACATCTCTCCTTTATTTTAAAGTTTATTTATTTTTCACATGTTTTAGTGCCAGTATACGTAAAACATTTTATATGTATGTATTGTCGTTTGATCTTATTAAATCTAAGTATTAACAAGGTTATACCATATGCGCAGCATATTGGATACCCCAAAATTTATCCACTTCTCGTTACTAGCTAAATAACTATTAAGAAGAAAAGGTCTTATTTTATTATTTATCTAATAAATAAGTTCAGCATGCTTTCCGTAAGCTTCTGGTCTTAAACGTATAGAAAACTAATTTACGCTAGCTAATATCATCTGTGCTGGTCTTTCTGAGTTAGGTTGATAATGTTTTATTCTTTTCATTATATAAAATAACTTTGCACTGCCATATAATATTGCAAAACAATATTTATGACTATGATATTAAATAATAGTAAATTCAACTTAACGCTTATTTAAATATCTTTACAGTTTTCATTATTATTCATATTTTATGTCTATAGATACATATGTATTACGAGTACTCCACTATTTATTTATATTAACACGTAAGTACTCAAATGATTGTTACTCTTACTTCTTCCTCCTTGTTGATTTTGTTTTATTTAATTTAAATTATGATTATTAGCACTGTTTTGTAAATGATTATTATTACGAAAACTACCACACCTCCGGAACGTGGTTCAGTTACGGAAACAGAAGCGGAAGAAACCTGCATAAATCTCTTGCAAAGATAATATATAAGTTTAATATAAAACAATTTCATTTCAAATAGTTTTTTCTAACTGATAATACTAATAGGTACCTACTTTCTGCAGTTGGTTCTAACGACCACCACATTAGTGTTTTTTAGATAATTTATCATCGATAGGTACATAGTATGATATCAATTTATGAATTAATTTCCAGACTTCCACAATTGTTTTCAAAGGTACCTGAAAAATAAATTACATCAAGTAAAACTGTTTGGCACCAAAGGTCACCCATTTGTTTCCAGCAAAATAATGCACTATTGAAATTAACTTTGAAAAAGTAGGTTCTCAATCAATTGCCCTTATTAAAATTTGATTGAAAGTTATTTGCATTTTACAAGTAACTTGAAGCGACTAGATCATCATGATAATGAATCATCAATTTCCTGAATATTGGGGAGTTATTTATTTCTACAAGTAACTTTGTAATCTCACGATCATTTTACTCTACTAAGTTCTGTAGCTTGGGATTCTGAATGAATATAGTTCAAACTAAAGTATAGGTAACCGTTAGATCATAGGACAAATTATAACAAAAACCTTTAAAATGTTTGAAGTTATGACCATTTTTGATTACCATACCCCACACGAGAATACAATGTTGCAAGATCTATTTGACTGACTGATATTTGTATATTGTTTTATTGAAATGTCGTATATTAGATTTTTCAGATGTCAAGAACCAAAGTACATATGGCACATGTAGTCATGAAGGTACTGTCCACAGTGTCCACAGCCTTCGCGATTTGTTGCTGTAGCTCGGATAAATAAACCAGATATTATTGTTAATTTATTTGGTTGCTAGTTAGAACTTGACTTTATTTTTCGACACAGATAACGACCAATTTACTTATGTTATTTTTACGATTACTTCTGTTTTTTTTTTTCTGACAGAACTTTTATTTTATTTTATTCAAGTAAAACTTCAATTCCATTCGTTGGACATTGATTATTGATTACGAGGACCGAGATTATCCACATTGTTTTTATTTTATCTTTTACAATGAACTTTTTATGTAGGTATATTTGATGGACAACTGTGCTTACTGTGCAGCCGCGCTATTAACGATTTTAAATCGTTTTCTTGCCAAATACCTACACACGCGTGAAACGCCTACCACGCTTTGCTTTACCGGCACTCTGTTAATGCGGTAGGTAACTATTTAGTCCCTTAGACTGATACTGGTTGGTTCTATATGACACGTTAAGTCCCACAGGACTTACACTTGACTTTTGGATTGACTTTATCAACCTTTTGGATTGACCTTTTTATCGACATAATATGTATAATTTTAAAGCTCATGTTTGTACTTGTACTTTGTTGATAACTAAAGATCTTTTTATTTATTTCTTTATTTTTGACTTTTGTTCCATTCCATTGTCTTTGTTAACCTCATCTTCTTATTAAGTATATATTTTTTTCCTTTTTCAATTCGATGCTTCACGCCACTAACGTACGTAAGCAAAGATATCGCAGTTTGGTGGAGGCGGAGATCTATAAAAATGATTATTTTATAATAAATTCAATCAAACATTCAACACGCCATGAAGAAGAATGTAACATTAAAAACTTGTTTATGATTTATCAGAGTTTGTGAAGTTAATGACGTACGACGTACTTGCAATAGATACTAAATTCTAATTATTATTATATTAGTTATTAATTTCAGACTTCAACAAAGTAATTAAATCACTTCATTTCAATAAATGAAGAAATAAGGCATTATTCTTTCCTTGTCTATTTGCGTCAAAAACAGTACTTAAGTAGTTAGTAATTCAATGTTAGAAAATTTATCAGACGTCATTTTGTACTGGAAGTAAACTTCTGATGCTTATTCAAAATTACATCTAATTTTATTTAGGTAGGTATTTATGCAGCACCATAATAGGTACTTCGCTGTTTCGCAGCAGCAAGATTAAGTAATTCGTACTACCCGCACGTTTAAAGAAAATTATTTTGTTTGACTAATGTTATGTGTCCATCCATAGGTACTCATTTTTTTTCCTTAGCTTTATTTCTAGTTCTTGTAACTAACATTTATAATATTTTCATGGTGCTTATCTTTATTACTGTTTTCACGGCCAAATTATTAAGCCGATTTTAAGTAGATTATGGGTGCCAAATGTAAACTTACTCATAATAGCCTTTAACTGAAGTATTCAAGTATTTGTAATAACCTTGAGGACGTGATTAATTACTAACTCTTTACCTATTTATAGGTATTTAGTCATTTATGCTCAACTCAAGAACATAGGTACATAAAACATTACATATTTATAGGTATTCAGTATTTTATGCTCAACTCAAGAACATAGGTACATAACACATTACCTCTACATATTTACCTATAGGGATTCAGTATTTTATGCTCAATTCAAGAACATAAGTACATAACTCATTACATATTTATAGGTATTCTGTATTTTATGCTCAATTCAAGAACACATTACCAATTTATAGGTCTTTAGTAATTTATAGTTTGATTATCATATTTTTTTTTAATTTAGATACCGGAACCGGAATACAATTTTTTTAACAATGTTGGTACTTTAAAGGATATTTTAGGTAAAATAATACTGGCACGTTTTGGTACTAAGTATTTTGAATACTGGAACACGTTTATACATTAAATTGTAAGGTACGCTGTAGTTTCATATTTAATGAGTACATTAAAGATTTATATCAGTTTGGTCAAATAAGATTTAATTTATTGCTCATCGACTCGATGAAGAAGAAGACCAGTTTAGCTATCACAGTAAAGCTGGTACTATTAAAATATTTACACATTCAAATCCTAGTTAGCATTTGATTCAATCACCTATAAGGTTTTGGATACATAGTATACACATCGAAATGTTAATAATTATTTAACCAGAAATAGCTTTATTTTAACTAAATCATTAATTCCATTCTTGTTAGGAAATCTATAAGTTGGTATGTATGTCATGCTCACAACAATCAGATAAGTTGTTTGGCATTTATTTTAGGAACTTGAATACTGGCACAATATTTTCAAGTAGGTATCTCAGCTGAATTATATACTGGAATAGTTATTTTTGTGATGTATTCATTATGAGGTACACGTAAAATTACAGAAACACTTTTTTTTCCATACTAAGTAAAATTACTAGAACCCTTTTTACTATGAGCACACATTAGGTAAATTGTTTACTGGTTTTTTTTTTAATTTGTTAAGAACGCACTAGTTTTATTACTGGAACACGTTTTATTTTCATTCTGTTACACATTTGAGTAATTTTCTTTTTGGTACACTTTTTTCATTAAGTACACATTGAGTAAATAATTACTGGCACCTTTTTAGTATATTTTAATACGGGTACACATTAAATAGATTTACTACTAGAACATTTTCTTAGTACATTTTAGTACGGGTACACGTTCAGTAAATTTTTTACTGGCACATTTACTTAGTACGTTTTTAGTACGGTACACATTTTTTGATGAATGCTTACTATCGGTCACCCATTATTAATTTGTAAGTACTAGTAGTGGTTGAGGTAACATTACTTCCATTTTCAGGAATGATATTAGCCCCTCTGACCAACTAACGTTCCAAAATTTAAAGGTACTAGTCGTGGTTAGGTAACATAACTTCCATTTTCAGGAATGATAAGCCCTTCCGACCAACTAACGTTCCAATTAATTGTTGAATAAACCAATAGTAAACAAACTGTGTCTGCCTGTAGGCACTTTGCTTCTTATTTCAGCAATTTTTTACAGTTTTGCACCTTGCTACTGAGGGTACTATTTTCCACTTTGTTTACACTTTCTATTCATCATAAAAAGTATATCTTTCTGATTTGGTAGCATGGTGACTTCGCAAGTAAATTGGAAAAACGTTTGCAAGTTGTGTGTGTGTGTGTGTGTGAGTGCCTTATTAACCAGAAACAAAGCTCGAGGTTGGTAAGATGTTGTGATGCTAGCTGGCCACCCGCGGGCGTTTTACCATTGTGCCGTAATCAGTAAGAATTAATGTTACGTCTGCCAAAAAGTTTAAAACGCGTGATTAGACTGCCTAGCCGCAATACCAGACGATAACTATTAGATTGCTAGATTGAAACCGGCAGGCGCTTGCCGAAGAAATAATCGAACTCATAATTCAAGAAAATTACATATTGCCTGACATTTACAGATGTTCACATTGTATAAGTATTCTTTTAATAACATGTCATCAATCTTATAACATTTTCATGGCAAATCCTTACTAGAAATTCTCGTGGCACACGTAGGCAGGGCAGGTTACGCAAACAAATATTACTTACGTAATTTCTAAGGTTTATAAAAAATACATGATTATTATAATGAAATTGTTATACTTGTGCTCCCAACCTCCTAGAGCTTCCCCCTTTTTCTCGATTTTATTTCCATTTTAGGTTATGTTTACAAACTACTCGCGGAAAACCCGATCGTCGCCAATGTAATATCGTGGGCTTTAGGTAGGGGTATTTAAATAGTAAAACACACAGTACTATTGATAGATGTAAGGCACTCACCAAACACACAGTAAATCACGTCCGCTTGTAGTGACAGCTACGAGCGAACTGAACGTACGCGAATGTTCGGTGCCGAACACTACAGCAACCCTGGCTATATAACAAACAATTGCCAGACGTGAATATCCAAAAAGGGGCCGAGTGAATCTTCTGTATTTTGTACGGTGCGATTACAGAAAAGTAAGCGCGCGTTTTTCCATACGATTTGACGTTGTCAAGCGACTTAAACCATGTCTAACATTTATAACACGCACGGGTAGATTTTAAAAGTAGTGGATTTTGAATTGCAAATTGCAATTAGGTAGGATGATTTGAATGAAAGACAGCGTCAACGCTGTACATTAAAATTCCAAGTTATTCAATATAAAAAAGAACAAGCAGATCATCAGATCAGTTTTTAATATGTCTGCTGCAGATGTATTATAAACAGAAACCCGACTGCGAGAATTTCAAAGTTGTATATTGCAGTAAAAATCAAATCCGTCAGTGTCACTCACGCTGCTAAGACGAATCTAACGACTTATCACAATATGTCAAGATCCGCCCCGCCGTTTGGGCTGTAGGTAGTCCGTGAAAACGAGTTTCTTGTCTACATGCATTGCATACATTTACATACTCTCGAAAATCATAACCCTCCCGAGGAAGCCGGTTTAAAAACGAAATTTTGTGCATTCGAAAAAAGGTCCTCAAAGTTTTATGATTGAAAAGGTTATTTCAGCAAAAAATACGTTTAATTAATTATAAATCGTGGTTTAATTAAGCGTAACTGCTATACGTTTTCGTTATCCACAATTTTTTGTTCCAAGTGCAAAATTTGCATAAAAGTGACAAAGTCATCGGCAGAGAAAAGATTAGATAATATAAACGGACACAAAATCGGATTGCCTATTAATATAAGGCCATTGATTTATAATTTATTTTGAATAATTAGAATTTTAGCAGACTTGCTTGAACTTTGAGTAGTTTGACGTAGGTAGCCTATAATTTATTTATTTATTATTTATTTATCTAAGCTTGAGGATGTTGACTGCGTGATTCTTTTTGTTTACTACAAAGATTGTATCATTAAGCTTGTTATTGTTGTAACTGATTACCTATTTACCTTCTCAAAATGCAAACAAGTCAATAGTACCTTGATTGAATATACTGGGCTATTTTTTAGTCAGTGCGCAAACTTTGCAGAGTAAGTATTTCTACTCGTGATTCTGAAGAACTTTTATTATGGGACCACCTACGAAATCGCAAAAAAAATATTTGGATGTTCCATAGAAAATTTCATATCTACTCGGCAAAAATGTATGGAACAAACAAATTTTTTTTTGGATTTCGCATGTGGCCCCATAGTAAAAGTTGTTCAGAATCACGAGTAGAAACATCTTGCAAAGTTTGCGCACTGACTAAAAAATAACCCTGTATTATATACCTGATTAATCAATATTTTTTGCCAAAGGCTTATAAATAATGTACAATAAACCTTAATAAAAGATTATATAATACCGTATAATATAACTTGAGGGAATAATGTATGTTAATAGAAGATATTTGCTAATCATTATGTCGGAAATACTACTTTGACCTTCGGGCCGTGATCAACACGTAAAATGTTTCCATCCAGCACGATTTGGCGTTTCTTCATTTTATTCTGCTTATTCTAAATTTTCATCAATGAGGAACTGTCGAGAGCCTCGTTAATGAAAATTTCAGTTCTAAATTTGAAACTGTTGTACAGTTTTCCTGCGATGCTGAGACGGTTGCCCCATATATGTAGAATAGTGGCTCAGAAAAATAGCTGATAACAACGGAGCATGAACCTCAGTTATGTTGAGATTTGTACATATTTTTTTTTTCTGATTACTCCCTCACACCTCCCTCATCACGAAGAAAAGGAGACAGGGCGGCGGTAGTATGGGACTTGGGCTATGACGATATATCGATAATGTTACGTTATTTAGATTTCGATATTTTATCTATGCTTTCGTGTAAAACCGCATCAAAATCAATTCAGTGAGTATTGAGAAAATCACTTGTGAACTTTTGTTTTGATAATGAGCTATAATTTTTTTATTTATCATGGCTGGTTTTTATTTTCTCAACATATTGTATAATGAAAAAGTGACATATCCTAACTAGGGTGACCACGTTACAAGTAACATCAAGGAATACATATACTTATTTTCAAAACTGCCAGATTTTATTTATATTTCCTCTTGAGCATGTATAGATTAGAGGTCACCTATAGTAACTAGATGATCAGATTTCTATTGAATCAAGGAAAAAATATAAAAAAATATCTCGGTACCACCGGGTCAGATTTTTATTTTCTCTTTAGCATTTATAGATAAGAAGTCACCTATTTTTCCTAAGGTGAACACATTTGTATTGAATGAAAGAAAAATATTTTTTTCTGTTTTACTGAAGGGTCAGATTTTTATTTTTTCTGAAGCGTGTATAGTTAAGAGGTCATCTATCCTTTTAAGGGTGAACACGTCTGTATTACATCAGAAAATAAAAAATCTTTTCTTTTAACATAGCTAATAGATCACCTATAACTATAACTAGGGTGACCACGCTTGTATTGAATCAAAGAAAAAAATTTTTTTTTCTCAAAACTGCCCGGTTAGATTTTTATTTTCTCTTAAACATGTATAGCAGATAGGTCACCTATCTTAACTAGGGTGACCACGTTTGTATTGAATCGAAGAAAAAATATTTTTATTTTTTTTCTCAAAACTGCCGAGTTGGATTTTTATTTTCTCTTACACATGTATAGCACATAAGTAACCTATTTTAACTAGGGTGACCACGTTTGTATTGAACATAAGAAAAAATATATTTATTTTTTTTCTCAAAACTGCCGGGTTCGATTTTTATTTTCTCTTACACATGTATAGCAGATAGGTCACTTATTTTAACTAGGGTGACCACGTTTGTATTGAACGTAAGAAAAAATATTTTTGATTTTTTTCTCAAAGCTGCCGGGTTGGATTTTTATTTTCTCTTACACATGTATAGCAGATAGGTCACCTATCTTAATTAGGGTGACCACGTTTGTATTGAGTCAAAGAAAAAATATTTTTATTTTTTTTCTCGGAACTGCCGGGTCAGAATTTTGTTTCCTCTCAAACATGTATAGCTAATAGATCACTTATTTGAACTAGGGTGACCACGTTTGTATTAAATCAAAGAAAAAAAAGTTAGGCCGTATCCTAATAAAAAATGTTATTGAGCTTTTTCTCGAAATTGCCACAGCAGATTTTTATTTTATCCTAATTATGTATAAAGGAGAAGCAACACGTCAGAATTAGGGTGACCATGTTCGTAAAAACCGAGGACTAAAAAAAAATTTTTTTTTTCTCGGCTCTCCCGGGACGGTTTTTTTTTAATTCTTAATATTTATTACGACGAGGTTACATAACAAAACTACAGTGACCACGTTTGTATTGAATCAAAGAAACTCAAATATGGCCATAGCCCAAGTTCGCCCAGTCGCCTTTCAAAGCAGGATACTTTAGAATATATTTTTACCCGACTGCCTCAGAAGGAGGGTTATGTTTTTCGAGAGTACCTATGTATGTATGTAAGTATGTATGTATGTATGTATGTATGTATGTATGTGGACAAGAAAATTCTTTTTCACGAGCTACAGCCCAAAGTCCAAACGGATTGTTGGATTTTGACATATGAGGTGTCGTTAGATTCGTCTCAGCGGCGCGAAATTTCAAAGCATGTATGTGGACAAGTACACACTGGCTATATTAAAAAATTATTCAAGTCGGGTTTTTGTTTTTAAACACATCTACTTGTTATGTCAGTAAAAACCATAAACCATATTATTTTCGTAGTCAAAGGGCTACGAAAACTTTATGGGAAATATGCTACGATGCTACGAAAACGTAGCATAATATGGGTAACATTGTAATAAGAGGACAGGCATTGTTTAAACAGTGAATTTCGTATTGTTTTTTTTTTGTTTAATTAAATAATGAAAAGATATCAAGTATTTTTAATTTTCAATGTCATATTTATTCAATCTTAAGACATCGGGCAGGCAGCCGGTCGTAAAATTAAGCTAAATCCATTTGCAATAAGATTTTGTGATTACACAAAATATGTTGCGCCTACCCCAAGTAATTGGGGTATAAGGGCAGGAAGATGATGATGATTTATCCAATCTTAGTTTTCCCTAGCAAGTAATTAATTATGTCACATGTTATACAATCCGGAATTACGATCAAAAACAGTTTTTCTTACCTCTTGTGGATAAAACGGTGCTTGCAGTGCAACACAGATCGCGTTGCAGAAATCGGCTATGGATATCACCACTATTGTCAACCACTGTCTGCGGGAAAACTCGAAACCCATGGTCACACGAGTCAAATAGGGTGGCACAGTCTTATGTACAAATAAGTATATTTTCAAACGATAAATATTAATATTTTAATCAGTAAAAAGTATATATTGTTACAAAAAAAGAATTATAAGAGTTTATGTTATCTTTGAATTATAATTACAGACGGCATTGTCTTTTCGAAATAAAGAAGAAAATCCGCACGTAAAAAAATTAGTTTAATAATTTATAGTCCTTTTTTAACCGACAGAAAACTCAAGACGAGGAGGTTCTCAATTCGCCGCGTTTTTTTAGTTTGATTTATTATAGTTTTGGTTTTTCATGAATCGTAAACTTCCCTTGTTTAGTTCTTTATTTCTTCTTTGAAATTTTGGGTGGCACAGTTTTAAGGTTTTATTCATAAAAAATTGAATTATATTTAAATTATAATAAAAATAAGACGGTGCACGCTCTGGACGCTTGCAAGAGACTGTGCAATCAGTTCTGGAGCAGTAGACGGACATAAATTGCACTTATCACTATAATAATTACCATTCTACTAATAAACAACGAACTTTGACCGCGAATGTTCTGGTGAAGACTGCTTACATTACTCCTGATTATTCCTTGGCTAACCTTAGTTTATTCCTTAGAAAAAAGTCCTCCTCCTCCTCGCGTCGAATTCCTCAATGCTGAGGGTCTTGATTTCCTAGCAGCCGTGGCATCAGCTTCTGCCGGACGGTGTTTCGCCACTTGTTCCTGTCTTTGCCAGAGTTCTTCTTTTCGTGTGGGACACCGAGTCGTTCAACGACCCGATGAACCCTGGTGTCAGAGTTTTTCAACCGCCTACTGCAAGTAGCAGGCCTCTGACATGGTTGTGTAACGACCGCCATCATTGACAGCAACCGGGACCGACGGCTTAACGTGCCCATCCGAAGCACGGAACCATCTTACTTGCGGACAATCAGGTGGTTCAGCCTGCAATGTCCTAACCAGACTGGGAACAAATTCACAAAGTGATAAATATCAACTTTGTGAGTGACTCCACCGGGAATTGAACCCGGAACCTTTGCGTGGCAGGCAGGCATACTAACCACTGCGCCACATCGGCTGTCGAAGTGATGTGATGTGATTTGCCAGAGTGAAAAGCGTCCTGTAGCTTGGTGTCCAGGGTTTAGCGGATCTGATCAGCCCATCTGGCAGGACTGCGTCCTCTAGAAAGAAGTAGGTAGCTGTAACATAAGAGATTGATCATATTTTTTCAAGCCCACGTGGATGTATTTTTCCATATTGTGCCGTAAAATATAAGTATCATGTAGCTGGAGGCTAAACTGTAATGATCCCAGAACTCTAACATGTTATTGTATTAAATACTTATGACAGTTTGTGGAGATATTTTATGTCATATTCATACAATGCGAAGAGATTAAGTAGACAATATTCGATAACTTTATCAATTAATCGAAATTCCGCTACAAACTGTCCGCTACGACAAAATATACACACTTGTCAATACCCCAGCTTTCACGAGGTATGTTAATGCCAAAGTAGCATTCTCTTCCAGACTACATTTGGTTGATATGGAAAGATCCGTCTGGAAAGCGGGATAGTGCAAAGGAAGTGAGGAAGTGGTCAAACTAAAGCAAACTTAAATCGAAAGACGTCAATGTATAGAAATATAGCGTAAACTATCGTACGACAGTAAACTTAAAGGTTTTTACGCACAGTGGAAGTAATGACCGAGGATAGTAAGTAGTGCAAACAAACCCCCAGATAACGGCGATAATTCATTAATTAACTAGTTTATTCTAGCTGCTCTACTTTATACGAATTAAAGTTTTTTAAATTTATATACCTACTGCTACATTCTTCTCGTGCCGTGTGGTGCCGGCTTAGAAAAACATCACCCCATATCTTTCCTGTGGGTGTCGTAAGAAGCGACAATGGGATTTGAGAGTTGAAGTGTATTGCAAATTTAGGCGACAGGCTGACAAACTGTCGCTATGGTGATACAGTCTTCTGAATGACTCTCAAACTTTTGTTAGATGTCGTGTAAATGACCGTTTCATACAGCCGTTTACGCTCTGCCTACCCCGCTAGGGACATAGGCATGATGCTTGTATGTATGTATGTATGAATGCTCTACTTTATGGACTAAATATTTCTATTCCTTAGTTCTTCCCAGCGAATTGATTTCGACACTGTTAAAACTATTTGCCATTGTTAATACCAACACAAAGAGATAAGTAATTTGGAATCATACGAATTTGATAGATTTCAACACACTTTTGTATAACCATACACACTTGATCGTGGGACACTTAATAGGTATAAGTTATTTCATAATCCTAGAAGTTGATGAATTAAAATACAGGAATATCTACCTAATAACTTTAATCCAGGTAGGTACGCTAGACCTTTAACTGGAAATAAACAATGGAGTAAGTAATACTTGTATCTACTTCGCTTAAATGTAGCAATACGGTCCACATTCACATTATAAATTACCTACATTACCTACTATCTTACCTCATTCATTATTATAGTCATTATGTCTTTCTTTGCCTTAATAATGTAAGTATCATAATAAACTACCCTTCTTCTGACTACTGCTCCAAATAGCCCACTATGGCGTTTGTTGATTGTGCGTATCGACCTTTGACTAGGGTTTGCAGTGTTCTATACTATTTCTATACTTATTGTTTCAATACTATAAAAAATAAAATATGCAACCGAAGGGGCTATACAAGTACAGAGGGCATATGATACGATCGAACAGAAGAAAAGAGTATTTTAACCTTTATTTTACTTTAAAGGCCGTCAAAAGGAAGATGATAATGACGAAAAGTTCAACACGCTGCAATTAATACAGCTACTTTGACCATGCCACGAAGTGTGCTGAGTGATTAATAAAACAGACATATCACAATATTTTAGACAAATTCTATAACTTGGTAACATTAGCAGGTAGAACTTAAACCTAGTCATACTAGGAAATAGCCGTCACGTCGCCAGACAAGTATGGAAACCCTACACTGCGCCCACGCCTCTGATTGGCCAAGATGTCCCCGTTGTCACGGCGCCTGCGCATCGCACGTACATGCGTCCCATTGCGCGGAATCACATGGAATTAGCCAAGGCAGTGGCGTGCGAGCAGGTAATACGTGGTAATAGGTACTTATGTCAGATAGGCAGGAACGTAAAACGTCGGTCGTAAAACAAAACAAAATCGTATTGTAACTAGATTTTGAGTATCATACATATTGCTCCGAACCAAATTAATTAGGATAAAGACAGGGATGACCAAATGAATGTTTGCAAATGGCATTAGATGATAGTACTTATCTGCTGTGAGGCGGCATTTGGTAAAACGTAAAATACTTTAAGTATCGAAAGCTTTCGCAACGATTTCCAACGGGAGTTCCTTTGATAGGTCAGCTGTAAAAGAGTTTGTATGTAATGTAGGCACACTAGAAGGAAATGTCTTGATTGTCTTTGTCTTGCCTTCCTGATTCACAACAACCAAAATAACAGTCTTGCAATAAACGAATCTATGTGAAACTAACTTTTATCTTTTCTTCTTCCACTGCGGGACCAAAAGCCTCACATCAGCAATATTGTCAAAAACAAGATAAATGGCAATCAAAGCAGAAACATCAAAAGGAACTATAATTTTGTAACGCTGCCCTAAATATTATTGGAATCCTCTGAACATTTTGAAATAATGATTTCTGTTTACTTAAACATCTTTAGAAAAGGTCTCATTAGTCAAGGCAGTTGCGTGCGCGCAAGTAATACTTATGTCAGATTACGAATTGGCATAACTTGGTAATGTCTACTTATCTGTATGCTGACGTAGCTCGTACGTAGATGTATGCTGTAGCATTAGCCAGGATGCGTAGATTCTATCGTGGATGCTGTGGTGTTTTATTAGCAGCTAGTTGCGTATTAATTAGTAAATATGTGTGATTTGTTTGTTTTTTGATTCTGTGTCCTTCTAGAAAAGTTAATAAGAGTGAGATGTAATTAAATTAATATTTTTCGCTGTTTAAGCATAAATCACAAACAATAATTAATGAGAAGAATTTATTTTCATAGAAAAATAATACGACAACTTGCGCGAAAAATATTAGATGTCATATTCATACGAACTATCCAATGGTGTATTTACCAAAGCATGATATTATTCATATTATTATTAAAGAAAGAAAGTAAAAGAAGAAAACTGTGAAACCTTGTGTGAGAAATCTTTGAAGATATATTCAAACAATCCTTTGGTATGTTTTCGTACTTACCTACTGGGTAAACTTTAGAATAACAAACTAAAATTCGATGTTATATTAACTCACAACTTTTCCTTGCAAGCTTTGTAGTTTGTCTAGGTATGCCATTTTCATTCCACCAATTTTCCCGCTCTACATCGCAGGAAAACCATACTTCGCATGGTGTCAGCGAAAAATGGTGGGGGTATCTAAGGGATGACGAAAAACCTCGTCGAATATACACATGGCGGGGCTTTCACCATCGGCAGAGCGGTTGGCGGGTTCAGGCGCATTACTCGCCAAGCTCCGGACCGGCGCACGCGCACACTTCCAAATTCAAATTTTCAAAAGAAGAAATAATAAATAATAAAATAAACAAGACTTTTCGACCAGTGATAGTGCTTGTTCCCGATACCTTTAATAAATATAAGGACAGATTAGAAATTTTATCAGTCAGCAATGGCGATGGCAACGTGCTTCAAGACGCTGGTGATCCTGGGGCTGGCGGTGGTCTGCAGCAATGGAGCCGAGGATGCCATCAATTGGGAACAGCCGCGTAAGTTATAGTCATAAAATGATCAAAAAATTCGTGATGAAAATTAGAGTTTGAAAAGATTGGAAGCCTTCTTCGAAATTGCGCTTTTCCGCCCCACTAAAAAAAGAAAACCTCAGAAAGGCACAGATTTTCCGTTATTGGAATATCTTAATTGATTAAAATACAAAAGAAAATAAATGGTTTATGTCATCATAATTAAAAACAGGTGCTATATTATGTGTAAAATCATTTATGTCATACTTTTAAGTCTCCTAAGTTGATGTTTTTAATAATGGTATAAGCAAGTAGGTACGTGCTAATGTCTAAAGCTAATGAAACTTCAATCGTAAAGATTTTATGACACCTGTCTCTTATTCAAATACGCATTCCATATTCTTGCATCAACACAACAAAGCGAATATTAATATAAAAGCAATACTCGTCTATCTGATTGTATTCAAATTGATTGTGAAATATTAAAGAATAAGTAGGAGTACCTACCTACAGTGCAAGTGGTTAAGATGGTATTTCGCCATTCGTTGCCCAATTGCAAGTGGCGAATTTGGACAAATTCACCTTTGGCTTATTGCAGGCAAGGTGTTAAGAGATCACTGTAAAGTGATTGATTTGCGAAATAGATTTATTGGTATCTAAATGTTCGCAAGGTATACTAAAGGGCGCTTGAACGGAACGGTTTTCGTAATCGCCATTAAAAAAGGCAATTTTAATCTTATGAATAAAAAAATTAAGTACATGTAAGTAAGTGTTAAATTCATAAATAGAATTGTAAGTTTTCATGAAATAGCTATTAGGAGGAGCTACTATATTGACAATATGTATAAATTTTTTTTTCACTGTCAGAGGGTTTCATGCAATATATCTGAGTAACGTAGGTTCGCTACTTGCGGAATAAAGAATAGGCAGGCAACAGAAGATGGACCCCTGGAGAACTGATATAAATATTGCATCATGATTTTTTGTAAAGGTGATGAAAATGCACTGCAATTTAATTACAATAGTACCTAAGTCATGAACCTTTTATGGAAACCGCAGGACGAGATAGATTGTCGCATTGAGATAGTGAAATAATTCAGTCGTCAACATAAACTAAACTAACCAGACCAAATGGAGTAATTTGACGTGTTGCAGAATAGACATGCTGAGGCATTAAAATAGAGTACTTGTTTACCTACCTTAATTGTAAACTTGCGACAGACAAACTCTAAGACAAACGTCGCAAGAGCCTTATTCCCACTGATTAAGCATGTCATTTTACTACACAACGTGAGTTGAAAGTTTAATGTAGATTTCTGTAAAGGAAAATGTAGGGATCTGTCATATTATTTATGCTGAATATGTCAACTTGTTTTACTAACTTTGAATAATTTGGATAGGTTTCTTTTAGCTGTAGCAGAATGACACAAACTCGAAATAACTTTTATTGCGCTAGTTTCTAAGAACTAAAACCAAGTAGGCCAGAATTCTAAGATCGAAGCCTATTTTCTTCAATTAATAAGGAAATTCGTTGTGTCACTAAACATTGGTTGAACTAAAACAATAGCGAACCAGGCCATCAAAATTTAAACAGAATATCATTCATATAGAACCTATTGTCCACCATGTATGGAAATGTATGGTGCGAGTGTAGCAGCCCTTGTGTTTATTTTTGAATGTCACAGTTTGACTTGCAATACATTAAAGTTCATGGTCGATTGAGGGATTATTGACAGCTCAACGATGTATTGTATGAATGTTATCTAACGGATTACAATCTATCACCGAGTGCTCGCAAAGACCACCCACATACGATGTCCAAATGCAATTTGTTGTAAATTGCATAAAATATTTTTATAAATTGCAAAACAAAATATAGAAGTAAATGGGGAAACAAATTAGATGCAGCATACTTGCTTACAAATTCCGAGCTTAATCATCGACACGCTTTTTAATACAAAGCTTTTAAATACCTACCTTCTCATATGAAAAAGAATATGCTAATCTTTTTCATTTCATCGTATCGAAGGTGTTCTTTATAAAAACGAATTTATAAAATTTTAACGTGCATATAGATTGGAACAATGCTTATTTTTTTCATCGTCTCGAAGGATATTTTTGTAAAAAAGGATTATGCAATTTTACGAAAATACTTTTAACCTTCAAATTGTTATGAAATAATACCAAACACTTTTCTGACATAATTAACATAATCATCTAACCACAGTATTTGAAGGGCGTTCAAAATGGGCTTGCAAAAGAGTACAAAAGATGTCACTGGGTCACGTTTCCTTCGGTAAATTAGAGTTTATTTACCCGACTGCGTCAGGAGGGTTATCTTATGTGTCTGTATGTATTAATGTATGTATTTTGAAATTCGTTTTCACTGGGTTACAGCCCATATGTCTGGGCGGATCTTGACATGTGAGGTGACGTTTGATTTGTTTTAGCAGCGCGAATAACACTGGATATACCTATTAAAAACTCATAAATTCAAGATGGCGGATTTTTATCTCAAAATTCAACTTTGATATTACCGCAGTCGGGTTTAAGTTTTTAATACATATGCTGTTAGTATTCATAGTGATAATAATAGCAATCTGCAGATATATTCATTTATCATTATTTGTAAATGATATGCTCTGTGTTGTTGCATTATTGTATCGTTATCTCGAAAGGCCGTGCGTGGATAATTATCCAATCAGCACTTGGGTTTCAGCACTTTTAGCGTTATTTCACTGGTGCAATCTATCGGATTAATTATTGGGTTCATTTATTATATGAGGCACTTAAATAGTAACAAGGATGAGGGAGGAAAACTCAGAGCTTTTAATAGATCGCAGGGGGCGTGATTGTGTCTAAACTTACCAATAAGATGTAACTGACTGAGCTTTACAGCAACACATTTTCGGACAACATAAAAAGCTATTTCCCAGTTTGCTATGACTCAATAGGCCTCTTGAAGTGAAGTTTTAAAAAGTATCTAATCAAGCTTAGGTACACCTATGTATGTAGGTATAAATAAACCATTGTGAGTTCAAGCGTACATGTCGTCTTATCAGTAGCACTTCATGCTTTAAAACTCATAATTTTTAATATATTGAATACCAGAATAAAGTAGCAAGCTAGCTTGGAGCTTGGACACTGATGCAATAGGTGCCAGAACAATAGGACTCTAAAAATAGAGCCTTTATGTAAGAACAAAAGTAATATTTTATCTTATCACACATTTTAAAAGTTGTAAAGACAATCATGCCAAGGTCACTTTCAGGCGATTCCGAAGTCAAACAAACGGACAGGACAAACAGACACGAATTTATGTATGTATATGGGTATATGCAAACACCTTATGTATGGTAGATGACCTTATGTAGGTATGTGGAATACATAATAGATATTTGCAGAGGCGCTGCGTATTGTACATAATAGAGCTTTGTCTGGCTGGCTTCGTGTCAACACGGAAGTCTTTATAGAAGCTTTAAAATTCTCTACAAGTGCAACGGTCAACGTTCTCAGATGTAGTTTGTTGTTATAGCATACTATAATATAATTATTATAATGTTTAAACAACAGTTGTAGCAACTGAATATGCCTGAATTTTGCTGTCCTCTTCTTTGGATTTCTCAGTAAATTTTAATGGGTAGATATAGCTACTTGGAAACTAGGAGGCATGCACCAATGAAAAATGCGAATACCATATCAATTTACCAAATTAGAATACAAACTTCATGCCCAGCCTTGTGACCCAGCTTAAAAATAAATGTAAATGCGAAAAAATATAGGCATTTCTGATTAAATTAAATATGTTATATCGATGGCACGTAAATGGTTCGTTATCATATCATTTAAAACATGGTTTTCGACAAATCCTAAAAATATATGCCCCTGACTTTTAAGTCATAAAATATTGGCATTCAAGCCTAATCTAATCGTTATCTATTGCAAATCTATAAGGAAATCTATTTGTTCGAAGAATCCTTGGCTATCCTTTGACACTGAGCCAGTATTTGGTTCTGAGTAGCATACCTACATCAAGGGGCCTTCACACGTGTTTTTTGTTAATCCGGCTGTCATTTTCCGCACGGCAGTCCAGCGGAAACGTACTGAGTAACCGATTTTTGCAAAACCGCTAACCTCAACAGGTCAAACTGAACAACTTTCCCCACAGTACATGTGCCAAAACATAAAAAAGTATAATTTGGTTGTTTTTTTCTATTTCAAAAACGGAAAAATAATGACATGTTGAGCGTGGGGAAAAATCGATATCATGTGCGGTTTCATTTCGATATTAACACCGGGCCGGTAAACTATCGCAGAGTCGCGTGGCACGTGTGTAGATCACGTTTTTTGACGGACATTGGGCAAAAGATGTTTCAGCCTTGCCTGCCTTTTGTTGGAGTAAGGCTGGACATCAATTTTATGGTCATCGGCGACGTGAGGCGAATACGAACATGACATATTGGGACATAATATAAGGTTCTATTAAATTAACTGCAAATATTTTAGGAGCTGATCAAATAAAATATAAGCATGTTCTTGGCAAATTTTCGAAAAAAGTGCACCCTGTTTGTCCTAGAAACACACCGCACCAATCACCACTTCGATGATTACGCGCCAAAATTAAAATAAATGCTGTGATTGGTTGGTCGTTGGTGTGCGTGTCGTGTAAGTGAATCCTGTCTACGTGGCGGAAGGTCAATCAAATGATGTTCACGTAATTAATTAAAAAGTTTGTTTGAAAATGAAAAATAATATCTAGCGTGTCGATTTATTTTAAAATGCCTTAGATGTTTTTGTTTTACATATTTATGCATACCTTTAAAATATTTGCAGTGAATTTAATAGTACCTTATATAGGAATGGGACTATTAATGGTTGAGTCATTCAATCATGTTGAGGGAGGAGTCGGCAAAGTAAGAGGAAATCCATTTCGCAGTACTTGAAGTCACCTCATACTTTTAGATGGTAGAGGTCTCTCATTTGTGAAACAATTCAATCAACTTATAAATTTTTGGTATACGAGTACATTTAATACCTACCATAAACATTTTTTAAAGCATTCAAGACTTTGGCAAATACCAGCAACTCTAGCAGAGTTACATTTTGAGTTGATATGAATGTCTGAAAAAAAAAAGATGGATTCACGTGCAAACAAATTGTCTAAAGTGGAATTAATGACGATTAGCTTAGCATTAGATGAATGAACAGTAGACAGTGGGTTTCTTATTTCGTTTTTTAAAGATGTGCACTATGTTACAGACAAGCAGTATATCTGCTTAACTTGACAAACAAAAACCCGACTGCGGTAATTACAAAGTGGTATATTGCGATAAAAATCCGCCATATTGAATTTATGTTTTTTTTTGGTATAGATAACCAGTGTCACTCACTAACGCTGCTGAGACGAATCTATTGACACCTCACATATCAAGATCTACCTAGCCGTTTGGGCTGTAGCCCGTGAAAACTAATTCCTGCATACATACCCACGTAAATTACATAATATCGTAACACAACCCTCCTGCCTTGGCAGTCGTAAAGAAGTCTTACCCCGCATTGAAAATGGAATCTCTCAAAATTCTATTACGGCGCTGTCGGCATAGTCAAGATTAGTCACAGTCAGTTAGTTTAACCACAGACCGACGAACAACCTTGACTTCAAGTTGTAGTTGCAACAACTTACGAAATGTCTCTTTTCTTTACTCATTATACACGGCGCCCGCACCAGGCGATTTGACGAGCCGTTTTCGAGTCGGTTGAATTACTCTTTGTAACATTGTATTTCTGTTGGTAGTTGCCGTGTGGTGCCGGCGGAGATATCATCACCCGATATCTTTCCCGTGGGTATCGTAAGAAGCGATTAAGGGATTAGAGAGTTAATGTGCGTGCTTTGCAATTTTAGGAGAGGGGCTGACAACCTGTCTCTATAGTGATACACAGCCTTCTGAATGACTCTCAAACTTTTGCTGGACGTGGTGTTAATGGTCGTATTTACATTAACTACCTAATCTTTTTAACCGATGAAAAAACAAAAGAGGAGGAGGTTCTCAATTCGTCCCGGACTTTTATTGTTAATAAATTATATAAGAGTTCCACTGTTCAAATGCGGAATTTCAGATGGTTTGAATATGGCAAGCAGATTATTCGCGGATAATGTCATATCTCATGCCATCTATTCCTTAAGCTCTTCTCATATAATGCCATTTTGGTAGCAGATAATGACAACTTGTGCGGAATATTTGATGTCATAATAATTAGTCCATACAAACCTGCAATTAAAGAAAAAAATATATTAGGTACATCGATTATAATGCTGCTAGCTGAAGTGAAAGGGTGCAAGTGGATATACTTTCCAGCAAAATAACCTGGCAGCAATATTTTTTCTAGTAAAAGCTGTAGTATGGTATATTGGCTATTTTTGTCTCCGTGTGACCTTTAACATGCTGCAGAATTTATTATTTCAATTAACCTAAGACTACTGTACTATATTAGCTATTATTTTCTCCGTGAGACCTTTTTTTTTGCCGCAGAATTTATGATTTAATACACCACATAAAACTTTTAGCACTGCTCCGACATTTGCAAATATTACGTAGATAAACAAAAAACTAAGTACCTACTTAACTTGTTCTTGTCTGCATTTTATTAGCTAATAGGTATGTTTAATTTTGTTACACAAGAAATTAATTTAAATATTCTGCAGTTTAATAGTCAATGTCAATGTCATCTTTCATGCATGTATCGCCTATTTGCATACCATGCAAAAAATATGATGACGTACAAAAAGTTGACATAAACTGAGTTTCAACCTTTATTACAATTTTCACAAGAAATTAATTTAAATTTTCTGCAGATTGCTTGTCAATGTCAATGTCAATTATCATGCATCTATCGTCTATTTGCATACAAAGCAAAAAACGACTTATAAAAAGTAGACAAAAACTGAGTTATAACCTTTGTTACTAAGTACCTATGTATATAGCTTATGTTTTAAGTAATATGAGAGTTGCTATATATGAGGGCTTAAAGATGTTATATCATGATAATGATAATGATACAAACGCTACTTTATTTATTTTTATGATTATCCTGAACTATCAACATCAACAATGGACACGCATGCACCTCCTCCTTTCGTATGCAAAACTACAAAGTCATGACCAGCTGATTGTCTGTCACAATTAATGTCATGCCCTTCCTCTCCTGCCCCTTGCACACAGGAGGGCCTGTAGAGTGCTAACCAAAATGCTATTGACGTAGGTAGCCACTTTCTGGGCACAACGACTGTAATGTGGCCAAATGCGGGGATCATTTCATTGCCATTGACCCGAAAGGAAGAAGAAGAAGCTTATTGGCAAGCGCCCACCAAAAATAATGCAAGTTACTCACCGAAGTAGGCTTCCGTGCTTCAGTTCAGACGATAGTCACAGTCCACTGCTGGACAGGGGCCTTCAACTATTGTATCCAAAACAACAAATCCATGATCAGCTGATTGCGCCTACCAAAAGGAATGCAAGTTTACTCACCGAAGTGGGTTTCGGTGCTTTAGTTCAGCCGATAGTCACAGTCCACTGCTGGACATGGGACTTCTACTATTGTGTCCAAAACAACAAATCCATGATCAGCTGATTGCGCCCACCAAAAGGAATGCAAGTTTACTCACCGAAGTGGGTTTCGGTGCTTTAGTTCAACCGATAGTCACAGTCCATTGCTGGACATGGATGGGGCTCCTCCTATTGTGTCCAAAACAACAAACCCATGATCAGCTGATTGCGCCCACCAAAAGGAATGCGAGTTTACTCACCGAACTGGGTTTCCGTGCCGCAACCGACAGTAAGCCTACAGTTGCATAAGAGTTATACAACCAGTGACCTTGTGCAACCAGCGGCGTTCAAGTTCAGATCTGACAGTAGGGTTGGTCAGTGACTATCTTAAGTCAGTCAAGCGTGTGGGTGGGACACCGAGTCTATGAACTACCCGATGAAATCTAGTGCTGGAGTTTTTAAATCATCTAGATATGTCATAACTAATACAGGGTCCCTGATTGACGTGGTTTCGTAAAGACCGCAATATAGGTATATTGGATGGCTACCTGAACCTAGAGCGTGCCTCTGAAGCACGAAAACATATTTTTAGAACTTCTGGACTATATACCTATCCGAAAATCAATGAATTTTCGTAACTAAGCCAAACAACAAATTCAACTATGTCTTTTCCGCGCAGAAGCTTAATTGTCTGAACCCTTTTTAACGAATGATCTTCATATAGTAGAGCTACTTTATTTTGGTCGTATAATTTAAAGCGATATAAGCATATAGCCTGCTGGCCTTGGGTAACTGACTTGTTTAAGTGGCAACCCTGTAATCACCTGTCGCCATCAAAAGAAGAAAGCTCGTTATGTTTTTGGTGAGAAGCCCGGTCAAGGTAAAAGATGACTCAAGCGTAGAGTATTATGCACGCACGCGTAGGCATATACATTATACGCGTTATAAATTATAGGTGCTACTGGCAGCTTCTTGAGCTACCCATTTGAGAGTACAAATATACCCTACTAGGATTTTATACAGTCACTAAAATTAATCAGTAGGTATGTCAAACTCGAAACCATATTACCTATAGGCAATAAACTGGACATCAAATAAATTTTTGATTTGACGTTCAGTTATTTTACGTAAAATTATCCTTTCTCTTCATTATATTTGCAATATCATGTAAAAGTTATATTTTACTAAGGGGCAGCTCTTCAAATACTAAAAGAGACTAAACCAACCGACCAAAAATGTTCTACCTGGCATACAAAATTACGATCAGCTGAATGTATTTACCTACTACGGCTAGTTTAATATTTCTTTTTATGTTTCCTGAAAAATTATACTAAGCCAAGTTGTTAAGTTTCGTGGTTTGATTGAATGCATCCTATCAGTTCCTCAAAGAGTTGTTTCTTACACTCTGCAGCTATTAATTATACCTAGTATGCAGGCGCCGTAAAATAGTTATAGATCTTTAGCAGTATTAATTTGTTGCACTGGACATCCTTTAATTTATCATTACTCATTTATGAAGATCAAGTTTTTTGTAGGATGTTGTCTGGTTTTCGTGCTTCTGCACTGCCTCAAACTGAAAATGTCAAGGGGTCACCAGCCTTATAGAAGACGTATAAAAATTACTATACTTACATGAAATAAAATGTTATGACTTCATAATTTGGGAGAATAAGGATGTAAGGTCAATGAGTACTTACATTAAGTATGCTAATTTATCTTAAGTAGGTATAATATTGATAACACCAATTATTTGCTTATCGAATATCTTCTTCATTAACGTAAATTATATTTCGTTGGCAAATAGGCAAATGGTTTTTAAATAAGGAAAAATGTACTAGACTTTGCTTAATCGCGCCATGTTGACTATGTTTTATCTAATTCATTATTATGATGTCATGTTCTGTAATGTAGATAATACATATTCATTATATGTACTCGTAGAATTTTTATTATCATCATGCATTATTTGTCTGTTCACTACTAACTTACACTTTAATTCAAAAAGCTAGCAGAAATATCGTGAATTTTGTATGGGAGGTAGGGTTTTTTTTGTTAACACCATAATATGTTCCATGCGGAAAGTTGATCAGTTTCATGATCTGAGCGCGCCTGCAAAGTTTTCGCTATACCGTCCCTTACACTTACAACCTGTACAAATTAACCGTATGCATACAAAAATAAAAAATTATAGCCAGTCTCTTAAAGTAGGTAGAGCAGTACCTCAGATAAAGTAGTCCTGACTCACTACTAGTTGTGTACTATGCACTACTCTGGTTAGCCGGTACAGAATTCCTTGTCGCATAAGGATGCGCCTTTGGAACTGTGTGCAATAACGTGTAAAAAAAGAAAAACATAAATAAATTACGTAAAATAAAGAAGATCCATTCCTTTTCATATCTATTTTGAATCGTATTTTTTCTCTTTTTAATGCATTAAAGTACCTACAACCGCATTACCTACCTACATAATACAACTTAATATGCACAAATTGTCCAACTGTACTAACATTGAAGTAAAATGCCATTTGAAATGTATGCCAAGTAATATGTTATAGCTACTGGACAAGCCTAAGCATTCTTTGTTTGTTGGGTAAATATGAAGATGAGGTAAACGTAAGGCTAGTTGCTAGGCGTTTTACTAAAATAGGTAAAATTTAGTTTCTTTTGTCATTTTAGAATAAAAGAAAACGTAACGAAAAATAAACCGAACAGTCAATATTTAAACGTTTAAAAAGTAAACTAACAATAATAGAAATGAAATGATGATGTGATAGCATCACACGCACCGACATCATGCAAAAATCAATGAAATTTTTTCATACTTTGCAATACTGAAATTGTTGAATCTGAATGTTTATTTACCTTCTTTTGTCAAGTCAATAACATCCCAATACCCTTAACCCCATTACCTTTTATTATTGCCCCATTCAGATTAACAGACAAACACAGTGGCCAGCATCAATTTATTAACAGACAATCTTTTTGATTTCCAGCGGAATACATCCAGCCCTGCAGCCGCTCAGACCCCGGCCTGGACAACTGCATCAAGAGCTCGTTCAACCACCTGCGGCCGTACCTGGCGCGGGGCCTCCCGGACCTGGGGGTCCCTCCAGTGGAGCCCCTGCTGATCGACCGCTTGGTGATGGAGAACGACGCTGGCCCTGTCAGGGTCACTGCCGCCTTCAGCAATATCACCGTCATCGGGCCTAGCAACTACACCATCACTAAAATCAGGTATGCTGTTCTTCTTTTTTACCTTCATAAGGCTGCGGAGAACTACCTACTGCGGAGAATATTCGCAGAATGTTCTACCTATAGGTAGTTACGTGAAAAGTCTATCTCGGGGCCTGCCGGACCTGGGGGTCCCACCAGTGGAGCCTCTGCTGATCGACCGCTTGGTGATGGAGAACGACGCCGGCCCTGTCAGGGTCACTGCCGCCTTCAGCAATATCACAGTCATCGGGCCTAGCAACTACACTATCACTAAAATACGGTATGCTGTCTTTTCCTTTTTACTTTCATAAGTCTCACTTAAACATCTAGGCTGCGGAGAATTACGTCGCAGAATATTCTACTTATATAGTTACGTGAAAAGTCTACCTCTTAAACTTCGTTTGATATAAATATGACATCTAAGATTTGCAACACGATTTTGAGTTCAACTAAACGTGTTTTGCAACACGATTTTGAGTCCATCAATCATCGGCTGCGCCGACCCCAAGCAATTGGGATAAGGGCAGGAAGATGATGATGATCTAAGATTTGGTTGTCTGTCGTTTACACTTAGTTTAAATTTGACCCATTTTAGACTAGCGGTGCCATATGCCCAAAATTCGGTTTTAAGATATCCACGCTTTGGTACTTACCTATCAACCATTTACTTTACATCATTTCGTTAGCCAATTTAGTCTCTGGAATCTAGCACCTTATTATATTTCAAAAGCTTTGTCTAAAATGAGTAAGTAAATACAAAGTTAAAGTTATTTTGTACATAGATCCTCTAACAAATAGGTAGACCTCATTCTAGCAACTCTCGTTCGTGGTTGTAGTGTAGGACTAATATTTATTCTGTGCTCGTATTGTGTGTGATGTTCACGAACTTGACACAGTTTCGGCTCGTTACATGTAGCGTCTGCACTTTCTTTGTATTGGATGTGTAGTAAGTACCTCAATGTCTGTCATCATTAAGTGTGCTGACCTTGGATTGTTTGGTTTTTGTGTTTTATTTGTGAGCACTTCATTGTAAGTCAGCGAATTAGTAAATAGGAAGGTATGAGAAAGTATAGTATTTAATTATCAACCTTTAAATTAAACAATCTTTTACGTGATTACTTTATTATAACACGCTTGAGATTTGTTTGCATTAAAAAAATGAATAAAAATTGTGTTTCCATTCAAAGACATTATTAATGTAGGCACAAGATACCTGATACATAATTTGCAAGCTTCTTCCAACACTATAATTAAACTATAATAGCAAAGGAATGCCACCAAATTAAGTTTGCGTGTGTCAAAACTTGTAAAGATGGCATCTTAAATTACATACAAGTCAAATAATGGTTAATTACCGACAAGATAAACATTGGCAGAGGTTACCTCGGATAATATGTGAAGGCCGTCCCTTTGACATCTTCGAACTTTGTGACGGATATCCTCTTGACAATTGCGTAAAACATCCTGTGGTTATGGGATACATATTGACACATTTTTGGCTGAACATTAACAAAGTTATCAGCCACGACAGTCCAATGCTGAACATAGGCCTTTTTTGATTGTATCACAGATTGTATTGGGAGGTATCGCCATTCCACAGGTGGATTAGCAAGCATAGTGCAAGCATTACTTAAATTTCTTATTTTCATTTATCAGCATAGTGCATGATGTATTGATAATTAATTGTTCATTTACTATTGACGACACCTACAGTAGGGTGATGTTTTTCTAAGCCGGCATCACGCGGAGTAAGCATCTATCACAACTATCAACAACCCTGTATATACCTGAGTCATACAGCCCAGCCTGGCGAAGCATGACATTTTGCAACGAAATTATCTCAGAATATGCAACAGCCCAATGGAACCCGCTGATGACCTGATGAAATCCACTGACGAAACCCTGCACTGTAATAATGAGTAATGAAAAACCACTGGACGGGAAAGATACATTATTACTTACCTTATTATGTTATGATTATGAACAAGTATAATATAAAAACAAACCCCGACTGCGGTAATTTCTAAGGTATATTTTGTGCTTAAAATACGCCATTTTAATTAATAAAATAGCCAGTGTCACTCGCACTGCTGAGAAAAATCTAACGGCACCTCATTTGTCAAAATCTACTTAGCAGTTTGGGCTGTAGCCCGTGAAAATGAATTTTGTTTTACATACCTACACAGGGACTTACATACGTGCATACATACATACATACATACTCTCGGAAAACATAACCCTCCTTCTGAGGCAATCGGGTAAAGGAGAAATCCACTGTTGCATGTATTGTTTACTTGTCATACGTTAATATTGCAGTGTTGCAACAAACTTCTGCAGTACCTAGCTGACATTAAAAAGTTTTTTGCTGTGCAATAAAGTTTTGAAATGTGACTAGGTTCGCAATTTAGCAATGCCTCTAGACAAATAGGCAAATGCCATAAGATAAAATTACAATAGCATTGGGTAAAAAGTATCTTTGAAGAATGTTTTTGTGATATGCAACAAGTTCACACAACAAAAATGCCTGTGATTGGAAATTAGCGCAAGTGAAGGATTTTAGCGAATTTGTAACATTGCCCGGTCATTGTACCTGCAACCGTCCCGTGGGAACGAGTCTTTTTCCTGACATGTTTTAAATTATCCTTCCTCTTGATTCACTCTATCTATTTAAAAGAACTGTATGTAAATCCATGCGTAGTTTGAAAGATTTGCGCATACGAATAGGGATGACCAGGCTACTTTGTTTTACCCTATGCGTTTTTTATACTATGTAAGTATGTAGTGATTTTTGTGGTTTATTTCCAGGTCCGACCTGAGGAAGCTCCGTATCGACATGGGGCTAGTGCTTCCAAGAATTGAGATCACCGGCAACTACGAGGTGTCTGGTCAGGTGCTGCTGTTCCCCGTGAGGAGTCGAGGAAACTTCTGGGCTGCTTTCAGTAAGATAATTCTACCTATTACTTACTCACAATTTGCTCTGATTTTGATATGGTTTTAAAGTATAGATAGAGACGATGATAGAGACTAGTTGTAAATGGTTTGAAAACTCTGACACCAATGTTACCCGGATCGCTCATCGACTTTTTGTCCTACACACAAGTGTGTTGGTTTTGGGATATGTGCGAAGACTCTTTCGTTCTGGATAAAGTTTCTTCAGTGTTGACTATGTTATTGATCAAATGATCACCTAAGGTCTGTGACCTAAATCTAGGCCAAACTTAAATAAATATATCATTAATTGTTTCAGGCGACGTAGCTGCCATCGCCAAGATCTACGGGAAAGAGATCGAGAGAGAGGGCGTCAAATACATGGCTGCTGACAGACTAGTTGTGGACTTTAAACTCAGGGGCGCAAGGTTCAAAGTCAGAGACACCGTTAACCATGGCAGTGTGATTGGTAAGGAAATCATTCTTTATTTATGTTATCAGTGAGGACGTACTTACCCATTAAATATCCTTTCGTTGAAACAATTTTTCCTGTCTGACCTTTAAAGCTTTGGACATCCCTCCTGATTCACAAGTCATGGTCATGATCATGACTACGAAATTGAAACTTTTTAATAAGAACTTGATGCCTCTAGAAGAAATTTTCCATTAGACAAGAAAATTGGCTACTTTTGATACACTTTTAAAAGAGACTTCCCAACGTTCACTGCAACAGGTATATCACCTGCGCTAATACAAATAAAGCTGAAATCCTAAGGCCCATGACCAGCTGTAGACTGTTGTAGCTCTTGATAATAATGGATCAATCTGACACAAAATTCCCAACTTCCAGGTGAAGCCATGAACCAGTTCCTGAACAACAACGCTGCTGAGATCATCGACGAGATGAGACCAGCTGCCTCCATCTCTATCGCCAAGCACTTCCAATCCTTCCTCAATGCAGCCTTCACTAAGATCCCAATGGATGTCTGGCTCAAGCCTTAGGCAGATCTGACTTTATTAGCGTATCTCTAATGTATATGGACGACTTGTTTGGGCCTTAGGCTGATCTTCCTCCTTAGCATATTTCAAGTTATACATGGATGACTTCATATTGACTGCCCAAAACACCTCATAAGTGTTCAGTTTTGTTCAAATGGCTGATATTTCATAAGATAGCCATGATCAATTATTTTTCGATTGAAAAATCTGCTGAAAAATTTACTGTTACTTGACTACTTAAATAGCAATTAAAAGGGGAACCTTAATTACCTAGCAGTTCTTCGTAACAAAAATCAGATTGATTTTCTATGATGAAGCAAAATAAGATATAGTAAGTGGGTAGATAACTCAACTGTCATTGAAGTTACCGCAGATCAAGTAGTTTGACGTTAATTGCTAATTTGGTGTATTACCTAATTATGATTTGACACTTATTGAAGTTACCGCAGATCAAGTAGTTTGACGTTAATTGCTAATTTGGTGTATTACCTAATTATGATTTGACACTTATTTAAGCATCTACAAATACGTAGATCGACGCTTTGCGTATGATAAAAATATCGATTTTACCTACCTAGGTTTTCTTATTGATGTGCCGCCTAGAAGAGCTAAAATTAATCCGGATCTGGAATCACTGCCTGATGATATTTTGTTTAAATGCATTAATAAAGTGGTTTGATTTTGAGATAAACAACATAAAAATAAATAAAGTACAAATGAGATTAGATCTCAAAGAGGTGCGATTCTAAGGACGTGTACGTAGATTGAAGTAGGTATTTGAATAGATACCTATCTAATTATCCCTAACTGGTACATACTTACTAGGTGTTAGGTACTTATAAATTAATATATTTAATTTAAGTTTCTCGCATAATAATAATTTAAAATATTGGTGCACTCAATTCATCGATGATTTTTAAGTTTTAATGTATCATCGCATCAGTCAAAGATTGGAAAATTATTGTACAACGTAAGAGCATTTTCTTTCAACTGTAATTATAACTAAAAATGGTAAAAATAATGCATTTCATTTTATTTTATAAAATGTTATGAAAATTCGGGCTCTGCCTCTTGAACAGATGTTTGATAACTGTTTGTACTTAACCATAACGACAGTATGATTTTGATCACACTTTGTAATTAATTTATTAGTTTTATTTATATATCTAGGTATACTGGGTTATTTTTTAGTCAGTGCGCAAACTTTGCAGGGTATTTCTACTCGTGATTCTGAACAACTTTTACTATGGGACCACCTGCGAATTAAAAGTATTTGGATGTTCCATAGAAAATTTCATATCTAGGTACTCGGCAAAAATGTATGGAACAACCAAAATTTTTTTTTACATTTCGCAGGTGGCCCCATAGTTAAAGTTGTTTAGAATCACGAGTAGAAACATCCTGCAAAGTTTGCGCACTGACTAAAAATAACCCTGTATAGTGTTACCTGCGACGAGTTAATTAAAAACGGCAAACAAAATTGTGATTTAATAAATTATTGCAATGTCGTACCTAATGTGAATTGAAATAAACGAGAAATTGACGTACAAAGAAACAATATAAAATAGTTTATTTTTTGTTTCGTTTAAAATAAATAACTTAATTAATATGGTCATATTTTAGTAACTTAAAACTATTTACTTAAATATGGTAAAGTGCAATGACAAGATTAACAAGATCATCATAAGCTATCGCCTTATAAGACATATATTAATATTTAATGATAAACTATAGCTGATTGAATAGACTTAAGATAACCTTGCACATGGTTGCTAATTAATTGATCTTCATTAGAGATAGATAATAATAGTCTCGATTACTTTGTTTCAACAATTATTTAAATCGGCAATAGGATGCCATTAAGTAATGGTAAAATTTCTTTTTCAAATATCTTTTAGGAAAATTGCCAACTATAACACCTAATCTGACATCATTAATTTGAACCTATTTATAAAAACTTGTATCAAATATATTACGATACAATTCTAAATAATTTTGATATGTTTATACCTACCTAAAATCATCTGGGGAGGTTTGCAAACTTTCATCCATACCATTTTACAGTGAAAAAAAATTGCAGATGTATTTAACTTTCAATGATTTCTGCACCATGAATCTTCTCCTTTCATTAGATTGTTTGTTAATATTAGTTTAATTCTGTATATACAGCAACAAAGAATGTATAATGTAATGTTATATGTAGAAGTCGTCACGTGCTATGTGCGTCTGTGCATACAATAGACGCGATCGTTATGAAATGATAGCGGGCAAATGTTATAGCATCAGCAAAGTCACGCCCTCGGATAGTTTCATCATATCACTCTACTTGTGTTGACTTACTCAGACATAAATGTACTAGTTAGTTGATTTTTGAAAACTTGCTAAATTTTCCACCGCAGGCAGGATTTGAACCTGCGACTTTCGGCATCTGTACTGCCGACGCCACTACCAACTGATTGATAATAGTTGATCTCTTAATCAGCAACACGGTTTCAGAGCAAAATTGCACAAAACATATCGTCATTGCACTTTCACTCCTAAAAATACCTTGATTTTTACGGATTGTGTTTCAAAACTATGCAGTTTTTAAAAAAATTGCAGGCTGTTTATCCTCAAATGTATCATGAGTTTCCATATTGCATTTTCTTTGTGATACTTTAGGAGATGATGATGATGGTCATGGACGAAGTTCAAGCCTACAGTTTACCGTTTAAGAAAGTTACGATTATCGTCAGGAAAAAGTGGTCAGCGAAGGCTTTGAAAGTCGCCTGACCGTGACCGGCCCCAATAGAACTGAAGTCCGTTATTGATCCTAGTGTTTACCGAAGATGTCATCAGCGTTAAGAGTCGCGAAGGAGTGGTCAGCGAGTGGCTTGAAGAAGTCACGGAGAGCATCCTCGATAGGTCCCTGTAGTTCTTCGGCCATCATCTGCCAGTTCTCGTTCAGGAAGCTGTTCATTGACTTACCTGCAAACAACACAGTCAGATAAATTGAAGTTAGAAACATTTAAGACTTAAAAGATTGAGATATTTGCAATATTCTAGTGGTTAGATGAATTTTAATCTTGAACTTACTACTCTTGCCTATCTCTGTCATTATGTGAGCACTTTTTTCCATTTTAAATCATCAAGAATACAAAAGGATCACTCACTCAGTTCCCCGTCAGAGCCGAACAGGTTGTCAAGCTGCATGGAAGCGCTGGTGGCCTTGAACTTGAAGTCCAGCTCCTCGCACTTGAGCGTGTCAGGTCCGTTGAACTGACGCTGGCGACCCAGGACGATGTTCACTATGGCATCGATGTCACCTGAGAAAAAAAAAACACGAACGTTAACCTAATTGCTATTTATGTAATAAATGATCTTTTTCTCTACACGCGCCAATAAGGGTCTACGTCTCCGAATACCTATTTCGCATCTGGGAAGTACAGCTTGTAAAAGTACCTTTGGCGCCTGTGATCTACTTCCTTGCTAGATGTTTTTGTGCTCTAACAAAATATGTTACGCCAACCCCAACTGATTTGGGATAAGGGCAGGCAGATAATGATCTACTTACTACCAGCAATGAACTTTTGAGGAACTTACCGAATTTGGCAGTGAATTTCCCCTGGCCCTCGATTGGTAGCATCAGTAGCTGTCCAGCCAGCTTGTAGTTGCCTCGCATCTTCAGCTCAGGGATTGCAAGCCTCGCGATCACTTGGTGCTTCTTGGCGATAACTCTGTAAGAATAAGGGATGATATGTCATAAGTTTGGACAATACGTCTAAGACTGTATATAAACAGGTGTGGTAAACTTTGTGTCTTCAAAACCACCTAGGTCTTGATTAATAAGCATGTGACGTGGTGTGTACGGTTCACTTAACCGGGCATGCACACTGAGGTAAATTGGTCGGCGACTTATCGGAAGAGATCCGTGTGTCACCGAGCAACAAAATCGCATGTGTGCACGCGGTCTAAAAGTTTGAAGTTGGATGTGACGTCGATAGGGTGTAGTGCTGCCTCACAGACAGTGATGGAATTATCAAGGGTTCACTTGAAGGGACTTTGATTACCTGACGGTGACATCATCGAAGGTTGAGGTTTCGTCGATAGGGCCTGAGTGCTGCCTCACAGACAGTGACGGAATTAGCTGTTCACTTGAAGGGACGTTGATTACCTGACCGCTGACGGTGACATCATCGAAGGTTGAGGTGACGTCGATAGGGCCCGAGTGCTGCCTCATAGATAGCGACGGAATTATCAAGGTTTCAACTGAAGGGACGTTGTTTACCTGACGTTAGTGACAGTCATGTGTGACGGTCCGCTGACGGTGACGTCATCGAAGGTTGAGGTGACGTCGATAGGGCCCGAGTGCTGCCTCATAGATAGCGACGGAATTATCAAGGTTTCAACTGAAGGGACGTTGTTTACCTGACGTTAGTGACAGTCATGTGCGAAGGTCCGCTGACGGTGACGTCATCAAAGGTGGAGGTTACATCGATAGGGCCTGAGTGCTGCCTCACGGACAGTGATGGAATTATCAGCAGTTCACTTGATTTACGTTGTTTACCTGACGTTAGTGACAGTCATGTGCAAGGGTCCGCTGACGGTGACGTCATCGAAGGTTGAGGTTACGTCGATAGAGCCTGAGTGCTGCCTCACAGACAGTGATGGAATTATCAGCAGTTCACATGAAGGGACGTTGATTACCTGACCGCTGACGGTGACATCATCGAAGGTTGAGGTGACGTCGATAGGGCCCGAGTGCTGCCTCATAGATAGCGACGGAATTATCAAGGTTTCAACTGAAGGGACGTTGTTTACCTGACGTTAGTGACAGTCATGTGTGACGGTCCGCTGACGGTGACGTCATCGAAGGTTGAGGTGACGTCGATAGGGCCCGAGTGCTGCCTCACAGACAGTGATGGAATTATCAAAGGTTCACTGGAAGGGACGTTGTTTACCTGACGTCAGTGACAGTCATGTGTGAGGGTCCGCTGACGGTGACGTCATCAATGGTTGAGGTTACGTCGATAGGGCCTGAGTGCTGTCTCACAGACAGTGATGGAATTATCAAAGGTTCACTGGAAGGGACGTTGTTTACCTGACGTCAGTGACAGTCATGTGTGAGGGTCCGCTGACGGTGACGTCATCGAAGGTTGAGGTGACGTCGATAGGGCCCGAGTGCTGCCTCACAGACAGTGATGGAATTATCAAGGGTTCACTTGAAGGGACGTTGAATTCGGGCACTCCTGAAATATGAATAGCCGCATTGGTAAGCACGAGTAAAACTGCACAAAACAAAAAACAAGTGTGATAAAACTTATTGGACGGAAAAAAAACTTCAGACGTTAGGTTGAATTTCCTGTGATAAAACTTATTGGACGGAAAAAAACTTCAGACGTTGGGTAGAATTTGAATGTTTCTAATCGATAAGAATGACACAAAAATCTTAGATGTGATATCTCAACTATTATCCAAAAATTCGTGACTGAATTTTACCTGAAGCTAACTGCGGAATGTAGCTGTTCAGCGCATCTTTCAGACATTCGCCCAACGCTTTTTCTTCTCGGGGACAAATGAAGCCTCCAACTAAAAACAAATATGAAATAAGTTAAGATCCTAATCATAAAAGAAAAGACCAAGAATAAATAAATTCAAAACAAACCTGCAGAAGTTTTACAATAATGTCAAAAACAGAAACTGGAAAGCATGACTCAAAAACTTTGACAGGTCATCGTTAAGGCTCCTACCGCCCCCTCCTCTACCGGAAGGTTCGAAATTTAAATAATATTCGGAAGTCGTGTTTGAGCTGGTCAATGAGTAGTTTTACAGAGGTGTCACTCACCATTCCAACAATCTTAGACAATTTAGGTAGGTACGTACTATCAGCAGCATATCAAACTATTTGCGGATTATTCTTTGTAGGTTATTGTATAGAAAACGTTGCATGTTGAATGGTGATCCAAACAATATTCATAGTAAAATAATGACGTCCTTACATTGAACTGTTAGTTTGCTTGATATTTCTTCACATTCAGTAAAAGAAAATAATAAATTCATCCAAAAATAAACCTTTATATTGTGATCGATCATACTTACATTTTACTAAGAAACTCTTGGAAGAAAAAGTTTTCCGAAAGTGCAAGTGGCCAGTACCTATCATTATACGCACTTCGCGCGAACTTTGACAAAAATATTTTTTTTATTGATGGACGACTATGGTCAATCAGTTTATTCATATAATATGAAGACACTTTTGCCAGCGTCCAGTTATTTAAAACTTACCAGTAAAAAAACAGCCTTTGGTTAGGTTACAACCTAAACCACCTGATTATCCGGAAAAAAGATAGTTTCGTGCTTTTGAAGGCACTTTAAGCACTTAAGTCTTTGTCAGAATAAGTATGATTGATTACTTAAATGGCACCTTTACAAAACTATGTCAGAGGCCTACTAGTTGCTGCTGAAAACTCTGACAGAAAGGTTCAATGTATTGGAGTTTTAATGCACTCACAGCGCTATATTATATAGCGTGAAATTTTACTAGTGACCGATAGCGAAATCTCAGGACCGGCTATTGATAAGGAACAACATTCCTCAAGGAACATAGGTCGAAAAACGAAAAAATATTTTGACCTCCCATAGTAACTCAAATCTGCTGATCGGCAATTTTGTATGGGAGGTCCAAAAATTATTTTGTATTTCGACCTATGTTCCTTGGAGAAAATTGTTCCTTATCACTAGCCGGTTCTGAGTTTTCGCTATCGGTCACTAGTAAAATTTCACCTCATATAAGCGCTATATTATTCTTAAAGGTTCAAAGTGTCGGCGACTAGATCTCGCAATTGAAAAAAACAAATAAAACATAGGTTGAGATACTAATACATACATAACTGATAGCAAAAATGCAGGGTGCGCATAAGGAACAGCAAAGGTCGAAATATGAAAAAAAAAACACATAAAAATTTTGTTAAAGTAAAATTTTTTGTTTCTTATAAAAGTTGTTCAGTTTTGTAGGTAGAAGAGGGTCACTTCAATATTTGAACTTAATTAAATTTGTTCAAATATTGAAGATTTGGTCCCCTTTTTATAAATCAGGTTATACCAAGGATTCAGGGTTACCATACTTACCATAACGTCATCAAATAGGTACCTACCTACTCAATAAATTCGTAACCCTATTCGAACTTCCCAAAATTATCAGTAACCGCGCGTTTAAACTAAAGAGACTTTGGCCGGCGACTTATTTGTAGTCCCTTTCACACATGTGCAAAGGAAAAAGTAATACGTGTGTCGCGCGACAAAAAGTCGCATGTGTGATCACGGTATAAATGCAAGTTTAAACATGATTGACATTCCATTTGTGGCATACAAGGCCTTCTTTACAAACAATATTTTAAAGGGTGAACCAGTCTATGAAAATGAACAACTTTCCCTCAAGAACATATGACTAAATATAAAAAAATGGGCTTCCCATACAAACTAAATCGCTCGGCTAGTGCATTTGTATGGGAGTTAAAATATGATTTTTCATTTTTCGACATACGTTTCTTGGGGAAAGTTGTTCAGTTTCATGAGTAACTTGACCTCCTTTCGGTTTTATTGGTTGATTTGTAACTTTTTTTAGTACGACTACCTACCTCGTTTTTATCTTGCGCCCCAATGAATCAAAGTAGTACTGACATTGGCATAATTGTCATATCATTGGGCAAAATGCCATTATAAAAGTTGGAAAATAAGTTACGACAAATTTCTTGCTATAATAGAATTATTTCCTCAAAATGTGGTGCAAATGGGTACAAATGAACAGTTTGGTGGGTCTGTCTCATATAACGTTTATCTATGACCCATTCCACGTCAGTTTTGACTGCAGGGGAAACGTATCAAAACAAATACCTTTTATCAACCATTGATTCCTTGGAATGAATCCGGAAACAGTAAGTTTGTCGCAAGATTACTTGATAATGGTGTAGGTTTATCAAAAAGTTGCATCTGTGATGAGTTTAACATTGAATAGTGAGTAATAATCATATAAAGTTTAATAATTTTCAATAACCATTGACGCAAAACATTTGTACAATATGGTAGCATGGTCATGATAACAGTGAAAAATAGAGGTATCTTCACATTTTTATTTCTTAGTATTTTGGGATAAACTTCGATTTTTGGGTTTCAGGAAGCTTTTCCCCATATTTTGTAGAAAAAAATTCAATTTTTTTCTGATAATGACGTGTCCTAGATTATGTAATATATAGGAAAACGTAGCTCGTTTTCAGCTCGCTTCATAGGAGCTCCCCCCTTAAAGAAAAAATAAAAGATAACGTCTTCTTTCTTTTACTACCAAATGGCTTTCGTCGTAAGACATTGTTTTGCATTTTTTCCGCGTCATGTGGCCAGTTCACGCTAAATTCATGTAAAAATCTTTTTGGTATAAATCTATTTACCGACGAGTTATTTTCTTATTATTGAAACATTTACTATACTCACAGTTTATAAAGCCTTTTCCATCTCCAAGCACTGAATGCACTGAAACGATGAAAAACAATAAACCCCACATTTTCACAGCACAACTATACACTACTGAGATAAATATTGAAAATAGAAAAAAATGCCTGCTTCTGAATTTAAATAAGAAAATGGACGTGATGATAAACGAGGAGATCGTTATAGTTTATCACTGATCTTTTACCATTATCATAACGTGCATCAATTTCGTCATCTAAAGTTTTCAGTGCTCCTAGAAAGATAACAGGTAAACTATCTAGATGTGTCTTCATATTGTTACATAACATTATATGACCACATTTGGCTCAAAAGTTCAGAATGAATCTCACGGTGAATTAGACGAAAAGAAGTTCAGTCATATATCTAACATAAATTAGAGAGACGGCGGCGGCAGTTCCGAATAGGATATTTCCATTATATAGGGTGTTAATTTTTATACGTGCCATAGGAATGTTTAAATATTTTTACGGCATCCTAAACCTACCCATATATCGCGCTCATTAGTGAAGTAAATCGTAAAATTTTGAGAATTGACCAAAATATACGCCATGTTGGCTTCAAACCTGCATTAGATTCAAATCAGTCTTGATCTCCAGCATTCCTCAAGATCTGTATGTGTAAGGTAGACATTTCAATTATTCGCACTGTTGTAATGTGAGTGACGTAACGGCGGTCACCGGCCGCGGCCCAGTGGCCCAGATCACCGAGTATGCTGCGCAAACGCAGAAATGGCGACAACAAGGTGCCCTGAGTAACGACAAAGAGGTTTACAGAAGGCTCGTAATGTATTTATAAAACGATACGATTGAAAATCAATTAACTTCCCACTTCTCCTAGTGGCTCAAATCAGCCCAGATCGCTGGGTATGCTGCGCAAACGCAGAAATGGCGTCAACAGGGTGCCCTGAGTAACGACAAAGAGGTTTGCAGAAGGCTCACTTTTGTCTTATTTGGAACAAACAACGTAAGTACGATGAAAAGAAACGGTAACAATAAGCAGACACCGAACGCCTTCTGTTTCGCTAACAAAGTAAGTTATATGGTCACGACTCTACCAAATCTAATTTTCAAAACGAACATCCTGAACATTGGTGTTGTTTCTGTAGTCTTTGAATATAATACAATCGATCATGTTGCGCACGGAAAAGTCGCAATGCCTGATCTCCCGTTGAGAATCTTTGGGACCACAAGCAGACAGCAGAAATGTGTACGGTCGCGTTCAAAAGTGGAGACAATAGCCTTCATTTAAGGTTTGATATAACTTTTTATCCAGAAATAGGATTATATTAAAAATCTATATTCTAATAGGGTTTACTGAACTTCAGCAGAATAGACATTTTCAATATAATCCGATTTTTGGATAAAAAGATATATCAAACCTTAAATTAAGGCCATGGTCTTCACTTTTGAACGCGACCGTACCTAGAGTCAATCGGGGTAATCGGGCGCAGTGGGTAAGAATTAGTTTCAACTAATAACGCATTATAGCAAAAATAGTAATTAACCTACTGTAATCGTGTCTACTATTTAATATAGCTAGATAGGTAAACCCTACTCAAAACACTTAGCTTTGTGCTCCTACCCCTCATACATTTTTTGCTACGGGGGTGTAAAGACAAAAGTACACCCAGTTACCCCGTATGACTCTAACTACGAAGTGAGCCCTCTACACATAACAAGCTTGTCTGGCGTAGTAAAAGAGCGTAGTTAGTAGTAGTGATGTCAGCAAGGTGCGCGAACGCCCTGTGGTATCAGCTGACAGTAGATGGTCACGTGTCACTCGTTTTGCTTTGAGAGTTAAACTAATAAGGCAAAACACTATTGAAGATTCTGCACAATTCGGTTCTGTCTGTTGGAATCTCGAACCTATCCAGATGCCTTCTATCTTCTTCTTATTAATCTACATAATAGCTATCTACACTGTGTCTGATATGGACTATTCTTATAATTGTAAAATTGTAAATACTGCGTGACGAAAATAAATAATACATAATATTAAGTTCAATTTAGAATCTATGTAGATATTGTCAAAGATACACAAATTATATAAAACATATTTTATTCATATTCGAAGTTCGTTTTATATTAGGCAAAACGTACTTAAAATTAAAATAATTTATTAAATAAAAATGTCAATAAATAAAAAGGGCAAAACCTAACTAGATATAACTACATACACGAATCCAATTTATATCAGAACAACATAAAGTACTTAGACCTACTAATTAAGTTAATATACGTACAAATCTTACTAGCTATAATAGGTATAAATCCACGTAACATAAAGTATACCTAAGTAGAAGTCCAGCTCTTATCCACTAGTTGGGAAACACCATATCCGCAGGCACGTGCTTCAAGAACTTATTGGCGACGTCTTCCAGGACCATCGCAAGAGCTGTTTCTACTGCCGGCTGCACCTCCCGGGCTATGTCCGCCGCGTGCATCTCTGCTATGTGGTCCGTTATCATTTCTGTGGGAAGGACAAATACTTCGTCAATGTAAAGTGCCGCATAGCAACCGACCCCTAACTTGTGATTAAGAAACAGGCATCACCGATCATCGTTAAACATTATGGCGCAAAAGAATCGTGAATTTTACGGTGGGCTATAGAACAAGACATAAGCAGTATTTTCCCATATCGTGAATGGTAGAGGGGCATTGTTTAGATCCATTCTGTTTTGTCCACTGTACTGGAGACGGACTCAAGCCTCGCGTACCATCCACTTGTGTACTCAAGCTCCTGGTGCCATGAAAGCTGGTGTCTGATGCTGGAAAACCTTTATTTACCCATGATATGATATGGTTAAATAAGTGGTGGAATATGCGTTGCCTAGCTTTGCTCTGGTCTGTCCACTGCACTGCAGATAGACTGAAACCTCGCGAATCACCATCCATTTGTGTACTTGAGCTCCTAAAGCTACCAAACCTACAGTCCATGATATTGGAAAACCATATTTACCCATATCATGAGTAGTGGAGTGAGCGTTGTCCAGGTCAGCTCTTGTCTGCCCACTGCACTGCAGACGGACTGAAGCCTCGCGAATGACCATCCGCTTGTGCACTCTAGCTCCTAAGGCTACGAGAGCTGCTGTGCATGATGCTGAAAAAGTTATAATAGCCATCAGTAAAGTAGGAGACTGTTTCTTTCATTGTACAAGTAGCCCTTAGGGTTGGAGAGATCACTGAAAAGATGAGGCGTATTAATCTACCATTTTGAAACGGATCTACCTACGCACATAAGAATATATGTGTGTTCTTGAAAAATTACCTACTGAATGCCTTAAAAAACTTTATTTCTTTTTTTCGTGTCCAAGTCATAACTCTTGTGATAAGCTCCCTACTTTAAATACTTGCTTGGGAAAATAACCAAATCCCACACATTCAGGACGATACTTACAGAAATTAGCAGACATCTTCCCGGTGGACTCGATCGGTAGCATCTGGAAGCTGCCGAGGATGACGTACTCTCCGTTCATCACCAGCAGCGGCAGACTGATGTTTGCTGTCACCTTCAGCTCTTCAGGGTAAACACTGCAAGTTAATTATATCTTAATATATCACAGCATAGGATATGCAACAAGTAAAACCTTTGATGAAATACATATTACATAACATTAAATTTGAAAATGCAGGCTGGATTCGCACCTACGTCATTCGGCGCTGTGCTAACAACGAATAGGTAGGTATCTCTTTAGATTATTTATAAATAACACTCTGAAATTCCATTCGACTGATATACTTAGGATATTATATTGCTACACTTGCAGCAAACTACTTGAAGCATATAAATTTGAGAAAAAGTTCATAGAATGTTTCTTCAGCAGCCATGGTTACTCACTCTAGTTTATTGAAGGTGAAGTTGGTCAACCCTTTAAGCATGACATCGGAGAGCCAGGCATCATATTTGAAGCCGTTTTTCGGAGCGCTGTGCTGCCTCAGTCTGATGCTGGGAATCTTCAAGGGTTCCAGAGGCTGGATGCCGATGGATGGGATCCCGTTGGCTAAGAGAGGCTTGGCTTGCTCTGTCATGCGTTTGATGCATTCTTCTACGTGAGGGTCGCTGTAGTGGCAAAGGTATTGTGCTGGAAGTACGCAACATAGAGATATGTTATTAAAGACATTTTTTTCTCGTCATTTCATATGTAACGCTTGCGTACGCTTATCTATCATTATTTCTTTAGTCACATCACATCATTATGTATCGCAATGATATTGCTGCGTGGCGTTTTATGATCAACATGATCATAAAACCAAATTTTACAGAACTTGAAATATATTACTTCAGTATGAGAACAGCTACATTCGGCATTCTCCTCACAACTTTATTTTATTATACGTTATGCAGGTCCACTTCAATATTTGATACTTACATTTGTGTTCTACTTCACCACTGTCTTGCGTTTCATTATATCTCACATTAGTTCTTCTACACAAAACACAATTCAAACACAGAACCACTAACAAAAATCTAATAACAAATGTCTCCATGATTCTTTGGAAGCTAAGCTTGATCTAAGTCATGGAATCATTTAACTTCGACTTATAAAAGGTTTAGAGTATGGCATAGATTAGATCGTATATGGTTCGTATGTAACCTCAATTAAGGTCCTTAGAAAGAGTCGTTGCTAGTATTTATAGAATAACTTTGAAGCTCGAATACTGAGTACACGTAAGTGTGACTCATAGTTTTTCCGGGTTTTATGTGTAGGTGCCTAAATCTTTTTTTCATTTATTCAGTCGTGTATTTATTGCCTATAGAATTCACTTATTTCATTTGCGTACAATTTCGATAGGTATAACTTGGTAGATTTTGTATGAATAACAAAATTTGTCCAAGCATCTGATGCAGCGTGAATGAATTCCTAGGAAGAATCTCATCCTTAGAGAACCCTTTCCTTTATATCTGCATAATTTAATGAACGATTCATCTTTAACTTTGTTAGTGTCTATATCTAGTGTGATCTAATTTTCTGACCGGCTCAGTTCTTGTGTCACTTCCTACTTGATTGATGTCCTCTGAGCGACGCAAGCGCAAGGCAATGCATTACTTCCTTCCTAGTCACCACACGAGTGCATCAAGACCGCCCAGATCGTTATTTACTACATATTCAGTACTAAGTAGTATTTAGGTATTTGTGGAGAATTTACCTATTTGGTGTTGGGCAATTGTACGTACCAGTTGTTTAATTTGTTTTTCATCCTTCGACCTATGTTCTTTAGGAAAAATTGTTTAGTTACATTGGATAGTTCACCCTTTAAAATATTTGCAGTCATTTTTTTACATGTGCCGACGGCACTTTTTGGAATGGTTGGTATAGACATGGAATGGAGGGCTGGGAAAATAATTTACCATCAAATAAAAAACTATTTTTTACTTACAGTTACACTATTTGTTTTATGAATCCCATAAGTTACTTAATTTTACTCTTAATTTACAGAAATAGTAGTGAATTTAATGGAGAACGTAAGTATTTTTATGATAAGTAAAGTACATATAAACATAAAAGATATTTGACAATCTTAAACATTGCCGAAAATTATAAATATTACAACAGGTACTTTCTACATCTTTGGTGTCCAATAGATACAAAAAATATTTACAATAAATCAGAAAGTTCAAATTATATCGACCTACAAGCTAGTTGAAGCTAGGCCAGCTAATTGAGCATATCAGGTATTAAAGTAAAACTAGTAGAAAACAAAAACAATAAAATAAATCATCTATTCTATTGTATTTCAAATTATAATATTGCACCAAGAGGACAAGAATTCTAAAATACTTATTAGGAATCGTCTTTTGAATGTAGAGAATGTACCGTACACATACGTACACTATAATTTATGACTTAGAAAACCTACTCTACCTATTATTATTAGTAAAGATGGATGAAATACCCCTGTACAGTTCTATCATGGGATGTCGAAGATTTGTCCTGTGAGTTCTCATATCTCATACAATCTGAAATTCTCCAACTAAACTAAACGCAGATGAGCAGAAACCATCACATGGTCAAGTCCACTCTGCCGTAGCTTATTCCTCGAGGATATCACTGAGCGGTATCCTGTCCAGGATCTTGTTGACGAAGGCCTTCAGCACGGCGGCTCCCGTGTCTTCGATGATGGGGCTGAGGATGTCCATCACGGTGTTGGGGCTGGCGTTGAAGAACGCAGCGGCTGCATCAGCTGAAACGAAAACGATGAATGTGAAAATAGATTAAGAAACACCGGAAGGTGTTCCGAAAACTTAGCAGACATAAAACTAAACAACTTTTAAACTGAGACGCAGTGACGCTGTGTGAGCATTGGTCCTCAGGGACATTAAATAATTTTGAAGGTCCTTGTCTAAAAAAGAAGCTGACCTATTTCTTACCTCGGAGCGAACCCCTAAATTCCCTCGAACTATACCCACCTAGCTGGGTCGGCTTTCATCTGGATATTGTCGTGTAGTTTCAGAATACCTATCTAAACAAAATATCAATGATTTCCTTTGCAGGCTGTCATGTTTCATGCAAATCGATTTCACGACAACTATCTACAGGGTCAGTCCTTAATGTCTGCACACCACCACTATGGAAGGCTTTGCAGAATCTTTGGCTACGATATAGGCAAATTAAAAACTTTCTACACCAATCCTACTAATATATTCAGGCAGACTGCCTAGGTACTAGGTACTGAAACTTACCAGCTAACGGTCTCTCAGTCTCATCGAATGCAACCTGTCCGTACCCCACTCGCACTTTCATCACGGTCTTGTCCAGTGTAAGATGCTGTAGTCCGTTCTTGTCGATAGGCTTCGCAGAAGCTTTCACTGCGACTTTAATGTCAGCTGTAATAGAACAATATGAGTTTTTAAAATACAATTCTACACTATCTTTTCATTAAAATTATTTTCTTTTCAAGGGCTAAAACTTTATTTAACAACAGTATTTGAATTGATTTCTGTTGTAAGTAAATGTTCTACAGTTCAACTGAATCTAAGTGGAAACCGCAGCTTAAAGAAGCTCATGAAACGTACTTGAGGTATCAATTTCGTATGTTTGTGTCTGAACAACCTTTTCAAGATCTTTTTCAAGAGCTTTCTGAATATCTTCATTTGGGATACATCGGGTGCGGATACGCATAACCTAAGCGCTTGAAAATGTAAACGTACTGATGGTACATGCGTAAGGCTATAAAAATTAAGCGCTCTTTCAATAACAAGGGCATTACCACAGAAAAGTTTTTGTGGTGACAGCCGTCTAAGTGATCATAGACAGTAGCCGGGATCGACATCTTAGCGTGGCCTCCAAAACACGGTATCATCTTGCTTTTCGGACAATCACTTCAGTAGATGAAATACTGTTGATAAAGAATGGGCACTCACTGAAGTTGGCCTTAAGTTTTCCCTTGCCGGTGATGTCGAGGGTCAGGATCCTGGAGCCTCGCACGTCGTAGTCAGCAGTCACGCGCAGCTTCGGGATCGACAGCTTTAGGTCAATTCCGTACTTGTTGTTCAGATGTACCCTGCAACGGACAACAATATTCCTTTTTAATAACGTTGATTATATTTCTACAAGATATTTCACAATAGGGTGGAAAACTGCAGATGCCTAGGTGAAGGAACGATAACTAATAAGTAGTACACATTTGACACATTTTTGACCAATCAAAGAAAAAAGGCACACTAATTTTTACAAAATGCGATTATTTTTCTTGTCTGACATTAAATCATTGGAAAACTTTGGTTGCATTGCAACGCCGTTTGATTATGTCAAACAAATTATTTCCTTAGTCTAGCTAATTCATGTTTGCGGTTGAATCAGAAAATGGTCACTATTCCGTAAGATACAACCGTTGCTTAATGAGAGGAATTGGTTTCATAATCTTGAGCGAATTGCATTGAAACCAACGTAATTTTTGTTATTTCCTATGTTGCTTCCGTGTACGGTGTAATGTGTTATGTATGAACATCTAATAAAATAACAATCAGAAAATTATAAATTATACTCTTTGTTCTCTACACTCTACAGTGATGGTAGATACTTATTTATGAGCATTGGTAATATGATACGTTTCAATTGATTGATATCTCTGATCAGAATATAAAATTTAAAGCCTTGAATTCTATTAATATATTGAGCTCTAGAATACAAACGTTCTAATTTTGTAATGACGGTTTACATAAATTAAAATAATAAAGCTGGGACTTGAACCCGGGACCTTGGAGTATCGAGTTATTGTTTCAGGTATCCTAATATAGACACTAACCTCACTTTCTCCAGTTTGAAGTTTCCCGCCCCGATCGCCTTTATCCTTCATAGCACGGCATTGATCCTGAGATTGGGTGCGGTCCTACCTATCCGTTTTCAGGGTTGGGATGCTCAGGGGCTCCAAGACGGAGATATTGGCTTTCAGTATCTCAATATAGAAGGCGATAATAGTTATTAACTAACCTTAATTTTTCGACCTTGAATTTTCGTCCCCGATGGCCTTCATTTTCTTTAGCAATGCCTTGAACCTCAGATTGGGCGCGGTCCTGTCTATTTTCAGGGTTGGGATGTTGAGGGGCTCCAAGACGGAGATACTGACTTTTAGTAACTGAATATAGATGGCACTAGTATGTAACTAACCTGACTTTCTCAACTTTGAAGTTTTCACCGCCGATGGCCTTCAACTTCTTCAGCAATGCCATGATCCTCAGATTGGGCGCGGTCCTGTCCATTTTCAGGGTTGGGATGTTAAGGGGCTCCAAGACGGAGATATTGTCTTTCAGTATCTGAATATAGTTGACGCAAGTATGTAACTAACCTGACTTTCTCGACTTTGAAGTTTCCACCACCGATGGCCTTCATTTTCTTCAGCACAGCTTTGATCCTCAAGTTGGGGGCAGTCCTGTCGATCTTCAGGGTCGGTATGCTCAAGGGTTCCAGGGCAGGGATGTTCAGGTCCGGGATTCCTTCCTTCAGCATCGGCCTAAGGCCTTCCACCGCGTCCAGCACGCATTTGTCGATGTTGGGGTCGCTTCGTTTGCAGGAGGGGAAGTCGTTGGCTGAAATTAATTGTAAGATCCTTGTTTAATCACTCGTTCGGGTTTAGTGGCGTTGTTACTTTTCAAACACGTTACAAATATTAGGCAAAGGGACGTTTTTTTGAAAATGATACGATAGTGATCGATTTATTACCCTATTAGATGAGAAAATCGTTGGAGTCGTTTCCGAGATCCCGATTATACCTTACCTATACATATTGTTCTTGCTCGTTTATAGGTAAAAGATTTAAAACTTGATTTGAAGGTTCCGTCACAACCAATACTTACTTTGTGGTTCCGTGGTTATTTTCACTAAAACTATAGGTAGGTAAGACATTTTAACGGGTTTACCCGACATCATGGCGATTGTAACATGGCCGAAATATTGGGTGATCAAAATATAATACCGAAATACCGTGAGTAAAATCTCGTTAAAATGTCTTAGATATAGTTTTAGGTATAAGATTTGTCATCCATCTACAAAGAAATACCAATATTCGAAAAAAAACCAAAAATATTATATGATTTTGTACAGTAGAACATAATTAGGGCAAACGAAATATTTGTTATTGTAGTTTAGTATTGCCTAGTGTTCAAATACAGTTGTGTATTTCCAAATAGATGTAAGTGCCTACTTTTTTTAAATGCTTGCAAATGTATGCAGTTTACAGCTGCTGGTCCACAGTCCACAATAATATTGAAGGATAGCTTCAACAGTCAAGGTTAATGACCAGTTAGAAAAATTATATTGCCCAACTTTCGCATTTTATTAAGGAAAATGTTTTGAAGGTGAGAATTGAAAAGGTTATCCGTTCTAGAAATTTAACTTATGTAAACAAATAGACAGATATTAAATAACATTTCAAGACTATGATCTTTCACCCGACTGCCTCAGAAAGGAGGGTTATGTTTTTCGAAAGTATGTACCTATGTAGATATGTTTCAATAGCGCGAGTAACACTGGCAATATTTATTAAAAATCGGCCAAGAGCGTGTCAGACACGCTCACAAATAGGGTTTCGTAGTCAGTCAACCTATCAATTTCAGCATTACAAATACCAACGTATGGTTACCAACCGCAAATTGAAAAAACTTTAATAGTTCCTTAATCTTAAGTGGTACAGTATTCGTTATAGTTTTCATGGTAACTTCATATTAAGAACTAAATCCCACATTTTTTTTCAAATTTTTAGCCTGCATACTTTACAGCTGGAACAAATTATGGTTCTAAAACGCTCCTTTTAAAAGCAATTAATATCTCGAGACAGAAACATTTTGGAGACTTTGTTTCAAAGAAACCTCACCCCAACCTCATTCAACGATACCCTACTCAATATTACAAGAGAAAAAAACATTTTTTGCTCCCCTTTCACATGTATGGGAAGGGGGTCCAAAAAACAATTAAAATATTTTTTTCTCAACATTTCTAAATTTGGGTCAACACGATCTACCTTCACACCAAATTTGATGTCGATAGCTCCAAAACTGACGAAGTTATGAGGGCGCTGCATACAGACAGACAGACAGACTTGACGAAATGATAAGGGTTTCTAGTAGACTACCCTAGAACCCTAAAAATCATGAATTCAACATGGTGGACTTTAAATAGAAAATATAACTTTCATGTTACCGCAGCCGGGTTTAGTTTTTTAATAGGTTTTTAATTGCTTGTTATATAAGTAGAACTCAGTGCCCAAATATAGCCAAACAGTTCAAGGGTAAATAAATCATACATACACAGCTGCACTCGTTGCAATTGCAATCATACGCACACGAAATATCTAGGACTAAGCATTAACATACACGTTTTGATTTAAATCAACAAACGCTTACATTTGAGATGCAAGTCTAATACTGGATCCTGTGAAAATAATAAGCCCCTACTTAATTTTGTATAATTCACATTGACTTGGTCAATTTTGTGTACATAATTATAGGCGCGATGATTCGAAAGCGAATATAATATATTGACATGTGGCTGCCACTTTTGACTCGATTTTCCTAATTCGAAGAAATGAACGCGAAGATGTACCTAAATTGCAACAACTACTCTTACCTACTTTTAACAGGAATTGTCTCGTAATCTACTAGGATTTCCTGTGTAGGTACAGATACAAACATTATAGGACATCATCACACCAAAAAGCACCTGTTGCTGACCAGCATTTGAATTTGCCATGACAAGAGCCGTAGAACGTATCATGGCAAATTCAAATATGAAAGTATCTTCAACTGCCTGATGACAAAATCCGTAGAACGTGTCATAGCAGTTGTTCGTTAGCATTTGGGTGATCAAGAGCACCTAAACCAAATACCTAACGATACTTTCATCATTCAAATGACTGTCTTCTCCGCCCGTAAATTGAACTCGAACTCATAAGTAGCAAACAGACGAACTACCATAATTCGCTTGATAACTCATCACAAGTCGGTTACCTAGAGCTAAATTACAACTGCCACAACAGTCTACTGGACATGAGCGACTCCTTACTGGGGGGGTATTTGGTTACTTGCTTTACTCACCTGGGAACACTGCTCCTTTCCTGGATTCATCTCCTAACTGCCTTTTACGACACCCACGGGTAGAAATGGGGGGATACTATCCTAGCCGGCACCACATGGTAAAGAGCACAGTATATAGACCTAAATTACCAATTAACCAACAAACTAATAACAGTAAAAATTGTACCAATCTCTTAAGCTATCGAAACGAGCATATCGCCAAATTGTTACAGCAGACTTACTAATACTAATTCATGAAGAGTTGCATTTGGCCCAAATATAGTAATTTTGCACTATTGCACTTTCGAAACACCCTGTATACGGCAATAATAAGGCACCGAGCGGAACCACCTTGGGCCACTTGCATTAGGTAACCTAAACCTGTCCTATGAACTAATCTAAGTAATACCTAGGCGTCTAGACAGATGTAGGTAATACATAAGACCTAGATTGACCTAGTGGTATGTTATAACGTATAACCTGCTTGTCACTACTCGGCGGCAGCAAAAAAGCTACGAAATCTACGCTACATAATAAATAAGATATACTAGTAGGTAAAGTAGTGCTGATTCATCCATACTTTTATTTTTATGAGTTCTAGAGATTAGTGCAAAACCAAGTTTGAAACCGTTGCCACCTGAATCTCTTTATTTTAGCAGAAGGCTCCAAACTGGTTCAGGAAGTCTGGTATGATGAGCAAGGCGACCGGTTAATTTGCCGGCAACATCATCTTCAGCCCACATCCACCCACTGCAGGGCATAGGCCTCTTCTCTACCGGCATTTGAAGCAATCCAAAAGGTGTAGTAGTATATTACGCACCCTGTACCATAGGAGTTCATAAAAGTTTCTAACTACAGTTTAGGAGAAGACGTACTTGTGCGATATTTTAATTTAGAAAAAGTGGTTCTAGATATATGTTATAGCCAGACGATACATCAGTTATCAGAGTAGGTAAATGATATCTGAAATACACAAATTTTGTTATCTTATCACCGAAGACCAAACAAACTTTAAAAAAATAAATATTCTATCCAAGTTAGATAGAATTAGACTTTTTGTAGAGTTTAGATTATTTGGAATCCTGGACCTACTTTTAGTTTTAATTATAATTAAAGTATAATAGGCATGTAGGTACTTACGGGTAACTTTTCCATGAACACCAAAAGCACACAACGCGAGCACTATAAACACCTTCATTGTGTCCAAATTATATACTCGAATTTATTTCAAAAATTTAATATCCCAATTTTCAAATTCAAAGTTTAAATTAGGAACGCGAATGTGATTGGGCGGCGCGTGGAGACGGTTGGTCAGCCAGCGTGCGGCTGTGCGCGGGCGCCGAAATTACAGATATTTGTAGCGCGGGAGTGGCAGGGGACGAAGTGAATGTTGCCCAACACAGGATAAAATGATGAACAACCTTCGGATTGCATGGAAGTTTCCCGGAAATCGTTTTGGCGGGTAGTGGTTATCTGTGGTGACATCGGGATTTTTGAAACTTTTGTATACCTCATGAGAACCTACCTCCAACATGCACAGCTCGACTTTGTTATGAAGGGCAGATTAATTAACTACCTAAGTATATGTAATAAATAGGACAGGAGAAAAATAAATTTTATGTAAAAGTTGTATAATTTACGGATTTCCGAAATGCACGGAATTTCAAGTCGTATGAGATATGGCAACTTCACGAAAATGTTTGACGTTAGAATTCAAAATACGCAATCCATTTCTGTGACTGAATTATAAGCAGGTAATTTGAGTAGCTACAGCTGTTGGCAGTAATTAAATGTGTTTTCACGAAGAATTTTTCAGGCTATACCGTGACACATTTCGCTAAGTAAAGAACATCTGTCACGCGCTGAGAAGTCAACTTTACGACACCTGCTGTATCGATAGAATAATTTATTAACACCACCACCATAACAGCCACAACAGTCCACTGCTGGACATGGGTCTCCCCCTATCGGGGGGTATTGCCATACTCACCACGCTTGGCAGGCGGATTGGCGAGCGCAGTGCATGATGCCGCATTGACAGGGAACGCTGCTGCCCATTCCCTGGATAAGTATCCCTTAGTCGCTTTTTACGACACCCACGGGTAGAATTGGGGTGATGCTATTCTAAGCCGGCATCACACGGCTTTATTTATCAACACATGTTTCGTCAAAGTTTACTCAAATTACCTACTCAAAAAATGTACTTTCAGCAACGTGCGTCGCTAACGAGAGAATAGGTACCTAACCGACGATACAATATTATTAGCTTTTGATAGAGGAGCATTTACTACTAACAGCACCTCAGGTTCCCTCTCAAAGAAATCAACTAAAAACAACTTATTTCTCAACGTAATACAGATTAATTTTTAAACATTTTTGTTGTTCCTAAACTCAATCAAAGTTTTGCTTTTGTCTCTGCACTTGTTATTATTCCTAATGTATGTTACCTACGTTGAGAAGAAGTAACAAAAAATGGGTATTTTATAAATTATTAAAAAACAGAATAAGCGGAGTTACACGTGCGAAAAGAAAAAAGTCGCGTTTTTGTTTACCTATTTATTACAATACAAACACCAAGGTCTATGGTGTTTTATACATACCTTGTATGTATTTAAATCATTAGAGTAATTTGTTTTACTGTTTTTATCTATTTTATTCATCCTTTGTTATGGTTTTAGGATACAGCTGCCTTAAAACAGTAGATAGGTATCTTACGGATACGAATGCCTTCCGCAAATGAACGATGCGTCTTTAACAAAACAACGTGTTACAAGCTAATTTAGGTACGTACATACATACATACGATCACGCCTCTTTTCCGGGGGGGTAGGCGGATTCCGGTACGTATTTTGTGAAAATATGGCTAATACCGATTATTTTATTTCATACAATATTTTCCCTGTCTGACGCAACGAAACGTTGAACTACGCGCAGAGATCCGGTATAAAATTTTGTAAACCATCTACTACAACGAGACGTAAGCCTCGGTCAGATTGTGTAACTACGCGATCTAAGTAGATACCTAAGATAAACAGTAACCTGGATCGTCGAGCATGCGAAACCCAAAATCATCTCGCAACTCCGTGTCCCGTCCCGTTTTCTCCTTCAGAATTCAGACCAGACCCAGAAGTATACTACGGAGGCTGTTTTCCTTGCAGAATAAAAGTCATTGAATATCTTACAATAGCAATCTATCTAAATTAAATTCAGATTACTTTCAATAACGTACGTTTCCAAAAAATTTGAGTAGGTTCATTCAGTCATGGTTCATTCAACATGTCGAAAATTTGCCTTAAGTACAAGAAAAGTTACAACCTTTTCTTACAGAAACCTTAAAACCACATTATCAAATCGATTGCAACCATGATAATAACCCTAAAACCACATAACGCCATGGTTCCGTAAAGCCTACTGCAATGTAGAGCAAAAACACCGCCCTCTGCAATTGCTGCAGTTATATAAAGCAGTTTCGTTTGCAATACAACTGTCTCACTGTAAACCAGGGTTCGAAAATATCCGATATTAATAATAAATATCAACATATCCGATACATATCCAATAAATCTGATATATATCCATTTTTTGATATTTATCGGATATATATCAATCAGTATAAAATCTATCAAAATAATGTATTGATTTTATTGTCAAACACGATATTTTTTATTAGAAAATTAATTTGGAACACTTTTTTTTCATCATAGGTTATTTTTAAATGAAAGTAGTATAAAAAATACTGTATTTTTTGGTCAGAAGTACAGCGAACACATAAAACGGGTTTACAATAGTGGATACGTGCATACCTACCTATAATTCCACCGTCGTATTTGAGCCCGCACGCAGCAAATGCTCTACCTAATAAACCATCCACCTCGCATTCCCAATAACTTTAAATCTATGAGTGAGTCTGTCTAAATAAATACCAAAGAACGAAATATAGATACCTAACTTAATATTTATAAATTTTACCTTAAGTAAGAAAATAATAGGTCCAGAGAAATTCACATCATACCTACTTATTTTGTATCTTTTTTGTGAATAAGAAATGTTGGGTTTTTATAATTAAATAAAGATATTCATTAATGGCGGGCGAATACTTGGCGAGTTCTTTTTTAGTCTATTTAATAAGCAAAGAATAATGGTGATATATATCCAAAAAATAAATATCATAATATCACGCGATATTTATCAATGATATATATCACTTGATATTTATTAAGGAGTAAATATCGTGATATATATCCGATAAATATCAATGATATATATCAAGTGATATATATCTTCGAACCCTGCTGTAAACACAACAGTGCTGCAATATCAACACAGAATACGTCACTAACAGGACGTAGAGTGTGCAGTGCTATGACACCCAAAACTAGCTATCGCAACTTTGTAATTCACCTGCATAATTCCGTCCCAGAATTTTAGATAGTGCCTAGATCATATAAGCACCTACGAGTATGAGATCGAAAACATTATTTTGCTTCTTCGTGTCAGTGTTTGAACTTAAATCTTTTCCTGCCAGGACTTGGAGACGGCAATGGCATTATCAGTCGATAAGTATAAATGGGAGGTCAAGATGGGACTACACAGCCGCAATGCGGTTCGAAGATAATATGTACAAACGAAAGGTTTGATCGCCGCAGCACATTATAGGGGTTCAATGTGCGACTTAGATTTTCACTAGAATTTATGACAAAAGTCTTGTTTCGATAAATTTGACACATTCTTCCTCCGCCTTTTTCGTATAGTTCAGTTGCAGAATTTCAACAAGTTTGAATATGATGTCAAAGATTTCTGCACAAGTTGTCATATCTCATACAATCTATCCGCTACTCTACCATACGCAGGTGAGCTTCGGCCCTGAAGAATCACCGACCGATACAAAATAATAATTAAGCCAATTCAATTAAGAAACGTGTCAGTGCGAAAAACCTGCCTTAAGGGAACGGCAAGTGCTTTAAACTAGCTCATTCACGTGTCAAACCAGTTTGAATGTCCTTGGCCTTAAATTTATTGAAAAATCGGTAAGCCTGTTAGTGACATGAATATAGAGTGATGTTTTACTATAAATAAGTTCATCAGAACATAATGCCATTATAAGGGATTCAAATCAGACACTTTTATTCAAATCACGGTTATTGATCAGGATATAAATATACCTAGAGGTATTTTTTTGGTAATTTTAGTTATTGCAGGGTGACTCTTGTCATGATTTATATGAATATCAGTTACCATGAGATCACATAGATCACATATTAAATCATCGAATTATCAGCCTGTTGAATATTTTTTTTAGTTGCCTATACATTAATGGATTTGCTGCAAAAAGCTAATGCTTAAGCTAGAAACACTTTATTTGTAATAACGAAAATAATCAAAAAGTTCTCTTTAAAAAATTACCCTTTTGCACACATGGATCAGTTATTTATTTCTATAGAGCAAATAAAGTAGGTAGGTATTATTTCATTGTCGATGATTAGGTGTCATCGGATATGATTATCTTCTTCTTGATCCGATGAAACCCAGTATTACACATTTTGAATTTTTTTGATTGTTGGTATATTTTCACATTTTACATTTTTCTACACTCCAACATCATCACATTTTTACCTACATTATCAACACATACAATAACCTAGTTTGACGTCATACACCCGGTTACTTTTTGTCACTAAGTACTGAGTTTAACTTTAAAAGTTAACGATGTACTTTGAACAGGATAAAAAGATCATCAGAAATTGGACTTTTTGCACTGTACATACAAGACTTTGCCATTTTAAGAGGTAAGTAGGTAGGTAAGTACGTCAATTCCTTTCTAGAGGAAAAACGTTTTAAATTATTCATATAGAGCTTTGTAATACATTTAAAGTTATTTAAAATAACTAGTTGGGTCGTTTTACTAATCTTGTACTTTCACAGCCACAATAGACGCCCTATGTCGATTTTTATGAAATATATCAATGAAGCGTAAGGACTTTGATATTATAGGTATATATAAAGGTAGAAAATGCACTTCTTCTTCTTCTTCGAGTTGGACACCAAGTCGACCAACGACAAGGAGGGAATGCACTTATGTAGGTAAAGTCCGAACAAAATAAGATGGATGCCAATGTCCAGCACTGGGTGCCGTGTGGTGCCGCAGAGTAGAATAGCACCACCCCCTCTCTTCCCGCGGGGGTCGTAAGAGGCGACCGAGGGATAAACCCGACCCAAACAGCCAGGGCCAACCGTATAGTGGCGGTTAATCCACCTCAAAAGCATTCCCAAGGAGGGTTGACGTCTGGTAGGCGGCCGGTCGTAAAATTCAGCCAAATCTTTTTGCAACACGATTTTGTGTTCAACGAAACGTGTTGTGCCGACCCCTAGTAATTGGAATAAGGGCCGGAAGATGATGTCCAGCACTGAACTATGATTGTGGCTGTCTTCGATCACCTCATCTTCCGTCCCGTTAGGTGGCTGTTGACATTATTATCTGGCGCTAGATAGTAAAGGTAAACAAGCCGATTTATCTCAACAAAGTAAAGTTTTACTTTTATGAGATGCACATTAAAGTGCATTGACATTTATGTAAAACTCTTGAAAATTGTGCAATATGCAACTTGAATAGTCGTTGTCCTCGGCATCAAACGACATGTGAGCCAATCCTTTATTCATGAAGAGAATACTCGAGAATTAATCAAAAGAATAAAAAAAGTTGTTTGGCAATTTATCTTTCTAATATAAAATTATTATGGGAGTAGCGTCGTATTAGAACTTAACTGAAATCAGAACTATTAAACGTTCCATCATCCATCCATCCATTATAGCAATATCCAAATTCATATATTCTTGAGGTGCTTTTTTATACATTATTGTAATGTTTGACTCCTTCTGCATTTTGTAGGTTGGCGAATGTGAAAAATTCTATGTATACCTAAGCAAATTTAAGGGCCATTCGCATTTAAGGGATCGAAAATTTGAAAAATAATAAAAATGAAATATTACCAATATTTTAACGTGATTCGATGTAAAATCTAAACTCTTTCCCTAGGAATATAATTTATGAGATCGTTTACCTTAAATTCAGATATTATAACAGATTTAATTTTTTTTGTGACCACCGAAAAGTCGCAATGACCACCAAAATGACTTTTTATGGAAAAATGTACCCTTAATAGTCTCTTTTATGAAATAATTGAAATAAAAGAAAAATAACAAAATAAAATTAACAGTTATAACACCTAAAAATGTTTATAAAAAGTAAGAAAAGTTGAGAAATATTAAGGACCACCGAAAAGACAACTTTTCGGTAGTCCAAAACAGCAGACAATGACCGGTCTGTATGATGACGATGCGAGCGAAGACGGAAAAAGTCTCTCAGCCTGGAGACTTTAGGTTGTATAGGTGCTTTAAAAAACACAGGTGCAGGTAATGTGTTCCAGCAAGGCAACATTGAAAGCCAGTAGAAAACACTTACGACAGAATTGGTGGAATGGCAACCAGGTAAAGGTACCTTGAAATGCGTGCATAAAAATAGACCGATGGTGAAAGAGGCTGGTGGTGGAAGTGAGCTGGCGAAACAAGGTAGTGTGTGTCAAACTATGAAGTATGGTAGGTAATGTACCAAATGCTCAATCGTCGCCAATAAACCTCTACGTTCAAACAAGTCAAGTATGCCATCTTCTGGAGTGACTGCTATAGTAAATGCAGGATCGTTTATCAAAGAGGTTTAAGCTGTTCAGGTGTAAGGTATCCCTCACTCTGTTCATGATTCCCTGTTCGTAGCCACCGTTTGACTTGGTTTGGTGAGAGCTCTATGCCTTGGGGATCGAGCTATTCAAGGGCAGGAACAGATGCATCTCGAAAAGTAGATGCCAATTCAAGAGGATTATTTTTAGCGTTGAAACAACGATACGCTGGTCTTTTGTTGGCATTGTATAAGACCAGATTGTTGTCACCTCATTAAGAGTTTGTTGGCTTAAGGTCAAACTTATTCTCTTTTCACTGGCTTTCGTTAACAGACGAAGGCATTTCATCTTCAGCTGTTTTTGCTTACGGCAAGTATCCCTCTAAGACGGCACTATTAAACTCGCATGCAGAAAAGCACATTGATGAGCAGCAGACAGTCTTAGTGATTGGATAACAGACTCCTTTAGAAACCTGGCCATTAAGTTGGAAAATCAGCCGAAGAAAATCCCAACAACAAAAATGAGCTGCCAAAAGAAAGAAGTTTGCTGAGCAAACTTGTCTTGTCAAACCACCCCCTGTGACAACCGCGAGAAGATGTTGCATCGATGAAGACTTTGCAGTCGCAAGCATGGACCCAGGCTTGGTTGTGCAGATTGTTCACACGCCTCAGTTTTGGCGTAGTCTAAGGCCAAGCTTTGTAACCAAGTCGGAGTCGGAGAAAGGGATTGAAAATATTCTGCTTCTTACTACCCTGTATCAGCAAAGGCCGAAGAATCACGCGAACAAAAACAGGCTTACCACCATTTCTTTACTAAAATGCATAGAAGGGCCGCAACTCTTCCCAGTCTACTATCTACCAACCTTATCTCGATTATAATATGAGAACAGGTGGGATTTTAACAATAAAATACGTTATACTGTTCACTAACTGTAATTAAATTATAAAAAATTTGTTAATTTTATATAATTTAAACAGAATATGCACTAAAAGATCTTTTCGGTGACCAAGCGTCTTTTCGGTTATCAGACATGACTTCCGAAAAGATGACCACCGAACGGAATTTTCGTTCGCAGGTGGGCGGAGATTACACATTTTTAAGATTTTATAGGAAGAACCAACATTTTTGTAAAGATATCAATAAAATCTACAAACAAATTGGTATACATGATTTATTAAATCATTTACTTACACTTTATGTCGGTCACCGAATAGATCCTATGAGGTTTGCCAGAAATCGATTTTTGTGCGAATCAACTAAAATTTTGTACTCAAATTACAAACAGCAATCACAAATGAAAGTCAGCTGTTTTCAAAATTTTGAATTGAATGAACTGAGTTCTATTGGATCTGAGCACAAGAAAAAAAATCACTTTATGTGTGTCTTTTTTTGTACCACCGATGAGACGCGTCTCTTTGTCTCATATGCGAACGGGAAATAAAATGAAAATGGCTAAACATTATTTAATGGCCAACTCAAAAAACAATCTTGAAGATATTTTGAATCGTGTTAAAGGTTAAAAAGAGAGATAGTATGTGTATAACATTTATTTTTCACATTCAAACTTGCTAAAGCGGGTTTTGAACAGACCACCGAAACGTACTTTTTGGTGTTAAAAAATTTAAAATAAATATTAAACGATCTATCACAAAATTCACCGCCCGCAGGTTGAAAGTCTCAATGAAACACTATAATCTCGTTACGTAAAAACAGACATTTATCCACTTTTCTGCTTTTTATGTCTCATGAACAAAAAAGTTGTGTGTTTTGCGAACCACCCTTAAAAAACTTTACCTTTACCTGACCTTTACAGCCACAACAGTTAAAAAAATTATAATTCCCAATTTTAAAGAAATCTATGCTAAACTTAAAACGTGCCATAAAGTTAATTTTGTTGATTTGACAAGAGCCATCTATCTGTACTACTGTGAACGTCGTGATTATTAGATAAAAGTATCTACTAACTATAACTACCTCTACCTCGAGTTAAAACTTCTGGCTACTAAGTTTAGTAAGTACCTACTTACAACCTACACGAAAATCTACCTAGATGGCTCTGGTTCTCTTGTTAAAATTAGAATATTATGTATTTTCGAAGATATCTCATCAAGACAATCTCATAAATAATGTTTCAAATATTTCCTTTTGTTTACACAACTATCACTCATTAATCACTTAACAATAAAAACAAAAACAATTAAATTTTGTTAGAAATCCAAAATACTTAAATACAACATTGCACATATAAGTAAGTATATGTGTTAAAAAACAAAAACCCGACTGCGGTAATTTTAAAGTAGTATTTTGATGTAAAAATCCGCCATCTTGAATCTATAATTTTTTATATAGCCAGTGTCACTCTAACGACACCTCATAATAATATGTCAAAATCTAACTATCCGTTTAGGCTGTAGCCCGGGATTTTCGTGTCCACATACATACATACAAACATACATACCGACTGTCGAAAAACGACAGTAAGTAGCAGAATTCAAGATGTTATCTTAATAATGCATGACCTTGCATGACAATGTTCGATAATTATTAAGGGAGATGACAACTCGTTTGATGTCATAATCAAACAAACTAAAAAAATTGGTTATGCTCTATGTTTTTGGATACCTTGCATTTTCCAAAACACGCAGGATTTGAACCTACGACTTTTGGCATCTGTACTTGCTCAATATTAGCTTGCGAATTGTTAAAACGGAGGTTTTACATCTACCACTATGAACACCCTGGCAGTATGTAAATAAGTATACAAATGACAATGTCAATTTGATCACTTCACTCTAATAAAAATACTTGCATCTACAACACGTGTGTTAGAGATTATTCCATAACTCTTATAATTTCCTTAGGAAATTTAGTAGGTTATGGGCCCAGATGCCCCCCTAACCTCTAATAAAAATCCTTGCATCTACAACAACGTGTGTTAGAGATTATTCCATAACTCTTCATAATTTCCTTAGGAAATTTAGTACGAATTAAGCAATGCTTAGTTATAGGTATTCTTATGTAGGTCGTACGTTTTAATAGGGTCCTCTGGAATGTTAATTATAAAATAAAATACTTGCACTATTTTTTGGTATTTCATCTTTACTTAATCCAAGATTCCAAATAAAAACACATTTAAGAATTGGACATTTCTTCATAATTTTTAGTCATCGTTAAATAGACACATGAAGATTTCTGCTATAAATAATCTGTCCAGCTTCGAAATAGTTTAGGAGAATTTATAGTTTCAGCGATGAAAAACTATGAAGAAAGTCAAAATTTGGTTTTAATATCTAAATCAAAATATTACATGGACAATGTAACATTACTGTACTACGTTTGAACCTGTATTTAAAATTAGTTCGTATGTTACACTTACGTACCTATTATGTACACTTATACTAACTGAAATTTCTATCACAATCGCAAAATTTACTTAGCACTACCGCTTATCCATAACCGACAGTAAATCTATGGAGACATCACCTTAAATTTTTCAGAAGGAACCGCACGAACAACCAGGATGAAGTTACGAATTGCTCGTGATTTTCTTTTAAGACTCTTACTTGACTCACTCACACACATCACATGATTTTCCGGTATATTCCCGAATCCGGTTTTATAGTGTAAGAAGTTTACGAAATCCGGTACCAGATATAATATTTATGGGACGCGTCTCCGCATGAAATTGCGGCTGTCACAGGTTGTTATTTGTATGCCACATATCACCTTAGCTTCTGAGTATTTGCTTGTGATTTGTCAAACTCCAAGAGTGATTGTAACGCCTTCATTTGGTTGTCCATAAAGTTCCCTCCGAAACGCCATCACATAACTTATGATTTATCAGCTAACTTTTCTGGGAACAGCTCGTTGTACGTAAACCTGGATGTGATTTTGTTGGCCATCTCGGTGAAGAGGTCCGCGAGGCTGCGTTCCAGGACCGGTCTGATCTCCTCGAGGAAGACGTTGGAGTTTTCGTTGATGACGCGGTTGGTGGCGGGCCCGAGGACTGGGTCGCCGTCGAACAGGTTGGTGAGGAAGATGGAGGACTGGCCCACGCGGAGACGCACCTTGAACGGGTCGAAGGTGAGGTACTCGTCTTCACCTCGCCTCTCCTTGTGACCCCTCATCGTGACGTTGCACGCGTAGTCCTCTGCAATTGAAAAATTATTTATTTAAAGTAACAACAGACACAAGGGTCCTTCAGATTGTTGGAACACTAAGGATTCCCGTATAAAAAGGAAACGATAAAAATCTAAGCTCTTATTTTTATACAAATATAGAGTCACAAGACCATCTACAAATGTAGAGTCTAGTCACAAAACTACTTGACTAGACTACGACGCATGTTAACATACTTGTTAACCATTTCAAGGTATACAGCGTAAGTTCAACTGTAATAAAGTTATAGGCAGATAAATCATTGGTAAAAAAAAGTAACGCGTTATCGTCAGGTACCATTCAAGTTCGTTCAGTTAAGGATTTATTGATTTGTATAAATATGACAACAAGTGCGAAGCATATTTATGATGCCATATTCAAGCTTCAAGCATTCGTAATGGCATTTGATTGACATTTCTGCAAAGCTGCTGTGGTAGATACAGAGTAGGTACACGGTCAAAAAACTAACGTAAAAATCGCCGAGGACCGAGTCACCCAATCTATGTTCTGCGATTTTTTTTACCGACGACAAAACAAAAGAAGAGGAGGTTCTCAATTCTCGCGATCTTGTAGCGAATATTGTAGTTTCTAAGTTAAGTTTAACTTTAGAAGTTTTATGGAGAAAAATTCCGGCAGAATATTTGCATTCTTTTTTTGTAAGATTATGCTCATGCATTTACTCGAAAACTTCTATGACAGAAGTAAAAAGAATAAAAATAAACTGCCAGTCTTTCCCACATTTCTTCAAAAGTGTTAAAAATTAACTCGTAAACTATAAAAAATTACGGCACAGGTATATTCTTATACCGAGGGGTATGACGTATGAGGAGTTTAAATGTTGCCTTTTGACTTCACTTTCTGGTCCACCCTGTACGTTAAGTTAAACTAACTAACTAACTCCTCTGGCTCAGCTACCCGAAATGGATCTTGACCTCCGAAACGAGCTTCCTCCACTGATCCTCTGTCCCTTTAAACTACTAACTGTGTAGTCCCTGAATGAAACTTTTTATATGATAGTAGTAGTTGGGCACATATTATTTATTATATCATGTACTTATTTGTAATTTATTAATTTTCTTTTTACGTAGCATGGTCAATGGTCACTTATTAAAAATAACTACGCCTCCGATAAAAACTAAAAGTGTAATTTATCATGAATGCGCGTCAGCGGCGCCTGCTCAGCGGCAGCTGATCGGGATGTTGCAAGCGATTAGATAAGTACATTCGTAGATCCCGGTTTCTCACGTAATGCGACGAGCACGTGTGTTTACTATGATAGTTTTGATAGAAAACGCACACCACACACACACACACCTACCGTTTGCGCGTGCGACAAATCCTTTTTTGGAAAGGTGTCTATTCAGGTCATTACGATCGGAAATTTGCGAAATGTAAGTAATAGGAGGAAAATTCCACGACACTATTTCCTGTTCTGCGCAGTTAGCATCCATTCAGGCTTTTGGAGTAGGTTTCTATTCTGACAGTAGGTAGGGATAATAAGTACAAATACTCACTGAAAGAGCCAGTGATATTCCCCCTGCCCTGCAGCCGCAACAGCAGCACTTGGATGTCCATCTTGTACTTGCCGGCGAACTCCAGTTTTGGCAGAAGCAGCTTGAAGTCGAACCGGTTCTTCGCCAAGTCAGAACTGGAAAATACAAGGTTTCCTTTTAGCACATTCAATGTTCTTTTAATCATACTGGGTAGTTCTTATTAGCAAAACTTAAGTATAACTTCTTCTATTACTACGGATATTTACGAATTGACGATATTCCCACCATATTATTATCACCCGCTGATACGAATTTTCCTGTGCTGTGTAACAGTTTTTTTTAATTAGTGAGATTTTGTCTTCAGGTTATGTTTCGTTACAATTTGTAGCGTCCAATGGAAACTCATCCAAGGATCTTCTTATCTCTGTAATAACTTACATATTATAATAATCTTATTTTGGGATCAGTGTATGGTCAATGCATGGTTCGTATCCATACAACGCATAACAACACAAGCTCGTTATTTTATTAGTAACACGTATTTAGCCATGAAAGGAATCACAATCATTTCATTAAAAATCTACTCAGGTGCGTGACAAGGCTATTAGAGGGTCAAGAAAGAATAATAAGTGCGATGTTGAGATGGAAACAAAGTGGGATATAGTGATGGCAAACACTGATAACTTTAATGTAGACATCACTCAAAAACAAAGTGATCAAGAGGATTTTCAATAAGCTGACCGTACCTCTCTTTGTGCGACCGGTTACTCAGTCGTCAGGACCACGTCAGAATGAATCTAAGGGAGAGAAAAGTCAGCACCAAAAATTACGATGAAGTGTGGTGAGGATACTCACTGTAGTTCCTGTAGAATAAAATTGCTGAAACACTGTGACGTTGCCAACTTGGCTCCCTGATTCTCTCCCTATCGCCTAACTCAAGCTTAGGGTTCCGTCTAGAGTGGATGAGGATTATATACTCACTGTAGTTCCTGTAGGATGAAGTTGCTGGAGCCTCGCACTGTGACGTTGTTCACCACAGCTGTCAGCTTGGCTCCCTGAGGCCCTCTCGCCAGCGCGATCTGACCGAGGCTGAGGGGTTCAATACCGGGGACGTCCAGCTCCGGTATACCCTGGAATGAGAAGAAAACACAAACATTACATATTTCGTTCAGTGTATCTTTTGATCTAAGTCTCTGTTGTTGCTCTTCTCCTTTGTAATTCCGATCCTAAGCTTCGTGCATCCACATTTTTTTAAGTACAGTACCCATCAGAATCAGAGTATATTTAATGCTACGAAATCGTCAGCATTTACATATACTTACATTTTAATCTGTCAGAGTTTAAAACTGCATATCATAGATCATAGACAGGATAGGTTTGCACTTATCGTACGGATGGACCATGAACGCAAATCTGCGAGTAATTGGTCTCAGGTACTTCAGAACTCATCGTTTGAGCTTAAATGATGTATATCAACACGCTATTCTAAGCAACGCTACACTCATAACTGCAATAATTTATTTGGAATTTTTACCTATCTCGATAATGATCAAATCATCAATCACTTTTCGTCTTGGCTTTTCGTGCTTAAAAATGCCAGTCAAATAAAACTTCGCCAATTCAACCTTTGACTCCACATTCATCTCATCATCATCAAGGAATTTGATAAACAAATGCAAGTGCGTTTGCTTTTGCATTTGCAGATTTCATCTTGACATACTTGGACATTACGACACATGACATTGACATACTTTCAAATTCAAGTGCAAATATTGTTTTGTCTAGAACCGTCAATGTCATATATCTCGTAGGTATAGCCTTGCGCCGGCGCATGTTATCAAATCATGGGATAATAAAAACATGACCAGAAAACAAATTGTTTCGTTTTTCGTGCTGAGGTAGAGTAATAGTCATGGTCCTTAGCAAAAAAATACTGTTTTGCCGGCACAGTTAATGCCGCTTTGCTCAGTGATACTAGGGACCATTGTGAATGATTCCATCCGAGGAAATGAAAAATCCATCCACTGGATTTCAAGATGGCGGCCCTTCGTTTTTTTGTATGGCACTAAAAAAATAATTCTTCTGGAGCCCATCGTGTGGGGTATCAAATGAAAGGGCTAGACGAGACAATTTCAAAAATATATCGTTTTAATACATTTCCATTGCCCTATAAGAAAAAAATCAACTTACATTTTTAAAAGTAGTCAAAACATGCCAAGTTTGAGGTCCAGTAGGTACAAAATGGCTGACATATAGTTTCATAAAAGTATGCCAAATGATCCACCATATCCTCAACTCTAAAGTGACGAAAGAAATTTTGAAAATAATAAGATTTAATGTATATTTTCCAATGAAAAGTAGATCATTGGGAACTGCAGTAGGTTAGTAAGAACTGCTTGTGCGCCTCCATAAATGTTTAAGATGCAATTCTCATCATGATTGCTTTTACACTTAAAGCTAGATTATGATGTGCCGGATCATTTTGAATCTTCGGACATGGTCAAGTCGAGTAAAAAGTGGCTTTGCCGTACCATATTTCTCTTAAAGGAGTTTCGGCCAAAGTTGAGACCTCTTTAACGATATGTTGGATAAAAATAGAAATATTTAATTTAGCAGATACAGAAGCTCTAAATGAGTAAAATACTTAAGTTTAAGAATAGAAAAAAAAAACAACTATGTGATTCTATGTGAATACACAGGATTACCATTTTAAATTTACAGCGAAACAGCATTCATTGAAGTTTTAATTGTAGAATCATGTTAGTGCTTAGTGTATAAATATGAAATACAATGATTCTAAAGTTATTTCGTACCGACGACGTCGTGGATTGCACAACGTTTCTGGTGGAGTAGCGGACTTGGCTGTCTTTAACAAAATATATCTTGCAAGTAGTAAGTCTAAGACTATTTGTTTTTGCAATTATTTAATTTCGGTCGCTCAAATAGGCCATATTTGACAACTTTCAGATATAAGGTTATTTTTCTTTGATGATGTGTTTTTTAGTATGGGCTGTCAAATATGGCCCATTGAAACGACCGTACTCGAAGTCAATATTTCATGTACGAAAACTCTCATTTTTCGCGGTAGATGTACCTAATGAGTGGTGAGACTTGCTTTTTTTTGAGTTGTGTATTGATAGTATCTCATATCTTTACATAAGGCTTTTTTGATCTCACTTCATTCATATATATATATTTAAGGGAATTGAATGATTTTTTGAAATATTGAATGTTTATTTAATGACTGTTTGGGTCCTTAACACACATGTTTCAAATGTTATCCAAAATATCGTTGTGTTGGGCGTCGAAATTGGCCTGAACTGTTTCGAGAGAAACAATTTTATTTAATTTAATCAGTTATTGTAGGTACCTACACAAAAACAAATTCAGGACAAATACAAAAATAAAAACGGTACAGAAGCCACTACTTATTTCTAACATGAATTATTCTTACAGACCTACTAAACTGAGATAGCGTTCATGAGTAGAGCAACATGGTACCTATGGCTTTTTACTCAACTTGGCGGGGGCACAACCGTGCCCGCAGATTCAAAATGATCCGGCACATCATAATCTAGCTTTAAGTGTAAAAGCAATCATGAGAAGAATTACATCTTAAATATTTATGAAGGCGCACAAGCAGTTCTTACTAACCTACTGCAGTTACCAATGATCTAGTTTCCATGGCAAAACATACATTAAATCGTATTATTTTCAAAATTCCTTTCGTCACGTTAAAGTTGAGGATATGGTGGATCTTTTGGCATACTTTTATGAAACTATATGTCAGCCATTTTGTACCTACTGGACCTCAAACTTGGCATGTTTTAACTACTTTTAAAAATTTAACTTGGTTTTTTTCTAAGAGGGCAACTGAAATGTATTAAAACGATATATTTTTGAAATCGTCTCGTCTAGCCTTTTCATTTGATACCCCACACGATGGGCTCCAGACGAATTATTTTTTTAGTGCCATACAAAAAAACGAAGGTCCGCCATCTTGAAATCCAGTGGATGGATTTTTCATTTCCTCGGATGGAATCATTCACAATGGTCCCTAGTATCACTGAGCAAAGCGGCATCAACTGTGCCGGCAAAACAGCTTTCGGGTGATATTTGACCGTACCCGCTTAGACTATAACGTTGAACTCTTTATAGGAGAGTCGTGGTTGTCCTTGAAAGGTACGTAAAACAAGCAAATGTATTTACAATACAAAACCCTGGCTGCTAATTTCAAAGTTGTATTTTTACTCCGTTGTAAAATCCGTCATTTTAATTTATTACATTTTTTAATAGCGAGTGTCACTCTCGCTGCTAAGACGTGTAACGACACCTCATATGGCAAGATCCGCCCATCCGTTTGGGCTATAGCCCGTAAAAGGGTTTTCTTGTCCACATACATACATACCTACTCTCGAAAAACATAATCCCCTTTCTGAGAAATTCGGGTAAAATTGTGATACTTCTGAGGTGATACGTAAAGTTCACATTATGTTTCGTAACGTCTTCATCTGTCGTTCGGAATAATACTAAAGTCACGTAGGAATTTCATTTATTTCATGTTCATACCTATTCCATGTAAAGGGCAGTGTATCGAAAACATTTCAGACATGATAAAACCATAAAGCTACAGAACTTTTTAAGGGAATTCGAAAATCTTTTGTTTTCCACATAGTCTCCATCGTAAAATTGTTCAGTTGCATTGTCTGATCATGCCTGCAAAGTTGTCGGTACGGAATGGTGTACCATACACCTTTTGGGTATTTATTGAAACATACTGGGCAGGTACATAAATAGGCAGTCTCCGAAATGTCTAACAAAAATGAATGTCCTAAACAAGGAATATATTAGCCTAAAGTGAACCTAGACCGGTTCCGCCGTTCTCCCTAAATCCTAGAGCCAAGGACTGTTCGCTCAAGCAGGCCCTACGCTTGCATCACGTCTACCTTCAAACTATTCATTACTGCAGCTTAAATGGGCAATTACTTGCGATAAACGAGGTCTTTGAACTTTGCCAATTGTAATTAATGAGCATTTTGTACTTTGCATCGTTCGTAGTAAATTTTGTTTTGTCTAGAGAATTCGTATTTGTAGATATTACCTATATACCTAATTTCAGAATATAAAAAATACAAATAATCATTTACAATAATCTTGAGGCTCTATTTATTTAGGTCTGATTTTGCTGTTTGGTAAAAAACAACAAAAATCAGGATTCCTCCAAAACGTTATTTTACGTACGTATTGATATGATAGGATGTAGGAGTAGGATCCTGGATTGACCGTTTTGTAGCCAAAATCGATAGATCTGTCATATACATTTGACGTATAACCTTCGTCACATTATTATTTTAGGTTTTCGGTGACATAGGTACAGACAGACAGCGAACTAACTCTTTTTTTTTTCAATATGTTGTTAATAGCTCAGGATTTTCAATATTTTGTAAATTAGGTAGGTACCTGGGTTAAGTTCAGTGATTTAGCTTTTTAGCAGTTTGTTTGACGGCTGACTCATGGTGGTCAGTAATTACTGAGGTAATTAGAGAAGTAGTGCTTGTCCCTTGGTCCATTTATGGTCCGTTTACATGACTCAAGAAAACTACAACCACTGTTGAAAGCATTAATATAATTAAAATTGTTACTGTTGTAACAGCAGTAGACTTGTAATTATGCCAATTTGACACATAATAACGATGACAGAGTAGTAAAATATATTTTTTAATACAATGTATCCCACTTTACATACAATTTTATATCTATGATCTTATAATTGTTGGTTGTACTGATAAACAATTTAGACCTATGTCAAATGGAAAATAATTTCGCCGTGTTCGTGGTGCACCTCAAATAAGTGCATAAAACATGAATGATCTTGAAAAACTACACTCCTTCCAAATCAGTCGGGTAAAAGCAACGCATCATGACCTACAATAATGACACTGAATGTAATAGAAAACACAAGCAATCAAGATTATTAGCTAAACATATATGCTGGTTATACAACTTTAGGCACCGGTGAGGATATCCTGCGAACTATGAGGAACGAACACGCAACAGAGGAAAAATACAATACTGATAATCTTTATTGACGGAAATTACTATTAAAATCCTAGAAACGCAAAAAGGAAGATATAAAAGCGAATAAATTCATACCAGCAGACACATGGAACTCTATTAACCCGAGCCAGTACTCGCTGAGCTGTCGTGTGTTCAAATGATGCACTTGAAAGAGAACTGTAGTTTCTTTCGAAAAGTTATGTTCCATTTGTGAAATGGTAATATATAATAAAACCTCAAGCGCTACACGAGTTATACCTCTATAATATCTTTGCATCAAAACCTATAAAATCACAAATACCGTACCCTAATGTCACCTATCGGAAATAAAAACACATCTGTTGTATGCCATACGCACTACACCAAAGAATTCCTTGTAACGCCTAGGCTTACTCCGATATTGTGTAAAACGCATGTTAAATTAATAAAACACGTACCTAAATGATGTAATAAGTCTATGTATGCACCACTCAGTACAGTCATTCATGTAGGCACTAGAAACTAGCTGACGTTGCATATTTTTGCTATCAAAAACAATAACACACGCTTTGCGACTACAACTACTAAATGGCCAAACTTGTCTAACTATTGTAAATACCTAACAATTTATAAAATAACACCTGGCTCTAATACTATCAAGGAATACGAAAATTTGCAGCTGTAAACGTGCTTCAACAATTGTAGATAAAGGCTCAATTAATTGGAACAAAGAACTTAGAAATTCTATCAAGCCATATAAATAGAAACATGACAATATTTTTAATTTCATTAAAGTTGAATATGAAGTGGCATAGTGTCCTTATATTAGCGGTGTATTTGTGCACGCTAACGGTGAGTGTTCACTTCAATTCATAGTTTTAATTTTAATCAACAAATTCTAAGGAAAATAGAAAGTAAACAGACCTAGATTGAAGAATGTTGCAAATCAGATATCGCAGTAAATGCATCGACGCATGGCAGACCTCGTATTAGCTCCATTTTCATTGAAAACTGAATACAGACCGCATGTTAATGTTTAATAATTATATAATCCTATTTTGTAATTATGAATCCACAGTTTGAGAAAATATTTTTCTGTTTTCTAGTGTGATTACTCGGAATCCTGCTTCTATTGCGGTTCAAAATCCTTCCAAATTGTGTTGCCACCAGGTGCAAGCGTAATCTCGCAAACTGAAGCTGCATCGACATGCACATCTTCTCAGCCGAGTCAAAATGTCCCAAATTGCAACAAATGCCAGAACTGTCAGCGTTCCTGCTGCACGTGTCGGCAACAACCGTCTCCGACGACATTGTCTGTGCCATTCTATAAGTGCGTACCAACAACAACGAACATCGTGATACAAGTTCAAGGTAGTAACAATTCTGAACCATCTGATACGACGACCGACACTACTTCAACATCGGACAATAACACAACGTCACCAGATTTAACCACGGATCCAGCAACTACAGATGGTACAACTTCTGACACTGCTACTGGTGTAACTCCTAATGAAACATCTAATACAAATGAAGAAACTGAACCAGATACGCCAACTTGCGACCCAGTTTTTGAGACTGATACAACATCCACTGATCCAGCTACTGAAACTGATACAACTACCACTGACCCAGCTGCTGGAACTGACACAACTACCACCGACCCTAATGCTAGCTCTGATAATCCTCCAAGCAAGCCAACAAAAAATAGAGGACGTAGAGTAAACAGTAAAAGAAAAAGACCAACAAGTTCAACAGGTTCAACAGCTACAGCAAACAGTAACAGTTCCTCATCAACGAACCAACAAGAAAGTAATACAGATGATACACCTGATGAGGACAATGGTGATACAACGGAAAACAAGCGAAGAAGGCGCTCTACACCTGAAACTTCTCAGAAAACAACAGCATCAGCCGAAGCATCACCTGATGGGTCTCAAGCAGAGAAATCAAACAATGCTACTCCAATTAAACAAACAAAAAATTATGATACGAATTCGGAATGTACATCACAACCGCAAATTACTACCACCAAATATTCCGACGGCTCATATGATATCGACATTGTACAGCAGACTGAAAAGCCAACTGATATCGGAAACGACCTACGAGCTACAGTTGACTATATATGCATCCAAACTATCACCATAAAAAACGGAACTGTCAATGCAACTTCTATTGATCAAAATGAGATATATATTTTAGAAGTTCAAAGAGATGAACTGATAACGATTGGGAATAATGATACGGATACTACAACATATAAATGGAAAATTCGCATAGACGATTGTTACACAGCAATAATAGATCGTAAATATACCTTATATACAGATTACTCAGACAATTGGATATATGGGAAAGCTTCATCTGAACTAGAGGTAAATTTATATGGGCCTGATGAAAGTGTAGCTAGTACTATAATTACTTCCGACACTGAATCAGAAGTTGATACTACAGATTTGGAATTTGAGGACGACGACTGTTAGATTTACACATTCTAAATGTATGCCTATCATGTAACGCTGGAGATCTAAATAAATGTTATAAATTTTCATTGCGTTTCATCACATTAAGTTTTTTCAGACAACGACGAATGACGATATAACTGTCTCATGCGGCACGAAGTGTGAGTGTGACGTTACAAAAATGACAAAGTATGGGTTTATGGTTTATAGAGCAACATGGGTCATTTATACACACATGTATTGTATACAGGGTGATTGGAAATTCGATGCATTCCCTGAAGGTGGTTAGAGGGGGGGCCATTTCCAACATATTCTTCCATGGAACCAGGGGTCGGAAATGATTGGTTACAAAATTATTAGTACTTTTGATTTTTTAAAGAAAATTTCCCGATTTCAACTTTAAAAGTCATGCGAAAGCTAGCCAAACCGTTTTATGCATAGTTTTTTGACATGATCTCATAGTGAATGAATAGGACAATCATTTTAGTTACAAGTTTAGTTAGAAATACTCTTCAAATACAGCGCCAAAACAAGAAAATATTTTGGTGGAAAGGATTTTTCAACATTCATAGTAATCTACTGTAAAAATCACTATGGAATAATCCGTAAAACTTCATAACAGAGTTCTCTGTTGCATTAGCTAACCAAAAGGTACAATAATCTACAATCAAACATGTTTTCATAAAATAATTAGCATTAATGCAAAAGCGGCGTGCGAAAAAAGGCAATTGACTATGGTCTTTCGACTACGCCAAAGTAATCAAATGCTGAATAGACAAATATTTCAAGTATTTTCGTGGTCTAAATGGAGCATTTCCTCAGAGTCTGTGGTTCCAAATTCGATTCCCGTGAGTTGACCTACAAGGTTGATATTCAACACTTTTCCCAGTTTGGTTTAAAAATCACGTTGAACCACCTGATTGTCCGCAAGAAAATATCGTGCTCGGAGGGCATATTAAACCATCGGCCTCGATTGATGTCTAATAAACGCAGACGGTGGTCGTAACACTACCATAGCAGAGGTCTAATACTTGTAGTAGGTGGTTTAAAAACTCCGACAAAGATTTATCATTTCAGTTTTTAGGCTGTTTAAAGCTCAGAGCTCCATTTCTGAATTGTCGTAATCCAAATCCGTGCACGGAAATCTAAAACGAGTGGTCTAACCATTCGTATTACACGTTCTACTACTCGACACTTTAAATGTTAAGGGTTTGTGTGAATTTATAAGGGTGTGCATAAATTAATAAGTTTAGTAGAACATGTGATACGAGCACAATTAGTAGCAGATTTTCGCACGATTAGGATTACGACAATTCAGAAATGGAGCTCCTGAGCTTTAAACAGCCTAAAAAACTGAAATGATAAATCTTTGTCGGAGTTTTTAAACCACCTACTACAAGTATTAGACCTCTGCTATGGTAGTGTTACGACCACCGTCTGCGTTTATTAGACATCAATCGAGGCCGATGGTTTAATATGCCCTCCGAGCACGATATTTTCTTGCGGACAATCAGGTGGTTCAACGTGATTTTTAAACCAAACTGGGAAAAATTCACAAAGTGTTGAATATCAACCTTGTAGGTCAACTCACGGAATCGAACCTGAACCACAGACTCTGAGGGGAATGCTCCACCCATTAGACCACGAAAATACTTGAAAAGTTGTCTAAACAGCATTTGCTGACTTTGGCGTAGTCGACCGACCATAGTCAATTGCCTTGTTTCGCACGCCGCTTTTTGCATTAATGCTAATTATTTTAATGAAAACATGTTTGATTGTAGATTATTGTACCTTTTCGGTTAGCTAATGAAACAGAGAACTCTGTTATGAAGTTTTACGGATTATTCCATAGTGATTTTTACAGTAGATTACCATGAATGTTGAAAAATCCTTTCCACCAAAATATTTTCTTGTTTTGGCGCTGTAATTTAAAAAAGAAGAGTATTTCTAACTAAACTTGTAACTAAAATGATTGTCCTATTCATTCACTATGAGATCATGTCAAAAAACTATGCATAAAACGGTTTGGCTAGCTTTCGCATGACTTTTAAAGTTGAAATCGGGAAATTTTCTTTAAAAAATCAAAAGTACTAATAATTTTGTAACCAATCATTTCCGACCCCTGGTTCCATGGAAGAATATGTTGGAAATGGCCCCCCCTCTAACCACCTTCAGGGAATGCATCGAATTTCCAATCACCCTGTATACGGGAGACGCCTTCACCCCATCGACAGTATTGCCAGATTACCCGACTGATTTTGGATTACATGGCCCTTCAAAAGGGGGTTTTATTGAAAAAGAACGGTATAAAAAATTGCGTCAGTCCATTATTCCAAAATTCATTGCTATTACATTACTCCGGGTGTTTTAAATGCTATTTTCTAAGTGTAGAATGGTCAAGAAACCAACCAAAAAGCCATATTTGACAGCTGTCAAAATCATGTTAATGCTACGAGGTAAGGTCTATTTTTCTTTGTTGACATCATTGACATATCTTCTAGTATGGGTTGGACAGCTGTCAAATATGGTTCAATCGAACGGCCTCGAAGTAAGACTTTTTTGACTTTACCGACTAAATGAGTTTGTTATATTCACCTGTGATATCTTCGGCCGCAGCTCCTCGACAGAGTTCATGATGCAGGCGTTGATCTTGGGGTCATTGCGCTCGCAGACCTTGATGTATGGCGCTGCAGCAAAAAAGAAAACACATATATTAATTTCAGTTACTGAGTTAGTTCAACTTTTACTATAGTAATATAAAAAAGAACGGAACACCTTTTGTAACGGATAAATGTGCTATAATTTTAATACAAATATTGATACAAGATAAAACTTAAAGAAACAATATAGAAAAATGTCGTCCGTCACAAATAGAAAACGTCCTCCAGCGCGTCCCCGAGAGGCACGGTGCCGAGCACGCTGGCAGCATTTCCTCTTTGGATGGCTATGCGTATGCGTTGATGATTTTCAGTTATTAATTTTAATTTCAATTCTAACTTTTAAAAGTGGCCTATGTCAGTAACTAAAGGATGATTTCGCCAATGTCATTAACAATTTCTACTATATTTAATAGGACCTATAATTTTGACTGTCATATTTAAAGGGATTAAGGTGGAAATTTTCATTTTCCAAACCAAAATTAACGTCGAAGCGGACGTTACGTGTAAAGCGCCTTACAACAAAGCCAACATCGGGCAGTCGGACTGTCGGTTAAGCCGGACCCAGAGAACATTTTGAGACCTCATTTCTGGTAGATACAGCATAACAATTCTAGCGTATGTCAGCACCGTCAGTCGGGCACTGGGGCTGTCAGGCTGGGCTCAATGGAACAGGTCCGAGTTATGTCACCGCGACGTAACTTCGCGATCACTGCACGCGCCGGCGCCGATACCGCTGCACCAACGTGCACATTATGCACTCAATTTTGCACGTGACTTACTGTTGCATACATTTGTGCATCCTGTCTTAGGAAACTCCCATGGAGATGATCTAGGTACATTGCCCCTAGTTGCCACTGACTGCCCCTAGTAACGAATAATTTATCCAAAAACCACATTGTGTACTGAATTCTGCACGTGACTTGCTGTTGCATATACTTGTGCATCCTGTCTTAGTATATTCCCATGAAAATGACCTGCATTGCTCCTGGTTGCACCTGGTAACGAATAATTTTGCCAAGAACCACATTATGCACTCAGTTCTGCAAGTAACTTACTGATGAATACACATGTGCATTCGTCTTAGTAAATTAGGCGGCCCGCGCCCTAATTTGTGGTAAATTCCCATGGAGATGACCTACATTGCCCCTGGCTGCCCCTGGTAACGAATAATTTTGCCAACAACCACATTATGCACTGAATTCTGCACGTGACTTACTGTTGCATACACTTTTGCATCCGTCTTAGTAAATTCCCATGGAGATGATCTATTTATAGATAATTGCCCCTAGTTGCCCTGCCCCTGGTAACAAATAATTTTTCCAACAACCACAATATGCACTGAATTCTACACGTGACTTACTGTTGCATACACTCGTGCATCCTGTCTTAGTATATTACCATGAAAATGACCTACATTGCCCCTGGTTGCCCCTAGTAACGAATAAGTTAACCAACAACCAGTCTTTAATACACATTAATATTATCGTTTTAGGCATTAGACTGGTGAAGATAGGTTTGACATAATAATGGGGAGTAATTTGATCCAAGATCTTTTGTCGGCTTGTTTCAAAGTGTGTGTCATTCTGTTACTAAGACAAGTAGGTAGTAGTAGTAGTAGTAACTACTTCAGTCAGCGATCATTTTCTTTATTATCATTCGTATTAATTTTAGCAAAAAATAAAGTCTACACGCAGTAAGATTATTTTGCATGTCGACTTGAATAAGAAGACGCTACATTGATGTGATTAATTAGTGATTAGACCATGAAACTGACGACTGGTTTGAAACGACACAAAATTTCAGCCATCCATACAATAATATAATTATTGTCTTTCCACGGGAAGTAAAATATATTTTACCTGGATTCTAGTAGGTAGGTGGTCTAAAAACTCTGGCATCAGGTTTTACAGGGTTGCCAAATCGGTGCCCTTCACAATAAGCAAAAAATCATTTTGCGTATAGGTAATTGTGCTCCGATTTCTCTGGGTTTTATTTGTTACTCAACTTTACAAGGCTCTAGAAACCTAGCTATATGTTTCCCGTAATAAAGTTGAGTACATAGCAAGGCTGCCGCGTATTTCTATGATAACTTATAAATACATACACATATATAGATAAAATGACTCTGAATAGGCTTTTTAATAGGTACCTTATTTGGTTTCACATCGAGCTACTCGTATTTTTCTATTTGTTGTCGACACGATAGAAGATGTGATTGAAAATGCTGGTACAATGCAATGCTGATTACTGATATAATCTGAGCTCGGGTCACTTAGTAGGAGAAAAAATTTGGTTTGCTAGGTATCTAGTGTTGGTACACTCAAAGTAGCACTTCAGTAGGTGGTCAAACCACAAATTAGGGAAACTGTGTGCGGGGATAGTCAAACACTGATATAAAGGAAGATCGGGTCTCGATGTACTTGAACAACATGAAGTTTTACTTACTCATCACACCCACCTCTCTTGCGGAGTGAATGATTGTTATCGACACAACGTTTTACGAGTAGATCATTTCAGAAAGGTAACTATAACTAGATATAGTTTGGTGAAGTTTTTGCTAGTCACTCATCATCATCACCTTCCTGTCCTTATCCCAAATTAAATAGAGTCAGCGAAACATGTTTTGTTAGAACACAAATCGTGTAGCAAAGTTTTTCTTGTCACTACCGCCAAAAAATTCCATTCGCATGAAACCGAGCGATGCAAACATCAAGTCCTTTTATTGCCTCTTCTTTATGACATCGAGTGATGCCATTTTGGCCAGAATCATAAGGCAAAGCAGAAGCACAAGTACTAACAACGATTCTGGCGCTTTCTGTCTATAACTGGAATCTCATGAGAATTCAAAGTAACTAAGAAGATGGTTGCCACAAACGTCATATTTCTTGGATTAAAATTGGCTCAGAATTATATGACGTTCTTGTATCTTTTACTGTTTAGATTTTCTGATACTTTGAGATTTTGACAGTACTAACTCAGGGTATGTTACAAGTGACAATCGCAAAAATCCTGAATAGAGTCGAAACTTCTTAAGGTAAACTCTCTATTTTGTGGCCGTGTGGATACTGATGCAGTCAGAGTCGCAGCGCAGCAGCCGTCCCGCACGGTCGTTTCGCTCCGGCTACCTGCTCGACCACTCCCGTGGCCGCGCCCCCCGTTGAGTCACCGCGCTCACCGTTACCTGCGTCGGGCTAGCCTCACTAGTCCCACGCAGTCTCCCGCCACCGTTTGTGCCTTTTTCAAGGCGCACTCCGTGTGCTTTGTCAAGTACGTCTTTTTCTCCGAAAACCGCCGGTTTACGCGGTCCTTGCTCAGTGGATACCCACGGTGCCTACCTGGCACTCGCTACCGTCGCATAGTGAGTGCCGGCTTAACGAAGCTGAGCAGGGGGTGTTGACCCGATACATCAGCTTTGCCCCTTCAGGGCAACGCTCAAATCGGACGGGGACCAGAACCACCGGCCCTGGGGGTGAACCCAAGTCGACCCTGGTACCATCCTTTCCCCTGTCCGAGCAGAGTCTGTCTGGGAGAAGGGTTTCGGCCCCAACTTCCTCTTTGCTCGGGCCTGTTTAGGAACCTCCCACCCAATAAGATTGGTGGAGGAGACACTCTTAGGGCTACATTAGTTAAGTTCACCCTCTCTGCCTATACCCGGCAGGGAGGATCACCGACGTTTCACCCGAGGGCTGTCCCCGCCCGAGGGCCGCGATTCTTTTCACCTTAGCTAGGACCGATTGCCGTGGGTTTCTTGCCGTTTCTTTACCACGGAACGGTTTCCGAAACGGCGGTAGTTCTAGCTAGGAAATGGCAGCTGAAACTGCAAACGCGCTCCTCACGGAGCTACTTCGCGTCCTCGGTGAGGACGAAGATATCCGATCTCGCCTGACCAAGGCCTCCCCGCTGTTCGGCAAATTACTGTCCAGCGATCCCCTCCGGGACAACGCCAAATGGTCGTCCCTTTCGAGTCAGATGACTCTAAAATCCATACCTTTCTAAGGGCTACCCAGTCCAAAGATGGTATCCGTATACAAGTCCCGACGTCCACTGCCCACAGGCAGCTGACCAAGTTGATGGACTTCCTCCAATTCCCATATCATACATATGCTCTGGAAGAGGAGAAACTTCACCGCGTCGTCATACGCGGTATCCCAAAGGAACTATCCGAGCAGGAAGTTCATGATGACCTCGTCAGTCAGGGCATTGCCGTGACCAACGTTCATCGCATAAAGTCCCACAAAACAAGCGGATTTTCGACATGGTTCATGTCACGCTCGAGAGGAGCGAGGCCGGCAAGGCCATATACGGTGTAAAAACCGTATGCAACCTCTCGGGCATTCGCTTGGAAGCCCCACGAAAGACCGGTATCCCTGGCCAGTGTCACAACTGCCAAGTTTACGGTCATTCCTCTCGCACTTGTCATGCCATCCCACGGTGTGTCAAGTGCGCAGATAACCACAGCACTGCCCAGTGCACCCGTCCTAAAAAGACGGACCCGCCCGCGGCAGACAGCTCCACCCCCGCTTTACCACCAGTCTGCGTCCTCTGTGGCGAGACTGGCCACCCAGCCAACTACCGTGGCTGTCCCCGTGCCCTAAGGCCAACCCCAAAGTTCTGGCGCGGCTTCTCACGAAGGCCGCCAAGTTAACAAATCGGCGAGTGCTCAGAAGCAACCTTCTGACACCGCCGATAACTGCAACTTCCCGCCCCCCAGGCCCGCCTGGGGCCCCAAAACGGGTCCGACGCCCCAGCCCCCCTCCCGCCAAAGCCCTTGGCGCCCCCAAAACCGCCCCTGCGAAGCAGGCGCCTCCGCCGCCTGCTCCGCCCAGGCCAACCCCTCCTCCTAAAGCGAACGCCCAAGGCGATCTTGCCGACGCGCTTTCAGTTGTCTCCTCCTTCACGAGTCTCTTCGACGTTGAAGAGATTATCGCGTACTCGGAGGAGATAAAAGCAAATGCCGGCAATGCTGCCGCACTTATGCAAGTCGCCGTCCGCTATAGCGGTCTGGTTCTCGCTTTTAAAAACTTCAAACCCCAATGATGGATAGGTCAATTAACTTAGGAACCCCAGTAGTGGTAGGACCAAGCCTCGGTCGCTCAAAATAGGCTATTTTAATGCCGACGGCATTAGCTCAAAGAAGATGGAAGTTAGCCTCTTCCTGAAAGAGCACAATGTGGACGTCCTTCTTGTACAAGAAACGTTCCTCAAACCCCATATGCGACCTCCACGCATAGCGCACTATAACTTGGTACGCAATGACCGCGTAACGGGCGAAAAGGGTGGCACCCTCATCTACTACAGGCGAGCACTCCACTGCTCGCCCCTGGAGACCCCGCCCCTCTCCTACATCGAGGCTTCCGCATGCCGCATAGGCATGACGGGGCACCAATCCATCACGTTGGTGTCGGTATACTTGTCTCCAAAGACGAGAAAGCCACTTCTTCAAAGTGAGCTCGTGTCGTTATTCAATCTCAGCGACTCAGTTATCATAGCAGGTGACTTGAATGCCAAGCACCAGTCATGGAACTGTGTCGCCAACAACACTAAAGGCAACCTTCTCTTCTCCTGGCAGGATGACATGACTTTCGACTTGGTCGCCCCGACCGAACCGACCCACTTCCCCCGCAAGGCAGGTCACCGTCCCGACGTCCTTGACATAGCACTTCTACAGAACATAAGGCTACGCCTGACTTCTATAGAAGTGATTCAAGAACTGACGAACTCTGACCACCGTCCTGTACTACTCCAACTAGACCCGCGAAACGACCTCCCGGCCCTCTGGCCTGTGTGGTCCGACCAAAACTATAATAGACTGGGCGAAACTAGGCGAAGCCTTAAAGTTCCCAGCTCTATTCACCTCGACCAAATACCGACTAGTCTCACCACCGAGACCGACATAGAACTAGCCGTCTCCTCTGTTACGAATCACGTTAAAAGCGTCGTGGACAGCTGTTCAAGGACGGTTAAAATTACAGACGACAGTAAGTTTAACCCTCCGAGCGACCTTCGTGCTATGATAACAGAGAAGAACGCCGCGAGACGAGCGTACGAATCCTTCCCAACGCCTGAGAACAAATGGTTCTGGCGCGCTTTAGACAGAGACGTAAAGCGTCGCGCAACCGAATGGCGTAACAACGGGTGGGATCAGACCCTGGAGGAGCTGAAACCATCCCACCACGCGTTTTGGAAGCTTCAACGCACCCTAAAACAAGAGACCGTAACCGTACTACCTGTACTTAACCGCCCCGACCAGACTAAAGCCTTTGACGACGACGAAAAGTCCGAATGTCTGGCTGACAGTCTCGAAAACCAGTGCACCCCAGCACGCTCCCATGCGACCAGACTTTGTTTCGACCGTCGACTCCGAAGTCGCGCGTCTCACTTCCCTTCCCCCGACTAGCCCCCCGCTCAGAGCTATCTCTGATATGGAGGTGCGAAACGCCCTTAAGGCACTCAAACCGAGAAAGGCCCCAGGCCCGGATGGCATCACCAACCGGGTCCTTAAAATTCTTCCCGACCACCTGATCAACCTTATCACCATGATACTGAATGCCGCCATGGCAAATTGCACCTTCCCAGCTAGCTGGAAAGAGGCAACGGTCATCGGCATTCACAAACCGGGAAAGCCGGCCAAGGAGCCCACTTCCTACCGCCCGATCAGCCTTCTCAACCCCATTGCCAACCTTACGAACGCATGATCTTCGCCCGACTGCAAGATCATGCGGAGACCAACAGACTCATCCCCGACGAGCAATTTGGCTTTCGGCACCGGCACTCTTGTGTCCAACAAGTGCACCGCATTGTCGAACACATATCTTCAAAGCTAAATGACTCGACTAAACCGACCCCCACCGGAGCAATCTTCCTCGATGTAGCGAAAGCCTTCGACAAGGTCTGGCACAACGGACTGATATACAAGCTGTATCAGCTCGGTGTGCCAGATCGTCTTGTGCTTATAGTACGAAACTTTCTGTCGGATCGCAGTTTTCGCTACAGAGTAGAAGGTACTCTGTCGTCCCCTCACTCCATACGGGCAGGAGTCCCCCAGGGCTCCGTCCTATCCCCGCTACTTTTCACGCTATACACTAGCGACATCCCCAAACCAACCTCCTCGCTCTGTCATCTTGCCATGTTCGCCGATGATACAGCTATCTATGCTTCTCACAAGAACGACGGCAAACTAGTCAAGATTCTCCAAAGCGCAATGGACTCCTCGGGAGTTGGTTCCGCAAATGGAGAATCGAGGTCAACCCCGAAAAAAGTGCAGCAGTGCACTTTCATAGGGGACCAAACCGGTCACTCCCAGCTGTAAAGCTTTTCGGCCAACCCATCCCGTGGGTAAATGAGACCAAATACCTGGGAGTCACACTTGACTCCAGACTAAGTTTCCGTAGCCACATTATGAAAGTACGCAACCGCGCGGCGTTCGTTTTGGGCAGATTACATTCGATGCTGAATCACAAGAGCAAACTCTCCCTTAGAAATAAGGTGAGAATCTACACCACCTGCGTCAGGCCAATCATGACCTACGCTAGCGTAGCATTTGCTCACACCTTTCATTCGCATCTGAATATGCTGCAGGTCATCCAAAACCGGTTCATGCGCAGGGCTACTGGAGCTCCCCTGTACATGCGCAACGCCAACCTCCATATCGACTTAGGTCTCCCCACCATAAAAGACTTTATGAAAGAAGCGTCCCGTCGATTTTTCGACAACGCTGCCCATCATAAGAATCCCCTCATAGTTAAAGCATCCAATTACTTCCCCCATCCAACTTCGAGATTCAAACGCCGCCCCAGGCATGTCCTTTCTGATGATGACGATCCCATCACACTAGCAGCCGCTGCAGCCAACGCGAGTAGACTCATACACTCCACAAGCTCTTCAAGCAACCGCCGTCCCCGCCGGCGGGGACGCGGAGGTCCCTCATTTGTGCCTTTCTTTGGCAACTACCGGCATATACCCGGTAGACATAGTCCGATTCGTTCTTCCCAGAACAACTCGTAAGCCCAGTCTCGCCCCAAGGGCGTGATTGGGCTGGTTGTTTGAACAACCACCCAAACACATCCGGGTGAGCCCTCGCTCCCCACCAAATAGTCAGGTGTAGTTTTAACGGCCCCGGGACCGGAAAACATAGAGTCCAGTAGCAAAAAAAAAAAAAAAAAAATCATTCATTCATCAATCTTCATCATCATTTTGTGGCAGAAGTTTGATCTGTAATTTCTGCGAAATGTGTGACACCGTGTGTGCAACCGGCGCGCGCGCAGGCGGTTGCAGCTCGCTTGCAACACGCCGCCGCCGCGCGCCGACTCGACATTCCCAATCAAACCTCTCGTATCAAGTGCAATACGCATGTGCCAATCGTTTTATGCTCAGATAAATGCTACGAAAATGTCAATTTAGGTAAAGAAGGTACCCTAGAGGTAAATGCGTCAACAATTTAGAATTTAAACTTCACAAAATTTGAAAAAAGCAGCTCTAGAAGAGCCTATCATCCGCACCAAAGATTCTGCGTCATATTGATCAAAATCAATTTCAAAATTGGATCTAGTAGGCCTCTAGGCTTAAGGAGGAAATCTTGCAGAAGTCTTGGAACTTTCCTATGGTAAGACACTATTGCAATATCGTACTAAACCACTCTAAATTTTTCATATTGGTAATTACTTATTACGAACGATAGAGTCAGATATGAAAGAATTTCATTTTAAAATATGGTTACTTTGTATAATGTTTGGTATAACAAAGTTACCCCACTTCATATAACACTTTGTGAGTTACTACACAACACGCTTATGTACGTATAATTTATACAAATTATCGGTTATAGGCAATCTGTGTCAACTGTGCAATAATTGGAGGTACGGATTTTTAAACTTAAGACTTCAAATGTAGGTACTTTGATATTTGAGATGTATGATATTCACTTCAATAATCGTGTTACAAAATTTGTAGTTTTAGATGTAGGTCGGAAATAAAACTTGGAATATTTTGTAAAACTTACGTATATCGGCGGCGACGAAATGCAAAGCAAACAAGAGGACAGTGGTCGTCAACATGGTGGTTGCACAACGCGGTTTCGCCACGGTGTGGTAACTGTGGGCCAGGTGTGGACCGAGTGTGGACCAGCCAGGTCGCGGTGCGGGCCGCCACTGACTGAGCACCAGCACCCACCACCGCGCAGCCGCTGAGGACGCGCGAGCAAGTGCACCAGCCCTCCAACGCACCGCCACTCTACGGAGACCCCTGACTTATCCCCCTCTATTCAAACTCTACGCTGCCGCTACGAACTGAGCGCTAGTCTCACGATTCGATGCTTCCTCTAGACACGAATTTGATATTTGCCAGTTTAGGTAATTAATCACATATCTTATTCCCAGTTCGCTTAAGAATAAGTCGCCTGAATGTTTTAAGCAGGATATTGATTCATTTCTTCTGAGTATACGTCAAGCCATTGATCCTGCGCTCTTTTGTCTCTGTTTTTGTCTTTGAGATCTCGACGGTGAATTTAAACCCTGACACTAGGTTCCATCACATCGTTCATTAGCTTGGTGGTACCGTACGAGCGTTCAAACTAAATCACGTCAATATTTCACGGTCACACGAAAACTGGTCTCACACATGACTCGCGCCTTTTCCTTCGATCGCCGAGCGATAGAGACGGAACAGTTCTTCGCCAGATTATCAATGTCCGCTGGTTGTGGTTGCATCAAGGGAAACCCCTGGTTCCTGGATGTGCTCATGAGCTTCCGCGGCACGTGCGGCCAGCTCCAGCGGCGAATTGCGAAGCATCCGCACACGCTCCGATTATGCCTAAATGAGATCCTCTTATCTAAGTACTTAGCTTATTGTGCAAATCGAAGCGAGTAAACAGTTTTTTCTGCAATACGATCACGAGGCCCTAGAGCCAGTCTCTATATTTTCTTGCGAAATTCATTTATCGTTGGCCGTAATGGCATGCCGCTGAGGTCTCTCTGTCAAGACCTTGAACTCGCGGTCAATTTCATAGATAGGTATGTGAGACTGGTCTTAATTTGGTTCGGATATATTGCATGCGTGTTCGGCGAATTCTTCGTGAAGATTCCGCTGCGTCGTACGATTAGGATTGATGGTGAGAAAACAGAAATAACTTAATTTTTTAATGCTCTTCTATAGTAGGAATCTCATTTCAAACAAGATGGAAAGTAAATGAGAGTGATCCCTGAAAGGAGAAAGCAGATAATCAAGGAACAAGATTATGAAGTTATCATCCAAAACGTAAACACTAACCGCAAAATAGTCATTACAAAACTTTTTAACAAAAAATATCACCGCCGAAAACTGAAAAGCCAAAAATAATAAGTATTTTTAGGATAGGTACTTACCCAAGACATAATTTTGGAAATATTACCTACAATATTGGAACTGAGTAATTTTGAGTCGGTGTCATGCCAATGAAGCGTGTTAATTACTAAATTTGTAAAATTTATCGACGCCGACTCAGAATTACTGAGTTCCAATATTGTAGGTAATATTTCCAAAATTATGTCTTGGGTAAGTACCTATCCTAAAAATACTTATTATTTTTGGCTTTTCAGTTTTCGACGGTGATATTTTTTGTTAAAAAGTTTTTATTTCATAATTTTTAGTGGCTACTTTTCAAGTTAATTTACTTTCAAAATAGCAAACTGACTGCTTCTAAAGAGTTTCAAGCGGACAAAGAAACGTCAGTCGTGTAGGTAAACGAGTACATTATGCTTCAAATCATCATCATCTTCCTGCCTTTATCCCAATTACTTGGGGTCGGCGCAACACGTTTCATTGAACACAAAATCGTGTTGCAAAAGGATTTGGCTGAATTTTATGACCGGCCGCCTACCAGACGTCAACCCTCCTTGAGAATGCTCTTGTGGTGAATTAACCGCCACCATACGGTTGGCCCTGGCTATTTGGGTCGGGTTTATCCCTCGGCCGCCTCTTACGACCCCCACGGTAAGAGAGGGGGTGGTGCTATTCTTCTCTGGCGGCACCACACAGCCATTATGCTTCAAATGTGTCGCATAATATGAAGAGTTTATTGAATTGTCATGGATTCTTCTATCAGATCCTGACCTGATGACTATGGGACCACCGGGACAGTGCACCCTTTCAAACAAAAAAAGATTTTTTCAAATCGGTCCAAGCGTCTCTGAGTAATCGGTGAACATAAATAAAAAAAAAAAAAAGTTCGGGCTGAATTGAGAACCTCCTCCGTTTTTTTTCGTCGGTTAAAAAGAAATACAAGAAAACAAGCATCTACAAATCTGGATCCGCATTTATGGAACTTGTTTTACCACCATGTTCACTGATTACTCAAAGATGATTGAAGCGTGTAGGAAATTCAATTTTCTTATGAAATAGTATTTTTAAGAAACCTTCCCAAATTGGATGTCAGGTTTGATAAATGGGGGAAATCTTTAAATTTATAAAGCATATTTAAAGTTTAAATCGAACGGCATTATTTCTTTCAATATTATTCGTAAACCTAGACGTGCAAATATTTGTGCTCTTTGGAAATCAGTTCCAGGAAAACATTTTCTACGTGAGGTGGGTCTAAAATTAAAATACTTAAGGTTTATCCTTAATGTACGGTGCACTTACACGGCGTTTGTCGACTAAGATCAACAGTTCACAAGTCTCGACAAATTTTTTTGTCGACGTTCACACGTAACGTCCATTACTTAGCTATTTTAGCGCAATCTAACGCCTGCGTTGGACAAATGCAAAAACGCAACGCATAACTAGCGGTGAAACAGCGCAGAGCAGAAACGTCAGTTTTGTAGTATGGGGAATTGTAATTTGTATTCATTTGACAGACGCATACGTTAACGTGTGGGCCTCTCAATCTCAACAACGGCTAGGTACCTATAATATAAAGCAAATTTATAGGAAGTTTAAAGGAAAACTTAAACCCAAAATTTTGTTAAATCTTTGGTTGTATTGAATCTAGTATTATTTTTCTTATCCCTAGTAACCATTTTATTAGTCTTTTATAGCTACGGAACCTCACTTAATTTAACGTTATCGCTATTAAAAAGACAAAGGTACGCTTATGCCTAAGACTAGATTAATAGTTACTTATTTACCTTGAAGATAATACAACATCATAGGAGTCAAATGTCAAAAAGTCAATTGACGACTTGTATTTACTTGGAGCATAACAAACAAGATCTAGAAGATGATCAATTATTTTATTAAATATATAATAACACATCGGATTCGCCCTACTCGTTTTTGCAATGAATATCAATGATGTTTTACCATGGTAAAAAAGTAGCTTACTCAGATATAACGAAGCTCAATGGTAAAGATTTTTTTGGATATGGTCTAGTACTTTGGGGATTATCGATCAGAAATACTTATCTCTCCTGTTTTATGTAGTGAATTATTGTGATAAGGAAGATAACAGGCTTGAAAAAGCCGTGTAAAATTGATCAGGTACACTAATGTACTATCATCATCAATATCCGTCACATTCGTGGGACATTCGTGAGACCTGCTGGACATAGGTCTCAAACAAATTACCAAAAATATCGCATTATCACATGCTACCGCGTTCGAGATACCTACGGTTTGGAGGTTAGTAGGATCGCATGTACTATATTGAAACCATACGAATGAATGAACCGGTCAGTTGATCGGTAATCAATCGATTACGAACTGGCCGGATAATCAGTTGGAGCTGGACACGTCCTGGTCGGCTACCGGCTTCCTCGCATCCTGGACGCGGCGATTACCCGCGCCTGCGCCGCTGTTTCACAACCGATGCTCAGGCTTAGCTAACACTAGATAATTATTGCATACAGGTAACTCACGACCTTGCGAGGGTTGCGGGCAGTAAGCACAAAATAAGAATCAGTGGAGGTGCCTGGAGGGTTCCTATATCTTTTTTTATCGGCGCTCTGCCACAACCTAAACTATACTATAGTCAGCGACTCGCTGCAGTCGGGGACATAAAACGTGGAGTAATAAATACTACCCTGGCTTCACCTGGCTTTTATAAATAATGAATTAATGTAGCATATGGTAGCGTATATCACCTATGCCTATAGATGTTGCTATGACCTTGCATGGGTTGCTGACATTTGTTGAATTTAGTTGGTCCAAAAACGACTTTTAGAGCCAGGGACCTAAAGCACGGGTGCCCAAGATTTGATATGACGACATACAAGAAAAAAAGTAGGTACGTATTATTTTATAACATTCAGAGCAATAAGAGACGGCGTGTTCTATTATATTCATAGACAGATGACTATTTTTATAAGTTATGTTAGGTAGACTACTAATACTTAAACCTGATCTTGTTTTAAACGGAAAAAATACGAGCGCTTTTTTCCTAGAACTCATTTATTTTAAGGCTTGAGGAACCTTGTAAAATTTTCACAGGATTTGAACCTGCGACTTTCGGCATCTGAACTCGCCAAGATACACTTGCACTAGCTAGCAGGCAGGCATTTGACCGCGGTAATCCAGTTGATAGAGGCGTCGGCAGTACCTACAGATGCCGAAAGTAGCAGGTTCAAATCCTGCCTGCGGTAAAATTTTGCATATTTTCCAAAAATTGTACTCCTATCAAGGGAAGTGTTTTAATATTCGCTATTCTACCGCATGATTTTCCGCTGTTTTGTGTGCCACCCTGTTATAATACCTATACCTAGTCACCAGTTAGCCTCTACCTTGAATCTACCGACCTCTACTCTACGATCTATTTTCATACTAAATAATTACTAAGCAGGTTAATTTTTGCATGGAAAATAACCAAACCAGTTTAACACCATATATCCAAGGTTGTAACTATAGTTCCAGGTATGCCGTGTGAGGCTGGCTTGAAATAGCATCACCCCGTTTCTACCCGTGTGTGTCGTCTCTACACAAGGCGACTAAGGCGAGGAACACACGCAATGTCGGTTTGTGCGTCGTTTGTTCGATTTTCCACCTTATTTTTATACGAATACGGTTTATGTCAAACGATTTGACAGACAACGCAGCGTTGTGCGATGCCGTTTGACACAAACCTTATTCATATGCAGGTAGGGTGGAAAATCGAATGAACGACGCACAAACCGACGTTGCGTGTGTTCCTCGCCTTAGGGATGGATCCAGGGAATGGGCTGCAGCGTTCTCTGCGAGCATAACATCTTTCACTGCGCTCACCAATCCGCCTGCGAAGCGTGGTGAGTATGCCAAACCCCCTCAATTGTAGGAGACCCATGTCCAACAGTGGACTATTGTGGCTGTAGTCGTAGTAAGTATAGTTCAGGGTTGTAGGTATTTATATCAGTGATTCATATTCGAAAGATGTCTTGCCTTGTCTAGTCTAGCCTACATCAACCCACTGCTAGGCAAAGGCCTCCCTCATCCCCTTCCATTTATAGTTCTGTCCTGCTGGCGTTCACCGTAGAGAGACTTATCTCGCGGGCGGAAAGATTTGAGCCGTGTCATATCATGGGCCCTACCGGGATCCAAAATATGTGCTGTATCATGGAACTAGCATGTATTCCCTACTGGTAATTCGACCTATAGGTAGGTACGATCATTCTAAAGAGTCAACAGAATAACTTATAGGTTTGCCTTAAAAAGATGCTTAGTTTATAGTAGTGTGAAATTGACACAGTCATAACTAGTTCTGTCTCCATGGCACTTTGGGCAGCAGGTCAAGTTATATTTAAGATATAAACCTGTCCTAGTTATTCTTACTAGATGTATGAAAAACCAGTTAAAATTATATATTTCAATGGTAATTCGAGCAGATACAGATCATCATATCATCATCATAACAGCCTCAATAAAGTCCACTGCTGAACATGGGCCTCCCCCAAGTAGGAAGGTATTTGCTATACTCACCCACCACGCTTGGCATGCGGGTTGGTGAGCGCAATGCAAGATGTTGCAATGCGATTGCGAAATTCATCCAGGGATTGGACCCCTGGATGAATTTATCCCTTAGTCGCCTCTTACGACACCCACGGGAAAGATATGGGGTGATGACATTCTAAGCCGGGATCACACGGCGAATGATACCGATAGTACCCGCCAACCTTACCATTGAAATAACTCACGAGTTATTATTGCTTTGTTTGAAAACTACAAACTTCCGCATCAAACAATATGTTTCTATATTATATACTCATACATATAATGTTTTTATACATACATACATATATATCTTCTCACTTCTACTAAAAATATTAATTTAATTTTTTTAAATTTATCTTTATTGTAGGTTTTAAGACTAAGGGATAAATCATCAACGGAATGGACAGCAAGCAGCGTTCCCTATAAAGGCAACATTTTGCACTGCCGACCCGCCTGCCAAGCGTGGTGAGTATGGCGATACCCCCCGATAGGGGAGGCGCATGTCCAGCAGTGGACTGTTGTGGCTGTTATGCTTGGACAAAACTGTGATGGTTATGGTAGGTACTACGATTGCAGTGTGTTACTAACCAGCATATTATGCTACTTAGTATTTTTTAATGATCGTGACCATGCCATGCGCTTAGTCTTAATCAAGCAATTACACTTATTAGTCTGCATCAGATACAATTATGTGGTAATTAATCTAATCAGCAATTGTGCATGTATGTAAGTTGGGTATAATTTGCAATGTGCTTTTCATGCCTTCCACTTTAAAAATACTTAACTGTAAATTTTGCAAAGAAAGAGATGTGGGTAAAACCGCGGTGTTAAACTTACTTTATTCATTATTTGTTTTATAAAATATTTATTGTTTAAATAAATGCTTTGGGCCATTATAAGAGCGTCGCAATAGGTAAGGTTTACTATTAAATGTATATTCTGAGCTATTTATCAAACAGGAAGGCACTTTACAACGTTGAACAAGTGCTATTAAGGAAATACATAAGGAATTGAAAATAACTGTTTAAACAAGACATATTTACAACATTTTATTGCAGTAAAGTAGAAATCGCTTTGGTTTAAGCTACATGTTGTTTATACTGTATTAAAATTGTAGAGAATGTTGAAAAAGGCATTACTAGAATCTCCAAAATTTGTAACTATCAATCTACACTAAAATATCACATAAACATTTACAATTGCATTGCAAATACTACTTATACACTATAAGCCCCCGTGCACACAGGTGACTTTTTTCATACGACAATTGGATTTTCTCTCTTTTTTCGACGAAAGTGAAGGGATTTCCAACTGTCGCACGACAAAAAACTCGCCTGTCTGCACGAGGTCTATGATAAAACGTAGACAAATAAATATCACTAAATGTAGGCGACTTAACAATATTAGAAATATCAAATCCTTCTTAATTTTTACATTTTCGAACGAACTTACACATTTTTGCGTTTAAGGCCGCTAACCCCTCTTACTCGACTTGTGCCATTTTTTCTTTTATCCACAGCCGTAAATTTATAAAATTTAATCAGACTATGATCGAGTAGAAGAGAGGAGCAGCCCTAACACACCCTAATCTATTCGCATGGCCCAAAAATTTGCGCTACATCCATGACTACACTAAATCATCATTGACAAAATTGTTGACGAATATCGGCGATTGTCAAGCCACAGCCAGCATACTTTATTTAGAGCATCTTTAGAACTAACAGCTTCAGTTGAGGAGCAGGTCATCCAGGGGTACGTCGTCGACGATGTTCCTCGCTGCATCGAGGAGCACGTTGGAGACAGTGCGCTCCAAGTACGGCTTGGTGGCCCGCAGAAACTCGCCGCGGTTCTGGTTGATGGCCTCGTTCGTCGCGTCACCTGAGAAATTATTCAGATTTATTTTACTAATGGGAAAACAAATAAACTAGTTATAGCCACCACGGCAGCTAATCTTCCTACTCGTGGTGTGTAATTGAGATCACTACAAATGGATCAAAATGGATGAGCTGAGAAGATTTTGGTGGTCACCAAACAAGGTCGGAGAAGCGTTCGTCACCAGCTAGATAAGTCGACGACATGTAAGTAAAGGTTTTTGGAAAATCCTGCAGATAACCTGCTCAAAAGAGATATATCCCAAAAGATATGAGGCCTAGTAATGGGCTAATAAAGGCTGAAATTAAAAAAGAAAGGGGTACTAGATTTGAATGAACCACTTTATATCGTTCTGCAAATGAATCATACCTAGAGTCTTGTCTCCGTTGAAGAGCCCGTCCAGCTTGATGCGGTAGTCCTTGATGTTGATGTCGGTGTCCAGTTTCTTGAACCGCAGGTACTCCTTGCCGTCCTTCTGGTACACTTCAGAGTACATCACTAGTTCCGCGTCGCATTTCACTGTGGGAAAAAGAAACAGAATACTTAATGCAAAACGTATATGACAGCTTAGGTGAAAAATATTTCATGTCATATTTTTGCGACATCAAAAGACAGATGAGTTTGGACAAAAGCCAGCGCAAATGTAATAAAACGAAGCGAAGATTTAATTCTATCGCCTCTGTAATTACTTCCAATAACGAATGTATTACCCTAACCGACAATATTACAGTTTGGTTGTTGTGATCTCTGGTTTCATTAGAGTTTAAAATTGCATAAAGTACCTATTACATAAACTAAACATAGTCATATTTTGCAAGAAAAAAGAATATTCGAGACATATAAACTGGCTTCAAGGGCAATTACTGCAAAACCTCAACATACTACATGGTTGACCTGCATAATACTGGTAATTATATTGACTATTAAAGTGAAGTGCGTATATAATATGTCTAAGTGTTTAATATTCCTAATACCATCAATGTGTAAAGTATTTCAAGAGGTGACCAAACCCAAAAAAATATTATATGAAGAATTGTTCCAAAGGAACCTAGATCGAAGTATGATTATTGGACCTGCCCTTTGTAGTTTTCGATCTTGTATTCCATAGACAAACATGTTCAGTTTCATGAGCTGGCTCACGTTTTGCAATATTTTCAGCATTTTTTGGGTACAGGTAGAAAATTTGTAGTATTAGAACAAAGATCATTTGTGGTTTCAAAATTTTCAATGAAAAAGTAGAAATAATGAAAGACGTACCAGCGTCGGCGACCATTCTGCCTTGACCCTTGAGAGGCACCACCAGAACCCTCGTGTTGATCTTGTACAGACCCTCGAAGTTCAGCTTATAATGGTCAGTTGTATAAAGGAAGAAATGTAGACCTATTAGCGTCGGCAACCATTCTGCCTTGACCCTTGTGAGGCACCACTAGAACCCTCGTGTTGATCTTGTATAGACCCTCGAGGTGCAGCTTGTAATGGTCAGTTGTATAAAGAAAGGAATGTACACCTACCAGCATCAGCGACCATTCTGCCTTGACCCTTGAGAGGCACCACCAGGACCCTTGTGTTGATCTTGTACAGACCCTCGAGATGCAGCTTCGGGAACTTCACGCGAGCCTTGATGGTAAACGTTTCCAAGTCCACACTGTGAACAAAAACACGGCATTAGACAACAATATAATATTAAGAATTATGAAACGACAAAGCTGGTGGTGGCGGCTTGCCATGTGGTAGCGGCAAAGAATACTGCCACCCCTAGTCCACTCAGAGTGTTTCGTAAAAGAAACGACGGAGTTTTTGACTTCAGCTGAATATCTGCTAACTGTGGTCAACCGCATGGTGGCGGTGATACCACCTACCTACAATAGCTTTCCCATGCAGGGTTGACGTCAGGCAGGCGGCCGGTCATAAAACATTGCCAAATCCTTTTGCTACATGATTTTGTGTTCTAACGTAACATGTTGCGTCGTACCCAACTGATTTGGGATAAGGGCAGGAAGAAGAGAAGAGAAACGACAAAACCTTCCTAGGTCGAAATTATTATTTGGGATTGAACGCGTTGATGTCTTTTCCTTTGAAAATAGGCTGAGTGTCCATATTGAAAATGTTGTCAGATAGGGTTTTAGTGGTTTTGTTTTTGTTTTCCACCAGGCATGGTGAATATGCCAAATCACGCCTAATTTCTATGTCCGGTAGTGGACTATCGGTTATGTATCTGTAGCATACCTTTAAACAAGCAAAAATTTTAACGAGAAGCGGATCCAACGACATTCACGAAATTTCGTAAGTATGTAGGGGTTTTTGGGGGCGATAATCTGGATAGGTTTCATTTTCTTCTAATAAAGCATAAAAAATACAGCGAAGCGAGCCCGGTCTACCAGTTGATGTATTTTAATGTAGAAGGTGATCTTACATCTTTTTATCCGCGTTTATCAGTTCAAATTTTATTTCTAGTTTCTTTCAATAATTATCTTATCACACAGCGCATATTTCAACCAAATTATTTTTAAATAAAAACCTTCTTGATACAGCGCCATCTATTTACATTAAGCCAAACTTTAATATAATGCAGCTGGTAAGTGTGTGTGTGTACGGCAGTTTTCTTACGGATTTTGCTTAAGGTTATTTGATACAAGTTTCTAGCGAGAAACACAGATGTCGTGCATGCTCGGAAATGGGATGATAGATGGCATCATAGATGGCATACTTTTCTTTTCTCGTGGGGGACATCGTGTCGTCCAACGGCCTGATAAATCCTAGTGTCAGAGGCTTTCAACCGCCTACTTCAAGGTGCAGGCCTCTGACATGGTCATGTAATGACCGTCATCCAAGTAGGTAAACATATTTAGCTCCCGGTTGCTAACGACGGCCTTAGGACGGAATAACGTGCTCTCCGAAGCAAGGAAACATGGCAAAAATCAATTTAAATCAATATAAGGATTCGAACTCACTGTACATTCTTGATGATGTAGTCCCCTGCGCCCGTCACCTTCACATCTTTGGCTTGCGCCCGCAGCGCTGCTAGCTCGCCGTCATTTGTTCTGATCTGAAAGGTAAAATATATGCATAGTTCTGATTAGAAACAGATCCAGATTTTAAGGGCAGAACACACCGCCTCCGTATCCAAAATCACGCGCGTAACTATGTCGTTGTAATGCATGGAAAGAATTAGTGTTTTACTATCTATAGTTTTCATTCATTAAGGCCTATACAATCGATAGGCCTATCGATAGTTATTGATAGTTCAAAATGAAGCAATACTATCGATAGTTATTTGACTATCGGTTAAGTTAAAAAAAAACTATCGATAGTCTATCGTTTTACAATCGATAGTCCACTATCGAGCGTCAACACTAGGAAGAATCGTGTGAGACATGGCACATCGCGGTACCCTCGCGATGACGCGCATGCAACGCCCTGAATACGGAAGGGATGTATTCTGCACTTTATAATGCACGTAGGATATATAAACCTAAAATACTTTAACACAAACAAACTTAAAAATCCTTTAAAATTGTTTTATGTTTTATTATAGGGTTATAAACTGGTTTAGCCATGGTTGAAATATTATTGCTGTCAACAAACCCACCCTTTTTTGTATGATAGACACCAAACTAAACTATTTTTTTTTTGTAAAATGATGCCTAATACAGTAAAATCGATTTATTATTCATCAGCTGCAAAGATTTGACCTTTGTAGCTATTTGTGTCGTTGATTATAATAATTATGACTGAATATTATTTATAATTGACAGCTAAACCTAGCATTAGGAATTTAGCATTCTTACAAGTTCCGGGTGAAGAAGCGCTTCTACTGCGTTCTTAGCACGCTAGACCATGGTGCTTTATGACTTCCGCTGTCTCAGTGTCGAGACAGGAGGACTATTTATAGGCAGCTGTCATAAACCTCCGAAATGTAAAAAGGCTTTAGACTTAGCGCGTTAAACTTCTACTATCTCGTAGCTTCAGCCAAAGCACTTTGACCACGTTTTTATCAAATTATATGTCTATAATAAAGATATTTGTTACAACTAAACACATTGATATAGAACGACTCGTGGCTAGCCAAAATGACATCAGGGTTGCCTTCGGCCAAATCGCTTCGACCACGTTTATGTCATTTTCTATGACTATATAAAAACCTTTAGCTGTGACAATTTACCTCAGGAATATAGAAGGGCTCCAGACTTGGCACATTGAGCTCAGGGATGCCTTCTCGAAGCTTCGGCCGAAGCGCTTCGACCGCGTTCTTGGCACACTGGTCTATCGTGTCCTGATCCCGCTTGCATAGTGTGATGTAGTCGGCTGGAAATAAATAATACAGAATATTAAAATCAGAACATTATATTTGACCTAAATTAGAAAACGGGCTAGATAAGATAAGATAAACCTTTATTAAAAAATCGAGACCTTAAATATTTTGGTGCTGAGTATGGCAATACCCTCCGATAGAGGGAGGCCCATGTCCAGCAGTGTACTGCTGTGGCTGTTACGGTAAATTTTGAATTGTTCATGATTAGCGGAAAAGACTGCTGTTTGTTTCTCAATGATAAATAAAATAAAAATAAAATAAAATAAAATAAATAACTTTTATCGTAGCAAGATCGAACTTACGAATTTCCGCATACATCTCACCACAAAGAGATCATCATTGCAATATTATGAATAACAACCAACTATTACTATTAATTATACTGTGCTACTATTATGTTCGTTATCAATTGAGCATACGACCAGTCACGATAATCGGTACTTTGGATAATTTGTGTAAATGCATCGGTTAATTAATTGCAGGTAATCTGGCCTTTTAGCTGCTAAGTGTAACTTATCTACACGGAAAACTTATTGATGCTTTAGCACAACTATATCTATCGTAAAGGAACTAATAATCATCTAAGTTTATGGCATAAAATATGTATATGAGATAAGATGAAATCTAACAGCTAGCGTGGAAAATCTTTGATGTCATATTCAGAAAAATCCATATTACTCCAGCCTTTGGTGAAATTTAACTAAAGACCTTTTAACACTTAACGTAAAAATGTAGACCTACATTTTCATCAAAAGAACGAAGTTTTCTTACGATAACACTGATTTTAACACAACTTTGGCAACAAAAAATGTTGATGACATAAAAACACGTAGCAAAACATTAAATTCAAATAAGGTTTTTTTCAGCCAAAACCATACATACATTACGTGCAATTAGTTTTTGGAACAAAAGACATCAACGCGAATGCTATTAAAAATCCCCAAGGTTGTTTTTCTTCCACTTGGTTACAAAAATAGGTAATATGTGTGACTATGTGCATCTTGAATGCGTCATGTGCCTAATTACTAGACATCACAGCAAAGTGGCGACCTTGGTAGCCTCAAACCACCTAATCAGTGATCACTACCTGAGATATTACGTATGAATACTGCGAATCAAACTGCATAACCGCAGGCAGCTATGTGATTCATTCTGTAGAAGAAAATTGATTGGCATGGAAAAATCTGCATAAGTTTCGCAAAAAATACTAGGTATTGTGATAGCGTAGGTAACAATACACGAACAAAAACTAAAATAACCAGTCTATATTTTGTTACTAAATTATTTGTAAGTTATTAATTTCTTGAATTATTCATACTTAGTAAAAAAACTTTCACCAATTTGCCATCAATTTGTACTTCAGTCGCTCACACTTACTTTAAAGTGATTTTATGGAAGTGTACCTACTAAGAAAGGGCTTAACTCACATTTATATAGTAATAATAGTAATAAATTGTTAAGTCATATTTAGAAGGAGTTAGTGGTGTCCGTGGAAGAGAAATACACAAAGCGACGTTATCTATACATATAATAAAGTTGTAGAGGGTCGAAAGTCTGTACATAGAAGATTTTCTAAAAAAAAGTGTTTGGTGATACTTAAAAATGATAACAGAACACGTTTCAGCAATTTTTAATTTTTTTTTCTGTTTTTCTGTTTGTCTGTTTATCTGTTTGTCTGTTTGTCTGTTTCTCTGTTTATCTGTTTATATGAGGAAGCATCACGCAAAAACGACTGAACCGATTTTGATGCAAATTATACCAAAATGTTGGGAAAGTTACCGACCAGGTTATAGGCTAAAAAAAATCAACCCCTAAAAGGGGGGGTTGCCACTATACTTGAAATAAGTTTGCACGTAAATCGATATCGCGTCGCGTGCGGTAGAGAAATAAGTATTAGATGTAAAAAACCTACTCAAATTATTTTAAGGGGTGAACCAGTCCATGAAACTGAACAACTTTCCCAAGGAGCATAGGTCGAATAATGAAAAAATAATTGACCTTCTCTACAAATTTAACACGGTCGGCTATGGGCTGGAGCATTTTGTATGGGAGGTACAATTATTTTTTCCTACAGTATGTAAAAAAAATAACTGCAAATATTTTAACGAGTAAACCAGTCCATGAAACTGAACAACTTTCCCCAAGGAGCATAGGTCGAATAATGAAAAAATAATTGACCTTCTCTACAAATTTAACACGGTCGGCTATGGGCTGGAGCATTTTGTATGGGAGGTACAATTATTTTTTCCTACAGTATGTAAAAAAAATAACTGCAAATATTTTAACGAGTAAACCAGTCCATATAACTGAAGAACTTTTCCTAAGAAATATAGGTCAAAATACGAAAAAAAAAATTTGGCTCTCCCATACAAACTGACCGGGCGGCCAGAACATTTTGTATAGAAGGTCCAAATTTTTTTCATATTTCTATTTATGATCCCTGGGGAAAGTTGTTCAGTTTCATGGGCTGGTTCACTTCTTAAAATATTTGCAGTTAATTTTTTTACTCCTTATATTTTGAACTATGTTCCTTGGGGAAAGTTGTTTTCATCCTATCTATCTATTCGAAAAGAACGCGCCGCAAAGTTCTTTTATTCGCACTTTTTAAATAAAGAACTCAACAAGTTCGAATAAATCTACTTTGAATCTCTTGAACATCTTGATGTTCAGTCAGCGCCAAAGAAATGGAACGCAAATATTGTTCGAATAAAGGATGTATGGGACGACGGCCCATAAGTTCTAAATACTTACTATAGATGTCGCTGGATCGTCGCTTGGAGACGAGCATCAAGAGATAGAAAATTTAGCGTCCATCGGCCGTGCATCGATAGCTCAGTGGCAGAGCGGTGGGGCGTTTACCCATGCGGCCCGGGTTCGATCCCCGGTCGATGTACGTCATCTTTCTATTTCTTATTTTCACTTGTGAGAATAATATAGCACTGCGAGTGCATTACAATCCCAATAGATTGATAAAGCAAGCTTCATCATATGGTTTGAATTCCACTGATAATGTGGACTAACCATGTAGTAAGTTCTAAATACTTACTATAGATGTCGCTGGATCGTCGCTTGGAGACATCGATAGCTCAGTGGCAGAGCGGTGGGGCGTTTACCCATGCGGCCCGGGTTCGATCCCCGGTCGATGTACGTCATCTTTTCTATTTCTTATTTTCACTTGATAGAATTTTATTTATCTTTTGATTAATCTTTTGAAAATTAGATCATGTGACAGTGAAAGTATAAAATTGCAATAAAATATGAGGCGCCTTTTATCTTCTCATAGAGGGTGATGAAAAGTAGAGTGAAAGTACTCGGGCGCAAAATAAATTTTGGCTCGGGCGACGTACTTTGAATCCTTCGCTGCGTTCAGGATTCTACTCTAGAATCCCTTACTTCGCTCTGGATGAAATCTGTATCAAGTCGGTGTCAAGTACCCCCTGCAATAGTTTTCAAAAGAACATTTCGATAGCGTGTCTTAGAAACCTGCAGCGACATCTATAGTAGGAACTAAGTGCAGAAACAGCTACAAAAAAAAACTGAACAACTTGATGGGCCGCTTCTGCAGGCCTATCACTTTTTGCAGGTACCTAAATTTTAAAAAGTATAGTACCTACACAACTTTTTAATAAGAAAAAAAACAGAAGTGATTATTTCACTAATTAGAAGAAACAGAAAGAAACAAGCATCCATCGACATGGGTTAGGTAAGCTGGGTTTGCTCCTTCACATAAAATTATAAAGAAACACCGGCGTTGCGTTGGTACCTACTGTAGCCAACTACCTATATCAAGGTGTGACTCTTGCGCTCAGAGTTTGAAACAGGAGGGATCGATCGATCGGCTTTCCCCTTCAAAGACAAGTAACCAACACACATCGGCGGTAGTCTGGGGTTTCTTCAGGTTATTTCATCATCATCGTCATCACCATCATCATCTGCCTGCCCCAATCGTACTAATCACGCATAAAATACTAACTATGAGACAAACATCGAAAATGAGAACGTACCATTATGTGTAAAAATAGCATAAAAATCATGTTAGTTGTATGGGTGCCGCAATTGCAACAGAAATACAACATCTGTAATTTAAATTTAAAAGTTTAACTGTCTTACTATCACGGTTTATGAGATATAAACCTGGTAATAGACAGACAGTGATGCGAAGTCTCAGTAATAGAGTACACTTTCGGTGCGGAACCCTAATAATAATGGGCGGGTAATGAAATGAGTAAACAATTAATATCAATATCGCACTACCTATTTTTGAAAATGTTGTCAGTTAGTGTGTATGACCAGGCTCACAAAAAAAGACGACCTAACTGACTCGAGAGCCCCAGAAAGAATGTTATGGCACCAAAAAAATAAGAGAGCCAGCACCACCCAAAGTGGGAAGGTGGCAAGGAAGAAGAGATCAAACTGTCTGTGTGGTATAATTGTGCATGGATACTCAAAATTAAGCGATGTTTTTAGATGTTTGGTATGGTGGAAGATAAACGTGCTGATCGTATTTGATGATTAGTGAGAACCATTATCAGCACTGGAGGTACTATCTGTACCTACGTGACGGAAGTTCCGTCACGGAACACCAGGAAGTCGGCATAGAGATGACGTTGTATCGTCTGGGATTGTATGAGGCACCGCACATCGCACTACTCGCGTGATTACGTGCACGCATACGCAGGCAGGCCTCTTATACAATCCCATACGATACAACGTCATCTCTACGCGCGTGATGACGTGCACGTCACGCATACGCGCCCGTTGTGTGGCGCCCTTATGAGATACAAAAATGTCTGTATTGAAAAAGTTGTTTAGCATGATGTGCAGCTTCTGTTGGCTCAAAAACTTCTTTGGCGAAACGAAGTTCGCGGGCACCAGCTAGTTTTATCTATGTATTGAATATAGGCTTGGCACGTGCTGCATGCTTTATACTTACTTATCCAAATGCAAATCACAGTTTTCAAGATGAAAATTTACTTAAGTATACAGTAAATGCATAGATTTTGGAGTAATGCCAAAGTATTATAACTAAGGTTGTCATCAAATCTTGTGAATTACGGACACTTGACCTTAATGCATGTTGAACCTTGTATTTACTGTGGGAAAATGCTATATTGTAGTATAAATAGTAGGATGCTATTTCTGATCAAAACGTGATGTTTGGATAACTGGCATTATTCGAGTAAGTGTAAATTTTACGAATAGTAAGCGATATTAGATTTATATTAATGGCTTAAAATTTTAAGTGTTATTCATTTTAAAATACATACTCCTAGATACTTATAAAACCTACCAAAGATACTTAGGATGAGTATGACATAATTATTTTTGTCATTTCTCATACATCAAAAATTACTTTACTATCCTTTACAGACTTTTGAACACCTTGGTTCCTTAATTTGGTAATTTCACATCTCCGAATATTTTGTAGGCCAAGTAGCTTATTTATTATTGAGTTATTGACTCTACTCGTATTACATTTTTATTTCAGCCATGCTAGTAGGTTTGTTTGTATTGTAGATCGCCTATGTAATAGCAAGGACCTCATAAATACGTAGCAACTAGTTGTAATATCATTTAGACCACACAATAAGGTTTAAGTACTATACATTCCCTTTGTTTATAGAATTAGCTATTCTACTCTCGGCAAACGTTACTCTTTAAAATGACCATCTATATTCAGTAAGCCACAACAGTGGATCGTTATGGATGTTGATATAATGTAAAAAGCCACAGGAGTAAGTAAACAAGTATATTAAAATCAGTAAGAAGATAAACTGTGTTTTTCCGTCTAGAAATGAGATTGGCCGAATGTAGTGATCCGTAGACATTTTTTTTCTGCTTTATTTGTGTGACAACGGCTATTTCAATAAATAACCTAATCGTAAATGAAAATCGTGTCCTCCGAAGCACAAAACTATCTTGCTCCGACGCCAATTGGTTACGCTTGCAACGTCGGAACCAAAGTAGACATAATCGCACAATGTTCCCAAAAGATTCGAACCAGGGACTTCCAGGTCCTGTTACTAAACAGACCGCTAGACAAATTAAAAGAATCATCATCATCATAACAGCCACAATAAAGTCCACTGCTGAACATGGGCCTTGCGCTTGGCAGGCGGGTTGGTGAACGCAATGCAAGATGTTGCAATACGATTGCGAAATTCATCCAGGGATTGCACCCCTGGATGAATTTATCCCTTAGTCGCCTCTTACGACACCCACAGGAAAGATATGGGGTGATGTGATGACATTCTAAGCCGGCATCACACGGCGCAAAATAAAAATAATGCTTGAATAGAAAAGACGAGGCCGTCGTCACCGTTATCAGCTATCATGACCATTGCGAATGCATAATTAGACCATAAGGAAGGATTACCGGTTTTGTAAATTTGCAGATATAAATAAAGATTGTCCTTTTGATACAAACAAAGGAAAAAAAGATTTTGCAAAAATAATATCCTCTAATGAAATAATAATGCCGTGTGATGCCGATTTACAATAGCAGCACCCCATATCTTTCCCATGTCGTAAGAAGCAGCTAAGGGATTTCACGTTGATGTGTATTACAATTTTAGGCGACAGGCTGATAACCAATAGTGACCTATTGTGATACACAATCTCAAACTATAGCCAGATGTGATGTAACACCAATCCTACCCCTCAAGGCATACAGGAGTGATATATTTTACGTAGGTAAGCAATATCCTCTAATAAAATATTTTCTTGTGATACCGTGATAATCTGTTCTATTACATGGTAAATTGTTTACGTTAACCAAGTTATTGATATATACATGTTTAGATTATACAGTTTAAATATTATATTGTAGGTACTCGTAATACAATGATTCAAATATTTTGACAGCTGTGGTCTAAATATCCGTTTTTTAAACCGTAAAAGTTATAGGCACGACACATGCATGTATATGTATCTAATATTTTTCATATTATAGTAACTGTGCATGTAGAAAACGGCACTGGTCGAAGTAGTGTAAAATCCCCTACGCAATTTTTCTTTCATAATAGGTACATAGTTCCATCATTAATTTATTAATATTAATTTTAAATATTTGATCTTTTTGTACCAATCCTTAATTTTATCTCAAAAATACCTACGTAAAATTGTTTCTGTAACTGAAAAAACAACAGTAAATGTATAATTATAGGTGTATCTATAATTTATGTTTGCACTATAAAAAGTCAAATTACTTAAATATTGAACAATTAATTTATTAATAATACAATTGACTTATCTAAGCGGTTGGTTATAATTATATAACTATTTACATTTACTTACTCATTTAAAAAATTGGCTCTAAACTAACTGATCAGCTTTTTCAGTGAAGTATGCACGATAAGATATTTTTTTTTTTTCTTAATCAATAATCACAATTTATATTTAATAAATATGTACTTACGTATTTGTTTAAGTTGAACACTGTTGATATAAACTAGAAGCACTACAGCTACCGAAAGTTGGTACATTTTGGTTAATTGTCTATTTCTATAATACTCGAAGATGCTACTAAATAGCCGAGAAGCGTCTCTCGTCTCTAAGTCAAACGCACAACTATTGTCGGGCGCTCTTTCCCATAGTAATATATACCGGCAGGTAGTCGCTATACGGCTCAGCAGACCAAGATCGAGGTGACTAACACATGCACAAACAAAACACGAAACGAGACCAAAAAACACACAATTTTAATACACTAGGTATGTAAAAACTTTTGGCAATCCACGATTGAATGACTTCTTTTAACTAAAACTGCTAGTTTTTTCTTACCGAGTAATCTAGATAGGTATATCTACCTACGTTTCGATGATTCTAAACGATTATCGAATATTCTTAATTTGTTTATTAATTATAATGCAATAACAACAATCAATTAATTTATGATGCACAAATTGTAGTTCTAGGAAATACGGTTTATTTTCTACTTAGCGTTCTAGAACAAACTTGAAAAATCAAATCAGCACATGCTCCTCAAATGTTTGACAATATTTGAGGAGCATTTCAGAAAATTGTGTATCACTAGAGCAGTGTTTTTCAAACTTTTTGAATACGCGACCCCTTTCCAGGCAAAAAATCAATGGCGACCCCCTGTTGGGTCATCATAGAAACATAAAATTATTAATTTCATTTATTCAATGGCGGATACAGAAAAACTACAAGCGTTGTGCGCATTCCTAGGATGTTTTTTTGGGTAGGCTGAAATTTTCAATCAAAAATAAGGTACAGCGAGCCCTAAAAATAAAACACAGCGAGCCCTAAAAATAAGGCACAGCGAGCTCTAAATATCGCGAGCGAAGCGAGCGAGAATTTTTACGCTAAAAACGAGCGTAAAAGCTTGAAGTTAGTGAAAAACAGGCTGTAAAATACACGTATCGCGAGCGAAGCGAGCTCGACTTTTCACGTTACAATCAAGTCAGGAGCATTAACACTAGCCGTGAGTGTAAAACAGGCAGAAAGATGCACGTATCGTGAGCGAAGCGAGCTCGACTTTTTACGCTACAAACAGGTAAAAAACGTATACAACACTGTATACTGCATAAAATAGCAGTACGTTTTGAAAGTTTTGAAAAATAAACATGCGCATTCTCTGTCACTAAGATTGTGTTTTACTGAATCTTATCCGACGACCCACCTGTGGTTCTGCCTTGACTCTTAGCTTTTGCCGGCGACCCCCCTAGGAAGTCTCCGCGACCCCCCTGGGGGTCGCGACCCACAGTTTGAAAAACACTGCACTAGAGTGACAGGTTGTCAGTCTGTTGCCTAATATTGTAATACACATAAAGCCCTAGCTCATGCACTATGCAGTACCTGTTGGAGGGAGGCTAACTCCAAAAACTGGTCGAATTAAATTTAATTTGCTGCAGATCGATGCGATGAAGAAGCCCTAGAGTCCCTCAGTCGTCTTTTACGACACCCGTGGGATAGAAATAGGGTGATGCTATTCTAAACCGGCACCACACGGCAAATCAAAAATTACCAAAAAACATTTTATTTACATACAACTTTTGATCCGTATAAAAAAAGCAAAAGTCACTGTGGCCTACGTTTTTGCGAATCCCGAACTGTAATCAAAAGTTTATTTTGATAACACGTTGGCCTTCCAAGCTAATTTTTATGCATGGATGAGTCTCAAAAATAAAGTTAGTTGGAGTGGTCTAAACGTGTTTCAAAATTGGCGGATATAAAAGAGTAAAACCAAGGTTTATTGGGTCGTTCAATGACTCGGAAGAAGAATAATGTCCTAATTACGGGGTGTAAGAGGACGATGTACCAAAATCTTTGTAGACATGTTTAGGCCATGAAACTGAACAACTTTTTCTATGGCGTCTATGTTGGAAAACGAGAAAAAAATGATAACCTCAGTTTCATTCATGCAAAACTCCAAATCACATGTCATTCCTGAACTTGAAAATGAAAATGTTATTCGCTTTCAAACACAGGCTCCATAGTAAAAGCTGTTCAGTTTCATGGTCTGACCATAATTTACCGACCGTCCCTGAATAGTCCTTTAGAACTTTCGCCTGTCTAACTAAATCTTGTTTTGTTGTCAACCATACCATCAACCTGTAACAAGGTTCTATGAAGCTAATGAGGATATGCATTGTTCAACACAAAAACTAGGAATGTATGACGTCATATGAACATGCGCATGCGCACAATAAAATGATGAAGACACTATTAAATTCCACTTGAGCTGTAATAATAATAATTATGATAGTAGTTGTGTGATGATGTTGTCTAATCGTTGCATTATCTTATCAGCTGCAATACCATTTATTAATTTATATGTAAAACACATAACTACCACAACACAAAGGATGTTCCCCCACTTGACATTCTAACCGCAGCTAACGCATGTGTCTGACAGATGCTAGGAAAATTCGAACTAAAAACCGGCGTTGACGCAGGAGCAACGCTAAAACTTGCGTTTGCATATGTCTTTGTTACACTTTTTATGTATGATAGATGCAATATACCCACCTATCTCTTTTGCACCAAAGGTGGTCAGGTGTGGGATGCGCCATAAAGCTTTAAAGTTCTTTGTATCGTGTTGTGTTGTGATCCTTCGGCTACGAGAATTTCTGCGTGTTGTAGCCGTTAAAGTGCTACGGTTGCTACACCGTAGTAATTTTAGGCAGTAAACGTATCAACTTACTTGTATTTGTTCAATCACACACAAAAGAATAAGTGCTTTTCATCTTGAGCTTGTGTATTTGCGCTGAAATTTCTTTTGATTTGCGTAGAAATAACCGTCGAAGAAAAACTGATTTCATCCAAGAGACTGACACACACATACACACACAACGATGGCAAAACACAACAAGCTTTCTGGCTTGGAATATAATTTATGTAAGTATGTATTTTTGTAAATAAGTTGAAATCACAACTTGAAAAAGTTGAAGTAGGCATAATAGACGAACCTATTTTTAACCTCAATAGGATGAATGTTAATTTGATAATATTATTAAAAAAACCGGTTAAGCGAGAGTCGGACTCCCGCATAAAGGTTGCCATAACATTATACATAAAAATAGCATAAAATCACGTTTGTTTTGCTCTCCTTAATTTCCATTTTATTGATTTTTTATTACAGCGGAAATAATAATATAGGGGTATGTTCTGTGGAAATTTCAACTCTCTAACTACTACTATTCATGAGATAAAATCGAGCTAAAAGCATGTTCTTTGTATGGAAGTCCTCCATTCCATAATTATTATTTTGTTTCTAAATATTTATATTTATTTTTATAGCAGCAACAAAAATACGGCATTTAGTAACATTTAAACTCTTTACTACGGTAAAAGAGATAGGTACAGCCTGGTGACAGTCGAACAGACAGACAGCAAAGCCACAGTAAGTAATAGCCCGTTTTGACCTTTTGGTTACGGCTCCTTAAAACTGTGACGCTACAAGAACTCTAACAACAATTATAAAAAATCACTTTTTACAAAGTAACGTGAGTGGAAGTTACACAACCAGATTAATTATAATTAGAACTAAAATTAGATGATGTTGGGAATCCCTGCTGTTTTTGTAACGTATCTTCATATTTTGTTATGTTAAAAAAATATTATTTGGACTTTGAACAAAGAAACAGGAAAAAGTTTGTGCGAAACGAGTTTTTATTCATATTTGTGGCCATGTGAAAGAATTACATTAAATTTTTCCTACGAATAAAGGGCTTCAAATGTTTGCAAACAGGTTCATGTAAGTTGGTAAGTCAGATTGTATAAAAGATAATATGACGAAAACTTGTACGAAATATCTTTGATGTCATATTTCAAACAATGCATATTTCTACGACTGAACTAAATAAACTCTTATTTGGTTCAAAGATCTTTTAAATAAAATTCGTATTTTTTACACGATTCAAACAATTCAAACAGTCACATGCAAAATACTTTTTGTGGGTAGGCAGGCTCATTAAGCATCAATTTTTTTCTGTATATACAATCGTTTTTTATTTGAGACAGCCTGTCACCTGACAGCAAGACTTTTTGAGGCATAAAAAAGTTTGTTTTTTTAAAACATTTGGTAAACTACTTTTATTTAAAAGTTTCTAACTAGATTTTATTGTATTGTACGCCTTGCACCAACAAATTCACCTACCCATTTAAGAGATCAACTTTTACTGGTTTTCTTAATATTTGTAGAATAATCCAGTGTAATTTGGTCCCTTAAATAGGTAGGTGGATTTGCTGGCGATAGTACATGCCAAAGGCAGCAGAGTGTGACCATATGACTTGTTATTGGCAACCAAGCTAGTAAAAAGTATGATCGTGCTGATTTTGTGATAACAAGTGAAGTGACGTCACTTGATGATGATTTTGTGGTGAAGCTGCGGTTTCTTCAAGAGATTTTTGATACCTATCTGTTTACGCTATTTTATAAAAACGATGGTGTTCGACACGCCTTTTTAAGTGTGTGGTAATGGACACTATTTTAACTACTTTTCCGGCTAAACTCAAAAAATCAAAATACGCTCTACAACAAAAACATTACCTAATACAAGTAAAGTAAACGATATATTTTTACGGCAGTTAACGCTATACCTACCCCGCAAGGGAATAAGGCGCGACTCACTTTACACGATGAGTATATAAACTATGCTCTAATCAAAATAAAAGCGGATGGAACTGCTTATTGTTACGAAAATAGTCTTAATATCGCTGTTTTTAATTCATTCACTCCAAACCAGCAGAACGAGTTGTGTGAGTTTGTGGATCACCTTTAACATAAACAAAGGAAACTATTAGGAAGACGCGACATAATAATATTTCATACTTTTCTAGATAACCGCTATTCATAATTCATAAGTAGGTAACTTCTGGTCATTCCACGAAAACTATAAGACGCTTTACACACGTAACGTCCGTTTTGACGTTATTTTTGATCTGCATAAAGCTGCATTGGGATAATACGAATTTTGACCGTATCATACAAATATGGTTTGTGCCAAATTATTTGACAAATTCTTCCCGTCAACGCAGCGTTGTGTGATATTCTTGCGGTGACGGATGCGTCCGGCGAGCCGTCTCACACAAACCGTATTTTTATGAAAATAAGGTGGAAAATCGTATTTTTCAAACGCAACGGATAGCACTGCGTAAAAAATAACCACCAACGGACGTTACGTGTGTTTTTCAAAGCTACATGACTTGTAGAACCTAACTTTGCTTTGTGGTAGGTATCCATATCTTACAACCCATAGGAGAAATAAATCAATTTAGATTTATTAGGTCGTTGAGACATTTTTATTTGCCTTTTTCTTAAACTTCAATCACCATCACCAGTACCCAGCAACATACTTCGGCATCCTCATCATGTTTTCATAGCTAAAAATATTGACGTTTCATAAATGAATTCCAGGTTTCAGGGCTATTTATAAATTTTTTCTTTTACTCTCTAGTAACGTCATATGGCCAATCAAAACAACAATGACTACACACACATAAGGTAGTATCTAATAATTTTCAATTGATAAGCTAAGAGCATGACGTAGGTAGAGCATATAAGATTAGTATTTATAACACGGATGTGTGTCTCACCGCACATTAGATAATAGTCTCTGATATTCTATTCCTTCTAAGCTTAATTAGATGAGCGGGCATTAATAATAAGCATCGATCGAGTTTATACCAAATTGTTAATGTTTCCTAAATATGTAAGGCATGAAGAAGATGGACGTAGGACTACCTATATAAAAGTATTAGTATTGTTTAAGTAACTTTTTTTAAATAAGGTAGGTCTGCATTTGTCTGCTATCTCATTTGATGGTAAGTGATGATGCGGACGATGTTGGACCATGCTTGCCTAGGTAGTCCCTATTCACTCTTGCCTTGAAAAGTAAACTAATGCTTATTTAAATAATTTCTTAAAATCTTGGACTGTTTAACGCGTGTCTATTTTATTTTTTGTAACATTATATTATTAACACTCGTTGACCGAACCTCTAATTTCTATGTGTTTAGATTCCCGGTAATTTTTCTCTTCAATTCCTACCTCTAAACTCTGGTGATTTATTTTTAGAACCGGGTTAGTGATTTTGAAGGTGAGGGTTTTTGATAATATGACGATGACCTTCAAAATACTAAACGCTAGGTATATATTTAATACATATACTGTAGAATTATTTAAAGGTTACCGACCAAAACAAAAATAAAACCTAAACCAACCAAAAATAAAGCCCAAAATGACGCACATGGCATATTATTTAAAAATATCAAGCCAATAACCAGTTTTACTGTTATTTATTACTCTTGACATGTTTTTAATACAAAAATGCAAATGCAAGCGTTAGGATATCTTTTGTTAGAAATGCATTAGGTAGGTTGTTTACGAGAACATTCTACTTTTTTTTTCATGTCATGATGATTACTTGTTAGGTGTTAGTACGATTTACCCTTGTATTTACCCGACTGCCTCAGGAGGGTTCTGTTTTTTTATATTATGGTAGTTATATCGACCATTCTCACAAAACCACGTCAAAGGCTTAAGTAAGTAAGTAGGTGGCTAAAAAATTCTAACAAGATTGCATTGTGTTGCTCATCAACTTAATATCCCACTCGATATGATCCACCCCACACAATCGGACCCAGTGTTCAAAAACGTTCAACGACTCAGACTCTTTTTTGAAGCAGACTTCAAAAACTAGTATAATACGAATACAAAATTTTAGCTAGGTAGATACTTACATAATTTTAAGAAAACTTGCTAAAACTTCTACCACAGACGGGATTTGAACCTGCGACTTTCGTCAATAAACTGGCGACGCCTTTTCTATCAGTGCCATCGCGGCTCAATCGTTGCCGGCGAAATTATGCAAACGTATCTTAGCCAGTACTAAGTGGCATGGCTCCATCTACGGCAAAAAAACTATCAAAATTTTGCCAGTTTTCTAAAAATAGATATACAGGGCCTTACCACAAAAAAGTAAAACGAGCGTTAAACGCGTATCTAGCATTTTGAGGGTTTTGTAGTTTACTAGAAACCCTTATCTTTTATGAAGGTTTATTTTAAACACGCGTTCAACACAAATGCCGGCTTAGAATAGCATCACCCTTTTTCTTTCCAGTGAGTGTCATAAGAAGCGACTAAGGGACTTGAGGGTTACATGTGTATTGCAATTTTAGGCGACAGGTCGACAACCTGTCGCTATAGTGATACATAACAATACCTAGCTGAAACGGCCCTCAAATATTTGTAAGACGTGGCGATAACGATCGTATTTTTACGACCGTTGACGCTTTGCCTACCCCGCAAAGGATAAAGGCATGATTTATGTATGTGTATGATCAACACATATCTCTAACTTTTTTGTGGTAAAGCCAACAGTGTAGAGTGCAAAAAATAAACTTAGCCCGTCATAATCTTCCACGTGGAGACCTCCACGAACTTTATTGATACATTTATTACAGTAATAAATAACATGCAAGAAATAGTAACGTGTTTAGTCACGTGCTAAACAGATCCTTAAATAAATGATTTGTATTTGTATTTGTATTTGTACTTGTATTTGTATCCTTAAATTGCACAGAATATATTCTATCTTCTTACTACTTTTAAGTCTAGTCGGGGAACTTTGGACGTAACATCATTTTCCGCTTGAATTGTCTTATGTTGAGTCGTTTATTGCAGGGTGGTGCCGGCTTAGAATAACATCAACCCAAGGGATTCGAGAGTTGATGTGTATTGCGAATTTAGACGACAGGGTGGCAACCTGACAACCTGTCACTATGGTGATACACAGTCTTCTGAATGATTCTTAAATTTTGTCAGACGTAGTGTAAATGGCCGTTTTTACAGCCATTTACTGCCCTGCCTATCCCACAAGGAATATAAGCGTGATATAATGTATGTATGATAGGTATTTTGAGCGAAATATTTACGTCTGTGTCCTAAAAAATAAATGATCCCTTTCTGAATTGATTGTTTGTAGTTACAGGTTATTAATCTAATCCTTTACCTACTGATTGATATCCAATCCTTAGCTACACTAGCAGTCCTTGCATAGCAGCAGGAAGTGTGATGATTACCAGTGCACCTTCGTAACGTAGGTAAGTAGGTATGACAGAATCTGTGACGTGATGACGTTAATGCACACGAAGAAATGAAACTAGCTTGTCATCCATTGGTATCGATTCCATCATACCAAAGACTAGTACTTAAATCTTTAGAAAATAAAATAAAATTATTGACGCGTCAGAGAGAGAGAGAGAGAAAGAAGAGATCGTTCACTCTCCTGCTACTAGATACAGCCTACATTGTACATCCAAAGCAGTTTCCAACCAATTCGGGTCAAAGTCAAACATCTTCCCGCTATCTTTTCCTAGGTCCTCCTCTACGTCGGCGTTCTTGTGGGACAAATCTGTGAATAGTTTGGCCCATCTTTCCGGGTGCATTTAGTATGTGTGGCCAGCCGAATACAACTTGAGCCTTGCCGCCTTACAACCACCGACGATGATTCGAGTTTAGGAGCGGAGAGTAGTGTTTATGATGCGATCTATGCGTGTTACACCTAAATACCTACTCCGCTCCCTTGTTCTCTGACATGCCCCGAGATTAAAACTTTTGTAAACCGGTCAGCAATCATGTTTGTGCGCCGTAGCGTAGGTAAGCCAAAATGGGCAGGATGCACGTGTCTACGAGTTGTCATTTTAAACATAGCGGAAGGTGTCCCTAAATCAGATCATTCCTAAACCAGTAGTTCCTCCAGGAATTTTCTTTTCGGCGATAGATAAAAAATAACAAACACAGAATGAAAAACGAGTAAAAAAGAAAAGAACAAAAGGATAAAAAAGAGATATTGTATACAGAAGAATATAATAATAAAATAACAAAGAATCAGGTCTTTAATATACAGAATCGTTTTACCAGTAAAGCAGTCTGTCGGAATCGAGCCTAGTTTTGATCACGTCACGATTCTTTGTTTCCTCATTACTAATGAAATGAAGCTAACAACTACTAATTGGGATTCAACATTATAAGAAGCTAATTGGAAACAAAACAATAACAAATATTCGACCATTTCTTGGGACGCGTTCCCATCAGCTTGACGACAACGTAGTTCTAGATAAGTATCATTTATATTGTATTTAACTTCACTTACATCTTCATTGTTTCATTTCTACGAATGTAGGTAGGTATTAAAAAATTGTATGCGATCCACCTGTAAACGACTGATTCTTCAAAATCAATCTAAACAGGCTCCCTCAGTCTAAAGTATTATTTTTCGTATCATATCTATCATAATAACCCTGTTCATCTGATATCTACCAATTATAAGTACCTAGTACAAATTCTTTAAGCATGCACACACTTTCGCAGTACCTACATAAACTTCAAAGAAACCATCATGAAGAAGTAATTATTATTTTTATTGCTAATTATTCGTAAGAGTTACATTATCATTAAGAGCTATTAATGAAACTACGATTTTAGGAATTTCAAAACGAAGATTTATACACGACATCTATTGATTAACATGAGTACTATGAAATATTTCCAGTGGCAAATGTACTGACAATTAACCTACCACACAACTGAGATTGAAGAATACGCAACATGTAGCGAATACGCATGTATGACGATAGATGGCGGTGTGGTATCGCTTGTGTTTTGTTTTGTTACAGTTGTTAGATAGATAGTATAGCATTTTATCAATACAGCTGTAGTTAGTAGTAAAGTACACATAATAAGAAAATAATAATGCCGTCTCTGACCAATCATAAGTATATTGTTTAAAAAAAACTATCGTTGTTCATTGATTTGTATGAAGAATAAATTATTTTTATAATTAGGAGACACCAGGGTCCGTCGAGAGGATGGATGATTCAGTGTCCCACACGAAAAAGAAAGAAGAAGAAGGAAAAGCCAAAATATATTTACACTGCTATTAATTCTACTTAAGTATATAATGTTAATAACTCTGATATAAATATATCTACTACGCTACGAGTACACTAAAAATCGAAAAATTCGTCATCATCATAAGTCTCGTCTCGGACATCACCGTCTTTCAGCGAAGACAGTTTGAAGCCAGTCTCTTGCAATTTATCGATCTCAGGCAATTTACTCATTATAACTTCCTCTACATTGACTTTATTTAACTCTTCCTGTATCCTTTCTCTTAATGGCTTCTCGCAAGCGTCCATTATTTGGTATCTAAGCAGATTCGGCAAGACGTTGACAACAAATTCGATGACATAGTCCACAGTCCCCGCTCCGTCGCAACGGACTTGTATATTTCCCAGCTCTAGCTGTACATCTCTAAATTGTGGTTTCTCACGAGTGTCCAAGGGTTGAGCCACCACGAACCTTCCACTGATGTACTCGGCTGAAAACGACGCTGTACCGGCTCTCGACATCAGCCCACCAACTGCAGATATATCCCACCCTGTCACACCCTCCAATTTCTGTGTGCCAATTTCAAAATCTGCAATCAGTGTATTATTTTCCATTTTAAGCGTAATGTTTCCTACTCTTTGGAAAGAAGACAGTCCAAATACCCAAGTCCTGGACAAACTGACAACGAAAATACTTGCAGTGGTGTTGTAATCTGCAACTTGGTAAGGATCTAGGCCTATTCCTCGCACTTTCTTCCGTAAATCAGCAATGACCATGTCTAGAGGGGAAATAGAATTCGGGAACTGCATGTCACCAGCTACTTTAGTCAGCTCATCGTCGATTGCCGTTCTCATTTTGTCGTATGTATTAGCGAGGACCATGGGTTTCACGGAGTCGAAGAGGACACTTCCCATGGTGTTGACGACCCCCTGGAACATGCTGCCGAGCAGACCGAGGTTCTGAAAGTTGACGTTAATGGTGTTGAAGCCCATGTCCATGTTCATACCCTCGGCCTTGAGCTTGCCGTTGCGGTCCACACCCAGATTTGCTTGTGCTTTGACCTGGAACAAAATAATTTATTTATAACAGCAGGTTTAAGTTTATACTTACTTATAGGATGTAATGTAACAGTTGCTGTGTGATGCCGGCTTAGAATAGCATCACCCCAATTCCTACCTGTGGGTGTCGTAAAAAGCGACTAAGGGATACTTATCCAGGGATTGGGCAGCAGCGTTCCCTGTCAATGCAACATCATGCACTGCGCTCGCCAATCCGCCTGCCAAGCGTGGTGAGTATGGCAATACCCCCCGACAGGGGGAGGCCCATGTCCAGCAGTGGACTGTTGTGGCTGTTATGGTTATGGTATAGGATGTAATGTAACAGACTTCTATTTTGCAACGTTAGTTACCTTAAGACCAGTAATGTCCACAGAGTATGGACCCTGAGCCCTGTTCAACCAAGTGGACATGGTGTAGTTACCCCGAGCCTGAAGCTTGTCCATCACCAAAAACGCACGCACCTAAAAAACAATAAAGGAATAGTGATCGCTTATTATTTATTGAAAGAAATGATAAACTAATAGTAAAGTCACTGGATTCTATCAAAATACATTTTCTTATCATTAGACGGTATTAAAGAAATCAGAAAAAGAATGCAAGTCAGTAGTTAAAATACATACTTTGAACGTTTCTGGGTCATCAACTGCTTAGGGAACTTCCTTTAATTTCCAATTGTCAATCGTGACCATTGGATTAACAAGAATTATTGAATCATTCGTGAACTGGTGGCCATGGCCTAAATACTCTCTTGCGGGCCTAGCTCTATGGGGTTTATAGTAGATCAGTACCTAAGTGAATACTTAAAACTTGAAACATATGGCAACTATACAAAATATTGAAACTACAACACAGGAAGAATAATGTTTGCTAAACAAGTCAGCTCATTATTTCTGAAAAAGACTGCTATTTTGCAGGAAAAAATAATACAAAAAACTTAGAAACTAAATTCTTACTTCCATAGCGCCAATGTCAACCTGGACGTACACGATCCTGAACTTGCTGACGCCATAGAGCAAGGTGTTGATGAGCTTCACGGTAGCGAAGCTCAGCGACTGGTTGATGACCGGGAGCGGCGTAGGGTCCCGGATCTCAGCCATATTTGGTAACAAATAAACATTTTTCTTTCTTTCTTTCTTTCACTGGCAACCCCCCAGGGTCCTTCTGCTTGAAATGCTTGAGCACAATCAAGCGCTGCAATAATGCTTTGAGAAATCTGTAATTAAATACTTAGGGAACTAATCCTTACTTCCATAGCGCCGATGTCAACCTGGACGTACACGATCCTGAACTTGCTGACTCCATAGAGCAAGGTGTTGATCAGCTTCACGGTAGCAAAGCTCAGGGACTGGTTGATGACCGGGAGCGGTGTGGGATCCTGGATCTCGGCCACTGGCAACCCCACAGGGTCCTTCTGCTTGAAGTGCTTGAGCATGAGCAGAAGCTGCTCGCTGAGCCGCTTCTCGCCGAGGGATAGACGTACATCCTCAGGCGATGAGTTTGCTTGAAGGCTATCTGAAATATTTGGAAAAGGTACATTTGGAATAAAGTCTGTTTTTATGCAGACCATTACTTAATACATGTTTCTAGTAAGTAGGTACAGATAAGAGGAAAGGTAAGACCCAAATTTTTAATACAAAATATAGGTACTTAAAACTTACTCAATCTAACTAGTTGAATACCTATGCATCACAAAATCTATGTGGAGAGAGCTTTTAATGAAAATATAAATGATTAGATTAGATAGATTCTTGTTATCCACGATCACGCCAAAAGTTCATCAGAAGCAGCAGAAATAATGCAGTTGCAAATAATGACGAGTGAATCATTGTGAAATGCGTCATACATATCATTAGAACTCTCACTGGAAATCAATATAATACTTACATGTATACCGACAAATAATATGCAAGCGCATAATAATTTTCTTTGTTATTTTAAATACAAAAACAAAAGGTAGCATTTCAAGGCCAAGGACAACTCATTATAATAAAAATAACTTTGAAATATGCAGGAAACATCATTTTTCATAGTTTTCTAAGAACCGTAGACGGTGATGGATGATATGTAATACGAGACGATTCATTGTCAAAGTTAACTGGGTCAATATTAACATTCGATGTGTACTGTTCTGATTAAGATATACATGACTATATAGCTGATAAAGATAAGGATATCTCAAAGAAATATTCAACCCTACAAAATATGGAGACGCGGTGCAAAAATGAAGGTTCAAAAAGAACCAATTCTGTTCCACAAAATCCAGTGAGTGAACTCTTAGAAAAATCACTTGTCACTTGCGTTATCTACTAAAAGAACTTATCCAAACACAAAACACACACCACTGCAGACGCCGATGCCCGTGACGATGGCAAGCACAAGGAACGCACTAAGGGGCCGCATCGTCGGTCCACGGCACACTGGTCAATGAATGAGTGGGTCACTCAATGGTCACATCCCGGTCGGCAGGGTTCACGGGTCCTCTTATCTGCACCACGTCACAAGTGTTATCGGGATGCGAGCTTTGTTTGTGCGGCTTACTGGTAATTTGATCTCGTTAGCTGATCGGTAGCTAATTTGTTTGTCGCTTGATTGTGGGAATTCGAGTAAATACATTACCTGGCAGTTTTGGTCAGGCTAGTGTGTCTAACTATATTATTCGCGGCACGTGTAAGATACGTAAACGTATTTTTTACAAAACAGAAGAACTTTGACCCAATACAAGCAATATTTGTTCACTTTTTTTAATACATATCAGCTGAAGTTCAAACTGTATGTAGGTAGCTCATTTTGTAAGATAATATCATTGATTTGTACGACTTCGTTGTATATGTTACAGGCAAAACCCTTAACCAGTCAATAACGTTATTGACTGGAAAAACCAGTCAATAACGATATTGCCTAAGGGCCTCAGTCAAAACCCTTATTGACTGGTTTTATCTATTAAAAGCAGTCAATAACGATATTGACTGACGTGCCCAGTCAAAACCCTTAATAGGTACTTCTGCCCCGGTAGCAGCAACCTAGACTGGCTGGCTGACTGTCTCGATCGCCGGTTGTTATTCCTGAGGACATGCCCAAGTCGCAGACGGCTCTTCACTATCTAATGCTGACATTAGCGTATACGTGGCTTCACCTCCTAGATGTAATAGACTTCACGACGGTGCTTGTTAGGCTCCCGCCTAGTTCAATCGGCGAGCGAGGCTGTAGGCTTTCTTCTAGCTGCGACCATCTAACGGTCCTGATGGTGATCTCAGACCAGCCAGGCAGTCTAGGTTGCTACCACCGGGTCGGACGTACCTATTAAGAGTTTGAAAAAAAATCTAACGGTCCTGATGGTTACTATGCAGTAACCATTGCATTGCGGTGAGTTTATGTGCGATGCGGCGGGTAGCACTGCGTTGCGGTGAGTTTATGTGCAGTGCGGCGGAAATCAGTGCGGTGCGGAGAGTTTCGGTGCGCGATGCGGTGGGTATCACTAGGTTGCGGTGTGTTTATGTGCAATGCGGCGGAAAGCAGTTCGGTGCGGAGAGTTTCGGTGTTCGATGCGGCGGGTAGCACTGAAATGCGGTGAGTTTATGTGCTTTGCAGCGGGAAGCAGTGCGGTGCGGGAAGTATTGTTGTGTGTTGCGGCGGGTAGCGCTGAATTCCGGTGAGTTTATGTGCTTTGCGGCGGAAAGCAGTGCGATGCGGAAGTATTGTTGTGTGTTGCGGAGGGTAGCGCTGAATTGCGGTGAGTTTATGTGCTTTGCGGCGGAAAGCAGTGCGGTGCGGGAAGTTTTGTTGTGTGTTGCGGCGGGTAGCGCTGAATTGCCGTAAGTTTATGTGCTTTGCGGCGGAAAGCAGTGCGGTGCGGGAAGTTTTGTTGTGTGATGCGGCGGGTAGCGCTGAATTGCAGTGAGATTATGTGCTTTGCGGTAGAAAACAGTGCGGTGCGGATAGTTTCGGTGTGCGATGCGGCGAGTAGCACTAATTTGCGGTGAGATTATGAGCAATGCGGCGGGTAGCACGGCGTTGCGGTGAGTTTATGGGCTATGCGGCGAAAAGCAGTGCGGTGCGGAGAGTTTCGATGTGCGATGCGGCGAGTAGCACTGATTTGCGGTGAGATTATGAGCGATGTGCGGTTAGTTTAGATGCGATGCGGCGGGTAGCAGTACGGTGCGGTGAGCTACGGTGCGGTGCGGCGGGTAGGAGTGGTTACTGCATAGTAACCGTCAGGATCGATATATATTTTTTTAAATAAGATAGGCTCGCATTTGTCTGCTATCTCACCAGCTGATAAAAGGAGTAATCCTAGTCAGCGACGCGATCCCCGGAGGTGGAATTGGGATAATCAGGTCGTGGGGCGATTGTGCACGCTCACTGTAATGCATATTATAGAAGATAGAAGATGGAGGCAGTCAGAGTGAAAGTCTACTGTTTCGCTCGCCGGTGGCACTGAGCCCGAGTCCTCGAGTAACTACCGGGTGGTCTATGACTTCTGGGAGAGGAGGCCACGTATTTGCTGTCGTCAAAATAAGTGAAGAGCCGTCTACGACTTGGGCATGTCCTTATGGAATAACAACCGGCGATCGAGACAGTAGACTTCCACTCTGGCAGCGACCATCTAACGGTTCTGATGATGATCGAAGACCAACCAGGACATACCTATTAAGGGTTTTGACTAGGCACGTCAGTCAATAACGTTATTGACTGATTTTATTAGACAAAATCAGTCAATAAGGGTTTTGACTGAGTACCTTAGGCAATAACGTTATTGACTGGTTTTGCCAGTCATTAACGTTATTGACTGGTTAAGGGTTTTGACTGTAACATATACATGATATTGGATACAAATTTTTTAAATAATTATATAATATATCAAATTTCTAGGAACCAGCTCACAGTATAGGGAAAAACGTGTCAAATATTGTGCACTTAGGTTCATACATTTTTATGCTTGTTTAACATCAAACGAACCGTTGCTTGATTTTATGCGGATGAGTCGTATATTTGAGTAGGTAAATATTTTTTATAGGTACAGCTTCCATAGCTTCGTCGTTTTTCTGTTCGTATCTTTTATCTCTCGTAAGTCACGGTCACGTCTAAGTATTTGCAAATATCAGTCCATTTGCATAAGGGTGGTAAAAATAATACACTTACGTAACTTCAATATATTTTTGCGTCTAAGAAATAATTTAAGAACAATGCTAATAACATTGCAAATATTGTAATCAATATGCGCAGTTTTGCACTGTGGAAGCTTTACTAAACTTTAACTCGAAAGGCTTAGCCTGTACTGTAGCCCGTTTACACTACAAGATGGTAAAATATAGACCAGGATCTTTATGAGTTGCATTATGGTAGGTACATTATAAGCCGCCATGCACTGCTTTTATGCTTGATCTCGTCTTTTCCTTCTTAGAAAACGAGAAAGCTAAGAAAACTTTTAAAGACATTTATAGGTATACTTTGTCATTCGATATCCTACATACAACTAGTATGTAGGTACATGTACTATTTTTTATAAAATTATGCAACTTAATGATAAAGCTCATATCTGTCACAGCGTGTATGAGGTAAATATACGGCCAATCTAGTAGAGCCCTGTCATTTAATTAGTATCCAGCTCTACAATTGATGTTATAATAACAAGAACTTCGAAGACACTCTTATCAATGTCAAGGAAATACCACGATGTGACGCACCAATAACCCAATCCACTTATTTATCAAAAGTCCACACTATATCGGGACTCTAAGGTCGCAAGACGTATACAATATTTAAAATTTTAGATGATTTTGTTAAAACATGTGGTTCGGATACGGTGTAATTTTTATAGTGCTAAATTGCCGCATTATAAGTGGGCAAGGTACGAAAACAATGAGTGAATAAACTGACAAAAAATAAAACAAAAATACTCTTCATCAAAAACGTGAACATCTGAAACTAAAGTGAGTACACCTAGGATCATACAACAATGCCTAATTGTTTCTCTCTTTCTAGATTTTGAAAGCTTCGCAATTGATGAAACTACTACTCCATATGCAACAACCTATAATTTAGAAGAGACAACAACACAAACTGAAAATGTCTACGATGAAACCTTTGCTTTGTCATCTGAAGAAGTTTCGACAGAAGCATTACTTGCTGAAGGTGAAAAGAAAATAAGTGAAACCATCCTAGAAATGCTAGAACATTTCAAAAAACCAAATGCTGAAGGAATTCCAGGAGTAGATATTCCAGACCCATATAGCGTACCAGACATGAGAAAAGCTGTGACATTTTTCGATACTTTATACTTAGAAAATATTAATATGTATGGACTTAAAAAATTAAAGATGTTATATGTGACAGCTGATTTTGAAAAAATGGAAGTGAGTACGCTAATCTTTTTATTTCAATCATAAATATGTGTTAGGATGATTCTGCTTAGCTAACATTGGAAAAACTGTAATTAGAAATGAAATATTACTGCCTACTTTAGATAACGTCAAATCAAAAACATTTTTGTTTCAGGTAAATGCAGCGATGCGAATAGACGAACTTCAAACCAAAGGCACTTATCGATATTCATCATTCGTGATGCCCAGACAAGGTCCCTTCACTGTCAATATTACTGGACTGAAACTTACACCTCGAGGTTCCCTTGGAGTTGAAATTGATGGCAAATTGAGGACACAAGACATCCATATCGACATAACGTTCGACACCATTCAAGTCAACTTTGAAAACCTAGGATCCCTTGGCAATATTCTGCAAGGGTTCATAAACAGTGCTGGTCATTTTATTTTCGACAATATTAAACCACGTATCCTGCAAGACACTTACTCAAAAGCTAGGGAAGAAATGGATAAAAAGATCGAAGAAATGGCCGGAGATATGAAATTTCCAAACAGTATTGCACCACTAGATATGGTTCTTATTGATGCTAGAAAAAAGGTAAGAGAAATGGGTTACGACCCTTACAAAGTAGAAGATTATAATAATGCCGATGGTTCTTACGCCTCTTTTAGCTTAACAAATACTTGGGTAAATGGATTATCTACCTTTCATCGTATCGGAGATATAAGTTTATCTTTAGAAAATAATACTGTGACTGCAAATTTCGAAATTGGGAGTCAGAAACTTGAAGGTTTTACAGTATGGGAAGTTTCTGCGGGAATGATGTCTGTCACTGGCACTGCATCATTTTCCGTTGAATACATCAGTGCAAGAGTCATAATAGCTCAATCTCTTGATACAACAAAAAGGCCATTACTAAGAAAGTTCCATTTAGACGTGGGTAATATTCAAGCACGGTGCGATGGCGCGGGCACTATCGATTATATCATAGAATTTGTTGTCAATATTTTGCCCAATTTGTTAAGATACCAAATAATAGAAGCTATTGAAGGACCTCTGACAAGAAACTTACAGGAAAAACTTAACAGGATAGATGTTGAAGAAGAAATCAAGGTATCTCTACCAAGAATAGACGAGATGGCAAAAAGTGGTTTTAAGCTTTCGTCCCTGCGCGTAGAAGACACGCACGACGAAGACGAATTCTTCAATTTCTAAATAATTATGTGTAGTAAAATTTATTTTAATTAGCTGCACCTTGAGTTCCTAAACGATCAACATACTTATATACCTACTTGTTTTTCATGTAGGTATGGTTGATCGTATTAATAAGTATTCTGATTATACAAAGCTTCTGTCAAAAATGAAAATATGGGAATTCCAACTTACAAAAAAAAAATGATTTCCGAGAAAAGTAATAACTATAGGCAAGTTAAACGCAAAACAAAATACTTAGTGGTTGATATATTAGCATAGAAGTAAAGAACATAGAATAAGTACTTCTATGTACTTACAGCCGATTTACCTCTTATTTTAATCTCATACCAAAGTTCAATCACCAGTAGGTACCTAGTGGCTATTTTGCTCTAAATTAGCTAATCTAATATAAATATCAGTGTAAACTTTTGGTATAGTAAGTACTTAAACGGTAGGTTACTTTAGCGTTTTAAAAAAAATACCTTTCATTGAATTTCAATTGTAACAACTTTGTACATGTAAGTAATTCAAACTGAAAGATAAATTGAATGCAGTTGGTAATTAGGTAGGAAGTTATCTTTAAATATACTTATTATTAAGGTTGATATTTTGTTATTCCCTACTTAGAAGTTTTCTTTTTTGTTTGGCGAAAGTGTTTTTTCTTTTTTTTTTAAACATTCACAATGAATGCATTAACTCCAGCAGCTTTGGATTTTTAATTAATTTTCAAAGTGTAAATAATAGCCCGAGCGGCGACTGGTCTAATCCATACCTCACAAAAGAATAGAATAATTTAGCTATGTACGGGTAGAGGAGCTCGAGTACTTCGGATTGGTCGTGGTCTGCCGCGGCGCAGCTTGGCACGTTTGGCGGAATAGCTAAAGTTTGCCCTCTGAAAAAGTTAAAATATCTCATCGAAGAATAGAATGAGACATGGCTGTAGCGATAGGAGCAGTTTAGTAAAGCTTATAAATCTTGGTCTGCCTTCTGCTATCTTGGCACGTTTGGCGGAGTAGCTAAAAGTATGCCCTCTTAAAAAAGTAAAAAATATCTCATCGAAGAATAGAATAAAAATATATCGTACCGATAGCTTGCTTGAGTCTGCCTACATATATACTGGTCTGCCTGGCCACAGCCTGGCAGTTTTCCCGGTCCGACCACTTTTACTTTTTTTAGTAAAATTTTATCTCTTCGAATAAAAGAATAAAAATATGTCGTACCGATAGCTTGCTTAAGTCTGCCTAGAAAAATACTGGTCTGCCTGACCACAGCCTGGCAGTTTTCAGATACGACCACTTTTACTTTTTTGAGAAATTTTTATTTCTTCGAATAACAGAATGAAACTAAGTTGTAATAATAGTTTATTTAAAGCTGAACACATATCCCTTGGTCTGCCTGAGCTCAGTCCGGTAGTTTCTCCGATGCGATCACTTTTCACTCTCAGTAAATTTCAATTTTATAGGACCTGACTTTGTTTATTAGGAGTGGGCCCTTCAATAAAATGAAAATTTGTCGGTGTATAGAAGTGAGATTTACAGAGCTGTAATCTCTCAATGTCTAGATGAAGAATAAGTATGTTAATTTTAAGAATCTACAACTTCAGATGTATTCGTAGTAATTATTTCAAAAATACAATACTTGGTAAAACATTTTCTTCATCTGGACATTGAGAGATTACAGCTCTGTAAATCTCACTTCTATACACCGACAAATTTTCATTTTATTGACCACTCTAATAAACAAAGTCAGGTCCTTTAAAATTGAAATTTACTGATAGTGAAAAGTGATCGCATCGAGAAACTACGGACTCAGGCAACCAAGATATGTGTTCAGCTTTAAATAAACTATTATTACAACTTAGTTTCATTCTGTTATTCGAAGAAATAAAAATTTCTCAAAAAAGTAAAAGTGGTCGTATCTGAAAAAGGCTGTGGCAGGCAGACCAGTATTTTAGCTGCGCCGCGGCAGACCACGACCAATCCGAAGTACTCGAGCTCCTCTACCCGTACATAGCTAAATTATTCTATTCTTTTGTGAGGTATGGATTAGACCAGTCGCCGCTCGGGCTATTATATTAATTTAAATAAATAAATACAATTGTTCAAGCAGTATCAATATTTGTTTGAAGAACAATAAATATGACAACAAATTAAATTCTGAATGACTCACATACAAACAAGTCACATATTTTATCACACGACAAGGCGACAAAAGAAAATCAAATTGCCATCCTCACGCATGACGGGCAGAACCGGCTGTATTTGCGGTCAACGTATGATGGAAAGGAGCGACATCCACATCCACCAGCCGCTCAACCAGCCAGACACCACTGCCATTGCTCCCGACGAGAGCCGAGGCAGCACACGCCGCTCGCCGACGGACGCGCGCCTCTCCAGAAAGAAAAAACAAACATTAATTTAAAAAGATAAAATTCGAATTGCGAAAAAGCGCGTACTTTTTATTTTTTTTAAATTATTTTCGGTCGCAAACATGGAGAAATTGCAAGTGCTACTGGTGCTAGCTGCGGTCGTCGCGCAGGGGACATCAAACACAAGTAAGTCATTGTATTCGGAAGAAAGTTGACAAACAGGTAGAGCTGCCGATGTCTCGGGTTCATAGAAATGTATTTCACTGTGTCACCGTGATAAAAATTTAAGCTAGATACATTTCTTTATACGATAATGCAGCGATGAAAAACTTCTTTTTGTCAAGCACCATCATCACCTTTTAGTTTAATTTGCTTACCTACTTGATAAAACTAATACTTATCGAGACTTGCACCTTGCTAGTACCTTCTTAGCAGTTTTACAGCCAGTACCAGTCAGTAAATAAACAGTTGTAACTTCTGCCTTCCGGTTCCAAAGGGCAGTGACATTTTGCCATTTCTTTAGGAACACAACAGCAAGGATCCGCACACCTGATTGCTGATTTTGTTTTGCTTTCCTTTATAACGGTACCCACGTGTGGACTAACGTATTGTCGCTTGACCCACTTGATTAATTTAAATATATTATTCCTATTTGATGCAATGTACTCGCAGTTCAATCTTTTTTTAAATCAGCTGCAGAACATTTCTAAAATAGAATTATAAAATTCAATAAATATCAACAATTCTTCAATTGAATCATCAAATATTTTTATTTGCGGCAGTAACATTTTTAACAGAGTGAGCGTATATAAATCCGTGTAGATATTTGACATTTGTTTTATGACGTATTTTTCCGCCGACATCTATGAAACAAAGTGTGAGAAAGTCGGATAACACTTTCACTGCAACAACATGCGTTTTAGCACATCACATAATGGCTTTGTTGTCATACGGACATGAAAATGACTGTACACAGATGTTTGATTCCGAAGCTGATCTTAGCGCAGTGGAAGCAAATTAAAGTTATCTTAAAATCTAAAACTAAATGGTCGATCAGCCCCGGAACAACATTTGACTACGATTCGTAGTGCTCTTTACTATAGCTAAATAAAATAAATTTAATGAGAGAATTTTGTTCCGGAAAGTTTCCGGCCGAGAAATTCTTGTTTCCAAAATCTACTTAAACAGGGCCCAGCAACGAATTGCTTACCGAGCAAACGATGACGCCGTTTCTTTGTGAGTTTAAGTATGACAGGAATCAGGTATTCAGGATATTTTAGGAGCGCAGGAATAGGGAATAACCTAAACTCACAGCACTGGAACATCCGCTCGTTCTAGAACTCCTTTCCTCCAATTTGCACTATAGTTCACAGTTCGACATCACATAATGTTTTTTAACACAAAATAACTAAAAGATTTCTCTCCGAATGAGAAATCGGCCCGTTGGCCTCCAATCATTTATAATTAAAATACGTAGCTATCTGCAGCCACGACGACGACGAGCGACGACTCAAAGTGAGGTTATGTTACCGGCGACCACGTTGGCCTCAATCAAAAGCCGAAACCAAAATTCACTTGGTTCACTTCCCCACCGCACAGGAAGCCATGGCTTGTGGCAAATAGCACACGAGAAAACCGCCAAAACACCTTAATTTTACACCACTTAAAACTAAAATTCGCTTCAACAACGCTAGCGTAAAGATGACAGACAGGGCGGACCGAAAAAGTGTTGCCAGCACCGTCCGCTCAAAAGGTACGAAACCGTTTTTGATACGAAACTAAACATTCACCCGCCCCGGACCGACACATCGGTCCGCTCTATGCATGGCAGGCGTGATAATGTAGCTACTGCTCGCTTAAGGACTGAATCCCCCACCTGAACTTCTGCAACTCGAGGAGTGCCATCACTACCCGGAAACAGGTTGAGAATGCGCCCCGGCGCCAACGCAGTGGCGGTAGGTTGGCATCCTTAACCAGAACGAGATCCCCAATGCAGGGGTTCAGTCCTGTCCGTCCACTTAAGGCGTTGCTGCAGAATGTGCAAGTACTCAAGCGACCAACGCTTCCAAAAGTTTTGAGTCATTTGCTGCAACAACTGATAACGCGACAAACGATTGCTATTCACCTCCGTATAGGGATATTCCGGCAAGGCGTTAAGTGGGCGGCCAATTAAGAAATGCCCTGGCGTCAGGGCCTCTAAATCATTTGGGTCTGAGCTGAGCGGACACAAAGGACGCGAATTGAGTACAGCCTCAATTTTACAAAACACGGTCGCCAGCTCCTCGAAAGTCAAAATTGTTAACCCTACAACGCGCAACAAATGCGTCTTAGCGGACTTTACAACCGCTTCAAAAATACCACCCCAGTGAGGGCACGCTGGTGGATCGAACACCCAGGTAATGCCCTGACGGGAGAGGCCCGTGCTGATGGCTTCTTCGTTCTCCCTTAAGAACGTTACAATTTCCTTCATACACCGATCAGCACCCTTAAAGTTGGTACCACAATCCGACCTGATCAGCGCTGGTCGCCCTCGTCGCGACGTAAATCTCTCCAGCGCTGCCAAAAGGCCTCCGTAGATAGGTCGGCCACGAGCTCCAAGTGGACGGCCTTGGTGGCTAGGCACACGAACACGCACAAGTACGCCTTGATAGACTTTGCGTTCCGTAGGCGTGATGCCTTTACCATGAAAGGGCCTGCAAAATCCGTTCCCACACCTGCAAACGTCCAGGCCTCCGTCACCCGGTCCGGTGGGAGATCTCCCATCTGTGGCTGCATTGTGGCTGCCTTCAAGCGGTAACAAGGCAAGCACCTAAACACAACGCTACGTACCGTTCGTCGTCCCGATAAGATCCAGAACTCGCGCTGTAGGATGGCCAATAGCGCATTACAGCCCGCGTGCGAGTTTTTCTCATGACGATCCTGACTAAGAGCTCAACTAAGGGTCCCCTTTTGGAAGTAACAGTGGATGCCGAGCCGAAAAGGGCAGGCTAGCGTTCGAAGTCTGCCTCCAACCCTGAGCATACCTTGCTCATCCAGGAATGGGTTGAGGCGCACAATTCCTCCCTTCAGCTTTCCACGTCCATCCCTGAGCAGCCTGACCTCCTCTTCAAAATGTTCCGCCTGGACGACTCTAACCAATGAGCATAGAGCCGCATTCCGCTCCGCAGGCGAGAGGACAGGTGTAAAGTTCCGTTCTGCTTGAGGCTTCCTGCAGTTGTTCACGAACCGTTTGATCCAACCTGTCACCCCAAGAAGTTTGTCGAGGAGCTATACCGTTCCAGCAAGAAAGCTGGGTTAGGCTTCGGTACGAGTTGCCCCACGTTCACTCGCAAACCTCGATCAGGTGGCCCAAGCGGCGCCCTGCACTCGTTGAATGGCCATTCCTGCGGCGACTCAGTCAGCCATTGAGGTCCCCACCACAGTGGGTGACTCACCAAATCAGGGCCCTGCACCCGCGCGAAGCGCAGTCCGCTGGGTTCCATTCTCCCGGTACGTGCCTCCACACTAACGGAGTTTCCGACCCCGTAATCTGTGACACCCGATTTGCCACGAAAACCTCAAGTGTATGTACCGACGTCTGCAACCAGCACAGAACTATCCGACTGTCAGTCCACGCGTACACCGTTTCATCCAAGTTGATGGTACCACGCAGATTGCAGGTTACATGATTTAGCAAGCGCGCTAGAAGAGCTGCCCTGCCAATTCCAATTTGGGGATGGTCCATCTAGTTCTGACTGGTGCCACCTTACTTTTGGCCATAACCAGACGCACGTGCACAGTTCCCGTTGAACTTGCTGTCCGAAGGTATACAGCTGCCGCGTACCCTCGCTCCGAGGCGTCACAAAACCCATGTAGGGTAGCCTTACATCCCACCGATGGGACTAACTTGCGGGGTATCGCGATGTGCACAATCCCTGGTAAGGTGGTCACAAACTTGAGCCAATCCTTCAACAACTCTCCGGAGAGTTGGTCGTCCCATCCTAAGTTGGCTAGCCACAACCTTTGTAAAAGCACTTCGCCATGAACGTAACCGGGGCGATCCATCCGCTAGGATCGAACGTTCTAGCGATTGTCGACAGTACCGACCGCTTAGTCCAAGTTTTCTCCAAAAGGTCGGGCTCGATCTTGTACGTGAATACGTCATGCGTTGGCCTATATTGCACCCCGAGGATGCCCAACGTGTTTGGATTGTCCGGGTTCTCAAAGAGGTGCGGGTCCTGATGGAACTCGCCTGGCAAACCGGCCAGGAGCTCTGGGCAACTGGACAACCATTTCCGCAACTCGTAACCTCCTGAACCCATGATCGCGATCAACTCGTCTCGTAGAATTAGCGCCTGCTCCACGCTATCAGCACCCGTGCAGATATCGTCCACGTAGACGTCGCGATCCAGTACTGCTGCGGCTCGAGGATATCTTACCCTTTCCTGTGCGGCCAACTCGCAGCGTACGTACTGCCAAATACGGACTTGGCTTAAGTCCATACGTCACCGTGTTAAGTTCGTATGTGACCATCGGCTCATCTGGGCTCTCACGCCACAAAATCAGCTGATACCGACGGTCATCCGGATGTATCATGGTTTGGCGAAACATCATTTTGACGTCTGCGACGAACGCTACCTGGTGTAACCGAAAGTCTGTGAGAATGTCCACAATGTCCCGATTCAATTTAGGACCCGCGTGCAAACATTGGTTCACAGACACACCATTCGAGGTAGGAGCAGAACCGTCAAACACCACCCGTATTTTCGCCTCAGGTGACTTCAAGGCAGCCAGGTGTGGAATGTAATAATGCTCGACACACCTCCAATCCAGGCTGGACACCGACATGTGGCCCAATTGAATATATTCCCGCATGAATTCTATATACTTCTGCCGAAGTGCTGGGTCTCGCCTCATCTTCCGCTCCATTCCGAGTAGTCTCCGTTCCGCGAGCTGTCGCGAACTACCTAAAGCGGGGCGGTTTGGGAGAAAAGGTAGCCTGGTCACGAATCTGCCTGACGGGCATCTCGCAGTGTTGTATTGATAGAACAACTCGCACTCGTCATCCTCTGGCTTCCGTCTGTCCGCCGTGGGCGCTCTTCAGACTCCCAAAACCTCTGCAGCACCTCTGACAGCACACTACCATAGAGGACCGGATCCCCTTCTGGTAGGTCCTGAGGTCTCCAAACTGGGCCGAAAACAACATACCCCCCTGTGGTATCTACGGCCACCAAACCAGTTTCCTGGAGTACCTTCTTCCTACCGCACCATAATCTCCCGAGAACGTCTGACCCGAGAAGTACGTCCAACGTACCAGAAGTATCAAAATCAGGATCAGCTAACTCCAACCCTGTGGTTAACCCTCTTACCGTTGGTGGTAACCTAACCTGAGGGAGTTTCCCAACCACTTCATCCAGCACCACGGCTGAGACTTGATAGCTGACCCCTGTACATGTGCTACCTAATGCGAACTCAAAGTTCGTCTGACCCCGAATGTCAGGCACATTTAGGCCCCCGATGCCTACAGCTTCATCCTCACTTGGCCGTACATTTAGGCCTAGCCTACTCACCAGCTTACTCGATACAATACATCCCTGAGCCCCTGTATCCAGTAGGGCTCTTACTTGAATGGTCCGGCCACCGTATCCCCATACCCAAATCTTAGCCGTTGGCAAAAGTACCGTGATTGGACGGGGAGCCGAAGCTGATGAGTAGGCGGCGATTACCTAGCGGGAATCTAAACGCGGTGAGGCCGCGTCCCGCGGGGTATCCTCACTACCCAAACCTGTGTATGGGTCCCACTCCTGCTGGTAGGAGGTCTGCCCATAAAGGCCATGGCTGGAGTTCTATAGTACCCCGACGGCAAACGTCCGTACCGAGGTTGCGCCTGTAGCCGCGGGTACTCAGGCATAGGCGGGGGCATGCGTGGGTCTTGAGACCCAACCAGGTGGCTCAAGCCCGCAGAATACTGCATGTACCCTGGTGGCTGCCTAGTGCTCCCCTGACACCCGCCCGTTGAATCCCGTACCTGGGATGGGTGTCCTTGGCCACGTTCCTGTGCCGCTCTTCCCCAATCCGGCACCTGCTGCCGTGGTGGGGATCGTCCCCACGTCCTTGGGTAAGTGGGCTCCGTCTGTTGACGTCCCCCTGCCTGTCCCTGTGACCGATGCGGAGGTGGGCTCCTCCTTGGAGGGGGTGGGAAGCGTTGCTCCCTCCCTTGGTGGGCAGGCTCCTTCGCTGATCCGATCCAGCGCTGCCCCGGCGCCTCCGGAGCGATTCATGCAGAGCAGCGGATGGTGTGCACCCTGGCAGTACCTACAGTTGGTGCTTGAAGGGCACTCGCACCTGATGCGGCCCCAGGCACCGAAAACACCAACGCCTCTGCTGTGCCACACCCCGTCTCCTCTGAACCCGCTGCGCAGCAAACTCCTGACACGCTGCCACCCCGTGGCCTGTCTCCCTGCAGTAGGCACACCCTGATTCCAATGCGGTGTTGTACCGCCTGGGTTGCCACTGTTGCCTCCTCGCGCCGGTGCACCCGGCCGTTCCGGGTGGCGAGGGCAGAGGTCTCCTTGCGAGGGGCTTCACCAGCCTGGACGTCCACTCGCCTGCTTTCGGCCTCGAGGAACGACTTCAGATCCTCGTAGGTCGGGAGGTGGTCCGAGGACTTGCCCCATGTAGCTGCTCGAATCGAGCGACCATTTCGCTCGGCAGGCGGCGAAGCACTGTGTGGACCAAGATATAACCGTAGCCCGCCACTGGCAAACCCTGTCGCTCTAGTGCGCTGACCGCGACACTGACTGGGTGGAAGATTTTCTCGCGGAGGTCCGTACCTCGCGTTATGGTTGGTATTGACAGCCACTGGTCTAACAGCCTGTCTACAATCAGGCGCTTGTTTCGATACCGGTCGGTAAGGATCTTCCACGCCACCTCATAATTGCTATCCGAGACAGCCAAATGCGTCAGCAATTCGCTCTCCATGTAGCCTGGACATCAGCTGAGCCATCTTGTACGCCGGCGTGATGTCCGTCCGTGTGTGGACCACACTGCTATACAGGTCCTCAAACGCCGGCCAGTCGGCGTAATCGCCTGCAAAGACTGGAACCGTAACAGGCGGAAGAGGCACCTGTAATCCTTGTCCCACTTTACCACGGAATGGCTTTTCCTTTCCGTCACGTCGCCTAGATATGTCCGCAGCTGCCTGCGCAATGTCCTGTGCCAGCTCCAAGCACTGGCTTACATCGCCCTCAACCAGCTCCTTATCTTCAGGGTTAGGAGCTTCCTCAAGGAGCATGAGGCACTCTGTGAGGTGTTCCGACACAACCCGAACCCGTTCATCTGCCTGTAGTGCACTTTTCAAGAGCGCGTCCTCCCGGTCCTCGCGGCCGATCATTGCCGCTGTGGTAGTAAACCACCTTAATTCTGTCTTTATAGCAGCCTTATACCTGGCGATCGAGGGAGCCATGGTACCAACTTTTACACACTCGACTTAATAGAACGAAAAACCAATAAACAAATACCACAAAATAAATGTTAGTTGACTGGCCTAGACCTTACCGATAAGATACCGTTCACTAGGCAAACAATACAGTCACAAAAAAAAAACCGAAACAATATTTTCCAAAATTAATAAAATATGTGGGTAATATAAAAAACACGCTTAATACTAAATTACGGCTAACTATGTTGCAATAAAGCAACCACGCTCTGCTACCAAAAAATGTTTGATTCCGAAGCTGATCTTAGCGCAGTGGAAGCAAATTAAAGTTATCTTAAAATCTAAAACTAAATGGTCGATCAGCCCCGGAACAACATTTGACTACGATTCGTAGTGCTCTTTACTATAGCTAAATAAAATAAATTTAATGAGAGAATTTTGTTCCGGAAAGTTTCCGGCCGAGAAATTCTTGTTTCCAAAATCTACTTAAACAGGGCCCAGCAACGAATTGCTTACCGAGCAAACGATGACGCCGTTTCTTTGTGAGTTTAAGTATGACAGGAATCAGGTATTCAGGATATTTTAGGAGCGCAGGAATAGGGAATAACCTAAACTCACAGCACTGGAACATCCGCTCGTTCTAGAACTCCTTTCCTCCAATTTGCACTATAGTTCACAGTTCGACATCACATAATGTTTTTTAACACAAAATAACTAAAAGATTTCTCTCCGAATGAGAAATCGGCCCCGTTGGCCTCCAATCATTTATAATTAAAATACGTAGCTATCTGCAGCCACGACGACGACGAGCGACGACTCAAAGTGAGGTTATGTTACCGGCGACCACGTTGGCCTCAATCAAAAAGCCGAAACCAAAATTCACTTGGTTCACTTCCCCACCGCACAGGGAAGCCATGGCTTGTGGCAAATAGCACACGAGAAAACCGCCAAAACACCTTAATTTTACACCACTTAAAACTAAAATTCGCTTCAACAACGCTAGCGTAAAGATGACAGACGGGGCGGACCGAAAAAAAGTGTTGCCAGCACCGTCCGCTCAAAAAGGTACGAAACCGTTTTTGATACGAAACTAAACAACAGACCTTATCTATCGTTTATTGACGAAAATAAGAAAAAGTACCCAAAGCGGCATATTTTTGAAGACGATTTTCGAAACTTCTTCTTCTGTCGTGTCGCAATAATATATCCCTCGTGATGTATCTCATATTATGGTCATTATAATAATACATTTAATTCAGTAAGTACTTAAGTACAAATATTTTGAGGGGTTGTGTTCTATTCTACTCACAAAACTGAACAACATGAATGAAATACTTATGAAAGAAATATTTGTATCTCCCATACACACTTTTTCAACATTTTTGTATAGGAGGTCCAATTTCTTTTTTCGTATTTCGTAGAACAGTTTCTAATAAAAGTTTAGCAGTTTTAAGAGTAAAACATATCTACACTGAAAATATCTGTAGGTACTTAATTAAATATAACCTTGTATATTCTCTGTAAGATTAATCAAAATATCAAGCAATATGCTGTCAGTAATTTATTCTGGATCACCAGCTCAGTGATAATATTACCTACCTATAACACGTAGTCCATTTCTAGGTGTTACAATATTCTCCATTACATCACATTTTTAATAGCGTCTTTTCCCTTTCGAAACCGCTACAAGAAACAATGGGACAAAAGATCCTTGGCGCAGAGAAAACATCACTAATTTACCTACTTATGTAATATTTATCCGAGATATAATCGCACGAGTTGTGCCAGATCCTGTAAAACACTGTAAAAAAATATAATATTGGTTAAAGAAGTAAGATAAGGAGTAATAATAATATTTAGGTGCTGCTGATTTTGTATGACACAGTCTCGCATGTGAGTGCATATTTGTGGAGACCAAAGAAATCGCGGAAAGGTACCTACTACTGCCACCCTTCAGTACACAGTTCACACGTGTTGACAAATACCTAATGTAAGAAGATGTCATCTACAAAGGTAGCTTAGATCATAAAAACTAATCAACTGGAATGAATCGTATTGTATTTAAACAGTGTAAATCCTCCTAACAAAGTATTTTAATCATAGTAACGTTTTGTGTAGGTACCTATCTAACTTGTTAACTATATTTTATGATTGTATGCATAGTATAGGTACCACCTGCAAGTACAAAGCATTTCCTCTTAAGGAACCACGTTAAAGTAGTGTTAAAGCACGTATTTTGTAAATAATACTTATCACGTAATGTACAAAAGTACTAATATTATACAGTAGATAAGTACTTTGTAGGTACACTGCACATCACACTACACTACCACTACCACACCATATCGTACACATACTCGGAAAACTGTGCCCCAACCTCTGTGTTCCACATAAGACGAGCATTTCCAAAGTTTTCAAAAGCTAACAGCCATCTAGACACACGGCAGTGTGTCCGCCAAGTTCGAGCAAAGAACCGACACACCGGCCGTGGGTTATATTACACGAACCATTTCGGGCCAAGTTCGACCTACCTATAACTCAAAGTCTATTTTATCTACGCATATGAAATTTCTAGTATCTGTGGAGATCTACTTACTTATCTAAAATACAAAATTTCATTAATGTACCTATTGTAGGTCTTGAGATATTGACGTCAGAAAATCGCTATTTTTACTATACACTCACTGACTGACTGACTGACTCACTCACTCATCAAAAACCTAGACCACTTCCAATGGTCGTATTGACTTGAAATTTGGCATGGAGGTAGGTCTTTAGGTCAAGGTAAAGGAAAAAATCTGAAAATGGCCAAGTGTGAGTCGGTTTTAAAAATAATGAAGGTGTAAATTCATACCCCTAAGGAACTAAAACAAAAAAATTATCTATATCTTCCAATGGTCGTACCGACCTAAAATTCGTTACGAAGGTTTGTAATTTAGTCAAAGTGAAGTAAAAATTGCTGTTATTGCTATGCCGTGTGATGCCGGCTTAGAATAGCATCACCCCAATTCTACCCGTGGGTGTCGTAAAAATCGACTAAGGGATACTCATCCAGGAAATCCTCGCCAATCCGCCTGCCAAGCGTGGTGAGTATGGCAATACCCCCCGATAGGGGGAGGCCCATGTCCAGCAGTGGACTGTTGTAGCTGTTATGTTATGTTATGTTAAGTAAAAATTGAATATATCCGGCTACGTACGTACATTATACCGCCCTGACTTGGCAAGCTTATCAGTAAATAGAAAACGTGTAAAAAAAATCCAAGATATTGAATGGGCAATGCGCTCTAGCGTGTCAGTCGTGCAAGACAGCATACAAAATGACAAAACAAAACAGTTTCCTTTGCCACGCAAACGTAGAAAAATTTAATTAAAAAAAAAACTAGTCCAATTCTTTGTAAGAAGCATAGTCCATATTGTCTATATTCATAAATCTGAAAATTAGTATAAATGAGACATTTCTTTAACTAACTTAATTCCTCAACTACCGTGGTACAGCATAAGTACCAGTGATTTTGATCCTTACTACCCTCAACTTAAAGTTCACAGCCTATACTATAGCTGGTATACAAGGGGTTAATCATAAGAAAAAAAGAAAATAAACCTTACAAAAATAAATGAAATCCCACCCAAAACATAAATGTGAATGGCTGCCAAGTTCGATAATATTGGAATGCTTCGCCTATAAAAGAAGTGAGATCTAAATAAGTACCAAGTTCCATACACAGACCTTAGTTAAAAATAGTCACAGGAATGCACACTTTTTCCGCAGTTTGGAAAGTAGATTCTGAATAAATATCATATTAAATCCCTAAAATTCTAATACTTACAAAAACGCAAACCTGTTTTTTCAGCAGTTTCCTTATGACATTTTTTATTTATTTTATTCTGTACTTTGTAATGATATAACTTGGAAACATTGAGAATATAATCAATAGCTGATTAAGTACACTACAAACAAACACGCGAGCTTTGCTTACCATAAAACAAACAGAAGTATTGAACAACAAAAACCCAGCTGCGGTAATTTTAAAGCTATATTTTGCGATTAAAATCAAACATCTTGAATTTATTTTAAATATATCTAGCCGGTGTCACTCGCGCTGCTGAGACGAATTTAACAGCACCTCATATGTCAAGATCCGCCCAGCCGTTTGGGCTGTAGCCCGTGAAAAATAATTTGTTGTCCACATACATACACACTCTCGAAAAACATAACCCTCTCTCTCAGGCCGTCGGGTAATTACCTAGGTACGCCTAGGTATGTATTATTTTCTCACGCATAATGATTCTCAATTCGCAGAGGGAATGGCGCATGTACATTCCACTGAAAAAAGTCAAGCTCTTAATGAAAGAAGAGGTATCAATTGCGGAAATGGAAGTCACCGGAAAATCGATGCAATGATTTGATAGAAATCTTATTATATTATTCCCCATTCGCTGTATCTGATGGCAGCCACATGTCATAATATATATTGTCTTCGGTTCCGAGTTCCATCAGATTGCGCACGAACTACAGATAAACCAGTAATATCTCAGAACGGCCTACTAAGTTCTAGACCAACTAGCAAATAGCCTATTATATCACATGGGTAGAAGGCCTAAACCAGGCAATTATCAAAGTTGCTAGCCATCTGTCAACAGCCTTCGAACTTGCTAGATTATAATCAAGGTAGGTTCCCTTGACCTCCTCAATGCTCTAGATTGTAAAGGACTCATTAACACCTACCTATAGGTAGTTTTTCCATAACTTGTTCTTATGGCTAACCAATTAAACTGTGCGGAACATCTAGTTCCATAAGTTCCATTGAAAGAACAAAAATAACTGCAATATTCTTCGAACTTAATTAGATTCTGCTTTTCTGATTCAATCGAGGTTTCTTTTCTCCTGTAGTCCCCCAAAGGTCAAACTGGCCAATTTATGTCGATCTTTTTAGTATCAGTTAACTGGCTGAATTAATTTCTGTCCAACCTATTAACGAATCAGCGATTCAGATATCATTCTCAAAAATTTGCAAGTTTTTTTTACTAAAACGATTTTCAAATTGTGATGCTGATATGAAATGGTTGAGTTCATTTGACATCACACGAGTGTCATCGAGGATCTTTCTCCCAGTATCCGTAGAAGGAAGCGGTCGCTCTGGGTCTGGTCAGCTCACGGCGCATGCACCTGCCAAGGGTCGACGCCCGGCGCCTGCGCCCGCGCAGATAGGGCTACCACACGACGTGATTATTACAGCATTCTGAGAAGAATATGTCAATAGTTACATAATATTTATGCAGCAACATACGGTACACAAAAACAAATATAGGACAAAAGGAAAAGATGCACAACAGATGCACGACAACCAGCTGATTTAGCCTGCAATGTACTGAGCTGACCAAAGTGATAAATTAAAAATGACTTTGTGTCCTCCAGCAAGCTTCTTCCAAAATTCCAACAATCTATCGGATCCCGGATTAAATCTGTCATTCGTAGGCATCGTAGCTCACTAGAGCTATGCTTGTTTCTAGGAAGAAATTTCAGCAGACTACAACGTTGGCGCCTTGCCTCTGTTTATCGTGTCCTAACTTTCTTGGATTGAATCAGGATATACTTAATTAGACTATACCTTGTGGTAACCCTACGAGCACCCAGCCTGCCAGTCGCAAAAAACATTTACTGTTAATCACATCCGATACGATACGACTGATAAAACTGTACTCTTAATTCCATTTTCGAACATGCAACGGTTTAAGGCGTTCGATTTTTGAAACCTGTTTCGAAACGAGATCAAGTTGACTAGTATAATGTTCTAAATATTGCCCTTGATTAAAAATAGGCTTTAAGTTCAACCACGATGTACCTAGAGAAATTAGGTTTCAAACATATCGATGTTTCAGAATATGGCTCTACATTTTCGTTTTTGTGCTATACTGCACAAGCAGAACATTTCATAAATTTCGAGAAACATCTTGTTTGAATCCAACCACAAAATTAACTCTTACTACACTCTGGACCTCAAAACTCAGTAGATAGGCAACTAAACTGTAATGCACCTAATAATAATTTGAATAGCAGTAGCTAGTTAAATCATTTACGTTTTGCGAAATCACAAGAAGGAACTGGAGGGCTTGAAATTTGTCTATCTAACTTATCTTTTTACTTTTAGAAGTTTTCATTTATAAGTGTTCGGGTCAGCTCCCAAGTCTGTAAAGGGTGTAAGAGACGATCTAGGTAACGGTGTGCCTATGTTTTCAGCATTAGAACCTTGGCAAATCATTCAATGCTTACCTAAGTCCTTTAAAATCTGACCATGCAAAAAAGATAATTGATAACCATGTCCGTCTACCAAAGTGAATATTTAGCAAAAAGTCAACAAAACAATCAATAGCCGTCGATCGCCTTCACACATGTTTTTCCCATACTTCATAAGAGTCGTACAAGTGCACACCATGTTGAAGGTCTCGTGTCTTCCTATTGTCCGAAGCTATCGCCATTATCACTATGCATTGTTTTCACTTAGCCAATGCCGACCCTACCGTTACGCAGACTTTACTGGAATACTAATACTAAATACAGTACTTTGATAGCTGTATACGACATCTAAGAAACGGAGTATAATAAATAACCCCGAAAGGTGGGAAAGATTCTAATGAAAGTGAACAACTTTCTGCAAGAAATGTAACTCAATAATGGAATGAATACGTAGGTACTTATTTATATCTTTTTAGACTTCGACATAATTATGTTTATTGGATAAAGTTAACTTTGAAGATTGGATTGACTTTTTTTGGGTTGGTTACAATATACGAGTCAAAATTGCGTTCCTATTTTTATATACCTAGTACGTAAACAAATAAAAAATATGTATATGTAAATATGATAATTCTAACATTAGTTTCGTTTTTTAAGGAAGTGATCTTCAGTTTTGTCTTATGTTTATATACCTTGACCCACTGTTGACCAGGATCCTTGAATCTATTTAAATTGTGGTAAAATCTACGCAGAACCTTCTTAACATTCTTTAAATATGTATTATGTCCTTTGATTCAATTAATAATGATGAATAGCGTTGTCGCGTTTTAAGAGTTCATTAAGGATGAATAATAAGTCGTTAAACTTGATAATTGTCTTCATTTGAGATATCGAGTCGACAAACATCCCAATAATCATCATCATCTACGACAACAGCCTAAGTCGGACGGTTGCTGTCTATGATTAGATTACTTAGATGGCGGTCGTTCCATATGTATGTCAGAGGCCTGCTACTTGTAGTAGGCGGTTGTAAAACTCTGACACCAGGGTTCAACGGGTCGTTATACAACTCGTTGCCCCCCACAATGAGAGAGAGCAAACGACAACAAATTCGGCTTTCCATTCATAGTCAGTCAGCTCTTCGTCGTAGTAGTAGTAAAATGACATAAAATCGGTTTTTACTTAGGTCTAATCACGTCTGCAAAATATTACACCTTCTACACCGTTAAACCGACTCTTACAGCCGGTCCGGAAGTACACAAAGAAACTGAGAACATGTTGTTCTAAACATTAAAGAAAGCAACAGGGTTGACTCAGCTCAGCTGACTGGTGACCCATCCTTTATTGGCTTTTACTCACCAGCTCAAAATAGTACCGGCAATTCATATTCATTGGTGGACAAATAAAGAATGTGTGTACAAAGGACATCACATATTGACTCTTCCTGATACCATAAATCATTGTGATATGCGTGCCAAATTCTTTTATCAACTAACAAAAGTTCAATCAGCTTTATTTGCAAACCTTAGTAGATATATGTATAAGGTGCAAAAAAAATCAACTGCAAATATTTTAAAGGATGAACCAGCTCATGAAACTGAACAACTTTCACCCATGAACATAGGTCGAAACGGGAAAATTTTGGACCTCTTATACAAAATGTACCAGCCGTAAGAGCCAATTTGTATGGTTTCATGAGCTGATTCAGCCCTTAAAATATTTGTAGTAATTTTTTTACATACTGTACAAATAAATCACAATATACATAGTATTCACCACCGTTTTAAAGATCGATAAAATGGCAGCCGCTATTATAAGACCGGTAGCTCAGCTGGCTTTACGGCAGAACGGTACTCGGTCCCGGGTTCAAGTTTGCAGACGTATTATAATAGATTTCTTATAAAACGTTCAAACTGAGAGCAGAAGCTAAATAGGGCAAACTCTGATATAATGCTCTTTTTACAGGTATGTTTGGTGGAAGATGCTCCCGGCAAGACGAGAACGTGGACGCGTGTCTCCTGCGCAGCTTCAACTCGCTCGTCGAGTACCTGAAGGGTGGGGCACCAGAGTTCGGCATTGAAGAGGTCAGTGTCTGTTCCTGTTTGGTGGGAGATGCTCCCATCAAGACGAGAACGTAGACGCGTGTCTCCTGCGCAGCTTCAACTCGCTCGTCGAGTACCTGAAGGGAGGAGCACCAGAGTTCGGCATTGAAGAGGTCAGTATCCGTTTCTGTTTGGTGGGAGATGTTCCTGGCAAGACGAGAACGTGGACGCGTGTCTCCTGCGCAGCTTCAACTCGCTCGTCGAGTACCTGAAGGGAGGAGCACCAGAGTTCGGCATTGAAGAGGTCAGTATCTGTTCCTGTTTGGTGGGAAGTGCTCCCGGACGCGTGTCTCCTGCGCAGCTTCAACTCGCTCGTCGAGTACCTGAAGGGAGGAGCACCAGAGTTCAGCATTGAAGAGGTCAGTATCTGTTCCTCTTTGGTGAGAGATGTTCCGGACGCGTGTCTCCTGCGCAGCTTCAACTCGCTCGTCGAGTACCTGAAGGGAGGAGCACCAGAGTTCAGCATTGAAGAGGTCAGTATCTGTTCCTCTTTGGTGAGAGATGTTCCGGACGCGTGTCTCCTGCGCAGCTTCAACTCGCTCGTCGAGTACCTGAAGGGAGGAGCACCAGAGTTCGGCATTGAAGAGGTCAGTATCTGTTCCTGTTTGGTGGGAGGTGCTCCCGGACGCGTGTCTCCTGCGCAGCTTCAACTCGCTCGTCGAGTACCTGAAGGGAGGACCACCAGAGTTCGGCATTGAAGAGGTCAGTATCTGTTCCTCTTTGGTGAGAGATGTTCCGGACGCGTGTCTCCTGCGCAGCTTCAACTCGCTCGTCGAGTACCTGAAGGGCGGAGCACCAGAGTTCGGCATTGAAGAGGTCAGTATCTGTTCCTCTTTGGTGAGAGATGTTCCGGACGCGTGTCTCCTGCGCAGCTTCAACTCGCTCGTCGAGTACCTGAAGGGAGGACCACCAGAGTTCGGCATTGAAGAGGTCAGTATCTGTTCCTCTTTGGTGAGAGATGTTCCGGACGCGTGTCTCCTGCGCAGCTTCAACTCGCTCGTCGAGTACCTGAAGGGCGGAGCACCAGAGTTCGGCATTGAAGAGGTCAGTATCTGTTCCTCTTTGGTGAGAGATGTTCCGGACGCGTGTCTCCTGCGCAGCTTCAACTCGCTCGTCGAGTACCTGAAGGGCGGAGCACCAGAGTTCGGCATTGAAGAGGTCAGTATCTGTTCCTGTTCGGTGTTAGGTGCTCCCGGACGGGTGTCTCCTGCGCAGCTTCAACTCGCTCGTCGAGTACCTGAAGGGTGGGGCACCAGAGTTCGGCATTGAAGAGGTCAGTATCTGTTCCTGTTTGGTGGGAGGTGCTCCCGGACGCGTGTCTCCTGCGCAGCTTCAACTCGCTCGTCGACTACCTGAAGGGCAGAGCACCAGAGATCGGCATTGAAGAGGTCAGAAGAAAATCAAAAATAAATCCTACCATCTACAGCCACAGTCTACTGCTGGCCATGGGCAATACCCTGCCAAGACCAACTATTTAGATTCCCATATTACTTATCCTACAGCAGATAGGTAACTGTCAGGGTCTGATACATCTTCTTCCCACCTTGTAAAAGTGACACAAAGATGAGAGGTTTAATAAAAATGGAAAAAACAGAACAACATAAGTTTAATTATTGTTGAATTGAGTCATAAAGATTTACGAACGATGTACCTACATCCAATCAAAGAAAGAATGCGGAAAACTTTATCAGGTGAATAAACTTTCCAAAAAAGGAGCAGGACATTGAACCTGATGTCCTGATGTACATTTTTTTCTCTGGTACTTGCACATGTCGCCACAAAAACCTGTTATCTTTATTCATCATTCAATATAGGTCCTTAAACCTTATTACCCAATAAATTAAATGCGATCTTCAGAACTTGCGCTCTAAAAATGACGATGTAGGTACGTACCCTTACCTTAAGTTGACTTGAATGTCGTTGAGAAAACTGATCTCAAGAAGTGGAATCCAGTTAATTGTCTACAGAGCTCACTTTTCTTTTTGTAATCTAAGCTATTTACATAAAGTTTTCTAGTAGCAAAGGTTTATTAATTAAGTAGGTACATACCTTGCAAGTTACTCCTATAACTTTTAAAACAATAGCGATTAATCACTCACTAAAATATATGCAATCTTCATTAAACCAAAGTCATTAAAATGTTCACTGATCACTGACGATACATCATCGGAATCATGATCTTTTACTTCCAGTCGGAGCCAATTATCATCGATGAGCTGTCCATTGCCCTCGGCGGAGGACCTGATGGCTACCGAGCTACCTTCAAAGACATCCACGCCACGGGAGTGTCCAACATGACCATCACTAACGTCAGGTACCTAACGTCAAAAATCAAGTCATATCATAAACTCCGGTTTGAAAGTGAATAAAGTCACTAACGTCAGTAAGGCTAATAGAAAGATGTAAAGAAAGGTAATAGAAAATAGGTAGGTAGATGAAACAGGCAAAGGACTTTGTAATGTAAAATGTCTCGGTCTAAATACACGCAACTAAATCTACAATCACTGTTGATAAATCATAACTCTTACAACTAAAGTAACATCTTACGTGATATGATGACAAGTCACATAGCACTTAACACATCACACTTATCACCGCATACGAGGAAATATGACAATGGCCACTGTATTCCTATTGTTATAGTTGTCATAGCCTGATAGCCTAGGCTGTCTAGATCTCATAACACTAGCAGACAGGCTATCGTGACTCCATCTTCGCAGAACCGCGGTTCTGCACGCAACTGCAAAACTTTTCTTTACGTAAGCTGCGTCAATTATGGCGGAAACTCTTTTCCAAGTAACTGTGTCTTCGCAATTCGAAGTAATGAGAATCTAGAAAGTCCTTTCATACAATGTAATGTTACAAAAAACAGGGTGACAACAGGTGACAACCGATTTTGACAACGAAACATGCGTGAGATGTTTATCGATTCAGAACACTCTTCAAAGTGCTTCAAAGTGCAAATACTTTGTTGACGCGTTTAAATAAATCACAAAGCTACTCCTTCTAGAACATTATTTACCGAAATTGCGGGCTTTAAAGCACATCATAAAGTCAATAAGACGTGATCAAATTGGGTATTGCCAAATTAGGAGCCGTTGACGTCAATGAGATATGGGAAATGTAGAGTCGAATAGTTAACGAATTCTAAAAGTGTTCAGCTAATAATTTTACTAGTATTCCCAAATCGTATTTCACTCACAATTTACAATCAGGGTGACACTTTGTAATCCGTGATATCTACCTTGTTTTATTACAAGGAGGTATTTAAATACGGGCTAGAACGAAACGGAAGATCGCGTTGCTCGAAACTTAAATACTTTTTAAATATTATGATATAAATATGAGGTCATTATTTTCGTCTTCTGTGTAATTGCTTGTTGAAAAAAGATTGAGTATCGATCAGTCTATGTAGATTTAGGACTTAGATGAAGCTTATATGCGATCCCATCTATTGATGTCAACAAATGCATTTGTATATGGCGCTAACTCCATAGACACATGAGACGGAGGAGGTATAAGACAGAGACGTGAGACATCTCGAAGCTTGAAACCGTTGCCATATAAAATGTTTTGAAACAGAAGAGACGCTGCGCCGCGCCAGCTGCACACGTGATGACGTGAGACGCACTACGCATTGATGACGGCAAATGATCTCTTGTGTTACAGATATCATCTTACGTCTCATGTCACACGTCTTCTCTGTGCAGTCACAGGTTGACTTCTCGTCGTGTCATATGACCTTAATTAAAGAATATAAACTTACTAATTATAATCACTGCTCTTTCACACCTTATTAATCTTTTATCCTTTCCCAGGTCAGACTTGGAGACCCACCAGTTCCAGCTGACGCTCTTCGGGCCCCACATCAGCGCCCGCGCCCGCTACCGCTCGTCTGGAGTACTCCTCCTAGTTCGCGCCTCTGGCGGTGGGGACTACTGGGGCGAATACGGTAAGACAAGCCAACTTTTCATCTTGTCCACATACATGATAACACCACTTACCAATCTTACCATAAGAACCACTTTTTTCTTCCACTTCTTATAAGGTTCACCTTAATTTTTCTGACTCTACCCAACAACACCTTCTGGATCTTACCAGATATCAGAGCCAACTCTTCATTTGGTCCACTATAGGTATACATGAACACCACTTACCAATCTTCCCATAAAAACACTCCTTTTCTTCCACTTCAGATATCAGTTCACGTTATAGATTTTTCTCAAACATGCTATGAAATATGTTCATTTCTTTCAAAAAAAGAATACGCAAAGTTTCCCATTGTGTGTCATGTCTCCGATCGCGCCAGCAAAGTTGTATGGAAATCCTTTGCTGGTGTCCGGCAAAGTAAATTCGTTACACGCTAAACCACATACGTAATAAATTTCAAAATAGTTATCTCTATGAATCTCATAACAACGGAACGTAATTTTGTATGAAAAGTTGATATGACCTAACTCAAGACAAGGCTGTATGATTTTATAACCCTTGCCTATCCCGAATGGACCAATAGGTTAAAAAAAGGTATGAACTAAACATATAGAATGGCTGAATAGCAATGAATACTGTGTCTTGCTAAAGGCCTGTTTATTAAAAAGTACACAATTGGTGGAAAAACAAACTCTGAAAACGTGAAAATTTTAATGATTGGGTCTGTTGTATTGTAGTCTCTATTGTTTAAAACGGATGTTTTAAGTGTGTGTGTGTGTGTATATGTTCAGATGTGAGTAGTAGTATCGAAATGGATTGCACGCCACCAAATATAAGGGCTGAAGCCAAACTGACCGTGGAAAACATATTTATGAAGTACGTAATTAGTTTTTTATTTCCTAGCATTTTTGAGAAAAGCACTATGTAAGCCTCGGGGGAAAATGACTTTGCTTGACTCGTATAATTGAAGTCCTCGCCTACGGCTCGGCCTTCAAACTCTACTCGTCCGGCAAAGCCTTGTTTTCCCGGCCTCGACAACAATGTACTATTTTTAAATACTGTACCCTATACTTTTTGCCCCGGCGCCACTAAAGCAACAAGTAACAACTAACTATTAGGTGTCGAATGAGGGCTAAGAGAGCGAGTTATGTAAACGAATGATTACTTCAATTTTTCTTCTGCGAGTTGACTAATCCATTATTATCTAGCTGGTTTTCACATTTTCTGTAATTCACCATTCTGAAACCATTTTCAGACGGTGTGAAAGCTAAGGTGTACTTCCGCGGCGCCCCCTACGAGCGCGACGGCCGCACCTACCTGAAGCTGCAGCAGCTCAAACTCGACTTCTCCGTCAAGGAGATCCAGATGGGTGTCGAGAATCTGCAAAACGGCAACTCTGTGCTGCGTAAGTTTCCTTGCAGGTGGTTTGAAGACTAAGGTTTACTTGCTGAAGCTGCTGCAGCTCAAGCTAGACTTTTCTGTCAAGGAAATCTAGATGGGCGTCGAGAACCTGCAGAACGGCAACGCTGTGCTGCGTAAGTTGATTCCTTGCAGAAGGTTTGAAGGCTAAGTAAGGTTACCTACTGAAGCTGCAGCAGCTCAAGCTGGACTTCTCCGTCAAGGAGATCCAGATGGGCGTCGAGAACCTGCAGAACGGGAACTCTGTGCTGCGTAAGTTCATTCTTTGCAGGTGGTTTGAAGGCTAGGGTTTACTTTGATTCCTTGCAGAAGGTTCAAACCTTCTAAGGCTAAGGTTCACGTACTGAAGCTGCAGCAGCTCAAGCTAGACTTCTCCGTTAAAGAAATCCAGATGGGCGTCGAAAACCTGCAGAACGGCAACGCTGTGCTGCGTAAGTTGAAAACATACTTCCTCCTCAAAATAAAAATATGAAATCTTGCGCGGTTTTCAGATACCTTTGACGCAGCATTTTACACCTCTTAAAATATTTTGGTACTGTGATCAAGGGCCTAAGGATGAGATTGATTTTAACAATCAAATCAATCAATCACCGAATCACCTAAAATCAAGTCAATAATCATAGAAATGCCAGAACCTTCTACACCACTTTGAGAGATCTCTGAATTACACCTTTCTTGCATTCGGGCCATTTTCAGGTGCGTTTAACTAATTCCAACTAGTCTCTGTCCTAAACTTGTTTGGCCCATATATTCAGCAAATTCATCAAAGATTGACCATATTTTTTCTGTTCCCACAGAGGCAGCCCTGAACCTGTTCATCAACACGAACGCCCAGGAGCTGCTGAAGGAGATGAAGCCGCAGCTGAAGCGGGACCTCGCCGAGAAGATGTCCAGGTTCCTCGAGAGGATCCTCGAGCACATACCCTACGAGGACTGGATCGTAGACTAATTGAACAAAGCTCACGGATTAGGAAAGCGATTGACAAATTTATCACCAAATGCAAAGACATTGCAATATGACACAAATTACAAAATTATTCTGAATAGTTTGATTTGCACGCAGAGTAGGTATAGCTAAGAAAAAGCTTCGGCTTCGCGTGGTGTATTTCTTGGATGTTTAGTTACGAGTAGACTTCCTCAAAATAGAGAAACAAGATCGAAAGACTTGACTGGTGATAAATGTGAACCATTTTCTTCAATCCGTTTGTTTAGTTTTACAAATTTAATTATAATGGTGCTGTGCGGTGCTTTTGGTTAAACCGAACTTTATTAGGTAGAAGAAAACACTAGTGTTACATCACTCATTTACTCATCAACGTCATTTTCATCGTAAACCCCATCAATTCCATTGTTCGACCAATCATTTTATTTATTCCCTTTCTCACAATTTAACCACAAATGTATTCATTCGTGGACAACATCTTTAAAAAACTGTTCGCATCCTTCATTACATCCTTCGAGAAATCATGTTCATTATGTCATGAATCATTGTCATCAACATTGAAATGATTATCATTAAAAATAAAAAAATAAGTAGTTCATAATCGTCATCTTCATCAACTAATGTATCTTAATTAAGCTCGTTGCATTGTCTCAAACACATTGTATTGTCATATTTAGCATTGCTGTTGTAAGATGTACAAAACACTTTAAACGATAGGTAGTTAATAGTTTTAAGTTTTGGATAGCAGGTTCAAGATTTTGAGCGTATGTTCTTTGAATATTTTTTTCTGTAGCCTTACTTCTACCATATAGAATTCAATTCAGTGTTTTGATCTCTAAGGGAAATTTCATAGAGAGAAAACTGAAAGACGATAGTCTCAAAAAGGTAACCCAGTGAGAAAAATATAAAAAAAATAGATGTACAATTGCTCAAACTATGAAGTTGTGAAAGCTTTCAATAGTTATTTAATATTTAACCCTTTCAGTTTTTGGATGTTTAATAGGTATTATTAATAGTATTAAGTACTTAGGCATAAGTAAAAAAATATTTTCCATAAAAATATTAGGTACGTTTTATTTATACCACATTCAAAACTGAATTTTATAACGCCAACACCAAAATTGCAAATTACATAAACCACATTCGTATTTCAGAAAATTATTGCTTAAATTTGTGCCGGGTGCCATGTGGAGCTGGCTTGGAATAGTATCGCCCTATTATCTTCCCCGTGGGTGTCGTAAGTTATTTACAGCTGTTTACGCTCTGCCTTCCCCGCAATGCATAAAAGCGTGATATATTATGTATGTTACATTTTAGTAAATGCAATGATATGCTGTGGCATAGACGTGTGTGTTCGAATCCCACTATGTGAAATAGTATTAGTTTCTATAATTTTATTATATTGATGGTATGGGGAGTTTCAAGAGAGCTAGTAGGTTTTTACCTACTCTTCAGATAATTCACGAACAGAGAAGCTTGTTCTTCTTAACAAGAGAGCAGACGAGGGAAGATGATAGGACACCTGATACGACACGACCATTTCCTCAAAAACATCGTGAAGGAAAAGTAGGAGGCAGGAGAAGACGAGGCCGACCATGACGAAGTAAGTACCTAGAGCAAAAAAAGAAAAAAAAAACGTGTCGTACTCGATAAAAAAGTTGTATGTAGGCGATTCAGATTCAGACACCCATGGATGGTGGTCCCATGAGCAATACAAATTGGGGTGGAGAGATTTTAATAATCTTCGAAAACTCGCTTGAAAAATGAAGTTTAAACAATGCTACGCCCCGCGCACCGATTTCCTAATTTGTGATCCTTCCATCCGTTGCATATCAGTCGCGGAGTTTTGACTTGAGTTGGTAGTTATAATTAATATGACATCAGATTCTCATCATATGTACCTATTCCACCTATGTCAAAGTGAAATGAGAGTACTTAGTTTAAAAATAAAATAAACTTTAAACATAATTAAGAGAAAAGTCCGATAAGCCACAGATTTGAGTGAATTTTGATGCTCAGTCAAAGTAATATGTGACTCTACCAGATAAGATCATGCATGGTTATTATGATATGATGGATGGTTGAACAAGCTGAAAGATTTGACGCCTGCGATTTCCGAACATTACTTGTAAACAATCGTAAGAACACACGATTTGTGGAACAAATAAGGTAGGCGCTACCGCGCTATACTACTTACAAACAGTACAGTGTGTAGCGTTAGCAGGTCCTTGTCATTTCCAGAGTCAACCATAATTGGGTAGATAGTTAAAGAGACCAATTTAGAACTGTGGTTCAGGATTTTGGTCACCGGTAGGTATAAAATGTGTCCCACGTACTCTTTCTGTATTACCTAGGTACCTAACTACTTACGTAGGTATCTAGTATCTACCGTAGATTGACGACCACCAATGATCCCTACAAGTACATAGTATGATATGTGTGGAAGGTAGTGTAGTGTGTCAGCAACATAAAGGCCCCGGGATTCAATACCCAGCACAAATTTTTCAAGTTGGATGTTAGGTATTTAGTGTTCCTATGCACCACCACCATTGGGGGCGCATACATCCTGTTGTGACTGAGTAGATAATATGAGTATGTTCGTTGTTTTAGAAGTACAATATGGAATTTAGAGAGACGCAAAGACTAGTATTTATTTCTGAAAAGTCTTCTGCTTCTGTTGGCGAACGGCAAATCTGTGTTTCAGTTTATTACCGGTTTTTTTTTTAGACTAATAAGACCCAGTAGAATACGATCCTGCCCGGTGCTTTTCGCTCCCCCCTCCCTCCCCCCTTACCCCCCTTTTTCCATGTTTTCCAAAAACCGACAAAGTTGTAATAAAATGGTCAAAAGGCAAATTAATAGGTACATATCTGGGGGCACGGGCACGGTAGCCAAGACGAGCAAAGTCATGCCAATGAAGCGTGTTAATTTGTAAAAATTTTAGATGTCGACTCAGAATCACTAAGTTCTAATATGGTAGGTAATATTTCCAAAAATATTACTTAGGTAGATAACAATAGTTATTATTTTTATCAATATCTAACAATAGTTATTATTTTTTGCTTTTCAGTTTTCGCCGGTGATATTTTTTGCTAAAAAGTTTTTATCGTTTAGCACACTTCGCTTCCAGATAAAAGTCAAGAGGTCGCTATTGGCTCCATCACATGTTGCTTCTCGCTTGGTGTCGCAAGAGGCAACCCTGCATCTTGGTAGGGGCAGCAGCTTGCACTTTCAAACCGCGCGCGAGTCGTTCCGACCGACCGTCTCAATACCGCCAATACATTTTGCACCGCACGCTAGTCAACTAGGATAGTGCAGCTTTTAAATGCAGTTACTTTACTACTACAAAGTCTGGTCGCATCTGAGGGCTACCTAGTGTTGTCCTTAGTATTTAAACTTGGATTGACTTGAATATATTATCCTTAGTTTGGATATTTGGACTTATTTAAATAGTGAAAGAGTGCAACATGCATTCACCGGGACAGATTCTGACCATAAGTGCCATAGTGATCAGTTGTTTGCAGTTGACGAGGACGGAAAACGAAGCTAATGATATACGTAAGTAAACTTTCAACAAGTTCTTTTGTGAATCATTATTTCTGAATACGTAACTACTAGTTCTGCTATTTAATATTTCTTGGTCCTCTACCCAAAGGTTGTCTGGAAGAGATCGCTCTTACCGATAAGGCCGCCTTTGCGCAATTTTAGTTTAAGTTGTTCTTGTTACTTGCTTTGTTGCACAAAAAAAATAAAGGCTATAATAGCGTCGATTCAGGCATGTCACTTTCTTAATGTATCTACTTATTTTTATAACTAAATACTTGTTGCTTTTTTTATAAGCAAAAGAAGCCTCAGAGGAACTGCGAAAAAAGATGTCCTTATCACAATAAATTAGAACACATTAACCATATGCAAAAGTGTAAAGTGACCCAAAAGTTAAATAAAAGAAAGATGGATAAGATATAAAAATCTATAGGAAAATACATTTTATCAAAGATCTTGGACGGTCTGTAAATTATCCAGACAGTCACATATGCCTAAGTTATGTTTTGTACCTATGTTATGTTATGTAATGTAAGTAGGTATGTGTTATAATTATTACCAAAACAGTAGTTCAATCCCAAAAACAGCTTAGAATGAAGATAAGTACACATCTTGTACACATACATAGGTATTACCTATATCTCAAACCCCGAGAGAGGAAGGCAATTTTTTCAGCAGTTTTCTCTTGACAGGACTATCCTACGGAATTTTAGATGCATAAGAATATCTTTTGTAATTAACGTTACAGCAGCAGAATCACGACTCAAGTCTAAAGATTTTTCATAGTACCTATTGATATGAAAAACTCCCACAAAAACATTAGTATTGGTATTTCTACGTGTTTTTCAATTCCAAATAAGTACCTTCTAGAAATACAAACACACATTCGCGTGTGCACACAATGTATTGTTTACCTTGATCTCTTGATATTAAATTATTTGAATACAAGTTGTGCTTGCATAGGCCGATCTCGACCCCGATTCTGCTGTTACATAAGCATCATACTCTGGCAACTTTTGGCCAATATATCTTATGCAATTCAAAAATTTCGAGGACTGTTAACATAATAAAACGCAATAGTTTGCAATCAACAATATGCATATCAATAACCTAGATAAAAATTGCAGGGTCTTGATGCAAATGCATATAATATTATCAAGACACGCGGCAGCGTGTCCAGCCAAGTTCAATTATATCTACATAAATCGCCGAGCCTGACCAAGCCCAATTAGGACAAATTCCAACTATAGTTTATCCACACCTAATCATTAATTTACCTATTGCTATTTCAACTTGAGTGAAAAACGACATTCCCTCTGATTGATCCCTTTTAATTCTTCAACCAAAAATTCACTACTATAATTTACGAATTTAAAGAATGGATCCCGAAATTTCAACATAGTTGTTTGCCTCTCTATCATACATATTGTATGATATAAGTATGAGCAGGATTTCAACAATAATGTTGCCAATTCGTGTCCATTCTTTATCTGCGCTAGGGGGACCAATAAAATGCATCAGCAAGCCCTTTTACTAAATACCACGAAGAAGCTATACCATGATTTCAATTTGTTTACTAAGTCCGATCTATTACCCCATAGGTCGTAAGGTCACATACTTACTACACATGACAGCCTACATGTAGGGACCACTTACTTGCATAACTATCGAAAGTAAACAATAATCCATTATGTATCGTAACAAACAATTTAATTGGTTTTGAATATGGACAGTCCTTTCTTTTGCCTGTGCTTTTGCACAATGACACGCGAATGATTATTGTAATAAAAAAACACAGCCATGCTAAGATAATTGTTGATATTTTTATAATAATAGAACTTGTTGACAAAATTTTGACCAATGGATTCAAACCACTTGTGGAGAGACAATGCCAATTATCAAAATATGTAAAGCAAATATTAGTAGTAGGCTATGTCAACTAAAGCACAAAAACCAATACCAAAATTCCCAACAATCTATTGGTCTAAATACAGAATATTTTTTGGAAATAAGACAACGTAGAGAGTTTTCCTATACTAAACTGAGCAAATATTATTTGAAGGTAGGTTTCCGTGGGCAAAGTTGAGAGCTAAACCAATTTTGCGGCTAAATACTTATTTTGAACAATATGGGAGTTTGAAATCCTGGGAATTCGGTATGCTAACAAGGTCATTTTCAACTAAAATCTCAAAACCGTTTCGAGATTTACACTTTATCTACAATATCTACGTATTAGATTGGTGATTAATTTAAGTTTAATTAAGAAATTTTAATAAAATATTTTGCCTTCGATGACCTCTATTTGACCTTCTGAAATAGAACCTTACGGTTTATATTGAATAGACCTTTTGCCTTAGTTGAGAAAAAAAAACAACGAGTTTGTATTATGGTCATTTGACATTGTCTTTCTTGCATTATCCGTCAATCGTTTGTTGTTGTTTTGTGTTTATATAAAATTTTATATTTTAAAGAAAATACGCATTTTACAACGACTTTTACAAGAAAAAATTGTGAACAGTGTCTAGTGCGACCTCCTGTCGCTGGAAAAGTGATAGATTTGGCGTTGTGGCTGTGTTAAATATTGAAAACACTGACATTTACGTGGTCGGTCACAAATATGAGTTCTAAGGCAAAATTCGCTATTTTTCAAACCTCGTAAGTACAAAAAATTGTGTATTTTATCGCAGTTTAGCTATTAAATAATGCATTTTATAGAAAAATATTAGTATTCGGCTATATTAATAGTATGATTTCAAACAAAGTCGGTACCAAATTGTGGTGCCGAAGTAAACAATAGTGCTGCTCATTACTTATCGATATTTGTTTAAGATCCTATGTGTAGCTTAGATCAAACCATTTTTTTGTTTTGATTCGTGACGTAATCAATATTTTAAACTAAAATAAAATCTAACTATGTGTGTTCTATTTGTTTAAGATGGGAGGTAAGCGCTGTTCTATACCTTTGTGCGAGAATAATTTCAAGTGATTATCCGTACATATTATTGGTACCCATTTGGCTGTTGGAAAAATGGTGTGCACAAATAAACACGGAGTATTTCTAGTATTTTTGCAGTACTGCTGTGAATAACATATGGAACAGTGCAAAGTTGCTTTTTTTGCTAAGGACGTGTCTCCTGCGTATGCGTTTGCGTTTGTCTGCTTGAATTTACTTCATAATTCATATGTGATGAATCAAGAATAAATGCTAAAAATATTTTTTGTATATTATTATTGGATAACGTTCCCTTTCAAAGCATATCACTTTTATAAATATGTATAGAACCATAACATATAACAGCTACAAAAGTCCACTGCTGGCCATGGGCCCACAGCAAGTATTGGCCTTTACATATTGGGGGTATTATTTCCCATAATCACCTAGTCTGGCAGGCGGATCGGTGAGCGTAGTGCAAAGTGTTGTTTATTCACAAGGAACGATGCTGTCGTGTGGTGCCAGCTTACCCTATATCTTTCCCGTGGGTGTCGTAAGCAGCGACTTTTGAGTGTTGGTGTGTATTGCAATTTTTTGGTGGAAGATTGACAAACTGTCACTATGGCCATACTTAGTATTCTGAATGACTCTCAAAAATTTTGTCAAACGTAGTGTATTTTAATTTGATTACTATTAGAGTAGAAGCCTCTGACACAGGCAGTCGGCAAACCTACTCACTTAGTAGCTTTTAGAGTCTTAATGCCAATATTTTGCATTTGAAGCACTCGCGATAGTTTTCACACATTTTTAGTATTGAACCGGGTCTATCACGATAATTATTTAGGTAAACCTTTATAATTTACCTGTGTCCCGACGTTTCAACACAGTTTCATGTGTTGTGGTCGCGGGTTGACTAAGGTCCCAGCGAGATGTCATTTAGGCGGTGGGCGACGAGTTCTTCTGCTACCCACATATGTCGGGATACAGATAAATTATAAAGGTTTACCTAAATAATTATCGCGATAGACCCGGTTCAATACTTAAAATGTGTTAATAAAATTTTACTGAATATTTACTCACGCCAACGCTAAATATCGATATCGATAAGCCGGTACGGGTTGTGAGGTTACATCTCTACTTATCTGTACACTTGACAATTGTTTGACGTTTTGATTATCCATAGATTGCCATTATTATTATTTTTAAAGACCAGGTGTAGGCAAAGATATTGTGAATATGCAGCCTAGTGATTGAGTAAAACCTCAAAACTTTAAAAAAATATTAAAAATAGAAATAAATAATATCTTTTCAAAATATCGAAAATAGTTTCTTAGAATGATCTATAATATCAAAATAAGGCATAAAAAAATTGACCTGGCGAACCGAATTGAACGCCGGTCATTTTTGGAATTCAAAATTATGAACCTTTATGAAGCCTATATGTACGATCTTTTCTTTTGTACTTATATAATGTTGATGTTCTAGTCTTAAAGGTGAAAAATTATGCAAATAGTGGAAACAACGGGAACTAATATCAACATAGACGTGAGGAAGCACCTACCGTCTTACATAATAATGCACCAACATAAAAAGAGAAGAAAGTGCAAAGTGCTCTGCTTCCCTATCTAGACTACAACAATGCTCAATGACTTCCGCTATTATTTACACAACTAGGTACGAATAGCAAATGGAAATGGGTTCCGGCCAGAATATAAAGAGGTTTAAACTAATTTCTGGTTCCAACCAATCCACAAAACTAAACAAGTTTCGTTAGGAACATAGGTCAAAATATAGCGCACTTACACACTGATTGAGATTCAGGATTCAGGTTAGCATAGCTTAGCAAGACTCAGGTTAGCATCCTATGAAGATAAAAATTTATAAGTCAACCCCTACCACACACAAGTGAAAGGAGGCATGAAAAAGTAGTTTGCAAATTGACTGGACGTTTAAAAAAATACTATTTAAACTCTAAGATTTAAACACATTTCGAAACATAGACCTCTAACATCGAGCGTCAGTCTGACCCAGTTGTTAGTTCATTAAAACTGCCTAAGTATTTGTTGTAACCAGTTAATCTAGGCTTCTAGCTTAGCCTACGTACCTACCTACTTAGGTCTGGACAGCTAGTGCCTATCGGATATTTAAAAACGGAGGCATGACCATTTTTATACTATCTATTACAGTCCCAGGACCTCAAAACAAAACCTGCACTTGACTATTTGGTGGGGAACTAGATTATCAACTAACCTATTCAGTTGCCCTTGATCTGGGATTGGACTGAAAACTAAATCTATCTAGTACCTATACGATCGAGTCAGTAGGGCAAAAATCCCTAAAGCGTATCTCATTCTTCCTATATTCAAATACAAATACAACAAATACAATGAAAGTGCGAGCAGATAAAAATATGTAAAATAAATTCAGTTACATATTAATAAGAGTAGTGTACTTAGTGGATTAATTAATTTCAATACAGTATTGTTATTATATTAACCATGACTAGTACCTATTAACAGTGTATCTGTGATATTGCAATAAAGATTATTGAATTGAATTGAACCACAATATTAAATCCTCGTGATCATGCTGCGCTCTGACGTGATCCGTGGTGGAAAAGTTAAACTTTTGTACCTATAGTTAAACAGGATCTTTATGATTAATGCATAAAATACATTGTAATTAAAAAGTTAAATAAGAAACACAGTAAATTGCAATACCAATGACGGGGGAGTATCGCGAATGCGTAAAAAAATCTATAGCTAATAAAAAATCGGCTAATCATCTAGAAAGATATAGAGAAAAATCCCAGAGATATTTTCAACTAAGTAATTATACTTCATGAGGTGTCAATTTTTTTAGATCTATTGCAAAAACCTGGCTAGACATCCGCTAGTAAGAAACTCAGAAAATGCAAATAAGATTGTACGCTGTTTCAAAACACGCGTCTGAGTGCAACGGAGCAAGAATTTACTCTACAGCCTTGGAGATATTTTTGCGAGTACTAAACTGCAATTTCAAGTTTACCATAATATTATTATGTACCGGGGCCAAGGTGAGGACAATCAAACATTGCGGGATGTAGCGCTGGTGCCCGGTGGTAGTTGCACCACACCTGGTTATTATGTATGTAGTTGGCCAATAATGCGATGCGAATACTGGTGGTCTGATCTTAGCCACAATAACCACCAATGTGTACACCTACTATGAAAACCACATCCTCTATTTAAGAGATCTACCCATACTGGATTTCTTAGAAATCGTATGGAGAACCAGTATAGATTGAACCCTCGAGATTGGTAACTCGAGGGCTCGAGGTACTATTTCCTGATAGTGTAAGGTCTTAGGAAACCAGCGCGAATCATCTCGCGAATTCCGTAAATTTCATATGCACAGAAACCCAACGCCAACGAAAGTTTTCATCGATGAAGCCTATTAGAAAATTAGGTTTTTACTATAGACAGGACCCTTAACATAATTTAACTAATCCTTAAATTTTACAGAGAAAATCTTCTCCGCGTGCCAGAAAAGGTCACCAGAATTCGACTCGTGTATGAAGCGGGCCTTCAACAAGCTGCGACCGTATTTCAAAGTAGGTGAGTGTTCCGTACATCTATTATACATTCCATACATCTATCTATCATACATAAAAGTTCCATTCATAGTGAGCAGGTGGTTCAAGTGTGACATTTCTACAATGCAAACCGACAAGTGCGCGAGAACGGGCACACACAACCCAATTAGTCTAAGCTCCCGTCGACCAAGTCTTACCTCATAGGTCTACCGCACGGACGTATACTGTAGCGATAGATACCACTTAGGAGGTCAGGAAAATACTGGGTTGCCATCTCCTAACCTGGAGGAAACTTTTTTATTCGAGTTGGAAAATGCAAAAAAAGTCCAAAAATTATCTCATATTTCTACCGCTCCAAACGTTTACCTACCTAAAGAGACTCCTTTTGAGATGAGAATGCGCTAGGGTTGCCAGCTCCAATCCTGGCAGGTTCCAAGGTCAGCCACATTTTATGAGGCCCAAAAATGTAGTTTTTTTACCTCATCTTTCTACCGGACGAAATTAGTGTCAATCGATAGCTCTAAGCATGCCATTGACAAATATATAGGGTTGCCTGCTATCAGCCTGGCAGGAACTCTGGTAAACCCCCTCAAAGAAACGACGGTAAAATCTTCAAACAAAGAAAAAGTCATGAAAACTACTAAGATTCCAGCAAAACTTAATGTAAACTGCGCCATAGAGTTACAATCTGTTGTGTGGGACAATGCGTCGACGAACGACCCGACGGAACCTGGTGTTTTCAAAGCATCTATAATTAGGAAGTACAAAGCAGGCCACTGACAGGCCTTACCTTTCTTGCAACCAAACAAAATTTATGCCAATCGATACCCCTAGGTATGCCATTTATAAATATATAGGGTTGCCTGCTATCAGCCTGGTAGCATCCCTGGTAGACCCAGTCAAATGAACGCAGGTAAAATGTTCAAACCCATAAAAACTTGTGTTACACTGCTAAGATGTCTTGCTACCAAACTAAATTAGTGCCAATCGATAACCCTAGACATGACATTGATGAATATATAGGGTTGCCTGCTATCAGCCTGACAGTATCCCTAGTATACCTCCTCAAACAAACGTTGGTTTTATCTTCAAACCAAGAAAAACTTACGTAAAACTGCCAAGATATTTTGCTACCGAGCAAAATTAGTGTCAATCGATAGCTCTAGGCATGCCACTGATGAAAATATAGGGTTAAATATAGCTTGGAAGTTTTCCTGGTATACCCCCTCAAACGAACGCTGGTAAAATCTTCAAACCAAGAAAAACTTATGTAAAACTGCTAAGATATCTTGCTACCGAACAAAATCAGTGCCAATCGATAGCGCTAGGTATGCCGTTTATGAATTTATAGGGTTGCCTGCTAACAGCCTGGCAGTTTCCCTGGTAGACTCCGTCAAATGAACGCAGGTAAACTATTCAAACCCAGAAAAACTTGTGTAAGACTGCTAAGATGTCTTGCTACCAAACAAAATTAGTGCCAATCGATAGTCCTAGACATGTCATTGATGAATACATAGGGTTGCCTGCTATCAGCTTGGCAGTATCCTTGGTATACCCCCTCAAACGAACGCAAGATTTAACCAGCGTTCGTTTGAGGATACCAGGGTATACCAGGGATAGTGCCAAGCTGATAGCAGGCACCCTATGTATTCATCAATCACATGTCTAGGACTATCGATTGGCACTAATTTTGTTTGGTAGCAAGACATCTTAGCAGTCTTACACAAGTTTTTCTGGGTTTGAATAGTTTACCTGCGTTCATTTGACGGAGTCTACCAGGGAAACTGCCTGGCTGTTAGCAGGCAACCTATAAATACATAAACGGCATACTTAGCGCTATCGATTGGCACTGATTTTGTTCGGTAGCAAGATATCTTAGCAGTTTTACATAAGTTTTCTTGGTTTGAAGATTTTACCAGCGTTCGTTTGAGGGTATACCAGGAAAACTTCAAGCTGATAGCAGGCAACCCTATATTTTCATCAGTGGCATGCCTAGAGCTATCGATTGACACTAATTTTGTTCGGTAGCAAAATATCTTGGCAGTTTTACGTAAGTTTTCCTTGGTTTGAAGATTAAACCAACGTTTGTTTGAGGAGGTATACCAGGGATACTGTCAGGCTGATAGCAGGCAACCTATATTCATCAATGTCATGTCTAGGGTTATCGATTGGCACTAATTTAGTTTGGTAGCAAGACATCTTAGCAGTGTAACACAAGTTTTATGGGTTTGAACATTTTACCTGCGTTCATTTGACTGGGTCTACCAGGGATGCTACCAGGCTGATAGCAGGCAACCCTATATATTTATAAATGGCATACCTAGGGGTATCGATTGGCATAAATTTTGTTTGGTTGCAAGAAAGGTAGCGCCTGTCAGTGGCCTGCTTTGTACTTCCTAATTATAGATGCTTTGAAAACACCAGGTTCCGTCGGGTCGTTCGTCGACGCAGTGTCCCACACAACAGATTGTAACTCTATGGCGCAGTTTACATTAAGTTTTGCTGGAATCTTAGTAGTTTTCATGACTTTTTCTTTGTTTGAAGATTTTACCGTCGTTTCTTTGAGGGGTTTACCAGAGGTCCTGCCAGGCTGATAGCAGGCCCTATATTTGTCAATGGCATGCTTAGAGCTATCGATTGACACTAATTTCGTCCGGTAGAAAGATGAGGTAACAAACTCCATTTTTGGGCCTCATAAAATGTGGCTGACCTTGGAACCTGCCAGGATTGGAGCTGGCAACCCTAGCGCATTCTCATCTCAAAAGGAGTCTCTTTAGGTAGGTAAACGTTTGGAGCGGTAGAAATATGAGATAATTTTTGGACTTTTTTTGCATTTTCCAACTCGAATAAAAAAGTTTCCTCCAGGTTAGGAGATGGCAACCCAGTATTTTCCTGACTTCCTAAGTGGTATCTATCGCTACAGTATACGTCCGTGCGGTAGACCTATGAGGTAAGACTTGGTCGACGGGAGCTTAGACTAAATGTCATAGATGCGAAACGTATTGCTTAAACGTGAGAGACAAATCGTCATGACATGACTACTACAGTCAGTACAGTAGGCCTAGCCTCTACCTATACAAAGTAGTCAAATCGAGTAAATACCCATGTACCGATATTTATGTAGTTACCTAATTTTAAAGATATAAAAAAGGGTAGTATTTAAACGCAAATCAAAAAATATCCTTTTTCTATGCAATAAGATTCCAAATTCCCATCAAAATTACTGATTGCACAGCATAATATTCAACTCAAAATATCACTAAACACACTACAATTTATTTTCGCAGCGTATAGCGATTTTTCCTAAAGCAAAAGCTTTTTCATCAATGCACAGCTAATAATCTTAATGCACATTATACCTGTTAACTCTTTTTATTTAAATATAACTTCTATTTTTATATTATTTACAGCAGTTTTCATTAGAGATGAACCATCATAGTTAATCATACACATCGATAATCATATTTTAAATTGATGACGCGCATAGCGTGTCGATTCTGGCACATCGCCGGCCGCTGCCGCGGCACGCTCGCTCCGCTCGCTCGGCTCGTGCGTTGTGGTCAAAGTTCTAACCTAACCTAACCTAACCTGGCGCTTTCCGCGCCAGGTTCAGTTAGGCTATACCTAACGGACCTATAAACTCATGTTTACTTACGTATGTTTACTGGTTAATATGCGACTGGGATAATTATTTTGCTATGAACTATGGAAAATTTGCTGTGCAGTCAGTATTCATGCTATGTATGTAGTATTTTTGTACGAAAATAAATTTATCTGTATTGCATTATGAGGAAAAAGTTATGTCATATTGATGTAAAATTTCGAATTATCTGCAGTTTATGTTCTGTTAAACATTTAGTTTATTTGTAGTGAAGTAAGATATTTGATGTAAAAAAATATATAAATGATGAATATGTATTGATAGGCGATTATTTATTTGATATGCAATTTATAATATCCCTATAAAAAATAAATAGCAAAGGTACTGGTACCGTTATTAGCTCGTACCCCGGTGCAGAATCACCACATTGAGAAAAACGCATTAGGTAAACTAGAAAAACTTATTAATAAACTTAGTTTATAATTTAACCTAGGTTCACATATCCGTATCTACTTAATACAATGATGGATGATGCTGTATGGTTTTCGAGAGTACATGACAAGACAAAAAATTCGTTTTCACGAGCTACAGCCAAAACGGCTGTGCGGATCTTGACGTGTATGAGGTTTCGTTAGATTTGACACTGGCTATACTAAAAATTCATAAATTCAAGAATGCGGATTTATATCGCAAAATACTACTTTGAAATAACCGCAGTCGGGTTTTTGTTTTTTAATACATCTGTTTGATTGCGCTTTAGTTTAGTAGGTCCGATTTTATCAAAACAAGTTTAATGCAGCGCCATTTTCAATAACTCTTTTTCCTTTATCTTCCACTGCCTGATATGGTTTATGACCCTAAAATATTTGTCACTATTTCCAGGCATACCCGAAATGGGAGTAGCCCCCTTCGACCCTCACTTCGCGAAGGAGGTGCTGCAGAAGCGCTCCATAGTCGGCGTCGGGTACACGCTCATGCTGAAAGATGTTTACGAGAGAGGCTGGACGCAGTCGCTAGTCACTAAATACAAGTAAGTGTTGATAAAGTAAGTCTGGAAGTGTAGCAAGCCATAGTGGGAGTGGTCACATAGAACCAATGCCAATGGACGGTGGAGTAAGCGGGTTCTCGAGCCAGAAGGACCGATGACTTAAAGATAGCGGCTGGTAACGACGTATTGGTGAAAACGAAGGATCGTGACTTGTGGCGTACCCAGGAGATGGCCTATATCCATCAGTAGACTGCTACGGGCTGTGTGTTGATTTGATATCTCGCTTATCGACCCTCACTTCGCGAAGGAGGTGCTTCAGAAGCGCTCCATAGTCGGCGTCGGGTACACGCTCATGCTGAAAGATGTTTACGAGAGAGGCTGGACGCAGTCGCTAGTCACTAAATACAAGTAAGTGTTCATTTGATATCTCGCTTATCGACCCCCACTTCGCGAAGGAGGTGCTTCAGAGGCGCTCCATAGTCGGCGTCGGGTACACGCTCATGCTGAGAGATGTTTACGAGAGAGGCTGGACGCAGTCGCTAGTCACTAAATACAAGTAAGTGTTGCTTTGATATCTTATTGACCCTCACTTCGCGAAGGAGGTGCGTCAGAGGCGCTCCATAGTCGGCGTCGGGTACACGCTCATGCTAAAAGATGTTTACGAGAGAGGATGGACGCAGTCGCTAGTCACTAAATACAAGTGAGTACATACATAGGTATATCACGACTATATCCCTTGCGGGGTAGGCAGAGTGTAAACGGCATAGTCGGCGTCGGGTACACGCTCATGCTGAGAGACGTGTACGAGAGAGGCTGGACGCAGTCGCTAGTCACTAAATACAAGTGAGTGTTGCTTTGATATCATTGACCCTCACTTCGCGAAGGAGGTGCTTCAGAGGCGCTCAATAGTCGGCGTCGGGTACACGCTCATGCTGAAAGACGTGTACGAGAGAGGGTAGACGCAGTCGCTAGTCACTAAATACAAGTGAGTGTTGCTTTTGTAAGTCTGGAAGTGTAGCAAGCTGAATCGGGACGGGAGTGGGCAGGTCATTTATACCTATCGTAGAACCGGAGGACGGTGGAGTAAGCAGGTTCTCGAGTGGACAACCCGCTTACTCCACCGTCCTCCGGCCACATGGACCAGAGAGCAGCTCGTAACGACTGGATGGCGAAAACGGGAGATCGTGACTTGTGGCGTACCCTAGATGTGGCCTATGTCCATCAGTGGACTGCTATGGGCTGTGTGTTGCTTTGATATCTTATTGACCCTCACTTCGCGAAGGAGGTGCTGCAGAGGCGCTCCATAGTCGGCGTCGGGTACACGCTCATGTTGAAAGATGTGTATGAGAGAGGCTGGACGCAGTCGCTAGTCACTAAATACAAGTAAGTGCTTATCGCGCAGGACTCTAAGTCGACGAACATCCTGATGAACAATATAGTCAGTTTTTATATTGCATACTAGGTAACTGGGAGATCGCTGCTGGCGTAATGGTGTAACGATGACTATCTAACGTCATTATAATTAACGTACCCTCCGAATTAAAGACCATCTTTCTTATTATGAACAATCAGGTAGTCCAGTTTAGTAAGTAGCTCAGGACATTCTAAACTTGGATGAATGATCGGTCTTTCGTATTGAATGAGTGCCTGCGAACTAAACTGAAAACGATCTCTGGATACATTTTAATATATACTTTGTGCTGTTTTAAAAGAAAGTAAGTAAAATAAACTTTTTATCGTTCACAGAACCGACTGGGAGAATCAGCGCATCATCTACTCACAATACTTCCCTGAAAAATACTTGTCTGGTGATTACGAGTTCAAGGTAACGGATGCCATTTAAACAATCATACACATCAAACAAGCAAGATCGATGGCTTAACATGCCTTTCGAAGCACAGACTCATTGTTCTCTACTTAGCTAGCACCCCACTCATTTATTTCAATGTAAAATAACCAGCTCGCTTCGCTTGCAATACCTACTGGCTCGTTATGGCGGTTTGACACCCCTCCCTCCCTTCACAGTGCTCCCATATATAGGGTGAAATTTTACTAGTGACCGATAACGAAAACTCAGAACCGGTTAATTATAAGGAACAACTTTCCCCAAGGAACATAGGTCGAAATACGAAAAAAGATTTTGGACCTCCCATAGTAACTGAAATCAGCTGATCGGCAAGTTTGTATGGGAGTCCAAAATTTTTTTTCGTATTTCGACCTATGTTCCTTGGGGAAAGTTGTTCCTTATCACCAGCCGATTCTGAGTTTTCGCTATCGGTCACTAGTAAAATTTCACCCTATGTATTATTTCAACGTAAAACTTAAAGCTCGCTTCGCTCGCAATCCGTAGGAATTCACCGTGTGTGTGTGTGTGTGTGTGTGTGCACGCTGTCAAATGTTTGACCGCGAAACCCCGAGAGCTCGCAAACGTACGACTCTACAATTTTGACTTACCAATAAATCCTTTCCACTTGCCAGGGAGACGCGTTCGGTCTGGGCGTGTTCCGGTCCGGCCACTGGAACCTGACCCTGCGCGACTACTCGCAGACCACGCGCATCAAGCGCAACGGCACCGGCCTGGACGTGCACGTGGAGGTCGACAGGATCGGCGACATGGACATCCACGTGGGCAACCTGCTCCGAGGACGAGGGATACTTGGTGAGTATTGGTCTGATGCCTTCACGTAAGCTCGGGCGTGTTCCGGTCCGGCCACTGGAACCTGACTCTGCGCGACTACTCGCAGACCACGCGCATCAAGCGCAACGGCACCGGCCTGGACGTGCACGTGGAGGTCGACAGGATCGGCGACATGGACATCCACGTGGGCAACCTGCTCAGGGGACGAGGGATACTTGGTGAGTACTGGTCTGATGACTTCACGTAAACTCTTGGTGTAGCGCAGTGTTTCACATATTTACGAAGAACTCGCTCAGCTTAAATGTAGGTACCTATTGTGTTAGTTGATGTTGCGCAGTGTAGCCTGCTCCCAGTTACTTTAACATGGAATGACGAGCTCACTTCGCTATCCTCCTATTTATTCTATATAAAGACTGGGATTTCAATTTTTGGGATAATCTAATCTTCGCCAAGTGGCTCCTATAATGGTGGCCCAGCTGCAGGTTGTGTTTACTTGTGCGTCAATTAGAGGTCAATTATTTCACGCCATCAAACTTATGGTATTCCATGGTGGCCGTGCCAAACTGACGCACACTCTTTTCATAATAAAAGCCAAGTAAAAGACTATTATTTATTCTGTGGTAAAAGGTAAAGCGAAAATCTACCTGGTCCTCCATCCAAAGCATTTGCACTAGAATATGCCATGAATGTGAACCCCAGCTTCATTCGCAGAGCGCGTGCTGGACCGGCTGATCAACGCGTCGTGGAAGCCAGGGTTCGCAGTCATCAGGCCGCTCATCAACGACCTGGTCAGCACCGCATTCACAGACATCTGGAGCACCAGCTTCCGAGACTTCCCCATAGATAATTTCATACACGACTGAAGCTGACTGAATGTTTACTTACTACATTAAATAAATATGCTCTTTTTGAAGCAGTCGTGTCAAGTAAGTTTGAGTGCGCTTGTTATGCTATCAAAAAGTTAGCACAAAAATTCGAAGGTTGATCATTTAATTAGTTATGTTTTCAGAGTTTTACGGGTTCTTTTGTTGGGATTCAGCTTCTGGGGTGAACTTTGCATTTAGCTCTCTACTTTTGTTTGAACAAGAAAACAAAAGGTCAAACTCGAAACTGTACTAGATTTGTTAAGGTGAGGACGTGATGAAGTTATGAACATAATTTCTACCTATTTCGTGCCAGATTGTTGTTAGATATAAAAATCAAAATTATTTAAATAGTCACATGTTATTATATTGATTTTCAGTGTAAATAATGTTTGCCTAGTCTCAAACAAATCGATATTGTGCAAACATATTGTAAAGTGTAGTTTTATTTTACGTTAGGGTTGTTATAAAACTTGGTTATAAAATTAAAGACATTTTATATTACATATCTCAATATTATATTTATTAAAAAATATAACCTAACTATATATATGACTTTATATTTAAATTCAATCAACAAATAACTCGCACATTCGTCGAAACTGGAATAATCAACCTCAGTCTTCCAACCAACACAAATGTATGGAACAGGCCTCAACAACGCGGCAACAAGTCTCAACCACTCGATAAATATATCATAACATTGCACCCTCTATTTCATATTTATAAAATCAGAAAAAGTTACACAAAAACATGCCGTCAAAAAGTCTTTGATTCAATAGCACTACCATCGTGCCCCATCACAATACAACCCGTTCATTGACAAAGTTTGCATCAACATAGCCTATGAGAAGCATCAGCAATTATAAGTACACATAAACATCAATCGATCACAAATATAAAGAGAGTCCGGCAAGGCAAACGTGACAAACACAATTATTATTACAGAAGCTATCCCGCATCAGACAAAAGAAACATGAGACGAAAACTAATCGACGCTATTGGATGCGAAAATATCCAAATATCCAAAGAACTGACAAATGGCCGGAGAATGATATTTTGCGAATAAACTAAATCGTGGCATTTTGCACCGATAGTCTGAAGTTTACAGTTAAGAATAATAGCGTCACCTTTAGGCTCGAAGTAAATTCGTTGACTGGCCACCTGCAGACTTCTTTACATTTTTTATAGAATGCGAAGCAACCTGGCTGGTTGTGGCTGGCGATCAAATTTACTTCGAACCCTAACAAATCAATATTCACAATGAAAACACTTAAATTTACGATCATGCTGCATGTAGCTACGATTAGTAGCAAATTGACTCGATCGAGATACTTCTAGGACCCTGTGGATCGCCTCGTCGGCAGTCAGTAGTTTAGGCATCAAAATACCGACTACCGCCGATGGCTCTGTACGGACTAATATCGTTGTAACTGTTGCGTATTCAGTAGACTTTGAACATCGACAATGCATAGCTCATAATGCCACGCTTAAAAAAACGAATAACTAAGGGAATTACGGTTTTTGATGTTACATGAAAATGAATGCAATAATTGGCTGCGGACGCCATTTTCTTTACCTGACCGCCAGCGACCGGCGAATATTATTCGAGCCTTGTAACAATCAAGTCTGTTTATCGCGCGAAACTACGAACCAGCATTGCGATATTCTCTATGTAACTATTTAATTTATTGCAGCATTCACTTAGCAGTTTACTTCCTACTCTGAAAGGAACATACTCTAAAGCTTATCTCTTATCAGATGCAATGTAATCTTACATACAAAGCGTATTCTTAAAGCAAATGGACTGACTTGTTTGGGTTCTCGGATATCATATGTTTCACCAAATAGTTCATTTTTAGAATTTTGATGCGTTTGTTTAGTCCTAATTTATGTGCTAGTAAGTATCGTCGTTATAGTAAAAAAACATTAATTTAGTGTTATCAAAGAATCAATTTGATATCGACAATGGAAGTGATGTAGAAACCTTAAACTAAATTACGAGAAAATCTTGTTATATTTGTACTTCCTATTCTCGTACGTTTGGCCCCAGAATTTGTGTCACAAACAATTTCATGAAAATAAATCTTATTGCAGGAGCGTAATCAAAATGTGCAAATTTCATAATGCGACTAGCAAACTAAGTATTGACGGTAACTGTCGTGTTCACAACAAAGATTTTTCAGTTATGTATTAAAAATCAACTCTAAAAAGATAAATAAACGAGTCAGGTTTTAGAAAGGTTACGTCTCTTAAAATAACAATTTTGCATTATACACGAACTAAACGAAAATTTTAAATTATAAATCAAACTGACAAAATAAAACTTATCAACGATATTGGAACAAAATATTGGCTACGAGTTCATTTACAAGTTTCAGTTCATTTACAGATATCGCACCACATGGATTCACTGCGTGCTTACTAAACGAGCTCGAGACATTCTTACAAACAAACATCATATAAATAAACAAATGTAGCATCTAATACTAGTGCGGGAAGTCTGGCGGGACATTGTCGCTAGGTAAAAACTGGTAAACGAAAAGACTCTAGTTTCAATATAATCAAAGAAATGCTTCCAAAGTAAGTTAATATTTTATGGACTTGCCAAGTATAGTAACTGCTTTTGCGTGGGTTCGACAAGCCGCCCATGTCAGCCGACCCGCTCCACTTCGCCTCTAACATTAAAATTATCTTGATATGCACTTATTAATAGGTTTTTACAATGACATTTGTGCTGTACACTATGCGGCTCGAGCGGGCGCGCGCGAACTGAGGTAATGTACTTACATTACGATACAGACGGCTTCCCTGCGGTTTTGCAATTTGTACTTTATTTCGAATCGAAACTAAAACGGGGTTCGACGCGCGACCGCCTCGCCGGGACCTATTTACAATGACAACTAAACAAACCCATAATGAAACTTAAATAAGATGACAAAATCAACTAAATATTTGGCAAACAATCGTTTCACAAGGGTGTGCAATGCGAACGATTACGTAGTGCAAACAAAACAGTAAGGGCACCCGTGTGAGTGACGCGGCTCACAGTCCACACAATATGAAATTAGTTGAGACAGTTATTTCATTGGTTAGTCTCCACCGAAGCTGGGCCAACGCGCCACCTCACATGCCCCCACTGCTCTCTCCAAACTAAAAAACAGCCGTCCAGAGGCACCCGCTGCCTGCCTGGCATGAATGTACGACAATGGAACACTAGAGCTAGCTTTACAAGTAAAATCGAAGGCCGCTAAGATATCACCGTTCATTACGTGGTAGTATGTACACGCGCGGCGCGGCCAGTGATTTGAGCGAGACTATGTACAGGGCGCGCGCCGCACGGCTACGCCAGGGTGTACAACATACAAGAATTCTCACATTTATCCTGTATTTTCTTTATACGTATTGTTTTTCACATACTGAGAAAAGCTGATATAGCATGGCCAGCCAAGGTAAGCTTTTATAAAGCTGTTATAATTGCGCAAATTCTTGTGTGCTTTACACAATCAATTTTATGGAATTCGGACAGATCAACCTATAGCTTTGTCTCTACTGTATAAAAATGTATTTTTTCGTTATATTATTAATGTATTAAGTATTATTGTTATCGCCCAAAAATCTGTCCAAATTCCATATTTACAGTTCATCGTAATCTGGCGTAGCCGTTAAACAATCGTAAAGGAACATTTCCATAGTAAGCGTTTTATTATCCTCGTCTCATCATCATTTCGATAACGGTAGTGGTCTGTCAAGCACCGAGTAAAACCGATTTCGCTTCTTTGTAAAAAACGTCGTACAGAAGTATCCAAATATTATATCAGGATGATTGGTTACGTGAAAAACGTTACGTTCATTACCAAAGGTAACTTCGACGAAAAACCAGATATTGCTTTTTAGATGTCGCCTGCAACATCGCATCGAGAAACTTCCCGATGGAGAATCAATAAATAAAACTGTCGAATACCCGAGTGATGCTTTTAAAATGTCCTATTTGGAACACCGGCGCTATAGCAATCGCTATTTCACTTTACTCAAGCACGCGAAACGTTTGTTCTGTTGCTATGTTTACCGATCCGAGTCAGTCTCGTTTCCCCAACTACTAACACCGTAGGGCAGCCGCTAGAACTCGAAGTCGAACAGCTCGGCGAGACCCTCGTCGTGGTCGAGGCAGAACCCGTAGTCGGTGGCCGACATCGGCGGCTCCAGCGCCAGGAACGGCTCCAGCTCCAAAGATTCTGGAACACCACCGAACGTTGGGATTAGGGTAACGTAATCAATTTGAAGCATACAAAACAAAAGAAATTTAAAAAAGTTCGCTGAGCTCTTCGATTTTCATGAAATTACATAATCGACAACTTCATGAAATTACATAATGAATATACACCGTGTTCCGAAAGAAATGCATGTAATTGGACACAATGTTTGGGCTATCGTACTGAATAATTTTCACTAATACTGAAAAACGAGAAAAAATAACAACTTGCCATACAAAATTCACGATCGACCGACTGACTTTGTATGGAATGCTGAAATTATTTTCTCGTTTCTCAGCATTGGTCTCATAGTCAAAATTATTCAGTTAGATGACTTTTTTTGCATTTCCTCCGGAACATTAAGAATACACAACCGGTACGATATATAAACTAATTTCCCTAAGATCATCACAATAATAATATAAACCAGAGCTTAAATGCTAACTAATTTCAAGACAGAACCTGTTAATCACAAACTAAATCATGAGCAGGTAACTGTAAACTCAAAGCTGAAAAGTGATGGAATCATATTCAAAAGATCTTATTTCATTACTGTTAGTCATTAGAAGAGAACAAAATATCGTATCAGGTTGATTTCACAATTCAGCGTTTATAAAACCAGCCTTGATTATGTATTTAGGCAACACATTGTATCAGACGCATAATGTACGATTCGCAAAATGAATACTCATTAGACTATCGCTTTGGCACGTCACTTTCGCAAAATGTTGCCTTTTGATGTTATAGGGCAATTTCGTTCAGTTGATCAACATTATATTATTACTAGGTTTTTGCGCTGTGGTTACACTCGTGTATTGATATTTTTGTGGACTATGTCTTTTGATTTTTTTTAATTTCCTTCAAGTACCGCTACTTTTTACATATCGACAGCGGCGCCATTTTATATTGATCAACTGAATGATATTGCCCTATAACACCAAAAGGCGTCATTTTGCGAAAGCGACATTCTACGATGAGTATACATTTAGCGAATCGTGCATTATGCGTCTAAAGTGAGTGAAACATAATTTAATTATTTCTCGGAATGTAATAGTTATCATCAACAAAGTTTTCTTAAAACAGCTGTTTTTTTGCATAATGATGATGGATAATATCTTTGAAAGATAATGAATGTTACACGTTATAATAAGCGCCGTGATGAGTTTCAGCTTCACATAATATTACAATTAGTACCACAACCTCTATCATGAAAGATGGCCTCGTCTCACAGAATAGTGTTATTTAAAGCAGTAAAGGATAGTTTTAAAGTAAGAAAAGAAGTGACAATCACCAGAAAAGAGTTACAGATTAGCGAGAAAATCTAGTGTGCATTTCACGATTTTTGTGCACTTTCAAGAAAGAGGTTATGTATTATTGTGCGTTGCGTTTGTAAGTTGCAGAGAGTTAGAGATGACGTAGCATGAGGTCCGTGTTAGTAGCGCAGTGTTAGTGAGCCGCCGTGAGCTGAATCCCATGGTGCTACACATACATGGTGCTATAAGCGCACTGCAGCCGCACGGGATGCAGCCCGCAGCGACCCCCATCCCTTATTCTTATCCCCCAGTTTCGCTGTGTGAAGCGTCGCGGAAACAGCCTCCCTCTTCCTCAGAGACCTTTACCGCCGGCGCAAGTAATTATTTACATGTTGAGGTTACATAAAAGCACACGAAAAACAAAAGAGTCAAGCAAACTGGATATGTTTCTTCTTTTACTAGTTAAATAGGAAAAACCTCTCAGGAAAACGGGTAAAACATAGAATTTACAATTTGATACCAGCACAAATTTTTCATAGATAAATATGAACCACTTGGAAAAAATCTTCTTCTTCTTTTTTTTTTTTTTCGTGTGGGACACCGAGTCGTTCAGCGACCCGACCTAAAGATCTTCTAATAGCAGTTCTCTTCTTGTATCAGTTTCCATTTATGTCCGGGTTTGCTTGACCCATAACAAAATTAGACACAACAGAAAACTCCGAACAAGCTATGTCTTGTTGATCGGTGGTTAACGAAACACACTTCATGTTACTAATTTTAGTCTAAAAACAGAATTATTTACATACTTAAATGATCCAAACGAAATCCCAGACAATAAAACAGGCTTATTTTCTAACAGATGAAAGACATACCAAAACGTTCATGATTGTTGATGTACAGGTATAATCTTTGGTTTGAATTATATTCATCCGCCTGCTGCAACGGTTAGTCTCTTTCAAAAGTTTACAAGATAAAGTTGCCCAATAATTCTCTGCATACCGCATTGCGATGCAGCGACTTAGCCGCTAGTGGCTGGCGAGCAAATATAATTCTAGCCGTATAAATCTTCTATCAAATGCTCTGTTAATGATTTAAAATTACAAACACCATTTTAATGGAATAATGAAATCAGTGCATAACAAGTTAGAAAATGTGATGATGACATGATTCAAGATTATGAAGCTTATGTAATATGCGATGTCCCTGTGAATATAAAAGCGTGCTCAGCGACATCGTGAAACATTATCAAATGTCCAAACGTCGCAAACGATCTTTTTTATGCCATTCATTATCTAAAGCGAACGCTACGTCACGTCGCGCAGATAGTCCATGCGGACGAGCCGTGCGTGATTCACTTATCTCCAAGCAGGGCGGATGAAATGAGTGAACTTCGTGCAAGTCCGCACGAACAAACTGCGTGAAGACGCAGCGTTTGCTCTAAGACATGTTGTATCTCTGCGACGGACCATAGTTCAGGACGTTTGGACTCAACAGTGGTACACATAAACCTGTAAAAATGTTAGGTGACGTGATGATGTAGGTTTGCCGGTGACCGCCCCCGCTTGTCTCGTCGACCTGGTGCGGTGCACAGCTAGAACTCTGACTGTGATGTGATGACGTGAGCACACAAGTCACAGTGCGAGCCCTAGCCGCGCGCCGCGCTACTGTTTGTACCATTCACCCACACACCAAGCGAGGGAACTATGAACGCTGCAATGGAATACTAGGGAAATAGCACAAAGCTGCGTGGCGCGGATTGTCCACTTACTTCATCTAAACCGCTTGGAATTCCCGCGCGACGCAGCGCACGCCCTTGCAAAATCTCACAAACCGACGACAACCCCACGATATTGTGCTATTTCCCTTACACCTTGTACATGAAATACGATAACGACATATTACATTTTTAAAATGACGTACACACCGTTTTACGTTAACAAAATGAGCAAACAAGTTTATTCGAAACTTGACAAAAAAATGTACCGACAATACAATACACACTACGGCTCATTTACACGAGAGTGAAGAAAGGTCAGATGGTTTGTTAAAATACGACGACAGCAAAAACTGTTCACTGTCGAAGCGGATGTCTGACTTCGACATCCACCCTTGATTTGATTTCACGTAACGAGTACACTAGCTAAACGGTAGCACGTTAGTCAGTCTCGACACGACATTGGCCTACTAGTACAGTAGGCGGTTTAAAATCTCTGACACCGGTCTCGGGATAATCGCGTCGTTCGTAGACTCATAGAAAACAGTGCTGGCATGAAAAGGAATTAAGGCGTTCCGTTTTCCATACAAAAATTCAATGGAGTTATGTATGTAAAGGAGACAAGAGTCGGTTTAAAAAACTTGATGGGGAGTCTCGTGGGTATATAAGATTGTCGCAAAACACTAAAAAGAATTTTTAAATCATCAGATTTCCCTGTAAAAAGTGAGTCGCCACTTTACGAAAATAGATGGAGCTACTGCTGCAATAAATACGTTTAATTTTATTGTGCAGAAAATACTGATTATCTTTTAACTATAAGTAGTTTTGCGACAAATTTACGTGTGCCTTCATCATTCAGAATAAAGTTTCTTTAAGGTGGATCGTTACGCCATACAAACGAAAAACTGCACTTCAGTCAGGTTATACATGAGACGCAGAGCAAATTTTTGAAAAAACTTCATGTGAAATGATGAAGGCACACGTAAAATTGTCGCAAAACTACTTATGGTTTAAAGATAATAAGTATTTTCTGCGCAATAAAATTAAACGTATTTATTGCAGCAGTAGCTCCATCTATTTACGTAAAGTGGCGACTCGGTTTTTACGGGGAAATCTGATGGTTTAAAAATTCTTTTTCGTGTTTTGCGAAAATGTTATATACCCACGGGACTCCCCGTCAGGTTTTTTAATCAGACTTGTGTCTCCTTTACAGACATAACTCCATTGAACTTTTGTATGGAAAGCGGAACGCCTTAAAAAGAAACTCTACAGCTCATGTGTAACCCGACTGAAGTGCAGTTTTTCGTTTGTATGACGTAACGAACCACCTTAAGACGGGAACTGCGTTTTCAATCTACTCGCTACATGTATAGGTGTGTCCACACCAACCGAGGCTGCTCGCTGCCTGACTCACTGCCTCGCGCGGCATACGCTCGTGCGCAGGCGAACCAAGTTCGGACCAATTGGACGCCTAAATAAATTATAGGCAAACTTTCGAGGCGCATAGATTTTGGCTCGGCCCGCTCGCGCCCGAGCACTAGCAATACGAGCAAGCGTTGCCTCGGGTGAGGCGCGTAGTTTTTTGGTCGTTTGCCTTGCGAAAGGCAGCGAGCAGCCTCGGTTGGTGTGGACGCGCCTTATAGATGGTCGGGTGGTGTTTTGGTTAGTGTACCTGACTCCTGGTCCTCGGTCTGCAGCTGGAAGCGTCCGCCACCCATGATGGGCGCGAAGTCGTCGCTGTCCGCGATGAGGGCATGCCGCAGCCGCCCGCGCGCGCCGCCTGGGGAAAACACATTCACCATTTACAAAACTCTCTCTCTCTCTCTCTCTTCATGTAGGACACCGAGTCGATCAACGACCCGAGGGCCTGGCGTCAGAGTTTTGCAACCGCCTACTGCATGTAACAGGCCTCTGACATGGTTGTGTAAAACTAACTAACTAACTCCGCTGACTCAGCGACCCATAGAGGATATTGGCCTCTGAAACGAGCTTTCTCCACTGGTCCTTGTCCTACGCGATCACCTGCCAGTTGTTGACTTGGAGATCGCGCAGGTCAGCATCAACCATTTTCGAAGAAATCAGTGTTTTAACTTTTAAGTTTCAATGTGTTTGCCAGTATGGTCAAGAATCTTTAGCCTAGTACACATAATCACCGAGACTATGGCTCGAAAAGCGGCTAGCCGTGTAACATATTGCCGGTTCACCCGACGGCCAAGCAGGCGTATTCTCAAACTGTAGTACTCAAATTTTCCGCACAAGGACGCAGCGCCGCAAAGGTGTCATAATAAGGCCAACAACTAAGTCTTGTCTATTTTACACACACAGACAGTGTTCCCATGGGCAACACATTCACCTTGGATGACTCATTCTACATAGTATTCTTCTAATGATATTTGGGTTTAAGGTACTCACTGTCGGCCATGGTGTCGGGCGTGAGTTTGGGCGTGCTGCCGCTCGCCGCGGGGCTGGCAGAGCTGTGCGGCTCGTGCTGCTCGCTGTGCTCGTGTTGGGGGGTGTGCAGGTTGGAGAGGGTGAAGTTGTCTAGAGGCATGGTGGGGTCGGTGACGCAGGGCGCGCAGATCTCTAGAACTCGGGCTTCCACTGGCTCGCGTTTCACTGGGGTGCTAGAAGTTAGAAATAAAACTCATAAATTACAATTCGGATGTGGACTTATGCCAAATAAGCTAGCTAGCCATTAGGCGCGTCCACATCAAGCGAGGAAACGACCAAAAAATTACGAAGCTTACCCGACGCACGCTCGTGCAAACGCGCGCGGGCCGAGCCAAAATCTACACGCCTAAGAAGTTTGCCTATTAATTTATTTAGGCGTCCAAATTGGGCCGAACTTGGCTCGCCTGCGCACGAGCGTATGCCGCGCGAGGCAATGAGCACGCGAGCAGCCTCGCTTGGTGTGGACGCGCCTATTTAGAGATAAATATTCTGGAATAGTAACCTGAAATCCGCGTTGACGGTGGCGCTCGACACCGCCTGCAGCTGCGCGATGAGCGGCGCCAGTAGCGCTTTGTTATCCTCCAGCAGCGGATCCGGCGGCAGCACTGATGCTGAAACAACCAGCACACGTCAGAAACACAATGACTATGAAAGGCAGGAAGACTAAATAACAGCTTAGCAAGGAAAGATCCGCTTAGATAGGAAGGCCAAGGCTGCTTAGAAAAACCTTCATGATCTGAATGAAACCCAGAAATTGACCGTTTTTTTTTTCGTTCGATAAGTATGATTACCTAAAACTGTCCAAGTTCAAATATTTTGAAATCACAGCTATAATGATGAGCCTTGCCTTGTGTTCTGTCGACACCCACGGTTAGAAATAAGGTGATGTTGTATTCTAATCCGTTTATTACCTAAATTACTTTTGGGATAGAATTTTCATTCACCTACGATACAGGCTGTGCCTAGTGTGGGGTCAACGGACAACTTTTGTTCCTCCTGATTCCCTGCGTCCTATACAAAGAACAAATTCCTGTATTGTGTTAAGTCCTGACGCTTTTGCAACTTTACATCATGCTAGTCTGTAATTTTGTAAATATAGGAAAACTTAAACAAAAAATATAACATTTTACCTTTGATTATGTTTTTACACAAAATTAATAATCAAAATTATTAAATAATAATGTGTTACTATTTTGAAAAATAATTGTAATTAGTACTCAAAAAAAATTCACTCCCTCTTAATTTGTTCTATATATAAAGTACACTAGGCCTTAATGACTTCATTCTATTAGAAAGCTCAGGACTCAGGAGGATAAGTGTATTTTTTGGCAATAAAACATTTGTATTGTATTGTATTAAATCTAATACTTACAGGGTGTAGGCGTGACGGGCCTTTCTTTAGGACAGAGGTAGACTTCTATTTCTCCCGACATGGACTTGAGGTGGATCATATAGCCCTTCTCGTCGGGGTGAGGTACCTGTGGATTGTGGAAATATACATCAAATTATAAGAGTGCTAAAATAGGGCGTTGAATATGCTGCTCTCCTTTGCAGGGGTGAACGGGTCTAAAATACTGACCAACTTTTCTAAAGAACATAAGGCAAACTGAGTGTGTAAAGACAAATTCTGGATATCCAAAGGGCCGTGATTCAGCTTATTGGATTAATCCAACCAAACAGGGATAATTGCAATGCGATATGATAATTATTACTTCACTACATACATTGCATGATCTGGGTCCATTTTTGAAATTCGCACAGTGGTAGACAGAGGTTATTGGATGATAAGGATCTTCCTTGATGACCTTTCTTAAAGGTTCAACTTACACTAAGCCTAGTATCAGGAGGCGCCTTGATAGGTATGACAGTCTGATTGCGGAAGTCCTTTATCGACCTCAGGTCGCCATATGTGATGTAAGCTAGCCCCCCGTGCTCCGCAGACAGTCTTGACAAGGCATCCTCGGCGACGGCGACCGCGCGGGTGACGCGCGACTCCCGCGCGGCTAACGCGCGTACTTCGCGCCGCAGCCGCCGCGCAGAGCCTTCGTCTGCGCCGACGCCGCCACTGCCTCCTACGACCAAGAGAAAAGACCTTAGTAGGCTGATTTAAGGAAAATGACAACATTCGAACAAATTAGAGAAACGGTGCGCGGGGCGCCTTTACAGATGGCTTACTCAGTACTAGCACAAATTAGAAAAAAGGCACGCGGAGTACTAGCGACGATTTTGACGCTTACTGACTTTAACTGGAAATAACTGGAACCTCAGAGTAGTAGGCAAGATCGCTTAAGTGAGAGTTCCCGTTTTTTCCCGAGTTTGGCCCCGCCTTGGAAACGAATCTTTAGGCTATTCTTTAGCTATTCCGAGCCGGGGCCTTGCTAGCATACTTACAAAAAAAAAATGGCAGCCATTTTTATTGGCCAAAATTTTGTTATTTTGTAATAACTCAAAACTGGTAAGTGCTATAAATGAACATTGTATAGAAGAAATGTTACGCGTAAATTTCTGCACAACCTTGTTCTAATAACTTTTTTGATAATCTAATAGTTTGCGAAAAAAACGCTTTAATACTGGCAGTTTTTTCTAAAAACTCACCAAATCTAAAATATGAATTAAGTAGTGAAGTTGGGGATTAAGAATTACTTACTGTGTGGGTAGACCTTGCTACGGTATTCTGACTGATACTTAGTAACAAGCTTTCTGCCCAGAGGTTTTACCCGCTAATATATTTGCAAGTAAACAAGCAAATTTTTTGCCAATTTACACCCTGAGTTTTACCACCTTATGAGATGATTTTCTTAAATTCCTTTCCTGGTGTTAATTTACCCAACCAAAATAACCTCTGCGCAAAATTTCAAGAACCTAGATCCAGTGGTATTGGCTGTGCATAGATTTACAATTTGTAAAAAAAAAATTAAATTTGTTCGTAGTTGCCACATTTTTATTTTTTTGCAATCCCTTGAGGCTGTTCTTTAATAGTTCTGACCCAAGGTCCTGTTAGGATAGCAAAAAAGAACAAAATGTGGCAACAACGAACAAACTCTACTTTTTTCATACAAATTGTATACCACGCACAGGCAATACTACTAGACCTAGGACCTTGAAATTTTGCACAGAGGTTATTTGAATAATCTTAATTAATATTAAGAAAGGATTCCAAAAAATTCATCACCTAAGGTGGTAAAACAGAGGACGAAAATTTTTATAAAATTAACTTGTTTCCTTCAAAATATATCAGCGGGTAAAACCGCTGGGCGGAAAGCTTGTTACTAAATATCAGGCAGGATATTGTAGCATGGTCTACCCAAACAGCGAGTGACTCTTAATCACCAACTTCACTACTTACTTTATACTTTCTAATTTGTGAGTTTTCAGCAAAAACTGCCATGTTGTGCTACGTTTTTCTCGCAAACTATTGGATTATGAAATAGTTATTGATAACATTCATATGCAGAAATTTACGCTTAACATATCTTCCATACAATAGTTAGTTGTAGCTCTTACCATTTTTGAATTATTACAAAATAACAAAATTTTGCCCAGTGAAAAAATTTTGAAACGGTTGCCATTTTTTTTTTTTGTAAGTAGGCCAGCAAAACCCCGGTTTGGTATAGGTAAAGAATAGCCTAAAGATTAGTTTCCAAAGCGGAACCGACCTGGAACACGCACGGGAACTCCCAAAATTTTTTTGTATAGAAATTCTAACCTACTAAGGAGCTCAAGATAACTAAGAAGATGGTTGCCGTCATACGTCAGACGTCGTCAACGTCATATTTTTTGGATTTAATATGACTATTAGATTTTTTTGTTTTGATTTAGTTTTTAACATTCTTATACTTTGAGATTTATGACAGTAGTAACCCTGGCAAAGTAACAAGTGACAATCACGAGAGTGAACCTTCTGTAAACTCTCCATTAGTAGGCTGATTTAAGGGAAATGTCAACATTAGCTTGAGGGTTTGTTTTTATATCCCTCGTAATTTTACGAGGTATACTCAATGCAAAACTTCTACTTATTTGCGGAAATGTCAAGAATAGCCTTAGGACACGTTTTAATATTGTAAAAACAACGTAAAGATCCGTTATAATATCATTTTGACTGCCAAGAAAAGATCCTGGTTCACAGAAAAGTCAATAAGGAAAAACCTCATTTTCCTGCTAAGACATTTCTGGTAAATAAGATTCGTGGGATAAAATATCCCCTTGAAGGGATTTACAAATTATTCGCTAATGAAAATCAAATTACCAAAACAAAGAGACAAATTCGTTTTACCTGAAAATCTATTTTCCAGAATTCCTGATTATAATTTCTTACATTTATTTACAAAGTTCGAGCTCACATTTGAACGAGATCGCACGTTCCTTAATCACCGTTAGCATCACAAAGTCACGTAAAATATCCGATACTAACGAGTTATCACGCACGCATGATCGGCGTGAGTTAGAGTGGATTACACAGAACTGGTTTGACGAAAACAGGGTGAAATGGAAAGGGGAACATCCTTAAAAGTAGGTCAGTGCGATCATGACTAAAAAGAACATAATAATTTTGTGTAACAAAAATACCGGTAACACAAAGGTATTTCGACTGATATTTCGAGTAAAAACCGGCCAAGAGCGTGTCAGACACGCCCACAAATAGGGTTTCGTAGTCAACGTTTAAATATCAGGTTTTTCAGCATTACAAACTTAATTTTGTTGCTGGTTTGTTAGCAGCAGTATGATGACCAACCGCAAATAGAAAAACTCAATTTTTCCTGAAACCTTTAAGGGTACGATATCCGTTATAGTTTTCTGTCATGTCTTTATCTATGCCCGTAGCCTAGCGACTGTTATTATTCCTTGATTGTCAGTAAATACAAAATGCTGAATAATTTATAAGAGATGCTTTTATTTCCGTAAAACTGGCGACGATATGCCTACGGATATAAAAAAGCTCAAGAATGCCAGGGGCGTCCTAAAAGGCACCCTTACGCGCAATTACAATGCGCTCAACGACCCAGAATCTGCTGCACCTACAACCGAAGAAATCGAAACAACGATCGAGCTCATGCGGAGCACCTTACAGTCGTTCCACGACATACAGAAACAAATAGAACACGAAACTGAAACTGATAAAATAGAAGAAGAAGCAAACTACAGGTTTGAATTTGAAAAACTATATACTTCACTGAACGGTAAGCTACGCCAACTACACAAGCAGCAAACACCCATAACTACGAACCCTACAGAAGCTGGATCACAGCAACAGAACGTACAAAGGGACCTTATACCGAAAATAAACTTCGTCCCACTACAAACAAATGAAACCTTCAGGAACTTCACAAACAGGCTCAAAGTATATCTTTCGATGAACAGAATAACTGACCCCAAAATGAAAGCATACACGCTACTTTCTACAATACCTCCGGAACTACACCAAAGAACCCATGATCTCTGCTCGCCAGAAGATCCAGGCAATATAGAGTTCGATAAACTCGTGTCAATGCTCGATGATTTTGTGGACCCCAAACCCAGCGTATGGGCATCTCAACATACATTCATTTCGAGAACGCAACAATCTGATGAGTCAATTGTTACATTCGCATCAGAACTTAAAAGGCTGACTTCAAATTGTGAATTCAACTGCCCGAGCTGCAAAAAACCTACAATTGATACCTTCTTATCCCTTCAATTAATAAGAGGAATAAAAGATGGTGAGATACGGACGAAGTTATTGCAAGAAAAGGACACACTTCCATTCACAACACTCGTTCAGAGGGCCTCAGTAATGGAGTGCGGCAAAAGAGAAAATGCGGATATTACAAACACGATAGTCAATAAAACAGAACCAGGAGAAATTAACAAACTATCAACGAAAGCTAAGAATACGAAAACCACGCAATTCAGGCCACCCACTTCAATAAGAGACTTGAAAGGAAAGTGCTACCGATGTGGATTAGAATCACACAGAGCTACGGAATGTGGCGCCATCTCGAGCACATGCCGAAAGTGTCAAAAACAAGGACACCTTGCCAGGGTATGCCTCCAACGGAATGTGAATACGCACCAGCTCGACGAATCGACTAGCGACGTCAGCGACGAAAATATTGCACACATCAACCTACTGAGAAGTGAAATAGTACCAAAATACTTTGTAACAATACAAATCGAAAATAAGACAGTCAAAATGGAATTTGATACCGGCGCGGCACTTGCATCTATGTCATTATCACAATTCAAATCATTAAACATCCCAAAGAAAATATTCAAGACTGATATGAAATTTAGTACTTACACCGGAGAAATAATTAAAGCGTATGGAGTTGCCTACGTAAAATGCACTTACAAAGACATTAGCTTTTACGATAAGCTGTACATCATAAACGCCGATGTTGATGCTATGTTCGGGAGAAGTTGGATAGAGAAATCACAGATAGAACTGGCAGACGTACGAAAACTAGAAACTTCCACCCAATCCCTGAAACTCGATGACTTACTCGAAGAGTACGCGACTACAGTATTTAGCGCAAAACTGGGAGAAATACCAAACTTCAGAGGCCACTTAACATTAAAGGAAAATGCCCAACCTATCTTCATAAAACCACGAAGAATACCTTACGCACTGAAAGATAAAGTAGACAAAGAAATAGAACGCCTATGCCAAGAAAAAGTAATTACAAAAGTAGACCACCCTGATTGGGGCACTCCGGTGGTACCTATCGTCAAACCGAACGGCAGCATCAGACTATGCGCCGACTACAAAGTAACCTTAAACAAAGAAATCAGAGATGAAACATACCCTATTCCGATCATTGAAGACATTCTAGCAGAAATGAATGGAGGCCAGATCTTTTGCACATTAGACATTACCCAAGCATACCTCAACATGGTCATGGATGACGAAAGCGCCATGCTACAAACACTGAGTACACACAAGGGGACATACAAGGTCAACCGACTAATGTTTGGAGTAAAGGTTGCCCCGAGCCTTTGGCAAAAGTTTATGGACCAACTCTTACAGGGCCTAGAAGGAGTCAAATGCTTTTTCGATGATATTATTATTCAAGGGCCCACAGAAGGGGAACTACTGATTCGACTCAGGCGAGTACTTGATAAATTAAAAGAATCAAACCTAAGGGTAAACAAAGAGAAATGCCACTTCCTTCAAAACAGTATCAATTACCTCGGATATACGATTGATAAAAACGGACTACATAAGAACAAAGATAAAATTAAGGCAATCATAAAAGCAGAAAGACCTACAAACGTGAACGAACTTCGTACATTCCTTGGGATGGCAAACTACTACAATAAATTCATCCCCAACCTTGCTACCATAACACATCCGTTGAATCAATTATTGAAGAAACGCACGGAATACCATTGGTCGAGTGATTGCGAAAATAGCTTTATTAAGATTAAAGAAGAAATACTAAGTGACAAGGTGTTAATACATTTCGATCCGAACAAGCCACTGATCCTTGCCACAGATGCGTCCCCTACCGGGTTAGGAGCCGTACTATCCCACAAGCTTCCCGATGGAACGGAACGACCAATTGCGTTTGCCTCTAGGACACTTACAACCAGTGAAACGAAATACAGTCAAATAGATAAAGAAGCAACCGCAATTTATTGGGGTGTGAAAAAGTTCTTCCACTATTGTTATGGACGAAAATTTACGCTCATCACAGATCACAAACCCCTAACTTCGATCTTCCATCCACATCAAACATTACCAGCATTGAGTACAATGCGGCTGTTCCATTACGCACATTTCTTATCTGGATTCGACTATGATATACAATATAGAACATCTGAAAAAAATGCTAATGCAGACTACTTATCCCGCTTCCCTGTCGAAAACGTGAAACAAAATCGAGTCGATCAACATTACACATTCCAACTTGAACAAATCAACTTACTAGAAATTTCGCCAGAGAACATCGCAACTGAAACAGAAATGGACCCTGAGCTACAGCCCGTACTACAAGCTCTGCGCACTGGGCGGTCTTTGAGAGAAATGGGACTAAACGACAATGAATACACGTTGCAAAATGGTTGTATTATGAGGGGCACGCGAGTTGTAATCCCGCAGAAATTTCGAGCACACATCTTAGAAGAATTACATACTGGCCACACTGGCATGAATAAAATGAAACTTCTAGCTCGCAGTCACGTATATTGGACAAACATCGACAGAGACATAGAGAATAAAGTTAAGTCGTGTCGAGCATGCCGGTTGGAACAGAATGAACCAACCAAAGCTCCTTTACACTGCTGGGAGACACCATCCGGGCCATGGCAAAGATTACACATTGATTTCGCATTATCTGCGACCGGACATCAACTTTTTATAATAGTAGACGCCTTTTCAAAATGGGTTGAAATCATACCAACAAAGAACACAACGAGTACATTCTGCATCCAACAGTTAAAAGAAATATTCTGCACATTCGGAACTCCTTACATCATCGTCTCAGACAACGGAAGACAATTCGTATCCCAAGAATTTGAAGGCTTCCTAACATCTAATGGTATAGTCCACAAAACCTCAGCCCCATACCATCCCGCCACGAATGGGCAAGCAGAACGCTTTGTTCAAACAGTGAAGAAAACATTAAAGAAATTAGAGGGGGAGAGTGGGGATATAAAGGAAAACTTAAGGAAAACAAAATACAAACTACGGAGTACACCAGGGCCAAGTGGAGCTACACCATACGAACTGATGTTCAGCTGGGAAGTCCGGACGCGACTGCATGCCATGCTCAGACGCCCACCCGTATCGGCCAGACCAGCCCGACTAGACCGGCACACCAGATGCTTTGGACCTGGTGACCGAGTACAAGCCAGGAACTACACTACACCTGGGCACAAGTGGGAGTTTGGCACTGTAGCCCGGCGCCTTGGACGGTTGCACTATGAGTTGCAGATGGACAGCGGCCTCACCTGGACCCGCCATGTAGACCAGCTGCTTCCGGCACCCTTGGTGCAGCCTTAGGGATTCGGGGGGGAGACGTGTCATGTCTTTATCTATGCCCGTAGCCTAGCGACTGTTATTATTCCTTGATTGTCAGTAAATACAAAATGCTGAATAATTTATAAGAGATGCTTTTATTTCCGTAAAATTTTCATTGTAACTTCAGATTGTAAGCTATATTCCATATTTATTTCAAATTTTTAGCTTTTATACTTTAGGAGTTACAGCTGGAACAAATTATGGGTCAAAAACGCCCTTTTTAAAAGCAAATATCTCGTGACAGAAACATTTTAGAGAATTTGTTTCAAAGAAACCTCACCTTAATTTTAAAAGACCTATTCAACGATACCCTACTCAATATTACAGAAGAAAAAAAAAATTTTTGCCCCCCTTTCACTTGTATGGGAGGGGGTCCAAAAAACATTTAAAATATTTTTTTCTTAACATTTCTATATTTGGGTCAACACGATCTATCTTCTCACCAAATTTCATGTCGATAGCTCTAAAACTGACGAAGATATGAGGGCGCGGCATACAGACAGACAGACAGACAGACAGACAGACAGACAGACAGACAGACAGACAGACAGACAGACAGACATGACGAAACTATAAGGGTTTCTAGTAGACCACGAAACCCTAAAAACGCGTGTTTTCCTGTATCAGTATAGTACACGAAGACCCAATTCCCTCATCTGTTGGTTAGTTGATGTTATGCTTTTATTAAGCTTTTATTTTGTGGGCCTATTAGTTTGTATCGGTCTATTACACACGAACAAAATAACAAATCCATCCTCTCAAGACTTACAGTGTAGAAGAGCACTTTAAAATCTGTGACACCAGGGTTCATGAAGTCGTTTATAGACTTGGTGTCTCACACTAAAACAGAAGTGCCGTATTGCTTGTACATTTTCGTGGAATGTCTCAAGTCATTCGTCAACTCAGTGTCCCACACACAAAGAACAGTTCCCGGTACTCACCGCACTTCCATTGAATATTGTTCTTGGACCTCTTTACTAAAATCCCGATGCCTTTTAACACGTTTATGGCATCGTAGATGCATCGTTTTTGGACTGAGATGTACCAGAGTGTCCAGGGTTCATCGGGTCGAGGTACTCACTCATCACACTTCCATTGAATATTGTTCTTGGACATCTTTTCTAAAATCCAGATTATGTCGTAGATGCGTCTTTTTGGACTCAAGAGGTACCAGGGGGTTTATCGAGTCGTGCGTCGAGATACTCACCACACTTCCGAATTGAATTGAATATTGTTCTTGGACCTCTTTTCTAAAATCCCGATCCCCTCTAGCACGTTGGTGATGTCGTAGATTGGTCGTTTTTGGACTGAGATGTACTACTGTTCCTCAGGTCGTCAACTAAGTGTCCCACACACAAAAGAATAGTTGCTGGTACTCACCGCACTTCCATTGAATATTGTTCTGGGACCTCTTTTCTAAAATCCCGATGCCCTCTAGTACATTGGTGATGTCGTAGATACGTCGTTTTTGGACTGAGATGGCTGAGACTAGTACTAGGGTTCATCACATCAGGTCATTCATCAACCGAGCTTCCCACACACAAATAGTTGCAGGTACTCACCACATTTCCATTGAATATTGTTCTTGGACCTCTTTTCTAAAATCCCGATGCCCTCTAGTACATTGGTGATGTCGTAGATTCGTCGTTTTTGAACTGAGAGGTGCTCTGCAGCTATATTTAAGTCTAGCACGCCGTTGGGCGACGACCGCAGCAAAGCCACGAACTTCTTTGTAAGTAAACCTAATGATGTGTCGAACCTGGAACAATAGGAGTACGTGAGTTTCTTGCGAAAAACACGAGTACTGATCATTTTAGAAAAACAAGCGTATTCAAGATTTAGCTATTCTGAGAGTTCATATATTTACAAAACTTTGAATGTTTTCCTCACAGAATTCGTCCTGAACAATAGATAGAAACTTAGGAAAGTCATAGCAGGAAATGTACTCGAAAATAAGAATGATAAAAACTATCTCCCAGAAGAAATGTAAATTCTGTGTAAATCATAAGACAAGTTTAGAGCTTCTTTAGCAATCTACTCCGGAATACAGCATGTCGCTGGAATAGTTCGATTGATCAAACTAGTTTATCGGTAATAATAATAATAATATTGGTGTCGCATGCCTGGAATGGATGCTTTCTTGGGTTTGGCGGTTACCTGGATCGCTCGGTGAACTTCTTCATGGAGCTGGAGGGGCGGCTGTACGGCGCGAGGACTCTCACCCGCTTCTGTTTGGGCGTCTTGAAGTCCACCTTCATGGCAGCAGGTACCAGGGGAGCAGCAGTTACCTGGAGCGCTCGGTGAACTTCTTCATGGAGCTGGAGGGGCGGCTGTACGGCGCGAGGACTCTCACCCGCTTCTGTTTGGGCGTCTTGAAGTCCACCTTCATGGCAGCAGGTACCAGGACAGCAGCAGTTACCTGGAGCGCTCGGTGAACTTCTTTATGGAGCTGGAGGGGCGGCTGTACGGCGCGAGGACTCTCACCCGCTTCTGTTTGGGCGTCTTGAAGTCCACCTTCATGGCAGCAGGTACCAGGGGAGCAGCAGTTACCTGGAGCGCTCGGTGAACTTCTTCATGGAGCTGGAGGGGCGGCTGTACGGCGCGAGGACCCTCACCCGCTTCTGTTTGGGCGTCTTGAAGTCCACCTTCATGGCAGCAAGTACCAGGGGAGCAGCAGTTACCTGGAGCGCTCGGTGAACTTCTTCATGGAGCTGGAGGGGCGGCTGTACGGCGCGAGGACTCTCACCCGCTTCTGTTTGGGCGTCTTGAAGTCCACCTTCATGGCAGCAGGTACCAGGAGCAGCAGTTACCTGGAGCGCTCGGTGAACTTCTTCATGGAGCTGGAGGGGCGGCTGTACGGCGCGAGGACCCTCACCCGCTTCTGTTTGGGCGTCTTGAAGTCCACCTTCATGGCAGCAGGTACCAGGGGTGTAGCAATTACCTGGAGCGCTCGGTGAACTGTTGGAGACGCGGTTGTACGGCGCGAGGACTCTCACCCGCTTCTGTTTGGGCGTCTTGAAGTCCACCTTCATGGCAGCAGGTACCAGGAGAGCAGCAGTTACCTGGAGCGCTCGGTGAACTTTTTCATGGAGCTGGAGGGGCGGCTGTACGGCGCGAGGACTCTCACCCGCTTCTGTTTGGGCGTGTTGAAGTCCACCTTCATGGCAGCAGGTACCAGGGAGCAGCAGTTACCTGGAGCGCTCGGTGAACTTCTTCATGGAGCTGGAGGACTCTCACCCGCTTCTGTTTGGGCGTCTTGAAGTCCACCTTCATGGCAGCAGGTACCAGGGAGCAGCAGTTACTTGGAGCGCTCGGTGAACTTCTTCATGGAGCTGGAGGGGCTGCTGTACGGCGCGAGGACTCTCACCCGCTTCTGTGTAGGCGTCTTGAAGTCCACCTTCACGGCAGCAGGACCAGGAGAGCAGCAGTTACCTGGAGCGCTCGGTGAACTTCTTCATGGAGCTGGAGGGGCGGCTGTACGGCGCGAGGACTCTCACCCGCTTCTGTCTGGGCGTCTTGAAGTCCACCTTCATGGCAGCAGGTACCAGGGGAGCAGCAGTTACCTGGAGCGCTCGGTGAACTTCTTCATGGAGCTGGAGGGGCGGCTGTACGGCGCAAGGACCCTCACCCGCTTCTGTTTGGGCGTCTTGAAGTCCACCTTCATGGGCACCACGTGGCCGGTGCTGCCCGAGCTGCTTTCGCTCAGGTTCAGTCTTCTTTTTACCGCCTACAACAACACAAAGCAAAATGTTAAATAGGTACGTTCAAGTATTTCAATCGACTGAGTTTTGGTTCACAACCTGGACAATACGAGTTACAGCCTTACGGCAGTGGTTCTTAACCTTTCACGTTAACACAGGCAGAAAGGAACCACAACACTACAGCAATAACTCACGTATTGCGAGCGAAGCGAGCTCGACATTTCTCATTCAAAAGCAAGGATGGGGCCACACGACGCTACTACACGTATTGCGAGCGAAGCAAGCTCGATATTTCCCGTTAGAATTGGTGGTTTGGGTAAAAAAAAAAGATAATGTGTTATCAACTCTTGTCCCAGATTTATTAGCATATCTCACGGGCCACTTAAGATGCTTCCAGGGACCAGTTCCAGGAAACGGCCTAAAGATATTGCCAATTGCCATCAAGTATTTGTGTTGTGTGTGTAGAGAATACAAGACACTTGACTAGGCACGCAGGGATATCTAATATGCCTATCGAAGCTATACTACACTACAGCTTACGTCATAAGTACATACAACAATTTACAGACAGGAAAACAAGAACACCACTATTTTGGTCAAATACCTTTTGTAAAATATCTGGCTTTTCGATGTTTGGCATCTTATTCAAGCAAGAAATTACAAAGTTGTGGCAAATAAACATAATATTTGATGTTGTTAAATTCGAGTCGTTAGACGACTCTATGTCGCACACGAAAAGCAGATAAAAGGGTTGGTTGTTGCTCGTGTTCCACGGGAACACTTCACAAGTTTGCGCAACCCTACTACCCCTACCCCGTAACAATACTTAATAGGCCTCCAAGACATACTTTGTTTAATTGAAACTCTGCTTATGAGAAAACTTCTGGAAAATTTTACACGGTCAAAAGCGAGTTGACCTGTTTTACTTTCAGTCTTTCTGTTAAACTTTTAGTAATCGAGGAACTTCTTTAAATTAGATAGGCACAGTTCAAGTGGCGCTAAAAAGGTTAACTTTCAATTTATACATATTTATATCACTGGTCTTATTTTGTGAGGAGCTAAAAATATCTATCGTCAACATGTTTACCTATTCTATTTTGCATTACGGATCTCGAATTGCTATTGTTTCGTACGCCCACCTTTATTTTTGTTTTACTGATGATGGCCCTCAATTCAAGCAAACATACCATAAGATTTATGTTTTTAAATTCTTTCAGTTTTTTTATAAAATGAACGAAGCACAAGGTTTTTGCCTGGCAACTTCATAATGATGATTTAGATATTAAATAATTAACTAAAGAGTAAATTGAAGACGAATTAGCTAAGGAATGTGTTCGCCTGAATTGAGGCCATTTCTAAAATATTTTATTGATATTTTCTCTCAACTCCTAAACGACGTGAAGTATACATGTTCCATAAACGAGCTTGTTTGTCAAAATATGGCTGCGGGCTGAAAACGTCAAATGAGGGATTTGAGTCCGCCGGAGCGGAATGTGTTTCTAAATGCGAGCTGTGCGAGGCAGGCAGGCAGGCAGGCCAGGTTCATTGTGTTCTATTCTACCCCGCGCCCGAGCTTGTGCGACCAACGCTTCCCGGCCTTCCCCCGCGCTAATTCCATATAATTATACCTATTGCAGTATGCAGTACGCACATTAATGTGTAAAATTATCAGACCCGAGCTAAAATGAGCTCTTTTTGAATATATCAATAGACCATTATGTTTAGCTTCGGAAGCGGCTAAAAATGAACTCTGAATGCATTTGCATCAATTTGGTGGCCCATGATTTCGGAGACACGATAAATAAGCATCTTTCTTTTTAATAAGCAAGGTCGCATTTGTCTGCTATCTCTCCTGTTGGTAGGTGATGACATGAGGCAGACGATGTTGGAATATGCTTTGCTTTTCTAGGTAGTGCCTATTCATTCTTGCCTTGAATTGGCCGAAATTATAATGTTCCGGAAACAGATACCTAACATGCAAAGAATAATAATTTAAACCAAAATTTCAAAATAGTTAACATTATCCTTACCCTACCTATACTTTAAAACTATCATTTAAAAAAGCTAGTTACACATTAGTGTGACATAAGTCAAGCAAGAGGGAACCACCCTTTGAAGTCCGAAACCTTTTTATCGCTAAACACCGGAAATGCACAATCAGCTAATTTTAATCTTACACAATACCAACCCCCATAATTCTCAATTTCTCCAAAAAATCACTATACACAAACACAATCATATGTTCAACAGTAAATACTACACTTACATTGTCAAAGCGAAGGTGATTATAGAAATATTTTTAAGAATTATACCCACGAGGATCTAGGAATGTGATGATAAGATATCCACTCACTTTTAGCACAAAGTAAGTCATCGTTAATCTTCTCAATTGAAGTTCACTAGTAGTTCACTCAACAACACTGTTAGCGACAGTTCCTAACCGTCATTATTAATGTGTACAATGACCTTTATCACTCGAACACATTTTATAGAATTACGTGAATTTTAAAACAAGCACACGCCCGATTTAAACTGTATTAGAGAGAGGATAGAAGGATGCACGTAGCATTTTCAATACGGCGATGCAACAAATTCAATTTCGACGTGCAGCGCGGGGCTTTGCCCCTAAAAGGAAGTGTGTGGGGAGGGTACCGGTACAATACATGACATAAATTAGAATCAACACAAAGGCGCCGAGCTCTCGGAAGGGACCTCTGGCGAAAGAATGGCAATTTCTTATCTCAAATTCTTGTTATTATTAATAGAGAACCACGACTATTGTTAATTTGCTCGGTTGTGCGTCTCTTTTGCACGCTTGTAACCGTTGTCGAAAGCTAAGAGTAAAAATATGTCACAGAGGGAACCTTTCGAGCAAAATACTCAAAAAAAAATATTGGATCAGTTTTGTTTGATCATTACCCATGTTTTTGTAAAAACAAAATAGTTGAGAGTTTTCGAATAACAAATGCATAAATACACGAAATTAAATGTAACAATACGTGCTTCTTTGAATTGGAATACCTTTTGGAGCGGTTACTAATTTATATTCTTGAGCCTAAAGTCAGACTGCGTCGAGTTTGTCATGGCTTCATTCTGTTTGTTCGCAGGGTTCCCTCTGCAATATCTCCATGCTCAGAGTTGTCAAGTAAATCAGAGCAGATGTGCCTCAAAGCTTGACGTCTAAGTAGATAAATAAACCAGCGCGTACGTTACGCGTGAGTCCATACAAGACCCGACAAGACACTCGTTATTAACATAATCTATCCTAGCCCTGCTTCGGTTTCGCCCCAAGGGTATAACAATAATTAATGCAAGGGATATTGCATTGTAAATAAATCCGCAAACAAAGTTTTCTATTCCTTTATGTAATTCAAACTTTCTATGACGGCGTTGATAGGCCGGGCGGCTGCCAGGACGTTGACCGCAAAAATGTGCAATGCAAGTGCGAGGATGAGGACAGGAAGTAAGTAGGTACCTGGTCACATGGCTGCGGCGACCCCGGGACCCACATGGCGCCGCCGCCCGCACACACGACAACATGTGACAGCCAGGCTATTTCAGTTCATCCACAAGTATTATAATACTATACAGCCCTCCAGCTGACTTGATATAAAGTACTACATACATACGTAGGCAGAGCGTAAACGGTTGCAAAAAACGGCCATTTACACCACGTTTGACAAAAGTTTGAGAGGGAATAGTGTGTAACACCCGTGGTAACACCATAGTGACAAATTGTCAGCCTGTCGCCCAAAATTGCAATTCTCTCACATACCTATACTCTCGAATCCCTTAGTCGCTTCTTACGTCACCCACGGGAAAGATATGGGGTGATGCTATACTTACCTAAGAATACATATAAGAATAAGATGCTGCAGATAATTTTGATTTTTCGACGCCTACTCGGGGACCTTTGTGATGCTATCAATACGCGTGGGTATACATACACCGATCTAGTCTCAGCACTTATAAAAGTTTTTCGTCATCAACATGAAAGAAGACAAGATAGCAGATTTTAATTGATAACGAAAAGGTTCTTCCGTAAAAGATTGCGATTAAACGAGAAGGCTCCATAGACTTGAGTGAATGGAAAACTAATTCTGACGAACATCAATTGGATCAGTCTTCATAAAGAAAAGAGACACTCCTTTTGTCGACATTAAGGAAAATATTTTCGCACAATAAAGTATGTCGATACATTGCCGTTTTTATATATATGTAGGCTACATTGCCGTTTTCAACTTTGCGTGCTACTGATTTCCTACCGTGTCATATCAGATGTCCAATACTTTAAAATTGTCTACCGAAGCCTTACAACCTGCCGCATACATCAGTTGCATTCGTAGTTCAGGAAAAAGCCTTTTTACAGTATATTTTCGTATAAACCTCTCCATTTCCGGTAGCATTCGAATTTGATTGGTAGTTTCTCCTCGATGGGGCCCGCGTACTTCTCGTGAACACGGAACGCCCAGCGGCTTCAGACTACATTTGCAATTTTGACGCTTTGATTTATGTTACTGATTCATGGATACCATGTGCTTATGAAATATTTACAGGCTACTGGGAATAAAACAGGTTTCATATCTGCCATATTACTTATGTATAATTTTTTAAATCTTGACAATGTAATACGGCATCTTTAGTTAAGGTTATGGTCTACTTATGTATGACCATATCTATCAACCTATGTAATTCAAATTTAACTATTAAAACTTATCTCAAGTTTCTGATATGTGTATCTACTTCGGAAACAGGAAATCTATTCAAAGCAATAACAGGCAGGAGTTTCGAGAAACATCAAAGTTTGTGCATTCGTAATATTAAATGCTATTTCTTAACTATTACGTTACGTGTGAATAATCATCCCATCACATCACATCATAATAAATAGCATATTAACAGATTCTCCCAAAGATATGGCGTAAGTGTGCGATACAAATCTCTGTATCACGCCAAACTAAGATGGCTCCCGTCAACGCCAATATTACGCACTTCCCCCGTTCGAAGCAGTCCCGGCTCCCAGCCAATCGACACTCGTCTTACGTAAACACGGAGCTTTGAAAAAGTTTCCTCCAGTTCTGCAGGCTCGTGTTTACCTTACTTTATAAATACAAACTCTCTCAGTCATTTTAATTGTGGAGTTACATCAAAATTGCGCAATCGGCTCGCCTTAAGGCAGTTAAGTAAAACCACTGAAACGTGCGAAGTTTTACTTAGTACTTTTTACTCAAGATTCGTTTATAAATAACGTAGTAGCCAAACAACAGCATAAAATTGCACGAATCTGCACCCCTATATTTGCCAACCATCCGAAAGCCTATCGTCATTTCGTCTAACTCGGTACAAGTGACAGTGATGGATATAGACGTGTTTCCAATGGGGTTGGACGCTTGGACAGGGGATGCGAGCGAGCTAATAGTCTTAAGTTCAGAATGGGATTTAGTTCGGGCCTTCTCGTTGTTGGAAGCAAGACTGACAGGGATCCATTTGCAAATGCTTTTTGGTTGGAGCTTCATCAAGCTCGTGGCGTGTGGGACACTTAACCAACCACGCGATGAGCCCTTGTGGCAGTTTTTAATCTTCTATCCGTGATACTTCCTGTTGTGCTTTTTAAGGCAATTAATTCAACCTTCTTCTACCTGACCGTTTCAAACGAACCAATGTTGTGATTCTGATTCTAGGAGTACGATTTTCATTATCAACGATTTCGTAAACCTCGGAAAACTTTACTCTTTGTTTCTAAGTTTCAGTACCAGTTTTTATACGGTGACTAGATTCGTTGTGCGCAAAGAATGTACACAGTGGATGTAATCGCCCATTGACGCTAGTGGGACAGAAACAACGCATCCTAAATGTCCTTTGTCGACTACTATTGTTCGCGTTTACCTACCCACACGTCTGACCATCACTTGCAACACACTATGTACCACATACATACACACATCACGCCCTATCTCCTCCCTTGCGGGATAGGCAGAGCGTTAACGACCGTGAAAAGACGGTCATTATCGCCACGTTCGTAAATATTTGGGAGCCGTTTCAGAAAAATCTTATATCACTATAGTGACACATTGTCAGCCTGTCGTCTAAGGTTGCGTAGGCAGGCATGAAATGAAGCCCTCGAGAGTCGAGACCCTTAGTCGCATTTTCCGTTACCCGTGGGAAAAGCATTTGGGTGATGATATTCTAAGCCGGCAACACACGGCAATGTACTCATACGCAAGAACACAGAGCAGAATGAAACATATAGCCTAACTAAAAGGAACCAATAGCTCGAACAATGACAAATGCAAGCATTCCAATCTCATACCTACTAAGATTCCTTCTCTGTGTAGCGGCGCCAAGCTGAAAAAATTAACTCTGCTCGCTCAGACCATAATTGCGTATATTTATCATTCGAATATCTGACGAAGGATCGAATCCGGTCCCACACTCATCACAAACTGCTATACACCTGCCTCGGTAGCAAGCACGATTTGATGTGACGAACCTAACTAAACGGCTCTTGTAATTTTCTTAATTATGGTGTAATAATTGCTATTCACGTATGACCAGTATTTGACCACAAAGACCGCATTGTGGTTTTCCAAGAAGTAAAGCAAATGAGCTGTGGAGTTGAGGCTAGACCACGGAAATGAAACAGTGGCCTATTGTTCTTGCACCTTCCAACAGGCAAATCTGTTCCTCCTGTGTGATCTTCACAGACCTGGAAAGTTTCCCCCAGTTCTGCAGGCTCGTGTTTACCTTACTTTATAAATACAAACTCCGTCAGTCATTTTAATTGTGGAGTTGTATCAAAATTGCGCAATCAGCTCGCCCAAAGAAAGTTGTGAAAAACAACTCAAAACGTGCAAAGTTTTACTTAGTACTTTTTGCTGGAAAGACCTCCTTTCATTTTTTCATTGATTCATACGCATAGGATTGGGGAATGTATGTTTGGTGGGGCAACCTCTGTGCAAGGTTTAGTATTTTATTTACAGGAGAAGCTGCGGTTTATTGCTTAAATTCAACCAATAACGACACATAAATACACACATCATGCTTTTATTCCTTGCGGAGTAGGCTGAGCGGTAAAATATGTTCGCCACACCTGACAAACGTTTGAGGGTCGTTTCAGACAGATCGGGTACTTTCACAACATCTGTGAGTAATCATGGGGTGTTGTTATTGCAACCTGGCATGGCCTTACAGCAGTAAGTCGTAGATGGCACAGTCTTTCAGTTCTTAATAGCAAACAGGACGCTTAACGTTCGCTTTTTCAATCTAGAGGTATAACCCGTCTTCGAAAGAAACCAGACCTCCCTTCGCGAATAATGAAGGGTTGATGCGGGGTCAAAGCCCCCTTAATACCAACGGGTTTTTAATTCAACAGAAATATTTGATTGGCTAATTGAACACTACCACTGTCGATAAGCGCTTCTTCGCTTATGCTATTAAACTTTCTCATAGGAATCAGATTTCCTATGCAACCGTGATATAGCACGATAGAAATACTGCACTGTAGCTATTAAAAATATTCATTACAGATATGCGAATCAGTTTAAAATTGTAGCTGTAAACAAACTTTCGTATTTTTTATGATAAATCCGCTTTGGATTAGAAAAATGCGGCGCCTGGGCGCTGTCAACACTGAGATCAGAACGACAGCACTAACTTACGTACCTATACCAACCACTACACAGATTCAAATAGCATCGCCCCTTAATTAGTCGCGAATGAGTGAATCTTTTAAACCTACTACCGCCTACTATAGTAAACATTTACAATATGTAAATACCACAACTACCATGATGCCCTGACATTGTCAGCTGAAAGACCCCCACTGCAGCAGGTAAAGATCCTAACCCAAGCTGTAATGTAACCGAACGTCTTTCCAAGTAAGTGAAGATTTGTGAGTAGAAACAGATCACGAAAAGCAACGAAACTGTGACGCACGCTCTATACACTGGCTAAGCTAGCGTTTCAAAATGTAATGGTGTGTGAACCGACGACGCAAACCACGCGACGATACGAACGTATTGACTAAATAGTCTTCGATGCGCTAGTTAGTGTAACACGAATCTTGCAGAAATATGCATCAGAAGTAAATAGAAGTTAAGTATGTATGTGTGAAGCTAAGCCCAAATGGTGTGCCTATCTTACTAGCAAGATAACTTCTTAAATGCTTTATAATATCTTTTTAATAAATATTTCAATTAGCAACAACAACCATAATAATCCATTGCTAGTATGAGCCTCCCCCTTTTGAGGAGTAATTACCGTCATTCTGATTCTGACCATTTACGGCAGGCGAGACGGCGAGCGCAGTGCAATAAGTTTCTACAGGAAATCTTACCATTTCCTGGATTAATTCATCTGTGACCTTTTACGACACTCACGGGAAGAAATGGGATAATGCTATTAATTGTTGCCATAGTTGAGAATATCAGTCATAAAATATGTTTGTGATTGGATGCTATTTTATGCCAGGAGGTACCAGATGGAACTAACTCAAATACAAATCCATATAGTATTCCTAATATAAATAGCTTTAGAGGAGTTATCAAAATGTCGTTAAGTTCACTGACCCCACACAGTTCAGTGACCCCATTTAGGACCAGGACACTTGGCTACTACATTCAACAAATCAAGTTGTAAAACCATTGATCCACTCATGATAACATACATGGTAGATAGGATGAACAAATGTCAGTTTTTATGTAAATTCATTCTAGGAAAGTTGTCATACAACTAAATTCAACAAATATTTCTTTTTATCTGCCTAGTAGCTAGTTCATGTTCATCTCAAATAAAATACATGAGCTAAATGTAAGGTACCTCATACCTTTGCCTCATAAACCTGATAGATAACACTTTTATCAAAATTTTATTTATCACACATCTTCAAAACAACAAAATATACCTTTTAATTTGAGAAATATCTTCTACCAATCAAGGTTTGAATAAACTAGCCTTGGGCATAAAAATTCAAGTCTGTAATACATGCAAATATCTCATGTTGTATTCTGTGTTTATTTACTGTTCTCCAATAAAGCAATATTCAACAAAAATACTGAGCTATCTTAGTGCTGAATGGAACTAAGTATTTAAAATAAACTCACAATATTGCAAGGTTAGTGCATCACCTAACATGTGCTAACATAACCTGCTAAGTGTGTGCAAGACTAAAGCAATGAAGCTAGAAATCTGCTTGGACATGATGACAATGATTATGCAATGAAATATTAAAATTATAGAAAGATTTCGCTAAAATGTTAGAAGGATTTAGAAGTCACCCGTAGGAATAGATTTTAAAATGTTCAATCTGAAAACTCCATTCTTGTAGTTTAGATAAGACATAGCAGTATACAAAGGTCATTCGAATCAAATGAGCACAGCCTAAAAGTGTTAGCATTGCCCTAAAACATTTAAATTGTCTTTGAGTAACAATTCACATACAAATGTGAAAGCTAGCATTCATTCCTAGCTCTCATCGAAGTAAATCTCAAAGCATGTTTTGAAGATAGTTGATTTCTGAGTCAGACCGGAAGAAACTGGTTGAGTTTCCAGACTTTGCTTTGAAAAGTAAAGTGAAGAAATGTTTAGCCAGCGAATTTATACTAGAAACATCAGCTGTTAAAACAAATTGTTTCTATTTAGTTTGGTAGTTCATGGAAGACATTTAGAAAGTGTATGCTGTAGTGTTTATCTTGTTATCCTATCCCGCTTAACCTGTGAGCTCAGCTCATACACTGCGACTGGAAATGTGATGTTTTGAATGACTTACAGATCACATGAGGTGTCCATTACTTTTTGCAGAAATCATGTGGGATAAGAGACACCTACATTTTTTGCCAAACCGGGAAACTGTGTCCGTCTCAGCTGTGATGAAGAATGGTAAGATGAAGTTGAAATTAAGACCTGAAATAACTGATAACATGTGGAACTTACTTCTGACGTTTTCGGGGGCGCAGACGGCGCCTCACGCCGGATCTGATGCTGCGGCGTGGCGCCATAGCCGTGGTCAAGCAGGTGGTAGCTGATGGTCTGAGGGCTGTCATCGAGCAGCGTGGTGGTCGCCGGAGACGCCCCGCCCCCGGGCCCCGCGCGCACCACCACCGCCTCGCTCTCCACCGACCCTCGCTTCACCCCCCTCGGCATCGCTGTGCATAAAATAACACCAACGTGTTGGTTATGTCCTGCATATTTCATTGCGAGACCTCGTAATCATCACAATTCAATTAGTAAAGAGGTTAGGGGCGCCGCGCGCGCGGAATTCGCAGGTGAGAAGCCTCGGAAGCGGAGTGGGTCGATAATGAATATTACAAGATAAATGTAATTCTGAAGGTCCGGGGTCGCACCTGCAGCTGTTCAATTTCGCTTACGTCACTCTTACAACGACATTTTCATCAAAAATCGACAACCTAGCGGTAATACCTGCCTCGAGTCTACCGCTTCCCAAACTTCTAAGTACTCTTTTCATTTTGCTTTGGAAATACACAATAATGAATAGCAATACTTACGAAAGGTGTGAGCGAACGATATTCCAATTTGTTACCATAAAACGACATGAATGTTTTCGACGCAAACGCTACATTATCGAGTACTCAAAATAAAATGTCCGCCGCTTTGTTGGTCGGTCTCGAGTGAACTCGTGGACATCGAGACGCTCGATAATTTCGAGACAAACGCACAGTTCATAAAAAACACATGTTATTTTAATCACTAAATTGTTCACTTTTCAAAGAAAACATTTTAAATAGTCCTAGTCCACATTTTACAGCAACTTTTTGATAAAAATGCAGAGCATTGAAACAGCGACAGGAAGCTTTTCAGAACATCTGGCTTGCAAGCGACGTAGCAGTGGCGCGAACTACGTGCGCAGGCGCGAAGCGGCCGAGCAACCCCTAGCGGACGCCGCTATCCAAATTCCTCCCCTACGTTCCCCTTGTGCACGAAGCCATAAAAAATATAACGAATTTTTGAATTTTCGTTGAACGACCGGTTTTGAGGAGCGCAGCGTCGTCGCCGCTTGCTCGTATTCAAGTTGAGTAGGTTGATTAGATGAGCGCGCAACAGGCGCGCGCAATCTTTACCTTATCTTTATCATTGAAAAAATAAAACTTCTGTTTCCTGGGAAGGGAAGAGACCAAGAAACATGAACTTCACCTGAACTAAATTACCTACTTTTATAGGCTGTTGACTTATGTGGGGGCCAACGAGGTGGTGGCTGTTAGAAATACGTTACTGTAGACCTAAATACTACAACCACCTTCCTACGGCTGTTCGTACCAGTTTTCGACCAATAAAGTTAAACTAATAAGTACCTACTGAAATTAATTAATTAACTACTACGGTAATTTAGGCTGACTTTTTTTTCTTGCGACGACTCTACCTACATTAACAAGCTGTGGAAACTTTATTATCCGCCTGCTTCGTATGTACTAGATATTTAATATAGGATGTTCATGGGATGTTCTTAAAATTAATAGGGTAAATGAGCAAGGAGGTAACTCAAAACATGTTTAAACTTTCGTTTGGCTTGGCTTTCGTGTTAGGCTAACTGTTAGCTCTACCTGGGTATCAAAATCTTTGTCTACGACAGAAGTGCTACAAATATTTATCATATGAAGCTCTCCAGTAAAGTGGCACAGGATCCTAGGGTTTCACAGGGGTGGTAATCATTCATTTAACTTTTTTCACGTACTTAATCATGTACCTATCTTGGAGACTTAAGAATCTCCAGCGCAATCAAGCTAGCCTTTTGCTACTGAATTATACCATGGTGCTTAGACATATTTTTGCGACTCTACCTAACTTTGCTATCTATCTCAACTAAAGTTTCCTCTGTTGCAATGAAAGTGTTGCCTTCTTTTTTTTAGTAGACTAAATAAAACTCGATTGTATGTAGATTAAATTACATCGCGAATTACGTTATTTGTTATACCTAATCAATAATGTATGTTATGATGACTAGACCAATGGAATAAAAATAATTTTCAGTCTTCGTTCGACTCCATTTTCTACGTGAGCGGAAGAAGTCTTCAGATGTATTCTGAGCTTTTCAGGCGCTTCAGGCAGTGGTATATTTTACAATTTCCATTTTCCTGACTCTACCTACCAACCACCACTAAGCTACGCAATCGTATTCGGAAAAAGAAACGGGTGAATCGAGTTCTTCCTTAAATAGCAAATAAGTCTAAAAATAGAAACATAATTTTTTAAGCTTGATTAGTATACTGTAAACATAGTTTCTGCGAAATAAAATTTTAATTGTCTTTCAAAGGTATACAATTTTACAAGGATACGGATATTTGCAATGCCGCGAAGATGACGGAAGTGACGACTTGTGGCACAAAGTTTATGATCTATGGTTAGCGTAGACAAAATATCTACGCACTACGCCGCCGCCGATTCGGGAATTATATTGATTTTACAATCTCTACACTGAAAATGATATTTTAATTTTATTCTGTTTATTACCAATACTAAACAAAAACAAAATTATTTTTATAAATCCTTTTTAGTTATTTTATTTACAGAAAAGTTTTGTGTATCAACAATACAAAATTGTAATAAAATTAAAGGTCAAAGGGTTAATAAAACTAAATTAAAATTGAATAAATTGTTTAGTTAGCTTTTCAAACCTGTATCTAACTACAAAAAATCACTACATAAAACCAGATCATACGTTAGCCGAGCGCTCAAAAATAAATTAGCAACAGACGTTACGTGTGGGCCCAACCTAAGTTTGATTGTTCATGCATCACTGAGAAACTAAGCGATGTATTTTGATGTTTGTTATGGGGGTAGACAAAGGTCCTGATCAACATCTATGATAGAGAAGTGATAGTGACCATTTTTATCAGTACTAACGGGCCTGACTATCTACCTAACTGACATCATACACCACACATACAGGTAAACTATATAATACACATGAAAATGGCTCTATTAGAAAAGTTGTTAGCATGATGTGTCGCTTCTGTTGGCACATACCTCTAGACATTTCTTGGCGAGACGAAGTTCGCGGGCACCAGCTAGTAATGTAATAAATAAGACAACAAATTTCGTAAAAATATTTTTATTTAAATATCAACAATAACAAACACCTCATATTTATTATCCTTAGGATCATCTATGATCTGCATAGCAGAGTATGTGATAGCCTTCACATCCGCTCCTTGTGGATGCTTGCCTATTTGGAACTCTTCTCCATAACACTTACAAACTATCCTAAACTCCTCAGTGTTAAATTCTGTGATAACTAGCTTCCTACAGACTAAGTTAGGCTCGGCACAGAACTGAAAGAGCAATTCATCTAGGAAATGGTACAGTAAGCCCATCAAATCATCAGCTGTTGCTTCAATGGTGGTGACTTGTTTAATTTCCACATAGGCCAACTCTGTTATGTAGCCGAACATGGCCATGCCACATTGTTCGAATGCTTCTTTCAGTGAATCTCCCCAGGCATGTAACCTGTAACAATAAAAACAAATTATTTTTAATTAGCAAATATTCACACACATCAAAATTTTTGTTGAGTGTTGTGTTATCTAATTTACTATTTATATTTTATATAAAATAATATTTCTTATGCAAATTTTATTGTTGTGACTCATTATTGCATCATCATCGGGAAACAGAGTAACATTTAATTTAAAAAACTCATGAATTTCAGCTAATTCTTCACAACTAAAAGCATAGACTTATACAAGTCCAATTATAAAAAAAGTTAGTGCACTATGAAAAACAGTTTCAATGATCAAAAGTGTTGTAGGAAAATGTTTCAGTTTCATGTATAGCAATTTGTTGGTTATATTATTATTCTAGCAATATGTTTCTCTTTCTACTTACTGCACATCAGCGGTATGGTCCAGGTCTAAAACAAGGGAGAGAAGTTAGTTTGATTTTGTACAAAAACAGTTTATTTACAAATAGGTAAATGAGTACTATTCAACAAAAAACATTAAAATATAAAGGTAAATCTTACATTCATACTTTGCAGGTGGAAGTTCAAAATCTTCTTGACAAAGCTGTCCTAATTCAGCATCGAAATCACCCATTTTTTAAATTTAATTAAAAATCTACAACACAAAAATGTGCGAAAAATCTAATGTCAATGACTTTTTGACAGATCAACAATGCAGACCATAGACAATCTGATTATTTTTCTTTTCAAAATAGAGATGCGGCCTCAGAAAGAAACCGGTTATTACTCTAAGGCCGCTTCACACCATTGCCGGCAGTAGTGCGTCGAGATGGCCACATTAATTAAAGTTCATAAACAATACAATACACATTGGGCCAGTCTTATATGGTGGATTTATTTAATAGAACTTGAAACTTGTGTTAATGTACAAACAGTCTTATATAACTTGCGCTGATAAAAAGAATGGATCCCGAATTAGCAACATTCTTGTTGATATCCTGCTGCTCATGTCATGAATCGATGTATGGGTTGGTTCTAACATTCCTAACTAGCAGCGAGTGTCTTTTTTTGTCTCATTCATCACTAACTAGTGAGTGACTAGGGCATCCAACCATGATGTACGTATACGCAGCGGGACCCTAAGCCAGAATGGAATAAAACTTATGTGGTCTTGTAGGTATTAATTTGTACCTACAAAAATGTGAAATAAAAAAATTTGTACCTCTGTAAAAAAAAAGTTATGGACCAATTTGCAAAACGTCAACCCAGCGGGACCCCACTTAAAATGACAGTTTAGACTCAAAGTAAGCATATATTCGGAAAGCCCTGAATTTGTACCTTCCAAATATTATTCGATCATTCTCCTGAAGCGAATAGTCTAGGAGCTATAACCGATTAAAGTCAGCGTCAAGCCAGCGGGACCATATGTCAAAGTACAATCCACACTTTAAAAAAACATATTTTTAGAGAGCCCTGAATTTGTACCTTCCGAAAATACCTTTATACAGCTTGTAACATTAATATTTCACGAGATATTAACGATTGAAATTTTATAGTTTAAGAGTCAGCGTCCAAAAAATATTTGGTGATTTATAGTTACCATCTTAATTTCCCCTACAAACAGAGTACCAAGCTATTAGAAGGAATACTGTCATTTTAAAGTGACAATCGATTTAAAGGATAAACTGCTTCTGGTTTTTCATACAGTTACTAAGAGTAACCGGTGTAGTTTGATCCCAGGTGATAATATCACGAGGCAGGTTCATCATGACATGCAATGTACGGTAGGTACGGCCACAGAAGTAGGAATATGTAAGGAAGCCACCCTACATAGATGAAAGAAGGCTAAAGCATAAGAATAAATAATAACACTATGCTGAAGGCTTTGAAATCTCGAGTTTATCCCACCGTGTTCATACATTTTTTGTTGAAGATTTATTTTTGTTAGATAAGTTTGGTATCTTAGGTTAATTTTCTCTTTGGACCACCTAAAGAGAGACACTCTGTATAAATACCTGAAATAATGCGTATTTTCAAGTAAATAATGCTACGCTACAAGTTTTTTGCGTCTTGGAACCCAAAGCCTCAACGTTGTGTTTCTAAAGTAAGATTTTTATCCAGATAGACTAAATTGACGTTAGGTGGGTTGCCACGTTTTTGTATTATAAAAATAGGGTTGTACCCAAATGATCAAGTTTGTGATTCAAATATTGTGTTTGAATCTTTATAAAAATAAATTTAGTTTATTTCAATTTTCAATATTAAATTGGCCTATAAGACAAACATACTACTATGTGTGTAACAAACTAACTTCACATTTATTTTCTGTCCGACGAAAATATGTTTATTTGAAAGCTAATGAGAACGTAACTAGTAACAGTCTGATATCATTAATGTGAATATATTTAACATTACATTTTAAATTTCAATATTATTCATTTTTGATTTCTATAAACTAAACGAAAACTTTGCGTATTAACGTAAAGTATACGCATAACGTATACTCTTTTACGTAACGTAAAGTATGTAAGTAATAAATACGCAAGTATTTACTGAGCATATTTATTTACAAAAACAAATACATCCAGGAATCATGTGACAACAGTTCAATGTTCTGGGCTGGGATCATATAAGTATTGATAGCCATCGATACGCTAAGAAGAAGTTCAATAAATAAAATGACTGAGTCAAACCACAACACTAGCCTGATGCTTGCAACATTTTAAAAACAAAAGGCCCAAATGAGCTGTCAGTTTAGTCTATCTGGATAAAATTCCTACTTTAGGGGGTATTGATTTCAAGTCTCCCCAAGAGAATTTTCAGTAAAGAGATCTTAGCAATAAGTACTAAACATTTTCGTCTACTTGAAAAGAGTCAAGTGGACGACAATGCATTCATAACGCTTGAATTTTGGAAAATGTTTAGTAGATGAGGAAAGCATACTAGATGAGGAAACATCCGGGAAAGTGGACCAAATGGGAAAGTGAATTGAACCAGAATGAGGATAAAACGGAAAGTTGACTTAATGGGAAAGGAAGGCCAAACGGCAAAATGGACCAGATAGGAAAGTGGCAAAACGGGAAAGTGAGGGGACCTGATTTTGAAATTAAGGTAACCCACAAGAGTAGGATTATCTAAAATAAACTAAGATTTAGGATATCTACGCAGAAGGGTACGAAAATGTAGCTATTTTTGCTCTACGACGCACAGTTTTCGAGATAATTGCACTTTTAGATTGCATTTGTTTTTAATAAAATAACCAACTATCTCGGTTAATTATTATAAACGATTGCAATCGAAAAGAGCTATAATTTGGGAAACAGTGCGCCGTAGCACGAAAATAGCAAAATTTTCGTACCCTTCTACGTAATTATTTCATGTATGTACAAATAAGAAATCTTTATTCATAAAAAATAAAATGTCAACACATAAACAAAATACAAAATAAAACTAATGTCGAAACCTTAACATAAATCAAATACGCCACCCCGGATCATTCCCGGAGCAAAGAATCCCAAGATGCTAGCGGCATTACCTCGCTGAACAGCCAAGGATAAACTTTGCGCCAGGAATGAACCGGAGCGGACGTCACCGCCTCTTTCCCTAATTCGGCCACCGATCTCCTTTATAAACTTTTTCGCTTCCGCACCCCAAGGACCAAGCGTCTCAACAGCCACTGGCACAAACATGTAAGCACTGAGCTCCTTGTATTTCTCGTGCTTTCTTAGAGCTGCCGATTCAGCCGCTGCTCCCGCCACGCGAGTGGTACGGCTAAGATGACATGCCGCCGTCGTGTTGACGCAAGTTGCATCCCAGATCAAGCTTTTGCCCTTCTGCCAAGGAACCAACGTTAGGCCGTCAGGTCTCTTGCCATCAGAGCGACTCAATCCGGGAGGCTCAAGCATGCACGGTATGTTTGCGGTGACGAGAGCTCTGCGGATCAAATCATTGAGTGCGTGGTGTCGTGGGAACCTCCCTGAGCAACGAGAACAGCTCAATGCGTGATTGCCGGTTTCATCCACCAGTTGACCGCAGATGCAGGGATGAGGTTCACAGACCTTACACCTAGGCGCAAGGCAACGGCAACACGCAGTGAGTCTCCGTCTTCTACGTAATCCCAACATTTGTTTCTTTTATCTACACTCGTATCAAAATATTCGTTTTATGAAATTGAACATTTCCATTTTGTTATTGATAGAAATCGTAATTCGCAGCCATTGCCGCCATTTTCTGAATCAGCTGTCGGAAAACTTTCACTGTGTCATTGCTCAACCGTTTCCTTAACAAAAATCCAAAGAAAAAATACAAATGTCACCTGTAAAGAGAATATAAGTCACCTGGTTGAATTGCTGTATGATCTTGAGTTTCGGGTTCAGGTAATGACAGGTTTCTTGCATTTAATTATTTTAAAATTTGTTAAGTTCGCCATTAAAACACATATTATAGTACGACCGCTTACGTCAGTGCGCGCCTGCACGGGTAGAGAGGCGGGGAGGGTGACAACAAAGGTGACTGAGAGGGTAGCGGGCGTCGGGCACATTCACGTTGACGCCTACACCCGCACCTCTCTGCCCGCGCGGGCGCGGTCTGACTTAAGTGGTCGTGTCGTACTACCTAGTTTTAAGCACTGTTAAACATTGTTTGGCTTTTTGTATATGTCGAAGTCAATATGTAAGATTCTGACGCTTACATAATGACCTGTTCGTATACAGACGAAAAGCAGTATACAAATTGACGGCACGACATCCGGCAATATGACGGTGAAATAAACGCGTTGCTTAAACGTCCACGTGGTGAGTATGTTAGGATGACCATGATTAAGAAAAAAAATTTTGTTTTGTGTATTATTTACTTGAGTATCTTTGACGATCACATTTAAACTATTTTGATAGATATGATATGTATAATCACAGCACGCTTTATAAGTGTAAGATTACATATGTACATACATTATAATTTAAGTTGTGTTAATGATTTTCAAGCAAAAGTGGAGCCAGCATCCGAGACCCCACGCCAGACATGTTTTCGGTGGCCTCCTCAGCCATGTGAACTATAGGTTCAAGAACAGCTGCACCATGTACAAGCCATGTAGTATTAATAAAAACACTGTATTTATGGAGGAGTTTCCTCCATAAATACTAAGCTACTAAGCTTGGTTTATTTTAACAAATTCTTATTAAAGTTTTACAATTTTATGTGTGTCCATTGACGACAAGTAACCCACGCCCACCTTCTTTTGTTTTATCTTCTTAGCATTGAGATGACCAACCTGCCAGTTTCAATAATTCACATTCAACATTAAACCTTCTTTACTACAATATATATTTGGCGTTTTCTGATAGTTAACTTCACGATTTTACATAATCTACTTAAAATTAACAAAACAGCAAAATTAATTAAGTGTTTGCAAATGTGCTATTTATAACTTAGCTTGATTTTTTGGTTCCTTTTCTTTACTTTCAATATTTTTTTACTTGATATTTCTCTGAAAACCCTGAAAAATTTAACTATTTTCGAAGGTTCTCAACTCCGTGACCAATTTTTTCCACTCCTGGACCAAACGTCGCTAAGTTCTGGGCTTGGATCATATAGATAATGATTGTCATCGATACGCTAAGAAGAAGAACAAATTCTAAATCTGATTCTAGTAAAGCAATTAGTGGCAAATTAGCACCATGTCTTCAAACACATTTTTTGGCATTTTTTTCATTTTTGTTTACACCATAAAAGGTGATAAAAAATATTGTTCACGGAGTTGAGAAAATTTCATTATAGCTGTAGAAGTGCCCTTGCGCATTGTCTGCGCCCCTGCTGTATTGTACACCCTAGTACTATTATATATTCTGTGATTGTACGCCATATTTATTGTTTTGCGATTACAGCGCCACCGTGGCGGAATTCAGTACTAGTTCGTACATATTGCCGGGCATTATGCCATACGGCAAATGGACGTTTTTTTGGCGGTACACATAATGTCGACGGTATACATACGTCAGATGGAAATATGCAAACGGCTTTTCGTTTGTAAACACACGAGCTATTATGTAGAAGGCAGATTTTGACATATTGACTTCGACATAAATATAAATCGTTTTTTGAATTCCGTGTCTAAAATAAAACCCATCAAATTAAAATGAGAGAGTCTTTTGCATCTTCCTCTACTGTTTTGATATAAATTAATTTATTTCAGGAACTATTCATGCTAGACTATCGGTTTCTAACTAAAAAAAAAAGTCTAGCATGCATAGTTTCCGAGATAAATGAGTTTTTATGTTGACGGCTGCCACTTGAATTGAAACGTAGGTCACATCAAGGCCTACAATTTTTCTAAAGAAACTTATAGTCTAGCATCCTTAATTTCCAAGAAAAACGAGTTGTAAATTTCACAGCTGTCACTTGAAATGTAGGTCTCATCAAGGCGTACCTACAACTTCCCTAAAGAAACAAATAGTCTAGCATGCATATATTCCGAGGAAAACGAGTTGTAATTTAGACAGCTGTCCCTTGAAATGTAGGCCTCATCAAGGCCTACAACTTTTCTAAAGAAACTAATAGTCTAGCATGCATAGATTCCGAGGAAAACGAGTTGTGATTTTGACAGCTGTCACATGAAATGTAGGTCTCATCAAGGCTTACAACTTTCCTAAAGAAACTAAGGCCCGTATTTATAAATCGCACTCAACTTTGAGATCACACTTAAGATCGATCTTAAGTTGCTGCTTTAATTAATAGACTGAACTTAAGATCTAACTTAGGAACGTCATCTCAAGTGAGTAAAGCCATATTAATAAATCTATCTCAGCACTTAGGTGCGGTCTTGAGATGGAGTTCAAGAGCTGATTTTTTGAGTGCTGTCAAACCTTCACTTGAGATCATGTTTTTTGTTGATTTTTGCGCAATTTCTACGAATTAAAATGGATTTTGAGGATATTGTGTAAGAAATTCACTTGTATCACGTTTAATGAAGATATATTGTTGCGAGATATCCATTGCTTGCCTAAAACTTATGGGAACATGAAGATTATTTTGTTTGGAATCAGTTGGTTGGTTGAGAGGCTTTTCCATTCAGTTTTCGTGATGTACACACACAGGCTATGTTTACTGGAAGACAAAGGCGACAACGGATACCCTACATTGTGCCGATACCTATATGGCTTATTTCTCACAAGGGTGTTGCTAGCAGACGCGGAACGGAGGCGAAATCGTTGCGGACGTGCGGTGGTTACGTTCGCCAAACGCTTGTGTGATATAAGCCTAAGGCCTCCTCCAGAAGATCCATGTCTTTATAGGTATTTGAAGAAAATGGTAAATAAAAATACTATAATCAATATCAAATACCAGACTTTTATTATAACTATGCCAGTAATTTGAAGCCCTTAGTTAAACAAATAAATAAGAATGTCTAATTCAGCTCTCATTACAAAGAAAGACAAAAAATAATATAGCTAATACAAAGCTTGTCCAGTCTCCCCTGCTACTTAGACCATATAATTTGGGCTGGTTACTTTCAGCGTCCAATAGAACTTCTTTAGAATCTGCAATAGATAATTACAAATTAATAATGCTTTGTATTTGTAAATACGGGCCTAATAGTCTAGCATGCTTAGGCCCGTATTTATAAATCGCACTCAACTTTGAGATCACACTTAAGATCGATCTTAAGTTGCTGCTTTAATTAATAGACTGAACTTAAGATCTAACTTAGGAACGTCATCTCAAGTGAGTGACGCCACATTAATAAATCTATTTCAGCACTTAGGTGCGGTCTTGAGATAGAACTCAAGAGCTGATTTTTTGAGTGCTGTCAAACCTTCACTTAAGATCATGTTTTTTGTTGATATTTGCGCAGTATCGTAAAACTCGTAAGCTTGCAACTAAAAATAACATCAAAAATAATTTAAAACATAATAAATTAATTTTAAATCTAAATATTTTGTTCAAATGTGACTATTTACATTTTTTGCCTATATTTTGATTAATGTTCCTAAATGTTCTTAAATGTTCTAATCGAGTAATACAGCAACAACAAAACGTAAGTTTAAAAACTAGTACTTTGTCTGTGGTCTAGTATCCAAACCAAAAACATCTTAAGTTCATGCAGGAAGTGTCTATATAGCGGGGCGCCCCGCTCGATAGGCATTTAGGCTATTCACCGGGGCGCCCTGCTGTATAGCGCTTTGTCTCTGGATAGGCTATTGAGCGGGGCGCCCTGCTAAACAGCGCTTTGTCTGTGGTTTGGCTATTGACCGGGGCGCTGCTCCGCCGTTATTTCGACTTGTATGTAGGTATCATGGTAGGTTAAGTACAGGGCAAGTGTACCCACATTGATTTGATTTAGTAAATCTATGTTTGACCTCGCTCGCATAATATACCTACTGCCTAACTAGAAAAAAAAGACGCCAGTAGTCCATACTAACTAATTCTTTCTCATCCATCCTCATCACTTTCTCACCCATCGCCATGACTTCCTCACGCATCCTCATCCCTTCCTCACCCTCCACATCACTCGTTGATCTTCATCACTTCCTCACCCATCCTCGCCCATCATCATCACTTCCTCACCCATCCTCACGCATTCTCATCACTTCCTCACCCATATTAATCACTTCCGCACAAATCCTCAGCACTTCCTCATCCATTTTCACACTCATTGATTCTCATCACTTCCTCACCCATACTCAACACTTCTCACCCATCCTCATCACTTCCTCATCCATCCTCATCACTTCCTCACCAATCCTCATCCATCCTCACTAATTCGAATCACTTCCTCACCAATCCTCGTCCATCCTCATCAGGATGGGTGAGGAAGTGATGAGGATGGGCGAGGATGGGTGAGGAAGTGATAAGGATGGGTGAGGAAATGATGAGGATGGCCGAGAAAGTGATGATGATGAGTGAGGATAGGTGAGAAAGTGATGAGGATGGGTGAGGAAATGATGAGGATGAGTGAGGAAGTGATGAGGATGGGTGAGGGGTGAGGAAGTAACGAGGATGGATGAGAAAGGATTAGTATGGACTACTGGCGTCTTTTTTTTCTAGCTAGACAGTAGGTATATGCGAGCGAGGTCAAACAAACCTAGATTTACTAAATCAAATCAAAGTGGTTACACTTGCCCTGTACTTAATCTACCATGATACCTACATACAAGTCGAAATAACGGCGGAGCGGCGCCCCAGTCAATAGCCAAACCACAGACAAAGCGCTATTTAGCAGGGCGCCCCGCTCAATAGCCTATCCATAGACATAGCGCTATTCAGCAGGGCGCCCCGGTGAATAGCCTTAATGACTATCGAGCGGGGCGCCCCGCTATATAGACACTTCCGTTCATGCACTCAAGAGCGATCTCAGTTGATACGCACTTGATGACGGTTTATTAATATGTGACGATCTTAAGATAATGATTACAACTTAAGTGCGTATCAGCTGAGACCGCTATTGAGTGCGGTATTGAGTGCGATTTATTAATACGGGCCGTAGTTTCCGAGAAAATCGAGTTTTAAGTTGACAGCTGTCACCTCATATATAGATATAGCAAAGACAAGATCTACAACTTCTTCTAAGAAAATACTTGAGGGCCGTTTCAGATAAGTCGTAAATCACTATAGCGACATGCTGTTTTTTTTTGCGTAGGTAGGGGGAAATCGTCATAAATACCATAAGAAGTTTGTTAGCTAATAGACGTAGCGACAGGCTGTTAGCGTGTAGCCTAAAATTGCAATACACATGAAGTCCTCTAGTCGCCTCTTACGAGACCCTATTCGCAGTTAAGTCGGCGAATCGTCGAAGTCGGCGCGGCGGAACAAACATAGTTCCCGAGATAGAGGAGTTTTGAGTTTCGCAGCCGTTATCTAGATGGATGGAAGAAAAATAACGTATACCTACGTATATTAAAGTACCTACTATATCCATCCATATGATTCGTTCTGTATAACTAAAATCGATTGTCACGGTAAAATGTCAGTATTCCTTCTTCGAATACTAGCTTGGTTGGTAACTCTGTTTGTAGGGGAACTTAAGATGGTAACTATATAAATCACCAAATATTTTTTGGACGCTGACTCTTAGACTTTAAAATTTCAATCGTTAATATCTCGTGAAATATTAATGTTACAAGCTGTATAAAGGTATTTTCGGAAGGTACAAATTCAGGGCTCTCCAAAAATATGTTTTTTTAAAGTGTGGATTGTACTTTGACATGGGGTCCCGCTGGCTTGACGCTGACTTTAATCGGTTATAGCTCCTAGACTATTCGCTTCAGGAGAATGATCGAATAATATTTGGAAGGTACAAATTCAGGGCTTTCCGAATATATGCTTACTTTGAGTCTAAACTGTCATTTTAAGTGGGGTCCCGCTGGGTTGACGTTTTGTAAATTGGTCCACAACTTTTTTTTTACAGAGGTACAAATTTTTTTATTTCACATTTCTGTAGGTACAAATTAATACCTACAAGATCACATAAGTTTCATTCCATTCTGGCTTAGGGTCCCGCTGCGTATACGTACATCCAACCATGTTATAAGCTTAGGATATAAGACATTGATTACCAATGTTGTACATTTTACATTGTGTAATAAATAAAATAACTGGACTTATAAGATTACCACATGTAATTTTTCAATAATATTCATTTCATACATACAAAATAATTTAAATAAAAAAGAATATCACAAAATACTGTAAAGCACCAACACAATGTTCCATTTCTTCAAGATTCAATCCAGGCCATTCCTCTTTTTGGGCACCACAATCTGCTGTTCTACATACTCTACTTTCTGTGCAACATTTGCTAGTTGTTCAGAAGCCACGGAGGCAGCATCTCCACAAGTCTGTGCTAACTCTTGGACTCCTTGTGCCACCTGCCGAAAAAAATTGTTTCATAAACCACCAGTCTCTGCCTATCCCTCTGGAAGAATAACATGTTACGAGCAAGTTGACAATAAACAAAACAAGTAAATAAAACTGATCAGGGCCCATGAAAAATGCTAAATATTCAGTTACAGATTGGTCGGATCAGTATCCACAACTTTCCCACAGTGTCACTAAACTAATAAGCAAATCACCGCTTCAGCTTCTTGTCGGATTTCTTGAGCTTCAGCATGCATCTGGTTGACAGTCTCTTGCATTTGTGGAACTTGTTGGATTGGCTCCGATTCCAAGACTGGTGCTTTCTGAAAATGCCAAAAAATTAATACATTTCATCAATCAAGAATTCGGTTTCGGGGGCAATAAATAAGCTAAATAAATTTCAATTTTCAAAAAAAAACTCTTTAAGTGTGGGGAAATCACTAACAAAAAATAATTGTTATCATTGCACATTATCCAAACCTTCAGCTATGATCATAGGAAGAAAGGTATGTACCTGATGGCATTGGTGCATGCAGTGGCAGTGGTGTTGTAGGGCTGGCTCCGCTGCAGCCACCTCTTCCATCCGCATTTGATGCTCTTGGATCTGTAGATTGAGTAATACAGATTAGTTTTTAAACTTAGACGTTGAAGTAATTAAAATTTGCTTAGGATAGTAATGCTCACGTTTTGTGGTAGATTTGGGTCAGTGTAGTTGTTCAGTTCACTAGCCATGTTCATGACCTGGGGCAACTTCTCCAGGCCTGCGGTGGCGTTAGCCATAGCCTGTTGGGTGTTCAGGAGATTAGCTGTGATGGAGTCGCCATGGATAGGGTCAACGAGCGGCTGCGGAGCCATCCCAGCGGCCAAACCCAGTTTAGCCTCCAACTGTTCAATCCTGTTTTGCAACACTGCGATGGGATCCATTATTAGAAAAGTGATTTACGTAAAGAAAGTACAAAAATTGTAAAATTGAGAAAACAAACGTATGACTCAGTGTGTGTGAACAAAAAACCAAATGAAAATCACAAATGCAAAATCGGAAATTCGGAATATTCAATTTTTATTCCAAATTCGATTTTGACAGTTCTCATTCGGGTTACCAGCGTCAGTGTTGCCAACTCGGATTTTGAAAAAGGCGTAGGCCAGATTAGAAAATTACGTAGAATTAGTAAAAGTTGCTTAAGAAAATTTCGTAGATCTACGTATTGATTTTTCTAAGTGAAATGGGGCTTTTTCTGTTGACAGTTCTCTGAGGCTCTCTTAAATTGGTAGTTCTGAATTACAAACTAGAGGGCGCTGCACAAGATGTAAAATTTTGTCATTTGAGTGATATTGACAGTTGCTATTGCTATAGTCGGTCGTGTGCCGTGTATGCTAAAGTAATTTGCCGAACCGGAATGCGATTTAATAGGTATCTAACTGATTGATTATGAGGTTGCAAGGAAAGGAAAGGAAAGGAACGTCTTTTTCCGTCTTTCGCAGCACCCTCTAGTTTGTAATTCAGAACTACCAAGACCCTTAGGGAACTGTCATTACTGTCAACAGAAAAAGCCCCATTAAGAGTTCTAGCGTACGAGACGTTTCGTTTTACACAGTCACTTATAGCACGGCATGACAGGTCACGTCGTCGCGATGTAGCGTGGAGAGTGGAGGGAGAGTGGCAGCGTGGCGCCTAGATAAGTGACGGCATGAAACGGAACGCACGTTGACATTGTTTTTTTCTCGAAAGTAACGGAATTTGGACCTATTCAGCCTAAAGTGTTATTAATTACATAGAATGTACATTTTTATAGAAAATACGTAGATTTTGAGACTGAAATACGTAGCCTTTCAAAAAAGGACTCAAATACGTAGATCTACGTAAAAAGACGTAGATCTGGCAACGCTGACCAGCGTAAAAAATGTTTCGAAAATAAGCTTATGCGCGCACAGGTGACTTTTTCTGTCGCTCGAAATTCGGAAGTCTCTTTCACTCCCGAGGGATAGACAAAGAAGTCTGACTATCACGCAACTACAGAACAATATCGCGCAACAAACAAACAGGATGCGTAGCGTAGCGTGCTGCATCCAGTCTGTGGGAGCCTTTACGTTTTGTGTTGCCAGTACATTCATTTATGTACAATTTAGAAATAATCTTAAATATACTTAAGAAATTATAGAGAAATTGTGAGGATGGATTACGGTTTTGCAGGTACTGAAGTACAACAAAAGGAACCTAAGTACAGAAGTTACTATCATCAATGGCAGTGATCAACGGTTGTTGTTCTCCTTTACTTTTTCTGTTCCAGCTTATCTTTACTTTTTTTCCGTTATTGTGTTCTTTTGCCTAACTAGGTTCTGGCAGCACAGAATTTTTGACAGTTGGCCAAAGAAAAAATGGCAGACGCTGTTGTTGAGACGGCGCCAGCCGATGAAAATGATGATAGTTGGTTGTATGGAGAGTCTGCTGCTGAGCAGAAAGACGGCGAAGGACCCGCGGCACAAGAGAAGCCTGGACAGCAGGCCCAACCTGGTGTAAGTGCCAGCAAATAAGTGTATACCAAAACATAACCTACACGTCTATAGCTTTTTCTGTTTTCAGGATCAGGACGGCGAAGATAAGGAGCAAGAGGAGAATGAGGGAGGCGAGGATAACGAGTTCAATGACGAGCACTTCGCGGACGTGGAGGCGGGTCGCGAGGAGGGCGCGAACGGCGACGCGGACAGCCAGGACAACGCAGACTCCGACTCGGACGACAGTGACGACGTGAAAGTGACCATCGGAGAAATCAAGTCCGGTCCGCAAACATACGGCAGCTTGAATATCAAGGTTACATATCCAAATTTTAAAGCACTTCTAGTGTTAGGTATAAAAATTTTGGACAACTTGCAAAACCGTAGTAACATAGAACCGTGGTAACCCAGTTGGTAGTGGCGACGGCAGTACGGATGCCGAAGGTCGCAGGTTCAAATCCTGCCTGCAGTGGAGTATTTTGCAAGTTTTCAAAAAATCAAGGTTATGTGTTTACACACGATCTAAAAATAATAACACCAATACACACCAAACTGATTTGATAATAATAATAAGGCTGTTGTGCTCTTGACACTTGCCTCTAAAAGATTCACAAAGATACAATGTCTGGAAATAATAATATGTGATTTAGACTTAAAGGCTTCCATATTTAGCTTCTTACGTGTTTACGTTTATAAATAAACTAGCTTACCGCCCGCAGTTTCACTCGCGGTATTTAGCTGTTTGGCCTAATAAAAAAGTTTGAAATACATTGCATTTCGAAACACAATTCAAATAATCGATCTGAATGGAGTTCAACTACTCGACAACAGATGGCGCCACTACTTCACTTAATTTTCAAGTTGAGGGATTGGAAAAGCCTTTATATCTTTAAAAATACGCCTTTTAATTTAAAACGGGAACTTTCTTGTTCGAGGGGGGATAAAGGGCTATTCCACTATATAAGTCCCTTTATCGTACCGGGAATCCTTTTTAAGTTTTATCGGCACGCACATTTTATCAACTTAGTTTTATTATATATAATGATAAACAATGTGTAATGTTTCAAACTTGGTAGGCTGTAACTGTAATCCAAGTTCTCCTATCATGTAGAATATCAAGATATTATAAATACCCTTATTTGTTGTGTAGAGAGGTGTTGGCTTAGTAGCGACTGGTGCGGACAAGCCTCGCTCAGGGCCCACAGCTGGTGGAAAAGTCACATTGGAGGATTTGGATGGACCGGGCAGTATCAATGGGGTGCCGGCACTCGAGTTCAATATTGACACAATTGAGGACAAGCCATGGAACAAACCTGGTGCCGATATCTCAGGTATGCTAAATTTACTACTATTCACTTTTGAATCTATCAAGGTTTTTTAGTAGTTTCAGCTGAAGTAAGTTTCTATGGTAAGGTTTATTATGCATTGCTTACAAAATATTCAATGTTATAATATGAAATAACAACAAGTTGGCTTTAAGTTCTTGAAAAATAAAAAATATAAAATAATCCAACTCCCTTTCAATATTGCTTTAAAGAACTTTCTAATTTTGTTGCCTGCTTTTTCTATTTACAACTTGTTATCAGATTTATTTATGTTTCAGCATTATTGTAAGGAAATAGATAGCATAATTAAGATAAATAATAAAAACAAGTACAAATTGTGTTGATAAAGAATGGACCTGAATTGGCAACATTATTGTTGACATCCTGCTCATATGTCATATAGTATGGTAGAGAGGCAAATAACAATGTTGCCAATTCATTGTTGCTAATTCAGGATCTGTGCAAGTAAAGCCAGGTATTAATTGGGGACAAAGTCCCAGAATCTTTGTATAAGAAAAACATCAGGAATTTTTCAGGATCAGTTTCTGGGATTTTGTCCTTCATGAATACCCGCCTTTGTAGTATCCGTCTAAATGGTGGTATATTCCAGACTACTTCAACTACGGCTTCAACGAGGTGACGTGGAGCGCGTACTGCGACCGGCAGCGGCGCCTGCGCGTCAACGAGGCGGGAGTAGGCCTGCACGCGGGGCCGCCGCCTCCGCGCGCGCCGCAGCCCGACATGCGCCGCCCGCCCGGTATGTCCCCTGTCATCGGTGTTAATGGAAGTAAAAAAAAACCGTTTGTTGTTGTTGGCGTGTTTTTGTAGGAAACGCAGTGTTTGTGTTTTAATGAAGAAAACTGTTGTAGGATGTTTAAAACTTAAAGAAAAATATGGATACTCGTAAGTGAAGTGAATCCGAAAAAAAAACTGTTTTGCTGCCACTACCAGAAGATACGGCCGCCATTTAAAGTTTTTTTCGGCGGCTCAGTCACAAGTCAGAAATACTGAGCTTGAGCGTCATATGATAATATGGTTGTACCTCAATGTTGATCTCTATTTTCACACTAATTGTGTTATTGTTTACTTTTGGCAGGCAACTTCATGCCCGGCCCGCCCGGCCGCATGGACGACGGCATGCCGCCGCCTCAAAACAACAACTTCCAGGTCCGAGAGAACACAATACAGGTAAGATAACACCAGTTTCAGAACAATTACATTTTAAGATGACGTTGTCTACACTGCTTTGTATTATAATGAGAAAAGATTGATTTGTTTGTATGTTATTGATAAACTCCGAAACTACTGGACCGATATCAGTTTTTATTTCTTTATTAGACATGGGACACTTCAGGCTTATAATAATATTTCACACATGTCTCAAAGGACCCTGTGGGCCCGAGATTCGAAAGAGTACCAACATAATAACGAGTCATCGCATGCTCGTGCTCGGGCGAACGCTGCACATAGGCTTCTCTTTCCCACAGGAGTACAGTTAACAGTGGAAACAACTTTTTACTATGAGTTAAGATCCGATTCCTAAGTAGCAGCGGGTGAAACCACTGTTCAGGCCGCTAGTGTCTTCATAAGCAAGCTGCAGAGTGTCTTTATCACTCAGACAAAACTCAGCTCAGAAATCCATACAAACCAATAATGTTGACTTGAAACTCATTTCTGTTGCGTTGCTGCGTGCGGTCTGTTCTTAACCCTTACCTTAAATCTCACAGAGAAAATACCTTCAATCAAGAAAACGCGTGAGTTTTTACTTTAGACAGAATTGTTTTATTTATGTTTCAAAAAAGTTATTTAATGTATTTATTTATTATTGGGTTTTTATGGTTTTCTGGGACTTCAAACGAGTGTATCTTGCTTTTTCTTCCTTTATCTACCTACTCAAATATGATGGAAAAAATTATCACCGTATTTACTTAATTATTTTTGGTTTGTTTCTTTCCATACTTGTTTTTTTTTTATTAATTTCATTAAAACTACGCATTGGTGCTTGTTTGACATAGGTGTAAGGAACATGATAAGTTAAGGCAGGTAGGTACCCATTCATTTGGCAAAATTATCGCTCAGCTTTGTTGACAAACTTTGAATATATATAAAAGTGCTGCACAGCTTTTGTTGCTTTGACACAAAGTTGATAAACAAACACCAGGGAATAGGCAACGCATCAATGAATGAATTCAAATTAGCAATTTATAACATACGTGCCCACATTAGTAGAAAACGTGAATTTATTTTTTTGCGGAGGACGAGCCTTAAACCCAGAAAACTCGATCTCACACTCTGCCCACTACAATACCGAAGTCCTAGTCATAGGTGCGAAATTTTGAATTACGACACCCTTATCATGTGATTTTAATTTAGGAAACCTGTTATGAGTGTAAATAACTGTGGGTTTTTCAATAAAAATAAAATAAAATGTACCATGACTATGTTATTCCAATACAGGTGATGACAGCGGAGCGTCGCGAGTACGGGCGTCCAATCCACGCGCGCGACATGTCGGGTCCCCCGCCGCCCGAGTACTTCGGAGGACCCCCACCGCAAGACCACTACTACCAGCCCCCGCCACAACATTCATACGAGGAGCCTTCCTGGGGTTAGTAGATACAATCTCTATCTTGCCTTCCTGGGGGCAGTAGATACAGTACGGTGGTACAGTCCACGCGCATGACATGTCGGGCCCGCCGCCGCCCGAGTGGAAGAAAGACCCCACTCTTTACAAAGCCACCAATATATCCTTTATTACTCTTAGGTATTGTGTTTTTTACTTGACTGGTGTTATTTTCAGGAAAGCGTCGAGGCGTTACAAGTAATCTTCTTTTACATATATTTCTCTGTATATTTTTAAAAACACTTTTTTAACAATTTTATTATACATAGTTCTCTTTTAGTTGTCCTAAAAATTTAAAAGACGGTTTCGCTTTCGAAGCAAGGTTTGGTAGGGTAGGACAACGCGTGACATGGTATAAGCTAGTTCACAAAAAAGTTACCATCTTGCTCAAATGTCATGTAATATGAAAAAGACGCAAACAATAATGCTGCCATTTGGGGTCCCCTTCTTTTGTGAAGCCGGTAGTAAGATATATTACCCCAGATTTCAACAGGAATACGCTTACCAGGGACAACGGGAAGCATTTTTATTTTAATAATGTCACGGTTTTATCAATATGTAATGTAATTTTTCCCGTCGCCAGGTCCGCCGGAGGCGAGTGGTTGGGCGCCAACCGATATTAAGGAGCTGACGCCGGGCCCTGGACCTATGGGGCCGCCCGTCATGGGACCGCCTATGGGTATGTACTGCTTACAGTTCGTAATGACAAGGTATTTTAAGCACCTCGAAAAATTAAGAATCTTCTTGGATTTTGAATTCACTACGAATACCAATCTTACACTGAAGCTGAAACTAGTCGACGTGTGTTCTGCCCGTCCGGTCTTCACGTACGGCGCACAAACGTGGTCGTTGACTGAAGCACAAAAGTCCAAACTCTAGATTGCCAACGCGCCATGAAGCGCAGCATCCTAGGTGTTAAAAGGATAGACCGTATCAGGATCATGCATATCAGTATTCAGCATTGCCACATCAACAGGGTTACGTGAGATTTCAAATGTTTTACATTGATTCTTTATTAATTGATACTAAAATGATATTTGTTTCTTTTTTTGTACAGGCATGGGCCAGCCAGGCATGCCGGTGCACCACGCGCCGCCGCCGCACGTGCTGGCCCCGCCCCCCTACGGCTCGCCCTACCGCCCGCACCCCCCGCACCCCTCCATGCACCCGCTCGACCGCGAGAGGGAGCGCGAGAGAGAGCGGGACAGAGAGAGAGATCGTATGCGGGAACGGGAGGAACGGGAGCGCCGGGAGAGGGACCGGAGAGAGGATGTGAGTACCTACTTCTGTGCTGAAAGTATTTCTTCTCCCCCCGCACCCCTCCATGCACCCGCTCGACCGCGAGAGGGAGCGGGAGAGGGAGCGCGAGAGAGAGCGGGACAGAGAGAGAGATCGTATGCGGAAACGGGAGAAACGGGAGCGCCGCGAGAGGGACCGGAGGGAAGATGTGAGTACTTCTGCGCTAAAAGTATATCTTTATGATCCCCCTACCGCCCGCAGGCCTCTGACATGGTTGTGTAACGACCGCCGTCATAGACAGCAACCGGGACCGACAGCTTAACGTCCACGAGAGGGAGAGGGAGCGGGAGCGGGAGAGAGATCGGATGCGGGAGAACGGGAGCGCCGCGAAAGGGACCGGAGAGAGGATGTGAGTACTTCTGTGCTAAAAGTATTTCTTTATGATCCCCCCTACCGCCCGCACCCGCCGCACTCCTCCATGCACCCGGGAGCGGGAGAGGGAGAGGGAGAGGGAGAGAGATCGGATGCGGGAACGGGAGGAACGGGAGCGCCGGGAGAGGGACCGGAGGGAGGATGTGAGTACCTACTTATGTGCTAAAAGTATTTCTTTATGATCCCCCTACCGCACGCACCTTTCCTTGTACCCGCTCGACCGCGAGAGGGAGATAGAGCGGGACAGGGATAATGATCGGATGCGGGAAGATATACAATAGTATCGATACTATCGACAATATCGACCTACCAATATCATAATCTATCGAGCGGCAACACTACCGTGCACCACGCGCCGCCGCCGCACGTGCTGGCCCCGCCCCCCTACGGCTCGCCCTACCGCCCGCACCCCCCGCACCCCTCCATGCACCCGCTCGACCGCGAGAGGGAGCGGGAGAGGGAGAGGGAGAGGGAGAGAGACAGGGAGAGAGATCGGATGCGCGAACGGGAGGAACGAGAGCGCCGGGAGAGGGACCGGAGAGAGGATGTGAGTACCTACTTCTGTGCTGAAAGTGTTTCTTCTCCCCCCGCACCCTTCCATGCACCCGCTCGATCGCGAGAGGGAGCGAGACAGGGAGAGAGATCGGATGCGCGAACGGGAGGAACGGGAGCGCCGGGAGAGGGACCGGAGAGAGGATGTGAGTACCTACTTCTGTGCTGAAAGTGTTTCTTCTCCCCCCGCACCCTTCCATGCACCCGCTCGACCGCGAGAGGGAGCGGGAGCGGGAGAGAGAGAGGGAGCGGGACAGAGCGAGAGATCGCATGCGTGAACTGGAGGAACGGGAGCGCCGGGAGAGGGACTGGAGGGAAGATGTGAGTACATATTTCTGTGCTAAAAGTATTTCTTCTCCCCCGCACCCTTCCATGCACCCGCTCGACCGCGAGAGGGAGCGGGAGAGGGAGAGGGTGCGCGAGAGGGAGAGGGAGCGCGAGAGAGAGCGAGATAGAGATCGCATGCGGGAACGGGAGGAAGGAACGGGAGCGCCGCGAAAGGGACCGGAGACCGGAGAGACGATGTGAATATCAACTTCTGTGCTGAAAGTATATCTGTATGATTTTTCGTGGCATGACTCCGTTTCTTTTATTATCATCAGTGCAACACACACCGTGACACTATAATAGGCATTTTTTTACCACGAGAAAACGCTTTATTCCCTCCCAGTACATTGGTATGGGTAAATTAGGAATCAGTGGACCAAACTGCTAGGCAAAGCGTATATTGATAAAGATATCGACGCTTGAATTTAATTTAATTTGATTTTTTTAAATCAGTTATGATAATCCGTTCTTATTATTACAGGAGGAAAGAGAAAGAGATCGGGACCGTGAACGCTCGCGATCCATCAAACCAGATAGGATACGAGAAAAGTAAGTTCTAAATAATAATTTAATAATATAACAATTATGAGTAGAAGTATTTTGTATTGATAGTACGTATTATTATTGTTACTAAGATTTTGTTTAATTGTGTTTTAGAAGGCACAAGTAAGTACGATTCGCTTAAAAGAATTCAAAACAAACTAATAATAATAATCCTTCCGAATCCACACTATAAAGCTATAGGTGGATTAAGAGCTTTGTATTTTGGTACCGTGGCACAATAAAGATTACTGTGGCGTTTCATGTGTCTTAACAAAATCTCACTTCATTCAAAACAGTATATGGGGTGAAATTTTACTAGTGACCGATAGCGAAAACTCAGAACCAGTGATAAGTGGTGATACCCAAGGAACATAGGTCGAAATAAAAAAAAAAAAATTTGGGCCTCCCATACAAAGTTGCCGATCAGCTAATTTGAATTACTATGGGAGGTCAAAACTAGTATAATTTCACCCTATATAAGTTTTCTATTTTTCCCGCAGGTCATACAGACGTGAGCGATCGCGGTCAAGATCGCGGCGCCACAAGTCGCGGTCACGGTCCCCGCGCACGCGCGACCGTTCCCGGGAACGTGAACGCGACAGGTCCCGCGAACGCGAGAGGGAACGTTCCCGAGAGAGGGACCGCTCGCGCGACCGGGAACGCAGCGTCAAACCAAGCAAAAAGGAGAAAGACAAAGATAAAGATGATTAAACAAATCTTCATTACTATAATTAGGATTAATTGCACTGGGTGATCATGTGCGAATTTACTGTAGGCCATTGAGTGACAATACTCGATGTAAATATTAATTCCATGTGTTGTATTATTTCGATTAAGGAAATAAAATAAGCTACCATCTCTCAAATCTGAGTTTAATAACTACCTAGACAGATAGTTTTCGTGCACCTCTAGGAGACTACTGAGGAGTAACCTAACCGTTACTCCACAGTAGTCTCCTAGATAAAAACTCAAATTCCTCACGCAGCAGACCATTGATTTTTATCTTTTGGTACGTCGTGGAAGCACGTCGGCACGGCACCGAGGAGTATCTGGATGAGGGAGACAAGGCAAAGAGAAGCAAACTTCGTAGCTACCCTATTCGTATAGCGCAAAACGCTATTTTCGCAGAATGTCAAACTGTTAGTTTCGCAGAGTGTCGCATTGTTATTTTTTCTGGGTAGGTCTACCTAGTAATTTCACTAAAGGCACTTTTGCAGTTGTGCTGTGGTAGAATTATAATCTTTTCATAGCGGTATTAAAAAGTATTTTTCATCCATTTCTTTCCGCTTGTGGATTATTTGTTCCTGATTTTGGTACGATAATTTCTGATTGTGCAGCAACAAATGTTTCTGTTTGTGAAGCCAGAGGGCGTTTGTTCATGAACCACGTGTTGCTGATTATGAAGCAAGTGTTTATGTTAGGATTTCTGTTCTTCAGCATTTGTTCACGATTGTAGGAATATTTGTTAATGTTTGTGTGGGAAGGATGTGTTCATGATTGTGGGAGATACGTTTTTATTGTTTCTGGAGAACTTGCACAAATGCATTTGTGTGTGTGCGCTTCTGCGCTTCTCCATGGCGCGCCCCATATGGAAATCCAGTCCAGTAAATGCGACTATCTTCTAAACGAGTTTCTGCATACAAGTTCGACAAATTCGCAACAATTATTTCCAGAAATCAGACGTAACGTACGTAGTTCTCGAGATCCATGATTGGGACATGCCATGAGAGAGGCTCTCTATCTCTAAAATTATCTTTTCTCTTTTGTTTGTTTATGCTTGTGGAGCACTTGTTTTATGATTGTGGAGCATTTGTGTTAATTTTGGAGCACTTGTTTATGATTATGGAGCATGCGTTTATGATTGCGTAGCATTTGATTAACACTGGGCTAATTTATGATTATGGAGCAATATGATTGTGGAGCGCTCGTTAATGATTATGGAGCATGGTTTATCATTGTGTAGCATTTGATTAACACTGGGCTCCACAAACATAAACTACAAATCGACAAATTCTGTGTTTCTGCATACGAGTTCGACAAATTCCCACTTCCATAGTCACTTTCTACGTACGTAGTTCTCGAGGCTCAAGATTGCGGCGTGCCAGCCTCTCCATGGCACGCCCAAATCTTGCTTTTATCTTTTGTTTGTTTCGTGTGCGTCATTTTGGCACGGCCACCATGGAATACCATAAGTTTGATGGTGTGAAATAATTGACCTCTAATTGCCTCTAATTGACGCACAAGTAAAAAAAAATGTCTCCCCGCCGTTTAAAAGATATTCCATGTGATAGGTGGCCGTGCCAAAATGACGTTTCTATAGCTGGGCCACCATTAAAGCAGCCACTTGGCGAAGATCTGATTATTCCAAAAATTGCCCATTTAATTGTCTATTCTTCATACAATATTTCATCAGTCTTCGAAGATATCCGTTTCAGAGATATATGATTGGTTTGTGGCCGTGCCAAGATGACGTTTCTACAGCTGGGCAACCACCTAAATCGGCACGTAGCGGAGACATGTCTATTACCAAAAATTGCCCATTTAATTGACCATAACTGCCTGCCTAATCATTTTAATTGTCTCGTTTTCGTTAATGAGAAAACTCATTTTTCATTATGTGAGTAGGGGAAACTGGGGACACTTGACCCCAGTGGAAGACATGGTAGTTTTAATTTCCAGAAATACTACCAAAGCTATGTTTAGCTAGCAAAACTGTTTGTTTACAGTCGGATGTGTCAACTATTTCATGTTTCAAAGTGACAGGTCTTTATTGACAGGTATTCATAATTTCTATGTTAGTCATATTAATTGTCTCGGCTTCGTTAAAGAGAAAACTGTTTTTAATTTGTTTTGGTAGGGTAAGGTGGGGTACAGTGAAACAACCACAATAACTGTATCACTTTCTGACTAATCTATTATGCTTATTTGAGAGATATATTAAGCTGTCAATTCTCCATCTGAGCTAAATATTCGCCAAAATGATCCTGCGCCACCAAAGAAATTATGAATACCTGTCAATACAGACCTGTCACTTTGAAACATAAAATAGTTGACACATCCGACTGTAGACAAACAGCTTTGCTAGCTAAACATAGCTTTGGTAGTATTTCTGGAAATTAAAACTACCATGTCTTCCACTGCGGTCAAGTGTCCCCAGTATCCCCTACCCACAAAAAGAAAAATGAGTTTTCTCATTAACGAAAACGAGACAATTAATATGATTAGGCAGGCAGTTATGGTCAATTAAATGGGCAATTTTTGGTAATAGAGATGTCTCCGCTACGTGACGATTTAGGTGGTTGCCCGAAACGTCATCTTGGCACGGCCACATCTAAATCGTCACTTTGAGAGGACATGCCTATGACCAAAAATTGCCCATTTAATTGACCATTATTGCCTGCCCAATCATGTTAATTGTCTCGGCTTCGTTAAAGAAAAAACTGTTTTTAATTTGTTTTGGTAGGGTAAGGTGGGGTACAGTGAAACAACCACAATAACTCTATCACTTTCTGACTAATCTTTTATGCTTATTTGAGAGATATATTAAGCTGTCAATTCTCCATCTGACCTAAATACTCGCCAAAACGATCCTGCGCCAACATAGAAATTATGAATACCTGTCAATAAAGACCTGTCACTTTGAAACATGAAATAGTTGACACATCCGACTGTAAACAAACAGTTTTGCTAGCTAAACATAGCTTTGGTAGTATTTCTGGAAATTAAAACTACCATGTCTTCCACTGGGGTCAAGTGTCCCCAGTTTCCCCTACTCACATAATGAAAAATGAGTTTTCTTATTAACGAAAACGAGACAATTAAAATGATTAGGCAGGCAGTTATGGTCAATTAAATGGGCAATTTTTGGTAATAGACATGTCTCCGCTACGTGCCGATTTAGGTGGTTGCCCAGCTGTAGAAACGTCATCTTGGCACGGCCACAAACCAATCATATATCTCTGAAACGGATATCTTCGAAGACTGATGAATTTTGTATGAAGAATAGACAATTAAATGGGCAATTTTTGGAATAATCAGATCTTCGCCAAGTGGCTGCTTTAATGGTGGCCCAGCTATAGAAACGTCATTTTGGCACGGCCACCTATCACATGGAATATCTTTTAAACGGCGGGGAGACAATTTTTTTTACTTGTGCGTCAATTAGAGGCAATTAGAGGTCAATTATTTCACACCATCAAACTAATGGTATTCCATGGTGGCCGTGCCAAAATGACGCACACGTTTGTTTCTGCTTGTGGAGCACTTGATTTATGATTGTGGAGCATTTGTTTATGATTTTGGAGCACTTGTTTATGATTATGGAGCATGCGTTTATGATTGTGTAGCATTTGATTAACACTGAGCTAATTTATGATTGTGGATCATTTGCATATGATTGTGGAGCACTTGTTTATGATTATGGAGCATGCGTTTATGATTGTGGAGCATTTGTTTCTGATCGTGGAGGATTATGGTGCCGTCATCCGAATAGGCCATATTTGACGTCTGTCAAAATCATATTAATGCTATGACATAAGGTCTATTTTTCTTTGTTGACATGTTTCCTAGTATGGGTTTGACAGACGTCAAATATGGCCTATTCGGATGACGGTACTCTAGTGAAAGTTACTGAGCATAAGAACTTTTGTGATATTATGTATCGACTTTTTTGTATTGTGATAAGGGTTGATGCGAATGAAACAACAAATTCTTTGTAATATTATTACAGAAATGCTTTATTATAATTAATGTCTAAATAGATGGATCATCATATAAATGTTATCTAGTACAACCTACGGGCTCGGCAGCCGGAGCGCCGCGTCACCTGGCGCGCCGCCCCCGCCGCTGAGTCCACTCACCATCACATACAGGTTTTACAAATCATTTTTGTTAACATTTTTGTACAGCCATATACAATAATTTTATTTTCAATTACATCTAGACGTAAAAAATCTGAGGTGTCGTAGGAAACTACGGTTCCTATAAAAATTAATTACACAGGGGAATGAGGAGCAGCTACGCTTGTGACGTGCGACCGGCAAGGTAGACCTCGGGACTACAACTATCAGTACAGGACTTTACAATCATCACTATAACTACAACATAAGCATCGCCCACTCGATAAGCGCTCGTCCCGATACTCTCGGAGACGCAAATTAAACTAAATAACTTAGATTAAGTTACATAAAAATATACAAAAATATCATTTTCACAAAATTATAATCGACAAACTATACATTCCGGCACTAAACAATATTCGATAACTATGTACGATTTTAAAGCCGGTTTTATAACTTAAACGAGAGCTTGACTTGACGAATAGTACAAAATAATAACATAATCTATCACGACTATAGTGCCGATTGTCCAGAACTGCCTGCGGCATTTCTCTGCATCGCTTCCCAAGATTCAAGGTCCCCTAGCCCAGCTAACAGTAAATCTACAACGAGCTTAATTACGGAAACGCGCGGCGCGACGGCCGGCTTTCCTTCGATTCATAAATTACACGAGAATGAGAGACGTTCAAATATTTATACATAGATTCATACGAACAACAAATAATACTAGAACACTTAGAGCTAAAAACGCAGCGAGCGAATTACCGCTTCGCTAGTTCACACTCGCCAGCCGGCAGCCGGCGGCCAGCAGGTGGCCGGCGACGCGACGGCCGAGCACCGGGTCGGCGTCGACGCTGTACAACTATGGTTACAGTATACAGTATATCGTATCGTAGGTCTGTACATCAGTCTGCCGCATTATGTACAGGCGCCGCCCTGCCGCTCCGCCCGTGCGGGTGCCGAGGGCGGCGAGCTCTATAGTTACAAATGTACAATCGCAATATTCACAAATTTATAATAGGCGGGGGTACCCGCGCCGTCGCGTGCGGGCGTGGGGGCGTGGGGGGGAGGAGGGGGGGTGCGGCTGCGGCGTCTAGAGGCGCGCGCACTACAAGACGGGGTTGTTGAGCTGCGCGGGCTGCGGCGGCGGCGGGCCGATGGGGCCGAGCTCGGGCGCCTTCATGAAGAACTTCTCGAGCTTGGCGATGATGTGCTTGCCGTACGTGTACTTGCGCAGCGAGCCGATGTGCGGCCGGATCTTGTGCATCAGCACCTTGCGCTGCGTCGGCTCTGCCACGTCGATCATCTTCTGCACCACGTAGTTCGCGTACTGGTCCTTCATCATCACGTGCAGGGCGCTGGAACAATTACAACAATAATGTTTACTTTTGCGTTGCTAATATAGAAAACATTTCAAAGGCTAAAACAGCCCAAGAAACTAATAAATTTTCGCCGAGGATAAAAGATCTATAATTAAATCTTGCTGTGTGAGTACTGACTTGTCGTTGAATCCGCACAGCTCGTCGATGAGCAGCGCGCGCTCGTTCCTGGTGGCGTGCGTGACGCACTTCTCGACGACGTTGGAGGCGAACTTGTGCTGGCTCTATGATAAAGCTAGTGGTATGAGTAGTACTGACTTGTCGTTGAATCCGCACAGCTCGTCGATGAGCAGCGCGCGCTCGTTCCTGGTGGCGTGCGTGACGCACTTCTCGACGACGTTGGAGGCGAACTTGTGCTGGCTCTATGATAAAGCTAGTGGTATGAGTAGTACTGACTTGTCGTTGAATCCGCACAGCTCGTCGATGAGCAGCGCGCGCTCGTTCCTGGTGGCGTGCGTGACGCACTTCTCGACGACGTTGGAGGCGAACTTGTGCTGGCTCTATGATAAAGCTAGTGGTATGAGTAGTACTGACTTGTCGTTGAATCCGCACAGCTCGTCGATGAGCAGCGCGCGCTCGTTCCTGGTGGCGTGCGTGACGCACTTCTCGACGACGTTGGAGGCGAACTTGTGCTGGCTCTATGATAAAGCTAGTGGTATGAGTAGTACTGACTTGTCGTTGAATCCGCACAGCTCGTCGATGAGCAGCGCGCGCTCGTTCCTGGTGGCGTGCGTGACGCACTTCTCGACGACGTTGGAGGCGAACTTGTGCTGGCTGAGCTGCAGCACCTTCCCGCGCACGCCGGCCACCAGCCGCGCGCGGTCCTCCGCCGCGCCGTGCTCCAGCACGTGCTGCACCACGTAGTTGCCGTACTGGTCCTGGAATAAGATACAACATCCTTCTATTAATGCCTTTCAAAACATTACCGCGACCCCTAAGTGATTTGAATGGACATGTATGCTAAGAGGTAAGATAATGCAATATTCCGTAGTCTTATTGGATTTCCCGAAACATATTGATCACAGATGGTGACAATGTACGAACACTGCGCCAGCGTAAAACTTGCAATTTTCAGTCTCAACAAAAGCTAAATACAGGTCGAGATCTTCTCGGAGGTCGCCAAGCAGCAGATGGAGAGGAGACACCTTCGGAATATCAGTCTATGGGTGGGAGTGCGCGCGCTACTTGCGACATTAACCAGATCGTTGGGGTACTTGGGTCTCAACTGTGGTAGCTAGGTAGTATTATTTGACTTTCACACTACGGCTAGCTAGTGAATCACCAAGAGTAGAGGCTTGATGCTAGCTTATAGGAGCAGTTTGAGCAGTTTGTTTACCTGTATGAGCTGGTCGGTGTGCGCATGCAGCTCTGCTAGCACGGGCGCGGTCTGCTCGGGCGTGCAGTGCTCGAGGATGCGCTGTATGACAGTTCTCAGTTTGTTTACCTGTATGAGCTGGTCGGTGTGCGCATGCAGCTCTGCTAGCACGGGCGCGGTCTGCTCGGGCGTGCAGTGCTCGAGGATGCGCTGTATGACAGTTCTCAGTTTGTTTACCTGTATGAGCTGGTCGGTGTGCGCATGCAGCTCTGCTAGCACGGGCGCGGTCTGCTCGGGCGTGCAGTGCTCGAGGATGCGCTGTATGACAGTTCTCAGTTTGTTTACCTGTATGAGCTGGTCGGTGTGCGCATGCAGCTCTGCTAGCACGGGCGCGGTCTGCTCGGGCGTGCAGTGCTCGAGGATGCGCTGTATGACAGTTCTCAGTTTGTTTACCTGTATGAGCTGGTCGGTGTGCGCATGCAGCTCTGCTAGCACGGGCGCGGTCTGCTCGGGCGTGCAGTGCTCGAGGATGCGCTGTATGACAGTTCTCAGTTTGTTTACCTGTATGAGCTGGTCGGTGTGCGCATGCAGCTCTGCTAGCACGGGCGCGGTCTGCTCGGGCGTGCAGTGCTCGAGGATGCGCTGTATGACAGTTCTCAGTTTGTTTACCTGTATGAGCTGGTCGGTGTGCGCATGCAGCTCTGCTAGCACGGGCGCGGTCTGCTCGGGCGTGCAGTGCTCGAGGATGCGCTGTATGACAGTTCTCAGTTTGTTTACCTGTATGAGCTGGTCGGTGTGCGCATGCAGCTCTGCTAGCACGGGCGCGGTCTGCTCGGGCGTGCAGTGCTCGAGGATGCGCTGTATGACAGTTCTCAGTTTGTTTACCTGTATGAGCTGGTCGGTGTGCGCATGCAGCTCTGCTAGCACGGGCGCGGTCTGCTCGGGCGTGCAGTGCTCGAGGATGCGCTGTATGACAGTTCTCAGTTTGTTTACCTGTATGAGCTGGTCGGTGTGCGCATGCAGCTCTGCTAGCACGGGCGCGGTCTGCTCGGGCGTGCAGTGCTCGAGGATGCGCTGTATGACAGTTCTCAGTTTGTTTACCTGTATGAGCTGGTCGGTGTGCGCATGCAGCTCTGCTAGCACGGGCGCGGTCTGCTCGGGCGTGCAGTGCTCGAGGATGCGCTGTATGACAGTTCTCAGTTTGTTTACCTGTATGAGCTGGTCGGTGTGCGCATGCAGCTCTGCTAGCACGGGCGCGGTCTGCTCGGGCGTGCAGTGCTCGAGGATGCGCTGTATGACAGTTCTCAGTTTGTTTACCTGTATGAGCTGGTCGGTGTGCGCATGCAGCTCTGCTAGCACGGGCGCGGTCTGCTCGGGCGTGCAGTGCTCGAGGATGCGCTGTATGACAGTTCTCAGTTTGTTTACCTGTATGAGCTGGTCGGTGTGCGCATGCAGCTCTGCTAGCACGGGCGCGGTCTGCTCGGGCGTGCAGTGCTCGAGGATGCGCTGTATGACAGTTCTCAGTTTGTTTACCTGTATGAGCTGGTCGGTGTGCGCATGCAGCTCTGCTAGCACGGGCGCGGTCTGCTCGGGCGTGCAGTGCTCGAGGATGCGCTGTATGACAGTTCTCAGTTTGTTTACCTGTATGAGCTGGTCGGTGTGCGCATGCAGCTCTGCTAGCACGGGCGCGGTCTGCTCGGGCGTGCAGTGCTCGAGGATGCGCTGTATGACAGTTCTCAGTTTGTTTACCTGTATGAGCTGGTCGGTGTGCGCATGCAGCTCTGCTAGCACGGGCGCGGTCTGCTCGGGCGTGCAGTGCTCGAGGATGCGCTGTATGACAGTTCTCAGTTTGTTTACCTGTATGAGCTGGTCGGTGTGCGCATGCAGCTCTGCTAGCACGGGCGCGGTCTGCTCGGGCGTGCAGTGCTCGAGGATGCGCTGTATGACGCGGCACCCGTACGGATGTGTGGACAGCGCGTACACCTGGCCGGCGAACGCGTTGATTATGAACTGCAGCGCCGTCGGCTCCACGCACTCGATGCACTTTTGTACCTGGAATGTACAAAATGTAAAGATTAATTTTAGTTTGAATTCATTACTCAAACAAGTCGAAGATTTACTTATAGTAGTAGACGGTTTAAAAACTCTGAAACTAGGATTTATTGGATCATTCATCACTCAGTGTCCCCAAATGAAGGAAGAACTCTACTTTATAAAGCACTAACAGATCATCATTTTTTGGATACGGCCAAAACAAACCAATACTGAAACGAAAAGGGGAATTTTGAAACAAAATCATCAAATCTAATTTATGTCGCTCTTGCATCGCTCTATATGCTCAAAAGAGGTTCAGCCTAATCTTTACCAATAAATTCTAAAAGAAATGACGGGACTCTAAACATTTCGTAAGTTATCAACAATCATTTTTTAGACTATAGCCGGAAAGACCACTCTCTGCAGTCGCCGCTGTATAGCGCTATCTTTCTCACTTCAGTAATAGAATCATACGGCCGCGACTGCAGCGAGTAGTCTTTTCGATTGTATTACAACAGATTGTAAGCAGTAAACGCTATCCCTGTTCTGCAAAGAACTTGGGCAGTATATTGAGCAAGTAAGGTAGTTGTGTACTGACCACGTGGTTCCCGTTCTGGTCCTTGACGCACTTGAGCACGTGCCCGTCGAGCTCGCGCACCACCTCCTGCTGCTGGTCGGCGGGAGCAGTAGACGCTAAGTCTGTTCTGCAAGGCTTGGGTACAATATAGAGTATTTAGTATATACTGACCACGTGGTTCCCGTTCTGGTCCTTGACGCACTTGAGCACGTGCCCGTCGAGCTCGCGCACCACCTCCTGCTGCTGGTCGGCGGGGATGCTCTCCAGCGCCTTCTGGATCACGCGGCACCCGTACATCTGCTAAAGTCGTCGTGTATACTGACCACGTGGTTCCCGTTCTGGTCCTTGACGCACTTGAGCACGTGTCCGTCGAGCTCGCGCACCACCTCCTGCTGCTGGTCGGCGGGGATGCTCTCCAGCGCCTTCTGGATCACGCGGCACCCGTACATCTGCTAAAGTCGTCGTGTATACTGACCACATGGTTCCCGTTCTGGTCCTTGACGCACTTGAGCACGTGTCCGTCGAGCTCGCGCACCACCTCCTGCTGCTGGTCGGCGGGGATGCTCTCCAGCGCCTTCTGGATCACGCGGCACCCGTACATCTGCTAAAGTCGTCGTGTATACTGACCACATGGTTCCCGTTCTGGTCCTTGACGCACTTGAGCACGTGTCCGTCGAGCTCGCGCACCACCTCCTGCTGCTGGTCGGCGGGGATGCTCTCCAGCGCCTTCTGGATCACGCGGCACCCGTACATCTGCAGCGCCAGCGCCAGCACGTGCCCGCGCACCTGCACCAACCGTACCACCACTTTTAGTATAACATGCAATGTACACCAAATACACAAGTTCGGAGATTTTAGCAGCTTTATACGCGTCACGCGAGATGGCAACCTCAGCGTTACAGGGCGCAACACACCGCCTATGTATGCGTGACGTGCACGTCATCGTTAACGTTGTATTGTATGGGACCGTAATGGACACGACACACCGCGGTATGTGCGTGTTTACGTGTGCTGCCGTGTGCTGCCTCTCATACAATCCCTTACATTACAACCGGTACACGCGCGATGATGCGCACGCATACGTCCTGCATACGGAAGCGGTGTGTAGCGGCTTTACATGAGATACGACTGCGCAGAATATGCAGAAAAGGTTTTTCATAAAAAATACCGGAATGAGACGCTCTGATACTGATTTATATTATATCTTACACAGAAATATTACAAATAAAAGCGATCCGTAAAGACTTTTTTTATAGAACGCCCTAAAAACTATATAAAGCAAACGCCAACATTCATAAGGTCGTCTGTCATTGAGTAAAATGTCTTGACCCCAAAGTGCAACAAGCACATCTACAACAAATTAACCTAACGGGAACTGCATAATTGCAATGATGACTACTCGAGATGAGCTAGAATGTAGGCTTACAACGGTCTGTTGGCAACATTATGACGCTGCCAAGCAGGGCAGGATGACTGATGATATGATCATGATAAATGATTGTAAGTTTCGTAACATACCTACTCTATCAATATTCGCATTATAATCTATGCAGTGCTGATGTTAATTTAATTTTGACAACAGGAAAAACGCAAAAAATTAATCGAATTAGCACATTAATTTTCGTAGGTTATGCCAATACGAGCATTATTTAAACTACCTCATAACCTGTGTTAAAGATGTTCTGCTCGCACACTCATGCGTCCGTCACGCGCGCCTGCGTTCCGTGCGTAACGCGCTTGCTCAGCCTGCCCAGTAATGTGTTAACTCTTTATGTAACCCCTTTCAAGTATTTATATCCGTTAGCACTAAATCCCTTTCAGTTTCTACTTCATAATTAGACACTGAATAATTACAACTAACCGCTACGCTGCCTATTACACAATCGGGTAGATATTGATCTAGCTAGCTCCAGTTCCACTGTGTTTTGTCGAAGAGTGGGCTCACCTTTTGAGCCAGTGTCGTCTTCTGTTCAGTCGTCCCGAATTCAAAGAATTTCTGTATCACATAGTTTCCAAATACATCCGTCATTAGACTATACGCCGCGCCGATTATTTCGTTGAACACCATCTGTTTCTCCTGTACTGTCGCTCTTTCTAATTTCTGCTGAATAAATCTGAAACAACAAATAAACTTGGTTAGTATGAGCGCCTTAAGCTTGACTCACTAAAATAGAAATGAGAAAGGAAGTATAGTCAGAGATCCTGCTGCATCGCCTAGGTAGCCTACATATACCGTTATGATTAAACGTAGTTTATGGCAAAAAGCCCAGTATTTTGTAACAGTAAGTATAGTACTAGACATATTAGTCATTGGACCACTTGGTATTCTACTCGAAGAAAAAGAATTAGTCATAACTCTATTGAGAGTATTCTCGTGCCATTAGAGAAACAATGTCCTAAGTGGATAAACAAATAAAGTTCTAATGATTTTTATTTAGCGCCAATAACGCTAATAAATGTAAGATGACAAGTTCATCTTGTGTCACGCTAACAACCACGTGGTGATCCATGTTACCATATAGACGAGCAAATTGTGTGAATTGGATTATTTGTGCAAATAAAGTCGTGTTTGAACGATTTTGCGATAGGCAAACAATTTACGTTCAGTCACGTTTTTGAGGCATGGATGTATCGAACAGGTTATTATATTAAGGTAGGATGAATGGACAGAAATCCTACTTAATATTATAAAGGCGGATGTTTGTGTGTGTGTTTGTTACGACATCACGCTAAAACGGCTGATTAGATTGACATGAAATTTTTCACAAATATAGAAGAGTATCTAGAATAACACATAGGCTACTTTTTACCACGGGAAAATGTCTTATTCCTACGAAATAACGCATATTCCAATATTTTTGCAAAGGTGGCGTGACCGAGCCGATTCGCGTTTTAAACATTTTCGCCGAAAACTAACAGCGACATCTCTTGGCGAGTAATGCTTTCTTCCCGCGGAATAATAAGTTGCAGCGGGTGAAACCGCTGACGGGCAGCTAGTAATTATATAATTAGCACATCAAGCCTACTCGCCGATATTTCTTTGCAGGTAAATGTGCCATCAAACAATGTCAATACCACAGACCTACTAAACCTATGGACTGGCTGTACCCTCTGAATGTGCGTGAATGTCAAACAATGTTGGACTCATAAAATGGCGGATTTTTGTAGGGTTGTAATCATTTTGGACCAAAAAATCGATATCGATAGTCGGTAACTGCCTACAAACGATCCAATTATGCAATTTGGGTCACGATTTGACGTCATTCCCAAAGAGGGTTGACGTCAGGTAGGCGGCCGGTCATAAAACATAGCCAAATCCTTTTGCAACATGATTTTGTGTTCATACAAAACATGTTGCGCCGACCCCAAGTAATTGGGTAGGAAGATGATGATGGTTAGGACGGGCATTATGCCTACGCTGTTGTGATATTTTTTGTGTACCTACCTTACTACTGTATTATGCTTATTTTCATAATACTTAACTGCTTTTTGTGTGTAGTAAATAAATGGTTAAAAAGAAAAACAAGTTGTCAGGGTAAACATTTATGATAATAATAATCAATCCAAAACCAAAAATAATAATTTAAACATAATTTAGGTATTTGTTTTGTTAACACAGGTTGAATTTTTTGTGCTATTCCAGAAATTTTCCTTTTCCTTCCACTTTGCTCTTGTTGCTGCTCAGTCAAAACAGACCTATCATTTTCCTTAGCTTGTACCAAAAAGGGGTTGGCAAGGCTTCTTCACGTAGGCATAATTTCTCTTGAGTTCTGTTATAACATTCGACACCAAAATACAGGGAGCATGTAAATATTTTTCCATGACGTGGATTTATATTTTCAGTGCCAATAATATCAAGCCATTTCCTTCAGCTAACTTTATTTTTTGCTTCTGTAAAAAAATATTTTTAAATTATTAAACAAGTATATATAAAATCCTTTAAAAAACTAAGTTTTTGTTGTTAGGTACTTTAGCACATTATAACTTTCTGAATTGAACTCTCCAAATTTATTATTTCCTTTCATTCTTACGAATTCTGGCAAAATATATCGGTACCCTGACTTTATGTAAGGGAGACCGAGGGGTGTTGGATCATTTTTGACATTTTGTTTCGTAACACAAAATTCTATAAAGATAATTCGTATTTGATTACACCAATCGATAGCAAATTTCATAAGCTTTAAAATGATATACACTTTAGAAGTGTAAGTGTAAAGTCTTTTATAAAAAATCAGCTTTAGTTGAGCAAGACATTTTGATCCAACACCCCTGATACCGAGGACTGTTGGATCAGGTACAGAGGGGTGTTGGATCATTTTATGTTAATGTCATTTCAATAAAGGCTTATTTGAATTTTTTTATGTATGACCTCAAAGTTAACTAAATAATTCATTTGAAAGAATTTATTGGGGGCACAGTAGTGCCCCCGCCAAGACGAGCCAAGCAAAGCGCCAGAGAGCTACCTACCTTTTCTAGAAGTATTTCGTAGTTTTTGAACTCTCAGAACTCTAGTTTTCTATATACTATATTGATCAAATTCTCAGGATATCTTGTCGATAGTAACCTTTTTAAACATGCAATAATTCAATTACATAGCTTTAATACATTTTGATTTTATGTATATCTAAAAAACACCGATTTCGTCACTCACTGACACACTTACTCGCTGATGATCAGCAAAATGTTCGGGAACTTCCTGAAGAGCTAGTAAGCTGAAATTTGGCATGTAGACTAGGTTAAGCATACAAAAAACGAAAAGATTCAGAAACTTATGCCCCAATTCCCAAAATGGGGGGAAAAAGTTAGTATGAGAATTCTTAATTTTTTTAAATCGCATTTTAATTCACGGTGAAAAAGGAATAAATAATAATTAAGCGTCTTAAGCGTAATGAAAATGAAAATGAAAATGAATGTGAAAATGAAAATAAAAGTGACAGTGAAAGAGAAAATGATTATGAAAATTAAAATGAAATCGAAAAGTTTATTAATAATGTATTCGGTTATACGTACGTATAACGAACTTACACCCGACCAGCACAACACGCGTGGTGCTCGTGTACTCTATGAAATTAACCATACAAAATTTTACCGAGGGGTGTTGGGCCAGGCTGATCCAACACACCTCGGTATGAAAAATCCTGCCAGTTTGACAAAAACATTAAACTGAGATGAAACCACAGAGAACCCAGACTAGAGATGAAAATTTCTGAAAGTTTCCGGAACATTGAAAGTTTCGAGGTAATTTTCAGGTAATTTACCCGAAAGTTACTTGAAAGTTTCCTCGCCAGGAAGTTTTCAAAAATGTCTTTTCAACGTAAAAAGTTAGTGATATTAAGTATGTTTAAATGAAAATAAGGTTAAAAATTAGTATTTTGTATGTTATTTATTACGTTTTTTTTACTTAAAACTCGTTGTTTATTTTTCAAATCCTCAGATAACGCCATCTATGTTGAGTTGAGTTCAATGTACTTAATGGAGCGTGCATACGCGCCGATGCCAGACAGATTTGTCTCAAGTGTGCGCAGGCCCGTAGGTAGGGGAGAGGGGGGCAGCTTTGTACAGAATTTACAAAACACGTTGTACCTTTTAAAATAGATAACTTTCTTAATATTTTTGTGTATGGTGTATTAGGTAGCTTATCTGGGAAGATAAAAACTATACTGAGGTTTAAAATAGCTTTACCTACACGAAAATGTGCTATGCCGGTTTTTCTACTAGCGCGGAAAGCGTTAAAAGCTGCCCCACCTAGGGGCAGTTTTGAACAAGCCTGGGGCACTTTTGAACAAGAAGTTTATTACTGTTTCTATCTAATATTTATTAGAGCGAAATATGCAAATTTCTTGCATTTTTATTGTGTTTGACTTTAGTTTTTGTTCTAACTTACTTACGTGAAAAATGTTTAAGATTTTTTCAGTATAATTTTTGACCTCATAAGACTCAGTATTTTTCGATCTAATAAAGGTTTTTGAACTAAATTACTAAAAACAAAACAATGATACGTAGCGAAACGATTATGAATATAATCAATCCCTTATTTGAACTTAATTTTTAAAATATATTTTTAGGTGCAACTTTGTAAGTAAGTAAGTAAATTCTTTATTTGCATTAATACTGTATTTACAAAGGTCTTAAAATTATAATTGTCCACGTATTCTACCTGATCGCAGGCGTGCAAACATTAATCATACACAATAAATTTTAATAGATGTAATAATTAGCTATTTAAATATTCATTTACCGAGTAAAAACACTTCTCACTCAGCCATTCATTCAACGCCCTTTTAAATTTATTAGACGGTAAATCTTTTAACTCATTAGGAAGGTTATTACGTACAATGTGATGCTGGTATTGTAAGCATTTTTCTTATAAATAAAATTACGTGACGGCGGCTGATATAGCAAGCGCGAATACTGTGATCTAACTCTACTGGACGACGTGTCGGATATTTTCCTATAGTATTCAGGATGTTGCTTCACGAAACAACAAGAATCTTTGATGAACATACAAGCCAATGTCATTATTTTAAGTGTCTTAAACAATGGTATGCAACTATCAAGATGGTAAGCTACAGGAATGGCTCTCACACATTTCTTTTGCTTTTTACTTTTTTTGTATGTTCAAATGTGCCCCTCAAAATTTATTCAAAGCTGCCCCAAGCATACCTCATGGCTTTCTTTATCAGAATTTATATATAAGCATTCACTCTGGGATTTAAATAATAGGTGAACTAGACATATAATTATACACAAATTAGGATAAATATACGTGTGAATCCGCCAAACGTAAGAATAACCAGAAAAACTCTTACAACTTTTGAAAAATTGTACATCGAACTCATCCGAAAACAAAAACAGCCAATAACATCTGCGTTTTTTGTTGACTTCGTAAAATTGTCGATGACAGGGATGCTGACTATAATAAACATTAAACTAAAGCCGTTTTCATCGTTATTGCATAAGACACGCAGACAGTATTTAGCTTGTTCATAGCTGCCCCTGTGCAAAGCCGCCCCACTCTCCCCTAGATAGGTTTCGACGCGAGAAGCAGAGCAAACTTTACAGTTACAACGTGAAAATGATTCGTATCGCTCACATTTTAAAAACAAAAGAAAATCCAAAGTATAAGTTTAACGTGCTCTCAGTTGTACTTAACTCTATATCTAATTGATCTCGTACACTTTTTCATGTGATTATTTAAAGAAATATATTTTCTTTATCATTTAGAGTTGTTTCAAACTTCCTTCCTTACTTGTTTACCTCCCCTTTTCCAATAAAAAGCATAAAACCGGACTTATTATGTTCCCTGTTCCATCAAAACTGTAGATACCAGAAAAATTTTAAGCAATTATAAGTTAATAATTAATATAACAAGTGTTTTCTTAAGGTAAATAATCAGATTTGAAAACTTCCTCGCCAGGAAACTTTCAGGTAACTTTCAGGAAACTTACCTCAGAAAAGGAAAGTTTCCAGGTAATTTTCATCTCTAACCCAGACGTCCCAGTGGTGCCATATGAATCCTTAATTTTGAAGATTTCATATCGTATAAAACTTAAATAAAAATATAGAAGCACCTCCAAAATATTAGCCTGACAAATAAGAGCAGAAAACTTACTTTTGACGATTTTTTTTACGATGTTCCGATAAAAACAAAACGGCGCGCTATTTGTCAGGGACGCTAACTTAGTGGTCAACAAGAGGCAGAAAGAGGCACAATTGCATTATAGTCTGCTCGCTAACGCTTCAACTTTTCGAGAAAACAAAGCTGATCCAACACCCCTTTGATCCAATACCCCTCGGTCTCCCCTACTACCCCAACCCTAGCCGGCGATCAGTTTGTATGAAATCAGTATCAGCAGAAATAAAGTAATTAATGATATATTGGGGAAAAAAATGTTTATAGTTTGCTGCTTTATAGCGAAAAATAAATGCTCGTGGCTTTTAATTACATATAATCTTATAAAGTCCGAGTAAAATAGCAGATTTGTGTACTTACGTGTGCAAACTAATTTCAGGGCGATTTTTATTCCGACGCCCGTCGCACTGTATTATGGAATAGTCAGGCTTGATGTCATTTCCTTAATTTAGTCTTTTATCACTAAAAATGCACCGCAAAAATAATATTTCATGAAAAATACGAATAAATCGCACTTTGTTTACAAGACTTTGACACTTGAAGTACCATAGATTGTTGGCACCATAAAATGGCGAAACAGTCGCGTTCGAAAATTAAAGGGATCTGACAGACAATATTTTATCTCAATCTCCTTACAGAAAACCATTTGAGAGAAAAGGAAATAACATTATTTTTCCGCATTCTACATTGACAGAACAGATTAGTTCCAGTCCATACCAGGTTTAGTAGGTCTGTGGTCAATACAAATAGATTTGTATGTCAATACAAATAGATAAAACTCAAGAAGTTTAAGATATGGACGTTATGAATTGAGTTTTTGACTATTTGTCTTTCTCTAATCGATCCAAAATATCAATCAGCATTGTTAGTGGCAATTCAGTGAGATTGTATTTTTGAATGAAGACAATCTTCTGCTATCACTTTGGTCTACCCTGTGTTCGTGACTAACTCTACTATCTTCTTCTTCTTTCGTGTGAGACACCAAGTCGATGAACGACCCAATGAACCCTGGTGTCAAGATTCTAAATGCCTGCTACTGCTAGTAGTAGGCACCTGACATGGCTTTGGTAACAACCACTGTCTGAGTAATTATAGATAGCTACCGGGACTGACAACTTTTAACGTGCCCTACGAAGCATGAAATCATCCTTCTTTTCGCAAAACCAGGTGGTTCAGCCTGCAATGTCCTAAATAGACTGGGAGCAAATTCTCGAAGTGATAAATGTCAAATTCGTTAGAACCCCACTGGGAATGACCGCGGAGCTTTTGTGTCGCAGACAGTCTTCGGACCCAGGTTGGCCAAAGTACAATTTATACCTCTGGTGTTACAACTCCAATAATAACTGTGAATGTGGTGCCTCCCTCCACAAACTATGGCACTTATAAAGACTTGTACAATGCCAGCGATAACGCAGTGCGTCTGCCAGAGTACTTGTCCAAAATTATTTAGATTTGGTGAAGTGGACGACACCAGAAGGAGATGTAGTGTGTGGTTACCTGGATCCGTGCTGGTCCTGCGAGAACTCGACGATGTGGTTGGCGAGGTCGCGCAGCTGCAGGTTGGGGAAGCGGTTGTTGCGGAAGTCCTCGAGCAGGCGGCTGCGCCCGGCGGCCGGCTTGTCGCCCACCAGTGCGCCCACCCCGCCAACACCGCCTACCGACCCCACGCCCACGCCCGTCACGCCGCCGCCTACCAGTTCTGCAAGATAAAACAACCCCCTTCAGTGTCTAGTATGTTGCAAAGCAATGGCAGACGTGGCTCAACAAGTCTCTCCTGTCTGAAAACCGGGACAATGATTGAATGGCCTTACGTCATTTGAAGAAGGATAACAAAATAATAATAAAGCTAATAAATATTGTACTTGTTATAGCATTTTATATAAACTATAGTAAATTTATGACTTGTTGGTTTATCAAGGGCAATTGGAATAGCGCAATTCTACGACAGAATAATTCTCTACCGATATGTAAGCCGGCTTAGATATCATCGCCCCACCAGGGGGGTTTCACTCCGCGGATTAGGTATTACCCGGCCGGCCGCTCCTTGAAGGGGCTAATCTCGGTCGGTTGCCGCGCGCGAGATTCCCCGCACGTATTTACGTATTCGGATTTTTTCTACGGAAGTTTTGTTTTGTGTTTCGAAAGTTGATTAAAAACTAAAAAATGGCTAGCCATGTACCTCGCAAATACTACAGTGTAGATATATGTAAGAACAATATAAAAATGAACCCGGAAATAAGTTTTTCGTTATTCCGAAGGAGATGGACAGGTAAGTTCCTTCTAAAATTTTGATAATTTTCAAATACTTGTTGCTATTTCTAACATTGGTCAGAGTATAGGTAGGTAATAGGTGTAGTTTGTGTAAGCTTCACTTTCTATCATCTCATAAGATAAGCAGGTAGGTAGGTACTTACTATTGTATAATGTTACGCTAGCTTATTTTAAATTCGATTTAAAAGCACTTGCAATACTTGTCTTGTAGTTACCTAGATCTAGAATACCTATGTACTGAACAGATAAATTAAATACCTGCTTGATTATTGTGACAACCCCATGAGAGCGCGCGCGGCCGGGTCATTGTCCGGCGGCGTCCAGTGAAGATTGAGCCGTTCGCGCGCAGTAATAAGTTTCAATTTTGTTCGCGGGTGGTCGGCTAAGCCGAGAATAGGTATCTTTTTATACCTAACCATGGCTTTTGTTAGGGAGTGAATTTTCTGTACCCTAGTACTATTATATATTCTGTGGCCCCACTTCTAGTCGTGGTCATCGTTAGGGTATAGGCAGGCAGGGTATTTCCATTTGAATAATACCCAACAAGCTCGCCAACCCACACAAATGTGTCGAATATGGGGGAAGCCCTTGTCCAACACATATCCAGAAGTGGATGGTCTCTTATGAATGACTCTTGATTGTAATGATGAATTCCATTCTTCTCTAATATTTTTTATGCGTTTGACTTTAGATTCGATTCAAAGAAAAACAAAAATAACGTGAAAAAATTCTTCAGTCGTAAATCCTATTTATATCAGGAATGCTGTTCTGCAGTGTTATGCAACAGATTGTTTATGTAAATAAGCCAACATAAACAATCCATTGTCTATTCAATGAGATAATCTACGTCAATAAGGTCTGATCATATTGTGCAGTAAACAAATAAGCAAATCGTTGTTGAAAATCACACAAACATAAGGGCGGCGGTTATCAATAATGTTAACACACGACTGCCAAGCGGAAATATTTACAAAATGTACATCGATGTTTGGTGACGATGATAGTGTTTGGTATTTACAAGAGTATGTACAGTGTTGGTTGGTACCGACCTGAGATGGTGCCCACTCCGCTCAGTTTGCTGAGTAACGACGAGGATGAGCCGAACATGCCATTCGTCGACGTGAGCCCTTGTGCTAAACTGCTCACAGCTCTGCAATGAAAAAACCACTATTCAAGGATATGCAAGCCCTCCGCGACTGTGCTAAGCAAGTTTCAGAATGTAAAAAGTGCATGCTAATAAAATGAATGTATCGGTACACTGTACACGGGTATCGATGTTACTCATATACAAGTTACGTTGTACAAAGTATTTACAAAAAGAACCAGTGCCGGCGCCTCGCCGCGTCGCCGCCGATCGCGTCACTTCTCTCGGACACAAGTTCATTAACACGAGCCTGCTTACCGACCGCGTCGCGTGGGATAACATTACCTTATTTCGAGAATTTCTAAACACGAACAAAATGTCGGAGTTCACGGCATCATGCAGCCGACGACGTCAAGCAAAAGTTCCGTCTGCGAGCCAATACTTCCCGTGTCAAGGTGCAATTTGGCGCAAACGAGTAAATTATCATGAAGCAGTATTCTGCTGGTGTTTACGGACGGAGTACGGACGGAGGCATAGAACAAACAGTCAATCAATATTGGCTGAGAAGTTTACGTCACGCAACCGAATAGAGGACCTAGACTTTTAGGTCTCAATAATGAATGAAAAAGTACTCGGAAACAGCTGGAGGAAGCATAAAGTATCAAGGTAATACACAATATGCAGGGATTTTTATATTTTTAGCCTTGGTCGCTGACAGAAGTACCGCAAGTAATACGGGTAAGGGAAACAGAAATGGTGACATATGCAAATATCCCGACGAAACCTTGAAAACACCGACCTAGATAGATCACAAACGGTCGATAAGCACGAATATAAAGACAAAGAACTATTTCATAGGTTTAACTAAGGGAAATGGTCAGACAGACCTAAGCTATTCTTTTTCTTTCACCCTTAGTACCCTTAGAACGGTTTCGCACTACGTCCGATCCGAATCCAATCCGAACCCGTGAAATATGTCCGTCACCATCAACCGATATCGGACGGACGTAGACGGACATATTTCACAGGCTCGGATCGGATTCGGATGGGACGTAGTGCGAAACCGCTCTTACTACCTGCTCGAGAACTGATAAACTCGCAAAGTGCAACATGAAATGTTAACTTTGAAAACACCTAGGGCAACGAGGAAGTGAGTCGATCGGCGTCGCTGCGGCGATGCGGTGGCTGTCTGTGGGGCGCACCTGTACTTGGCGGTCTCAGCGCCGGGCGCGGCGGAGACGGGGCGCAGGCCGACGGGCCCGAGCGCGGCGCCGAGCGGCGGGGAGAGCGGGCTGGGCCCCCACTTGCGCGCGTACTCCTGCAGCGCCTGCGCCGGCCCGCCGCCGCCGAACTCGAGCGAGTCGCGCCGCGCGCCCGCGCCCACCACTCCCCCTGCAACAAGCGTACCTGCCGGCTCCAGTCGTCGCTCATCTCACCCTCTAACGTACTCGAGACCACTGTACACAGTTCGCACGCACGAGTCGAATGCGATTCAAAACGTGGCTATGGTATGTACAATTTCTAGAATACGTTACGAATTTACAGACTAGGGGCGGTGCTTCTTTCACACCTGATGGTTAACGAATTTTAAGCGATTATTTTTTGCGGAATGATCCAATTAAAGTGTTAATTAGCTGGTTCGAGTGTGTGAAAGAAGCACATACTGTACACATGATAGATTGAAGTGCCTAAATGAAATTCTTTATTCGTAACTCGAGTTCTCTTGACTAGTAATGTAAATCATGATCACGTTGCACGCGCGGGTCGCCCGGTCAAGCCTCGTATAAATGAAAAAGGGTTCGTTGTCGCTGTTATCACCAAATCGCATATTATAATGAAAATTTATTTACACTTGAGTCATTCATGTAGGCACTTAGTTTAGTAAAAACAATGAAAATGTAGCCGTTTTTACTTTCAAGAACGATAAATCAACAATCACGATTAAAAATGGGTTTTGGTTGTAAAATATTTATGTACATAGGTATATAATGTGCTACAGTTGATAAATACGCATCTAATTACTTAAAAGAAAAACAAACTCGATACTACAAAAAGCTTAGGTTGGAAAAGAACGAAGCACAAAAAACAAGGTAGGTATGCGTCTCAGGGATCTGTTTCACAAGAGTCGGACACCTAGCGAGGTAGCGAGGATATCTATTTACGAGTAACAACCCACGCTCTTTACTTCTGCCGAAACGCATGGAAATTATGTAACAGATCTACAAGTAATGACTGTAAAATAATACACAAAAATTAGTACAAAATTATATTCGCTATCTACTGCAACATTGTTGGTAAAATACGGAGTTCTAACTATAGCCAAATGACTTCACGCTGTATCGTTAAGATTAAAATATTATTTCACACCACATTTCATCGTTATACTTATTATAATTTGCAATGGCATTAGAATTACGAAATTTGTAGAATTAAAACGAGATTTGTAGAGTCTTTTATATACATAATCCTACTTAAATTAAATGTTTAATTTACTGCTCTAGTTAAACCCTTGTTGTCCATGCTACAAAACTATAATGATTTGATTAGTGTCCTAAATTATATGGATTTATATGAGTAAGTAAATCAAAGAAAACTTAGGGCTTTATCATACTAGCAGTTTGGGACTTTGGGAGCGGATGCGGAGCGGAGCGAGTGCGCAGCGGATTCGTCAAGCATCTGCGACGAATTCGCTGCGCGTCAGCTCTGTCTTCAGCCGCTCTCAGTCCGCTAGTATGATAAGATCTTAGGAAGGAAGGAACTAGTTTTATATTGGGAACCAGTATTCAAATGAAAACTCTGCTAACAAGGTTCACACCATTATTCAATTAAATAAAAATTACCATGATAGATAACAAACAATAAATCAAGTCATTAAGCTCATGCTCAGCTCATGTTATGAACAAGAATTTTAGATAATAGGAGTTTGCTTCAGCATTTCCAGTTTGTGTTGCCTTTGTCTGAATTTTACACGAGCACTTTGTTATTTATTGGACAACAAGGAGGTAACTGGTCCATGATCTAATCTGAGATTCCACGTCGAGGGTGAGCATGGAAGTGTACTCTGCGCTGATGCAGTTTCAACAAATTTAGTATTTTTATTTTTTATGAAATTTTTAATTTTGTTGATCTTATAAAATCGCCGCAAAATGTCACTTTCAACGAATAACGACTTCAATCGCAAGATATTGCACTCGCAAAAAGTAAAGACCTTGGGCATAACCATAACAGAGTACTAAAGATTAAATTCATTGGTTGTTGCTTTAGAATATGGCACCGGATTGGCCTTGATTTCCAAATTTTTGAATAACCGAATCCAATCTCAATCAATAAGTTGGTGTAGGTAGGTATACAAGAACGCCATGAGAACAAGGTCAAAGACGACTAAAAAAGGTAAAAACTAGCGATCGATAACATATTGCAACATAAATCCATTTTGCGTCCAAACGGTCCATTTTTTGGGTAGTTATGCATTTTGTTCTTTAGAGGACAACTTCCCGTAATATGTAGATAAATCTTCCGAACAGAGGTTCCTGAATTATTTGTCATGCGAATGCTAAGATTAGATCATGGAGTAGGTTAGGATAACACTATGGTAACATTTGGATCGGTATAGAAACGTGCAGTTGGACGATGGGCAATGCATCAGTCACTATCATGTCATCATTACTCTCAATCATAGTGATTCATGATAAGTAAACGACTCAACGACGTTACTACCTACTCGTGTTAGTACTAAATAACAACACTAATTCAGTGTCTTGGAAATTGTGCAGGCCAGGGCCTGTATGTTCATGAACTGGGTAATCTTTTGATTATTTTATCGCACGCAAGGAACACAAATGATGAAAGTACTGCACGTATCTATACCGTCCCTCGCGCGCGTGTATGTTGTATGCTAGTGCGATGGGTGCAAGGCTTACCCGGCTGCGGTTGCTGCGGCTGCTGCTGCGTGGGCTGGGGGGTGGCGGCGGGGTGCGCGGGCGCGGGGTACTGCCTCGGCGCGAGCACGCCGCCGGGCGACACGAGCCGCAGCGGCGTGCCGTTGCGGCCGCCCATCACCAGCGAGCCGGGGTCGTAGTACGGGATCACGTATTGCCCCTGTCCGTTGACTTGCTGCTCGCCCTGCTGCGGCGTGAGCGGCCGGCGCGGCTGCTGCGCCTGCTGCTGCGCGGGCTGCGCGACCAGGCCGGGGTACACGCCCCACGGAGCCGCCACGCCATAGTACGGCGGCACTCCGGCGATCAACGCGCTCACGTAGGGCGCGCCCTCCTGGCCCGCGTTAATCACATACGGTGCTTGTGTAAAAGCCTGCTGCGCAGCGAGTTGCTGCTGCAGTTGGAACTGTTGCTGCTGTTGCTGTTGCAGCAGCTGCAGTTGTGCTGCCGCCGCCTGCCCGCCTGCCGCCGCCGCTTGCTGCGACCGGAACAATTGCTGCAACAAAAGAAATTACGTTCTCATTTCTGAACATCCAGTAAGAATTACGTCACATTGGACATGGGGAAATGTTAATACCTATTAATTTTAAATAGCTCATGTTCCGGCGTGCGCTCCCGAAGCGCAGTGGAGAATCGCATAGCATTTTAATTAATACGGAAACGTATCGTTTATTGTTTTTACCCGACGCTCGGCGTTCGCCAGAGGGCTCGTCCTGCAACGCGCTAATTAACGCAATCGTTTAAAAAGTTAATAACAAGCCGCGTCGCTGTCCGGTGCATATGCCGACAAGTATTCTTTTCCGCAAATAAAAGCGCTCCGCTCTCCGGGAGCTCGTAAAATGAGTAGTAATTTTTCCTACACAATAAAAAAGTTCATTCTCAAAGAAAATAAACGGAGCTCGTAAGTCGATAGAAAAGTCAAAAACATTGTTTTGTGCAATACGATAAGAGCTGAGTAAATATTTCGGGAAGAGTATTTAGGATGAGGTGAATCAGAGCAGTAGTGTCGTGGGTGCGGGCGCGAGGACTCCAGTTACCTGTAGCTGTGGCAGGCGGGAGGAGTTGGCGCGGCTCCAGCTTGTGAGCGAGCACGGCTGTAAACACACGCGCCAACGATCATCCCACCTGCAAACCCGCTACTATCGCTGATTCATCTCCTCGTCAACATCAACATTATCCCCAGTTCGTTTATTTATCGTTCCTATAAACAAATCTCTGCTCTGCCTCAAACTGATTGCTTCTCAATAAAACAGCACCCACTTACTAACCGATGAGGTTAACAACGAGCATAAAAGTTCGCTAGATAACTTCTTAAAATTCATGATTTACTCTCAGTAAAAGCTTGGAAAGCAATCTGTTTCCAACATTTTATCCATTACTTATTTTGATGAACCATTAGCCAGAAATTCGTATCGGACTTATAAAGTCTCCAAACAGATGGCAAGGCGAATCATCATCGTAATTTTAATTAGGGCGCAGTGTTGGCACCCTATTATATTTTTCATTAGCTAATTGACAGGGAATGATAATGTAAGGTGGTGCGGTAAATCCAAGTCGCCGGGTGTCGAGGGGGACGGGGGGTCTCGTTTGATCTCGCATCGCGCTGGAGCTGCGGCAATTTAATTCATCCAGGGCGTAATTGAGCGCGGGCCGTGCACGTGCGGAAAACAGAGCAACTTGACCGCTACAGAATTAAGTCGGCTATGTCGCTGCAAGGTGGTGGTGGTTGCGGCGGTGTGCGGAGCGTCTCGCATTCAATTAGACGCTCAGTAATCCGGCTGCGGCGAGCTTCGATACCAATTACGGGGTTATTAGTGGCGGCACGCGCTGCAGCTCAGCCGGGCGCCGTGCTCTGTACATCCCGCGCGCATGTCGCCGTCACGCCGCACGCCGCGCGCCGCGCTTACACCGACCTGCTACCGGTGTAATTTGCTCTGCTGTTACATCAACAGTTCCGCCGACTTGTCGCGATGCGATAACATTTAGTGCAGCCACCGGTTGTGTTCAGACAGATGTAATCAGAAACACCTACACTCTGGCCCAAACCAACAATCGCATCCGCATCTTTGCATTGCAAACTATCTCGTAAGGTATCAAGACTACAAAGGTGTAAATAATTATTTAGCAAAAGTCCAACTAAATAATTAATAGGGTCAATAGGGTAACAAACCAATCTAATATTTGCAGTAAAAATATTTCCTTGAGTAATGAGTAGGTACGAAATACCAACAGCAAACCGGTATCCTTATACGTAGTAAACATTCAAGAAATGTTCGTAGTTTAATATGCTATTACTAGTTAAAGCCGTTACGATGGGTTTGTAGCACTGAAGCGCAGCAATCGAGTTCTTTGTGAGGCAGCAACATGTAATTACTCGCAGTTCAGTTACTTAGGGTGAGAATCCACCAGAGCTGTGCGAGGAAAATGTGTCGTACGAGGATGCGTAGCTGTGCTGTGGAAATGTGTAGGGGTTTCCACCAAAGCTGTGCGAGTAAAATGTGTCGTACGAGGATGCGTAGCGGAGCTGTGAAAATGCGCATTAATGTGCGGAGCGAGGATGCGTTGCGAAGCTGTGAAATGTGTGAGCGGGGGGAATGCGATGTAGTGGAAACCTCGCAACACATTTCTCGCAACGCATTCCTCGCAACGCATTCCTCGCTACACATTCCTCGCAACACATTCCTCGCACACATTTCTCGCTTGTTTTGCATGTAGAATGGCCTCGCTTCGCTCAACCCTATTCCACCAGAGCTGAGCTGAGCGAGGCTAGGAAAATGAAGCGATTCTATTGGTGGATTTTTTCCTCGCTCACCGCCTCGCTACCTCGCACAGCTCTGGTGGATTCTCACCCTTATTCTGAATAGCCGTTGCGGCGGCGTACATGTACACATTTTTAATAGCGCAATATGAAACAAGGTGGCTATTAGCGCAGAATGCGGGCGCGATTCATCAACGGTAAAGGACAAGTAGATGCCGAGTCACGGCGCCGGGAGCACAGGTAGGAGCTGGTCGGGGCGTCGGGGGTAGGTGGCGGCGACGGCGAGTGATATTTATTATTTACGAAGACGATGACGAGAGGACGAGCGCCGCCGCTCCCGCGAGATCGCTCGCTCCGCCCGCCGGCAAACAAATTACGCGACAAAGCAATCAATTACAAGGACAAGAACCTAGCTCTGCCTCTTGAATCGAACGCTGCGTCAACAAGAAGCTTTTAGCGGGCGACGACGACGTGCTACAGCGACGTGCGCCCGCTCCCCGGTGAAATGGGCGACACCTCCGCTTTTAATGTCTCCTCAAGCGAGCGCTATTTGTTCGACAAACTGGAGGGAAGTATCGCAAATTGCGGGAAAAACAAGTCGGTAGTGAATTAGATTGTCGATCAGGAACAAAAGGTAATTTGGGGCAAATCGGAAGAGACGAGGCCGGGAGTCAACGAGATTACGGGGATACCGCTGGCGTGCACGGGGCACGGGGCGGCGTCTCCGCGGCTGTATCTTGCTCTAACGAGTTTATCTGCCCCGCGGGCTGCGGCCGACGTCACCACGCTCATCTCTTTCTCTATCAACCTTCAAACGTAATAAATTTCCACGTAATCACCTTTACTGCTACGTCAAAGAGAAACGTGTAAGTGTCTTGGGGCGCAAGTCATTGAGTAGGCTCGCCACACGTAAGAAAATAAAGGAGTAGAAAGCAAATTTAGTTTTCATTTCAATAATATTCACGTATGGCTATAAATGCGGGTCCTAATTCTAAATTATGATAAGAATTTAAAATTAGATGCTCTCAATTTTGCGTGATATGGAAATGTTAGTTTAGTCAAGGTTTAGTAAACCTATTTTGTCTCTAATTACTTATTTGATCGCACAGCTAAGCGGCAAAGGAGCGCTTAGATTTTCAGGGAAAATATAGCTAAGGGCTTGGGCGGGCCCTGGCGCTGGGCGGAGCCTGGCCCCGCCCACTGAACCCACGCCCTGCCAGAAATCCAACTTAATTTTTCCAACAGAATAACGTAGATAAAAGATTAAAATGCAAAATAGTTCTATTTACATAACGTTGTACGCCACAAACTGCTACAAAGCAAGTTGTTTACTGAATTCGTTCAAAAATAATTTCATACCAATTAGAATAATTTATTTTCGACTGAGACTTTCATTTAAGATTTTTGATAATAGATAATGCCGGCTTTGATTAATATCACCCCATTTTTTTGGAAGGGAAACTTAGGGATAGAGATTAGAGTACATAAGATTTTTTGGGTGACGGGCTACCATTCCATCTCTTCATTACTCTACTGTGGTGATAAATGATAATAAATAAACAATTTCTGTAGTAAATTTCTTGTTTGTCAAACAGCTTCTTACGGCCGTTGATGCTCTGCGTACCCTCAATTTATAATGGCGTGATTTTATTGTTTTTGGAGTAAACAATAAATCGAAAAGTACACAAGTTCCAAAATAGATGTAATTGTAATAGTAATTGTAATTGTAAGTAATTGTAATTGTAACTTACAATTACAATTATTAACTACTAGAATAACTATAAGAAAAAATATTTCCATCGGACTCACTTAAGTGTGGTAGTGGTAGCGGCTAAGAATACTGCCACCCCTAGCCCACTCAGGGTGTTTCGTAAAATGGGATGTAGAGTTTTTGACTTCGGCTGAATATCTGTAGTATTGTCAACCGCGTGGTAACGGTGATACCACCTACAATAGCATTTCCGTTGAAGAAGCTTCACTTCAGGCAGGCTGCCGGTCATAAAACATACCTAGCCAAATCATTTTGCTACATGATTTTGAGTTTTAACAAAATATGTTGCGGCGACCCCAACTGATAAGGGCATGAAGATGATGTTTCCGTCGGACTCAGCTGGGCCCTAAGTCTGCTAATTTTTAGCGAGTGTAATGCCAGCGACACTCAACTGTCATTCATTCTAATACCACTGTGATTTTCAATACTAAAAACTGATAACAGAATACGGATAGGAAACTACCAAAACTATCCAACTGACAAGCCAACTGCGATTTTTATTTAGCAGACTTCGGGCCCTGTCCCAAAGCGTGTTTCTGTTTATCTAAGGCGCAAACTCCACCAAAAAGACGAGGGCATAGGACGTAAGAATGACAGTTGACAGACAAGTGATCGTCAAATATTCTTCTTAGTTTTTGACGCTAGCTGTCATAGATGCGACGCTTTGGCGACGCTTTGACGACGCTTGTGTGTGCCTTTGTCAATACTTTTTCGTACATTTTGTATGAAAACGTCGCGATGTCAAACGTCAAGCGTCATGCCCTACGTCCTATGTCCTTTCCTTGCCCTCACTGTGGAGTTTGGGGCTAAGCCTGACTCAGGTAGGACAAAATTTTACGATACAAAAAAAAAAAGTTAAATACTTATTCACAATTCAAGATAACGTGGATTTGAAGTCATCGTATTTTTTTGCATAATTCTGTGATAATAATGAACGATTTTTTTTAGTGTAGAAGATATTTTGAAGGGAAGAAGAAAGCAAAATATAAAATAAGCTCCATAGAAAATTAAAAAGTGATTCTGCACAATATTTATGCGCGACTTTATAATTACACTTATGATTTTCTTAAAAAATTACTCTTCACGTCATATTTTGAATCCATTGAATATTGTATGTAAAATTATTCGGGATGAACCCATACAACGATATCTTCGCCCACGTCACCGTAAGCATAAGAAAATATTTGTAGCCGGTTTGACATGTACTCGTCAGCTCGTCTGCCATAAACTGAGGCACAGATGTGAAGTCGCCAAACCGGTACCGCCGCACTTATTTTACACTGTGTATGTACTGTTTAATGTTACACTAACCTCTTTAATATAGATTGGCTTTCTCTTTGCCCGCCGGATTCACGCAATCTTTATTTTTACTAACATGTGTAATTAAAGCAAGAGATCAATCTAGATGCATAAAAGATTGCGCTCTACCAACAGTAGAGGAACCGTGCAAAAATTAACATGAGTAATTTATTAGATAGATGCAGGTTACAAAAGAACCGTCGCTATTATTATTTATTTCGAGGCTTAGTAAGTAGCATCGTCGGCAAATTGTTTTATTTTCTATAGTTAAAATATCAATTGTGCTAAAATGTAGAGCGAACGTGTAGCTGCTTCAGAAAGCTAGAAAGTGCAGGAAGATATAGATGAAGGAGAAATTGAAACTGGTGTACGTTTGAGATACGATCGGGTTCGGCATTTATTGGTCGCAGCGGTGATAGCTAGACTAGGGCAAGCAGGGCGCGGCCGGACGATGCTTTTATCAAAATTAGCAGGCGCGGCCGCAGCCCCGACGCTCCCTACTCGTAAAAACACCACATCACCGCATTGACGCCCCGGACACACCTAGCTGTCGCACCCTGACGACTTACCCTCTGACTTATTGATACACGCTATCCACTATGCTATATCTATCACATTCCGTGTATAAACCAGACGCTCTACTATTTTTTCCCTTTCTGATCCTAATGGGCTGTTAAAAGGATAAAAAATGTTGGGAACTGAATAACAATACGGCATTTGCAAGAGGTTCGCTCAAAGGGATCAAGTTTGTCACTGCGGTCAACACATCCGCTTTCTTTTACTGAGCACGTAGACAATCACATGCACAATAGTAAGAAAGTAAAAACATCGCATAGCTGCTCTGTTCTAGCCCACTGCCTCAAAATACATTTCATTTGAAATAAAATACTATAAATCATAAGTGTTGTGGATTGCGACGCGACTTCACTGGCTGGGGTTATACCAAAAGCAAAGAAAGTGGACTAGTGTTTGTTTGCATTGCGAAACGTTGATCCTAGTTTTGGCATGCAACTGGCGTTAGGCGATCAGAATGGTAATGGTCCTAAACAAGGGGGCCGAAATGCTTGAGTGACACAATATGTTGGTCATGCAGCCGAGGTAAAGGGATACGCACTGCATTGTTTAGCATCATCTGTATGCGAACTGGTAAAATATGCTTTTGTAGAACGTGCACTCCCCACCAACAGTTCACATTCTGTTCCTAATCGTGACAAATTTACCTACAAGCGAACGGTACTGTTCATCTCGTGTACGTGCCATTTGCGAGTGCTTGACGACCGTATTCCACAACCACAAGATGCGCTTACGACACATATTCTGTACGAGTAATCCAGTCACGTAGTACAAACAACTTATCAGCTCATATAGAAGAGATTTTAGATACGTGCAATGGCTGCACTGAGAAATCCAGGGCAACAGTGCATGCAGGGATAGGCCGATTAGTGTTATAATGTTAACTGATCACGCAATTAATAATAATTAAGATAGTAGAGGTAATTTATGCATAATATTTTGGCACGTGCCCA